>OY757922.1:13887759-14627759 GCA_963585895.1 Sepioteuthis lessoniana
AATGACTTCAGTTTCTCCATTTGTACAGCAAATCAGTATTTCAAGTTATATGCTTATATTGTAATGGTTATCATCATAGGAAATCCTGGACAAAGCTGTTTGTTTTTGACATAACACTAATACCCTTGGGGAAATGTATGAATTCAACTATCCTCCCTCCATTTATGGGCAAATAGTAGAGCAGACTGGACTCTTTAACCTTGGTATGGTAACCAGTCTAAAAAAAGGAAACCTCTGAATTCAAACTTATTAAACTGCTGAAAAATTGACCTTGCATTGAATCATGCTTGTATATTTGAGATGGAGGGGAGATATACTGATGTGTACACATATCTGGTTTGGTTGTTACTATAGATATTTTAAATGGGCAATATGTTTTTGTTCTCTGTTATTGGATGCTAAACAAGTGTCTAATAATGACTGGATGTGCCAAAAAAGACCTGTTTATTATAACTCTTTCATTTGAAACATTTCTTCATGCATTAATTATTGTCTGTGATCAATTTTAGGAGCTTATTCGAATATGCATGATTCATTTAAACATGCACACACACACACACACACACATATATATATATATATATATATATATATATACTGCTCAGCTTTGAAGGTCAATGAAAAACTTGTTTGAATTCACCATGTTTCTTAAACTTTTCTGTTTGAACACAACCACATTACAATGCTCTACCTGATATATACAACAATAAAGTAATTGTTGTTTTTTTTTATCATTTATTGTTTCTATTATTCTTACTGTTATTTATACTGTAAGTTTGTTTTTCTTATTTTAACTCACCTTTTTTTCCGTATGTTTTCTTTCCTTTTGAAAGAAAATAGTAAAAAGCTAATATTTATTGATCAGTCTGCGCCAATAAAGATCAGAGTATTGAATACAAACTACACCTGCTTCATATACTACAGAATTTTCAAGTATGTGTATGCACACAGTTGCATCAAATCTGCAAAAGAATTATGTATATTTATAGAAGTTGTGTGTATGTGTGTGCAACAATGTATTAACTTTTATATATATATATATAGTATAGTTGGTATTGTGTGTGTTTGTGAAAGATTCTCTATATATGATTGTAAACATAGGTGTATGCACATGATACAAGTTTAATGCAAAATACAAAATGTTCGTTTATTTAGGGGTTCATAATCTAGAGATTATTTGGAGATGTTGAATGAACAAATTATTTCTGTCAGATTCTTGATTGGTCAGTTGGAATTAATGTTGGTGAAAATAGCATCAATAAAAAAAAAATTCTTTTCAAACGGAAAATATTTTCATCTAATAAATCTATTTGCTTTTCTTCTCTTATGTATATGTTTGAAATATTCTCTTTGGCAAATACTGGGAAAGGCTGAATTGGACAAGTGCCCACTTACAATAAAGAAAAAAGTCATATTTGGGGCACAGGACACTAATAAAATCTTATCCAATCAAATCAAAGCTTACACAGAGTGAGCATTACAAATCTTTACTGAATTCTGAAGATTTTTCTTTGTCATTTTAGATTTGTTTTTTTGTTTTTTTTGTTTGTTTTTTTTTTTTTGTGGTGGGGTTCATGAAATAACATTTAACATGACAATATATATTTCTTCTTCCTTGAAAATATTCTTCATATCTCTTGTTCTGGAGTAACATTTCTTTTGAAAAACAAAGTTTTCATAATATTGTATGGCTTTTTTTTTTAAATTAAAATCTTATCCCCTCATTAACTGGCAGTCCTCTGAAATTAGTGGACCAGTTCACATGCTTTGGTAGCAATATCTTATCTACTGAAAGTAATGTCAGCATATGCTGACTGGGATCAAAATTTTATGTTGTCTGTTACTAGTTTGGTTTTTAAAAAGTTTTGACACCTTTTTGAAACTTTTGCCCTGTCAGCAGGCATTAAAATAAGCTGACTGTATCCTCTGCAGAAGGGTAAAACCCTCCACCATCCCCTCCAAAAAAGTGTCATGAATATGACTGTAAACTGCCTCAGATTTTGAGGCTCCAGTTCTTGGGAATGTGGAGTACTCCTTCTTTGCCATTACTCCTTGGTCCACTCTGACTCAGAGTGGTTGTACCTGTTTGGATCTAAAACAGATCTGTAAAAAAATTGTTTGAAAGCTCTCTTTACAAAAGATGTAAATATGAATGAATAATGAAAGTGATTCTCTAACCTCTAGGCATAAGATAACCTTAGACAGGCTGATATGCTGTTAAAATCAATCAGTTGATCATTTTTCTCACTTTTAATTTTCAGACAACTTATTTTTTTTACTCGTGTTTGATTTTTTTTTTTTCCGAAAACTTTTTTAGCACAGTCAACTGGGGCTTTAGAATAAACTGACTGCATCTTTGCAGAGGGGTAATACACCAACTCACTGGGAGAATCTGGAGTACCCCTTCATTACCATTGCTCCCAGGTTCACTCTGACCCAGTCTGTTAGCACCTGATAGGATCCTATGTATGGGTCAAATAGAACAAACTGTGTGCAAACAAATGACTGATGTTAAATTGAGACTGTTATATAGCAATACTTGAAATCATTTAACTGTGTGCAAAAAAAGAGCACTGGTTTGTTTACGGATTTTATCTACAAAATGTGTTTACAAATCATATATATGAAACAGTATTAAATAAGCAGCAATTGTTGATATGCCATAAAACCAAACCAAACCAAACTCTACCGAATCAAAATATTTTGGATTGTAACAAAACTATAAAAAGTGTAGGTATAAAATTCACTTTTTCTTTTCATGGAAGACTTTATGACAACAAGCAGAAGCTTCTTTTTTTTTTTTTTAACTTAAAAAAAATCTCCTTTCCTGTGTTAGATTTTTTTTTAACTTCATAAAAGCTTCTAAGATAATTTTAAAATCTTTTTTATTTTTTTAATTTTGTTTAAACATAATTTTAAACATGTATTGCTTTTTCTAGCATCATTGTTTTTTTAGACCTAAATCAAATTTTGTAAATTCAGAAATAACTTGTTGGCTCAAATTGTATAAATAAATAACATAGAATTATCTAAATCCATATCTTTGAATTGGTTAGGGTTATTGTGTTTTCTCATAGTTTTTGCTGCCATGTTATATATATATATATATATATATATATATATATATATATATATATACTTTTATGTGATTTCTGCCTTGAATTGCAAAGCTGTATATTGTTTTCATCTTTTTCAGTACCTTCTTTAATACATTTGGCAAATATCATTTTTAAGACCTTTCTTTATGACCCTTCAGAATGTTTATGAATAGATAATTTCTGGAGCTTAACAGGGCTTCATTTTGTAAACAGAAAAATATTAAAAATATATTAAAGCTATAAAAGTGAAAATTATTTCTGCAAAGTTTCTTTGGGGTTCTTTCTATGTTTTTGGCAAAAAAGGATTTTATAAGCAAACATTATTTAGCAAAAGTCAATATTCTGCTTTTTACCTTCAGTTTACTATAACTGCAGCAAAAAGATTGTTTTCAAAAAAGCTATTTTGATACAATACAAAGAAAAACATTTTTTTTTTTTTTTTTTTTTTTTTTTTCAGATGAAGATATCAGTTTTGATTATTATTATCCTTCATCTTAATCTTATTCGCTTTTTATCCAATACCACTTGGGTCATTATTTTTTTTTTATTCTTCATCAGTTTTATTTGTCTCATTATTCTTTTTTACTGATTTACAATGTTCTTTGCTCTTGTTGTTGAAATAATGATGTGAGTAATTTGCAATAAAAAGCAATGAAGATTAAAATGAATGATATACTTTTAACCTGTTGGTTAGTGATTTACCTCTGGTTAAAGAAGAGACTATACTTGTATTAGGAAAATAATCTTTTCTTTTTCTTTTACATAGATTATATTCAAACATAGAACTTTGCATGATAAGCCAGAGAGCAAAGGGATATATGGCTGTTCTTTAGTAATACCAAACAGAGAGTGTATCTTTATTAATGCATACGTCATCCTGGGGCTACCCTAATGCAGCTGGCCCAGTCGACTGGGGCTACTCAATACACTGACTGCTTCTCTGCAAGGAGGGTAAAACTCCTCTGTTTGTCCTGGATATGACACTAAACAGTCTGATGGTGAGGTTCTATTAATGCTTGATCTTTGGGGAATGCAGAGTACCCCTTCATTGCCATCTTTCCCAGGTCCACTCTGGCCTGGATTGGTAGCACCTGATAGAGTCCTCTGTATGGGTCAAATAGGACTGAATTGTATGTTTATGTTAAACTTAATTTTTTTAGATAGTTTCAAAGTCAAAACAGTTCTATGTACTAATGCTAAACTGAATTGTTTGAAATAGAACTGTTCTGACATTTAAACTGCATGCTTATACTAAACTGAACTATTTGAAAGAGAACTGATTTGACATTTAACTGTGTGTGAATAAAATATTGATGTTTAATTGAATTGTTAGTAATACATAGCAATACTTCGAACTATTTAACTTTGTTGACTAAATTGAATAGCTTGAAAGAGAAATGTTTTTGACATTTAAACTGTGTACTTATAAACAGTCTTATTTCAAACAATTTAGTTTTAGCATTTATATAAAAAGGGATTTGGCATTACATAACCTACAATGGTTGACATGCCATAAAACCACACCAAACCAAACCTAATGCACCACGTATAACTTTCTCTGTACTTGTTCATTCTTGACTACATGCTTAGTTTATATGCCCAAGCTATTTCTGTCTACAGGTTTCAAATCTGCATACTAATGACCTTGTTTCACCCATACTTGAGGTGAGCTCTCTGGTCCAGTTTAATGGGCACCCCTGGTTCAAGTTTGGCACAATGCTTTCCACTGAGCACCTCTTTTAGTATACATGTTATATAACAATGCTAGTCAAAATTAATGATAAAGAAATTACCTTTTTATTTTTTTTTTATGTTGTTACCATTTTTAAAGGTTTGTGGCCTTTTAAAACTTTTTTCTTTCATCAAATAAATTCTTTGCCTAATTGCATTTTACTTTAAAATAGATTACAACTTTACCATATTTACCCAACCCCTCTGCTCAGACAGGATATGACACTGTCAATTTTTAAGCGGAGTTTAACAGGTTTGAATTCAGAGTATTCCTTCTCCTCAACTAGTTGCCTTGTCAAGGCTGAAGAACCTAGTCTGTCCTACTATTTACCCATAGCTGGAGGGAGAATAATTGGATTCATACCTTTCCCAAGGGTATTAGTGCTATGTGAAATGCTATCAGTCTCGTCCAGGATTTGAAGTCATGTCGCCGTATCCATTTCCTATAACAATAACTATTACACCACGGGCACCTCCATTACAACTTTACAAACCTTTCGCTTTAGTAACGTGCATTTGTCTTAAGGAAATAGTTATCCATCTTATTTGCAGAGATATTCCTATGGCATAGTGACTGACATGATGGATTGTGACATGAGCAGTAAGTGAGTTCTAACTCCATTCTACCTAGTCCATTGAGTTCTAACTCCATTCTACCTCGTCCATTGAGTTCTAACTCCATTCTACCTCGTCCATTGAGTTCTAACTCCATTCTACCTCGTCCATTGAGTTCTAACTCCATTCTACCTCGTCCATTGAGTTCTAACTCCATTCTACCTCGTCCATTGAGTTCTAACTCCATTCTACCTCGTCCATTGAGTTCTAACTCCATTCTACCTCGTCCATTGAGTTCTAACTCCATTCTACCTCGTCCATTGAGTTCTAACTCCATTCTACCTCGTCCATTGAGTTCTAACTCCATTCTACCTCGTCCATTTACTTTCAAACTAATAATATTAGGATGGATATTAACCCCCTTATCCTCCCAGCTATAAGTTAAATAGTACCACAACTATTTCTCTACAAGGATGGCTTTGAAATTAAATAACCCACAAAGGTTGATAAGCCATTAAATAAAGAAACCAAACCATACTACTTGGTTTATTAAGCTGAACTAAGAAAGCCATGATATCCCTGGAGCCTAGATCATACCTGTAATCCATCTTCTACTTTGTCTCTCAATCTGTCAGCACCATATTATTGTCTTTACATATTAGTAGTGCAAGTCACATAATTTTTTTAATTTTCATTTTGCTGAAGCATTGTCAATCATTAATTTATACTTAGTACTTTCATTTAAAAAAAAAAAAATTTTTTTTGTTATTCTATTTTATCACTACTCACTTAGATGAAAATCAATAAGAGATTTCTTTAATATTCAGTTCTGACAATATTGTCAAAAATAAACCATATTTATATCATCTATCACTTCAGAAAAAAAAAAACAACTTTTTTTTGTCTTTTAAAATTATTTGTAAGACTTAACTTTTGAAGATCACTATTTCTCTTTGTATGTAGTATTCTAATTGTAGATTTGCAAATGAAGTCTGTTTGAAATAAGTGCCATCATATTCAGGATTCCAAGGAATGGTACCTGGTATGGCTGAGCTGGACCAATGCCAAGCAGTTCAGGTTCTCAAAAAAATGTTTTTCTTCCAAGCTAGTTTATTTGAGAATTAACCATGAGCAACAGTCATGGCTACTTACTTGGTTGGTTAGTTATTTGGTTTAATAGTATATCAACCCTTGTGGGTTATTCAATGCCATATCCTATATATATATAATTAGTAAGCAAATAGTTTGTAGGTAACTTAATTTTTAGATAAGACCTCATTTGTTTACACACAGTTAAATGGTTTCAAGTATTGCTCTTTAATACTGATAATTCTTTTTATCAAGTATTCCAATTTAATACAAACAATTTGCACACAGCTGTATAATTTCAAACACCTAATAATAATGATAGTCTTTAGTAAATGATTGAACTTGTATATTTGACCTATAGATGGGACCCTAATAGGTTCTACCACTCCAAATCAGAGTGGACCTAAAAGTAATGGTAATGAAGGGGTACTTTGCAGTCCCCAAACTGTAGGATTGAAGCCTCACCATCAGATACAGTTTAGTGTTAGAATAGGCTACTTATTTATTTCCACTTGCTAGTGTCCAACTTATTCACAAATGTAAAATTAGTAAATTTTTTCCTTTTTCTATCTCCTTTACTTGTTCCTTCTCTCTTCATAACCCCCAAACTTTCTGTTGCCTCTAAAGCACTTAATACAAAGAAAGGCTCTTTTTGTCCATTTCTTTTGAGATTCTATTCCAAGTTCTGACATGAAGTACTTTCTCTGCTTTCTCTCTCTTCCTGTTAACTACTTTGTCTGTCTGTCCCTCTGTTTCCTGCTATCTCTCATATCTAGCCATTTTCTACTTAAAGATAAGACTCCAGTAGATCATAGAATTCTGTCATGAGATCTAAGGTTTCATCTTCTTTGCTAGGTTAGTGAAGCACCTTACTGTAGAGTATCTTAACAGGAAAACTGATTTTGATTCTGAAAAGTCTTTTACTAGCCAATTAAACACAAATTCCTAAAAGTTTCATATGGACCAATTCTATTGTCTATCTTATTCACTGAGCAGAGAGATTTCTATCTAAAATATCTTAGATTTAAGTCAACTAGACTTTTTTATAACTTCAGTACAAATATACACAATCCAGTTTTAGCAAATATACAAAGATTAATCAATGAGTTTGTAGTGATGAAAAAAATATTTATTTGACACAAATATATTTTTTTGACATAATCTTTCTTGTCAATGCACATAACCTAACACTTTCTTATTTGGCAGGGCTGTCCTGGGTATGACACTAAACTGCATTTGGTGATGCATATTTTTGTGTTTGTTTCTCTCTCTCATATATATATAATGTAGAGAAAGAGAAAAACTACTGCCTCCAATAGGCTCTTGTAATGTAATTGTTTTCATAGAAAATGGACACTGCAACCAGAGTTCAAATCCTAGATGAGGTTATTTGCATTTCACATTGTGCTCTTACCCTTAAATAGGTATGAATCCTATTATTCGCCTTCTAGCTATAGATAAATAGTAGGGCTGAGTGGACTCTTTAACCTTGGTATGGCAACCATTCCAGGAGAAAATTCTGAATTCATACCTGCTAAACTCCATTTAAAAATTTGACTTTGTATTTCATCCTGCTTGTGTGTCAGTTGGGTAAATACCTACATCTCTCTCTCTCTCTATCTATCTCTCTCTCTCTCTCTATATATATATATATATATCTATATATCTATATATCTATATCTATATATATATATATATATATATATATATATTCAGAGGGGTGTGAGGTTGGTCTGTCTGTCTAATATATCTATCTTTCTCTCTCTCTCTCTCTCTCTCTCTATATATATATATATATATATATATATATATATATATATATATATATATATATATATTGGTCATTAATAATGTACTTGTAAATTCTGTAATCTAATTTGTGCAACTTTTGGGAATCTTAATGCTTTTTGACTTTAAACGATCATAAAAGATTATGCTGCCCTCATGATCATTCAAGACCTTCTGGGTGGTACTCAGTTGTAGGGTCAAAAGTAAGGAGGTTAAATGCCTTTTAAATTAAGACAACCACCCACTTACACACATGCACTGCTACTAGTTTTTATGAAATCTATAATACTTGTGCTATTGATTATTATTTCAATGTTTGCTTTTTTTTATACTTTAAAGTAACAGTGACGATCAATGAAGTATTTGTTGGCAGTTTTTTGGTACCACTCTCTGAACTATCAAAACCATTTCCTGGTCTTAGATATAAACTATTGAAATAACAGATTACTATTAACCTAGTTTTGCCAGATCATTAATTTTTTAATTAATACATTTGTAAAAAAATGTTTATAACAAAACAAGTCTCTCCTCTTAAATTCTGTTTATACAAGTTTATTAATAATTGGTAAGCATTTGTTTTGTCCTCAAAAGACAGTCAAATGGTTTGATATCAATAATTAGCAAGTGTTTTTGTTTATCTTCAATAGACTGTCAAATGGTTTGATATTGTTTTTTCTACTGGTATATTGTCTGGTTTGTCTAGAGACGAGCTCATAAGTGATGTACTCCTATGGACCCCCACATATAGCTGGGCAAAAGCAGGCTGACCAGCTCGAACATACATTCAGCAGCTATGTGAGGATAAGGGATATAGCCCTGAAGACCTGCCACAGGCGATGAACGATAGGAAGAAGTGGCGAGAGAGGATCAGGGATATCCATGCTAGTGGCACAACATGATGATGATGACAGGTATATTGATATTCATAATTAGGAAGTATTTGTCATCTATAGACTGCCAAATGGTTTGATATATAAACTATTAAATTTGGTATGCACACTTATTGAACCCAGTGAAAGGATTTATTATAAAATTTACTTTGAGGAAAAGAAGTGGTCTTATCGAGAGGAAATTTCTCAATAAAAAAAATATTTGCTGTAAAATATACTGATACAAGATATAATTAATCCTACAAATTTCAAAACTTCAAAAGAAAAACTACTTGTAAAAATAATTAGGTAGATTTCTAACTTTTATAGTAACAATTAAGTTTTTAAATTTGTAGGGATTAAAAAGATTTTTTTTTTTAAAATGTAAAAAGTAAATTTCCTGTGGGAAGGGGGAGCTTTGACAGAAAGCAAAATTGGTGCCTGTCTAAGAAGAGGAGCTTGCTGGTAACAAAGACAAATTCTTCCTCATACGCTGTTATCTCCTTGACTGAAAGAACCTGTTTTTCTCGGCTACCACTCTGGAGTGCACATGCTAGCTAAGTCCTGGGGCTTAACAGCTGGTTGTATCTCCTGCTAGTATCAGCCATTGCTAAATATACCCAGTGAGTCACCTGATGAATCCTCAAACTTATAAATGCTGAAAATGATTCTATAATATACTTCAACATCTTGTCTGGAAATACAACTATTTCTACTAGTTCAGGAAAACATTCCACAACACAGAATAGTTGTAAACCCCAAAATCAATTTTGAGTCTAAAAGTATCTTTGTCTCTTTCTTTCCATTTTTAATTCTCTTACAGCTTCGACAAACAAGACAAGTGACTGATGTAAGAAGAAAAAGGAGTAGAGGATCTTGTAACACAACTAAACAAAATACCACCAACCATAAACAAACCCTTCTAATACCCCATAAATTTTCTATGGAAAATAAACTGCAAACAGCCTCATTTCGGTTTGAACTGAACCAATCTAATATATTTCCTTCAAAGATAACTGTTACACCAAATTGACCTCCAAATAACAAGTAAAGGGTAAAGACATAACAAAATGATTATTACAAAGGGACAACAAAGCAGAAATTCAAACTAAAATAATGTGAGACTCTTTTTTACCCTGTACTTAAAAAAAAAAAATCCAATGTTGCCACTGGGAGAAAAACATTGAGATATGGTGAAACAATTTATTAACCTTGATGTCTTTTTAACCCCACGTAGGCAAGTACTTCAGCTAATAAGCTATAAATCTCTTAAATAGTAAGTTTTTTATTTCATTTTTTTCTACTATTATTACCTAAATGCAACTGTTGACTTTCCAAACCTATAATTCTTCCTGTATTGAAATGGCAAGCTCTCTTTCTTTCTGTACTGCCTACTATTATTCTATACAATGTCTGTATTTTCTCCCACCTTTTCAATGTTTTAAATGTCAACTTAAATTCTAACAGGAAATCTCACAAGTGTTTTTTTTTTTTTAGTTTTTTTTTTTCTTCAATTTTCAATCTGTTTCCTAAATTTCTATGCAGGCATATGCACACACTTTGATTTTTTTTTTTTTTTTTTTTTTTTTTTAGTAGTTTACTTGATTTCATGATTCAAATGCTTTGAAAAATGTTATGCAAAATACCAATCTGTTTGTTATTTAGTAGATTATTTCAAATGTTAATTAGTATTTCTGTAAAAGAACAATACATAATAAAACATGAGAGCTAATTATATGTCGATATGTTCAGCTGACATTTTCTTGTCTCTTTTGACTAATACTAAAAACGTCTAAATATTGGCCTCCCTTGCTTGGCAAATATGTTATCATATGAAGTGGATTAAATGAGTATGACACAAAGTTGGTTCAATTCTATCTGGCTAAATTTAACACCAAGTGAATTATGAAATGACTGGCTTTACTTCTTCTCATAAATGACTGAGTTTTTGGCACTCAAGTTTGTCTGAAAGGGAGAAAAATTGGAAATGAATAAGTTAGAAAGAAAGTGAAAAGACTTAGAATCTGAGCTTTTGGTGTGGCTCCAGTTCTGGAGTTGCTTCATTATTGCCTTCACTCTCAGGTCCACTCTGACCTGGAGTACTACTGTTAAGATACTATCTATAGGTTAAATAGAACTGTTAGAGACAATTTTTACAATTACTTTGAAGTCCATTAATACATTAGCTCTTAAAACATTGCAACTAAGTATGAATTGTTTACTTGTTTAAAATAATGGTGGAGATACATTTTTTACTGTACATTATTGGAGACATATATATACTGAACTGCATTCTGTGGTGAGGCTGAAGAGCTTGAAGTGCTGCCAAGAAAGAAAAAAATTGATGTGTGTGTACATATATATAATACATGTGCTTGGGGCTCATGGGTCACTATCCAACCTCTATGACACCTCAACTCTACAATATATAGATTTTCATAAAGTAGTATTCATGAAATAGTTCCTTCTAAGGGGTGTCCAAATAACTCGGGAGGCTTGAGAGTGTCTCTCCTCTTCATCTCAGTGGAGTGGTTCAGAAATTAGCACGACCTCTGTACGTATGTATTTTTGTGTTTGTTTGTTTGTTTGTGTGTGTGTGTGTATGTGTGTGTGTGTGTGTATATATATATATATATATATATATACACACACATCCAACCTCTTCATTCTAGGAGGATGTGATACAGGGTCAGTTTTTGAGTTGAGACTGGTTTCTATAGCAAGGTTAAAGAGCCCAATTTGCTCTGCTATTTACTCATAGATGGAGGAAGAATAGTTGGATCCTTTCCTATATCCATTTCTTCCAATGGTAAACATTGCACTACAAATGCCATATATATATATATGGCATTTGTAGTGCAATGTTTACCATAACAAATATATATATATATATATATATATATATATATATATATATATATATATATATATATATATATATATAACAAATATATTTATATTTATATATATATTGAATGAAGAGGGTGAGCTCATGGATCCATACTGCTGAGAGATTATCCATCTCAGCTGGGTCACCTGGGCAAGAGGGTCTGATTTTTTTTTTTTTTTTTTTTTTTTTTTTTCAAAGTGGGATTCAATCTATTTGAATTCAGTCTTCCTCCTGGACCAGTTGCTGTACCATAGCTAAAGAGTTTAGTTTGTCCAGCTCTTTACCTAGAACATTGGGTGGTTGGGAGAAGAGATGGATTCGTACTTTTCCCTTAGTCATATTTCCATGAATAATATTAGTTTATGAGCTACATGTTTTAGAAGTGTGTTATTTTGGTTCTTAGACACTTTCAGTCATCTTTTGAATCTCTCTTGCTATACACCTGGAGTTTCCAATCTAGAATATCAGCATAATAGATACTAAGATTTGTTTCCTTTTTATTGCATAGGCTGGTAAATACTGTGCATTATTTTATAAACCTTTATGTCCTATTCAGTCATAAACTATGATATACTAGGATAATTCCCATTATAAATAATGGAATTAATTACATGAACTGGAACCTAATCTCTTTCTCTCTAACTTTTCCTCTCTCTGTATAACTTTCTATGATTCAGTTTTCTCCTTTCTCTGTGTTCCTTTGCATTCTCTGTTTTTGTATTTTCTTTTTTTCTTGAAAAATGTCTGGTGTATTCTTAATAGCATGTCTCTCTCTCTACATACATATTTTGGAAAATCAAGTTGCATGACAAATACATACGAGTATATAAGTAGATTGTCATTCACTCAGCTCAAGGTAAAAAAAAATATGAGGCAGTTATTGAAAATCAAGCTAATAATCGTCTACTTGCTTAGCTCACAAAACATTACATCATACAAAGTGCATAAAGACATGCTTTACATAAGTCATAGGAAATGGTAATGGAGACTTGAGTTCAAATTCTGAATGAAGCTGATTGTGCACTTTGTGCTAATGCCCTTGTGAAAGACATGAATCTTTAAGTTCTCCCCCACTGCTATAGGAAATAGTAGGGCAGACTGGTTTCTTTAGAATTATCAGTGGGGCTTAAAATATGCTGACTGTATTCTCTGCTGAGGGGCAAGACCTACCCATCCAAGAGATGCACTTGGTCTGACACAAAACTGCATCTGATGGTGAGGCTCAGCTTTTAGAGATCTGGGAAGTGTGGAGTACCCCTTCATCACTGCCATTACTTCTTGGTCTCCACTGATTCAGAATAGTAGTACCTGTGAGATTCACAAAGCATCTTTAACTCTGTGTCTATTCTATCCTTACTTATATTAACTACTTTGCAGTTTTGTTTTGATCTCATAGCTCCAAATGCAAAAATGGTTTGTCAACAGGAATTAAGTTGTTCATTTTACAAATGTTTGTCATTTTTTTTTCCAATTGGAAATCTCTTTATAATTACACACCACAGTACTGATTGTTGGAACCAATATGGCCTCTTATTTCAGAGGTGTGTCCTCATGGTGTCATGGTTAAAGCGATGGACTGCAGTATCGTAGTAATCGAGTTCGTACTCCAGTCGCACTATTACGTTCACTTTCGGGCAAATACCCTTGGGAAAGGTATGAACCCCCTTATCCTCCCAGATATGGGTTAAACAGTACCACT
Source organism: Sepioteuthis lessoniana (assembly GCA_963585895.1). Taxonomy (NCBI): domain Eukaryota; kingdom Metazoa; phylum Mollusca; class Cephalopoda; order Myopsida; family Loliginidae; genus Sepioteuthis; species Sepioteuthis lessoniana. Next base: position 13,901,479 of record OY757922.1, read on the forward strand.
ACTGTTCTTCTAGGAGAATGGCTTTGGTATTAAATAACCTACAAAGGTTGATATTCCATTAAATAAAGAACTTATTTCGCTCCTTAGTATGTTGTAACAATCTAAATGTTAGCAATATCTAACACCATTATATTGAATTTAGAAATAAACATCACATTAAATGAAAAGTTGTAGCTAAAAATAACTAAATTATTAAACAAAATGGTTAAATTTAGTCTCCAAAATATCAGTCCTCTTAAATGTGTGGGCATTTTTTTTTTATCTCCCTCAGTGTCAGTTCAGTTTGCTGGGGTGGCAGAATATGCAGGCTGCATTTCTGTAGTGGTGTTAGACCCCTTCCCATGGATATAACCCTCATCCATCCTGGAGCTTTAGGGAATGATAGTACTTGTTAGAGCCTCTTTTATGAGTCAAGTATTTAAGAAGTATTTAATCATTTTCTCTACTTAAAATCATTTAACATTGCAAACAAATAACTGATGTTAAATTGCACTCTGTGCAAATGAAGGAATAATGTTGAATAGGATTACTCATGTTAAATATCAATACTTGAGATTATTTAACTGTGTGCAAGTAAAAATGTGTTATATTGCAATACTTGAAACTATTAAATTGTTTGCAAATAAAACTATTAGTGTTAGATAGCAATACTTGAAACTATTTTTAACTGTATGTAAACAAATGAGCTTTGGCTCATTTAAAAATTGTTACCCACAAACTATTCATTTACAAATTATATTTTGATATATTTGTATAAACAGGATTTGGCATTGGATTATCAACAGGTGGTTGGTATGCTGTAAAACACAACCAACCAACATCTTAAGAAATAACTACATAAAAATATGTGCATATATGTAATATACACAATTCCCAAACCTCTAAGGTGTAAAATAAACTTTGATAGGTTAACTTTAAAATCAAACATTCAATATTTGTCACTCAATGTTCATATGCAAATACTTTTTTTAACTGTTGATTTTATTCTTTAACATTGTTGGGAGATTTGTATTTTATCTTTATTCTCTTACCATTTTCAAAAGTGTGATAAGAATATTAAGAACGTTTCTCATTTTAAGATCTAAGACTCATAAGCCTGTAATGTTATTCTGAATATTGGAAAATTTAAGCTTCAAATGAGATTAAATAACAAGACAATGAATTTTGATCTTTGCTTCTCTTGTTTACACTGTCATTATAAATGAAAAATAAAATAAAAATGAATTTTGAGAAGTAATCTTTTTTTCTTCCATTTATTTTCACTTAATAACTAGATGATTTTGAAGAAGTCTGTGTGTGTGTGTATGTATATATATATATATATATATATATATATATATATATATAAATCCCCGACCCCTATGCCACTGGCAGGATATAATACAAGGTCATTTTTAAAGTGGAGTAAAGCTGGTTTGAATTCAGTTTTCTTTCTTGTAGATTGATTACTGTGCTGAGGCTAAATCAGTCTAGCCTACTATCTATCTGTTGATGGAGAGAGAGAGAGAACAAATAGTCATGACTTTCCCAAGAGCATTATCTCAAGATAAAATACAAATAATCTTGTCCAAGTTCATTTCCTATGACTATAATGATTACATCTCATGCTCTATTTTGCAGATCTGGTTATTCTCGAGAATAATAAGCCCTGTCGGTAGGATTTAAGATATAGAGAGACAAGATTATCCCATCCCCCAAAAACATGTATCCTGGTAAACAACATATGATGGTAAAACTCCATTTCTAGAGATCTGGCTAATATAAAGTACCCCTTCACACACACACACACACACATATATATGTTAACTTGGCAACCATTGTTGAGGGTGACCCAAAGACTCCCTTTTCAATATCTACTACACTGAGGGGTAGGTGAGGGCGCAACTCCTTTCCCTGTATTGCACTGTTTTACCCTTGATCCATACCTTATAATGCTGAGGGTTAGGCAAGGAGGCATCAAGTATCATTTTTTTGTGTCTGTGGTATGATCGATCTGAGATTGAACCCTGTTCTCCTTGGGTATTGGTGAACACTCAAACCATTATGCCAATGGGCTGGTATGATGCTTAATGGACATTAAAAGTAAACTTTTTAGCAAGTGATGCATTAAAAAAGTTGTCAGAATTTAGGTGCTTTTGCGAAAGAGCTGAGGTAAATGATAACATTTAGTTATCTTCTTTGCTATAAAAAGTTAATATTAGTATAAATGTTCTAACTGGATTGTCAGACATATCAGCAGATTTTTTTTTTTTTTTAATGGATGAAAGCATTTGGATCGTTATGTAAAGTTATTTTCATCCCTCCTGCCATGTTTGAAGACAACTTGACATTTCATTTGATAGTTCTTGTGGGTGCAGGAACTTATGTGGCCTTTTTATTTTTGTCTCTTCAGTTTCCTGAAGCAAAACCACTTCGTGCTCTAAATAAAACATTAAATATTCTCTTGTTTATCATTTGATTTGTCAGCTTTCATTCAAAGGTTTTTGGGAGGTTGAGACTGACTATCATCCAAAATAAAAGCAATTGGTGCTTTCATAAAAACATTTTCAAGCTGAATTTGTTACACACACACACACACACACACACACACACACACATATATATATATATATATAAGTTATTGATACATATAAATTTATACAAATAAATACTTAGAGACATGCAATTAGGGAGATAGCAATAAATGTAGAAAAAAATAATTTGAATTGCAAGGGCCCTTTTATCTGATATTTATCAAGTGACAGCATCAGAAGACATTTAAAACAATGTAAATAGATTAAATTGATTAAAAGGGGATGAAAATTAGAATGATAGCAAGACCAGGAGGGGTGGAATTAATTAAAACCCCCCTTAGTCAAGCAACAATTATCTCCAAGTAAATTTAAGGAGTGATTAGGATTTTGCTTGCACAGAGTTGGCTTATAAAGTAGGATATAAAAGGCCTCTTGGACAACTAATGTTTTGTCTTAGCTCTATGCAAGATGAACAAACACACACACACACACACATATATATATATATATATATATATATATATATATATATATATATATAATGTTTGTTATTGGTCAAAAGAAAGAAAAAAATGTATATCTTTTGTAAATACTTAAGTCCACTAAGAGATTTTGTTTTTTGAATTTTTTTTTTTGTTCTTACATATGTTATATCTATATGTTTCCTGCCTGCTGCTTTTGTCAGAGAACATATATGACACAAGACCTTGTTTATGGAGTACTCAATGAGACTTGAAGTCACTCTTCTCAGTTTGAATGTTTTTCCTTGGGTTATGGGTTTTATATAGAGGTCATCCTCTGTTTTTCTTAGAGTATGTTTACCTTAGTCTGCTTTACCTCTCTTTGATATCTGATATATATTTATCCTTGGGTTTGTGTGTCCTTTGGCATGGTTTTAGGTTTCACTAACAGTTATTTTTCTTTTGTGTGACTGTGTGTCTCAGAGATTTTCTTGTGTATATGTGGCAGTGTGGTTTTCAATTTACTGGTAATTTGTTTCCAATTAGTTTTTGTCTCTGTTTGTGTGTATGTTTCAAGCTTGACTCTTTCATCAGAGAACATGTCTGGCACAAGGTCTAGTTAATGGGTATTTTATGGGATTTTCACTTATTCATCTTTGTAGGTTGAATGGTTTTTAATTACTAATGTTTTTATGTGTGTGTATGTAATATATATTTCCGTGTGTGTGTGTGTGTGTGCTGTTTATGTTTTATTCACCTTTGTTTTGAATTTATTTATAAAATACATTTCCTTTATTTGAACTAGGGTGTAGTTGTCATCACACACACACACACACATATATATGAGGGTGACTTGGAGGCTCCCTTTTCAATTGTTATTTTAATGATTATTACTTTCCTTAGATTGCTTCTCTTCACCCTTGATCCATAACTTATAATGCCGAGTATTAAGGAAGGCGGTATGAAGTATACTTCAAAACTTTGGTATGACTCTTCCTCAGATTGAGCCCCAGTCTCCTAAACCTTTGGCAAATGTCTATGTATGTATAATATCTATAATACATATATGGTGTGGGGAAGTTTTTAGAAAAAGAAAGGAATGACCTAAAGATTTGAAACATACAAACTCAAAGTCCAACACTGTGGGAACGTATTTTTCTTAAATTTCTTTTACCTCTTCCAAATAAAATCATAACTTTCTTGCTGAGACTTTCCATCACCATCTTTTTTTTTTTTTCTTACCAAAAAAAAATTCTTTATTGAATTTTAAAGAATTAGTCCTCACTCCCCTGGGTTAGTTTTCATTTTGTGGTGGGGGCAAAAAAAAAACTCCAGCATTCTTAGTCTTTTGCAGGTCAGAAAAGGAAATACTTTAATATATGTCCTCTTCTTTTCTTTTCTTTTTTTTTTTTTTTTTTTAGGATCAGAGTATGTTTAAAGAAAAAAAACCCAAAACAAGAAACCTGGGGAGGGGGGGGGTTACTTGCATATAAATGTAAATGTTTTCCTTCATGACTTTAATAATTAAATTATTTTCATGTTTAAGATATGGGATACAAATTTCTTCTAGTCTTAAAATAAGCAATAAAAATATACTTAAGAACATTCTAGAAATTTAGGATCAAACCCGCATTAGCATTTAAATTACATTTTTATATTTTTCAACCAATCAGCTAAAAACATGGAATAGAACATTCTAGAAAATTAGGATCGGAAGTGAACTAACAGAAAACATTTAGGCTCGAAAATAAAATAGTAAAATACAAATCTGATTGGTCAATAAATGTCTACGCGCCAAGATTTTAGGGCGATTCTTTGATCCACCTGTAGGATATAAATAACACAGAGTTAGGAAGCCAGACACACGAGACACAAGCTTACACACAAACGAAGACACAGACGAACACAAGCCACTAAGCCAGTAGCCGATATTATGTCCAACCAATTCCTTTCCTTCCTCAACTAAAGTTCATGACCTCTTTTCAAATGGCCGAGAATTATATTCAAAAGGAAAACCCGACAAACTTTCTTTCATCAACGAGACACGCTGTCGCCACAATCATAAAACCCGCTATAAACTTAATGTAAGTAAGAACGACTTATTTACGGACTCTGATAACATGAACATACACACATCTTTCAACAAATTTATTCTCTTCTTCAAACTTTATTTTCCAAAAGGCCATTTACACATCATGTATTTTGTTTTTCATATTCTGTTATATGCATATTAAATTGTTTGTTATTTAATGTTCGTTGTGTTCTATTCCATTTCTTTTACGCGATTGTAATGTTTTGTGTTATATTTGTGGTGGGAATAATTTAGAGAGCAATCTACAGAAATAACCAAATTACATACTCCCCCCCACAAAGACAGCTCATGAAAACACTGCTACCATCTTTTGATACAAGAATTTTTTTTCTTGCTTTTAGTATATTTCAATAGTCTTCAATTCCTACTTTAAATCTTATATTGAATTAAGAAGAACAGATTCTATAGTTTGATCCTAGGACAAAACCCATTGGCTTAGTGGGTAGAGTGTTCGCCAATGGTCTGGGGAAACCTGGGTTCAATCCCAGGTAGTGTCATACCAAAGACTTTAAAAATGGTACTTGATACCTCCTTAACACTCAGCAATATATGGTATGTATCAAGGGTAAAGTGGAGCAATCCAGGGAAAGGAGTAGTGCCCTTCCCTAAACCTCGGTGTAGTAGCTATTGGAAAGGGAGCCTTCCTTTTTGTATTCCTGTTCATGTTAAAAGTGTGTGTGACAAACTAATAAATATCTACTACTGATAACATTGAAAATAAATGCGACCTTGGTAATCTTAACAGATTTTCTTTAGTTAATTATTTCTATCAAAAATGTTATTGTTCATTATTTTGGTATAGAAATTAAGTGAGACTATAATGTATTTATGTGTATAACACTAATTTCCTTAAAAAAATGGTTTTTAAATATTAGATTATACCTTATCTGTTTAACCATTCATCCATTTGCAAACAAATGACTAATGTTTAATTGAGTTGTGTTATGGTAAAATACATCAAATCTCTTCTGATTCATCCACTTAACCCTTCACACACCTAACTACTAAAACACACAAGAAACAGACCCACAGACATCGACACTGTAGAAGAAAATAACAGCTACCGGATGTTGACCCAACAACGGCCAGTGTCAAACTGAGAAAATCATGGTTTCTGCGCATAGGCTTCGCGCATAGTCTATCCAAAATCCCCAGAAAATTCTCAGTTATAAAAAAAAAAAGTCTATTTTTCAACCAATCATATTTTTTCCACAAGTAGCATTTTCTGGAGCTAGTGCTTGAAATCGGGAACACGTAAATAGACCAAACAGAGGTCACACGCCAGTTGAATCGGCGGCTGTCACGAGAGCATCACCCGATAACACCATCCAACCAGATCAAAGCAACCGCTTGTTACTGAATAGACAACCCCCACCAGCCGGACATTATCTATTCAATAAACAAAATAAACTAAATCTTCTCATCAGTCTTATTTTTCTTGTAACCACACGCTTTTATATAACAGTTGTTAGTATTACACAGAAATACTTGAAACCATTTAATTGTGTGCAAACAAATGAGCTCTATCTAGTTTGAACTGTTACCTACAAACTATTTGTTTATAAATCATATTTTATAAATATTCAGAATTTGGCAATAAAAGCCGACATAAAACCCGCCCAGCCAACCAACAAGTGTTGATATCTATCCTTTGAAGCTCTTGCAAAAAATTATACCTTTTGAAGTCTTGTCCTGTTGACAGGACTTGGAATACACTGACTGTATGACCTCCCCTAAAAGTGACTTTCTGGGTAGGACACTAAATTGTTTCAGTTCCAGTGAGTGTGCAGTACTTCTTTATTGCTAGTAATCCTAGAGCTTTTTCAACCCTGACTGATAACACCTGTTAAATAAAATAGATTTGTTTGAAAACTATTCATATTCTATAGGATGATATGCAAAATAAATAGGACATCTAAACAACTGCATAAAAAATGTAAATATAAACGTATAATGAACACTATTTCCTAACTTCTTGACATAAAAAAATATTAGACTAGTTGACATATTAAAATCAAACTTCTGAATGCAAAAAAAACAAAACAAACTAACTTTTTTTATAAATGCATGACGTAATTTTCTTTCCCAAAAGAAGTTGTAAAAAATAAATGTCTTTGATAGAGGGAGTTACCTGGATGTATTCTAAGTATACATCTAATGTGTATGTGGGGTGATTGTATTTATTGAAATTCAAGCATCCATTTCTCTGGTGTATTACTGGTAAGGAAAGGGGTACTTAACTTCCTACCAAGTCTGATTTAACATGAAGTCATTTTATAGTCTGTGTCCACACACAAATTGAGACTCATGTGTTGTCATAAGAAAAATGTCTTTGATCCTCTTGGCATTCCCCTTTTGGGGTCATAAATTTAGTCCTGCTAAGCAGATATAACATGGTGGAGGAAACCTACTTGAACCAAACCATTAACTTATGAAGGTTTCCCCAATGCAAACACCAGGTGAATATCTTTCTCGTGCTACTGAGTTCAATTTGGAAAATAAAATGATTTAAAATCAGATATTATCGGGATCAAACAAAGTTTTAATTTTTTGGGGTTGAAAAATATATACAATGTTAAAAAAAAAAATGTTAACATTTCTGAGAGATCCTGCATGATATGATTTTAAGGTCTCTACTTGTTCACCTTCCCTGAGTCATCTCCGTAAAATCAGTTCAGCTTTTCTAATAAAGGTACTTTGATAGAAATATCAAGTTTTAATCAAGGATGTCCTTGTGGTGTAATGGTTAAAGTGCTGGACTGCAGAATCGTAGTAGGCGAGTTTGAACTCCAATCACTTTATTATGTTCCCTTTCGGACAAATACTCTTGGGAAACATATGAACCCCCTTATCCTCCCAGCTATGGGTTAAATAGTACTACTGCTGCTGTTTTAGAAGGATGGATTTGGTGTTAAATAACACAAGAAGGTTGATATGTCATTAAACAATAACAACAATCAGCATTAAGTTTTAATCACTGATGGAAGATTTCAAGAATGCATTGCTAAGAATGGGAAACATGTGGAGAGTGTTTGAAATTGTCATAAATTTACTCTCATAAGAGATGTCAACATTTTTTTGAATCACCCTGTATATTAAAAAAAAAAAATGACTATCATATGTTGATGATTTATTTATTTATTTTTTTTTTTTTTAAATCCATTTAGTTCAGATCATAAATTTCTGACTTTTTGCTGAGTGAGTCAGGAATCTAAGTAAAGGCAACTGTAATGGAATGGCTTGGACCACTTCACTGTATGTCATGATTTACCAGAGATGGAAGTTAGTTTATGACTGCATAATCCTGCCATAGCAAAGCTTTTAATATTACTTGGTCTCTTTATGCCAAACTAATAAATGATAATAAATGAGATGTTGCCCATCGGATTCACTTGTCAGTACCAGACTTCCAACTTTTTAGTTTGGATGCAGAATCGAAGAAGAAAACTAAACTTTTGTCCATGACTTTGGACAAAAGAGGTAAACTGAATTGATTACATTATCTCATGAATAGCTTAGGTTTTGCATTCTCCTTGGGCAAATTCTTTTTTGTACAGCATTTTTCGTCTTGTGCATCCCTCACCTAATTCTCCTGTGAGACAAATATCATTTTGTTTTGATGAAGCCATTCAAATTTTTCTTTTGTCTCAAAATATGTTACATATGACACAGCTTAAAAATCTCTTCCCTATGTTTGTCTTGTCAGCAATGGTTAAAATACTCCAACTGCATCTACTACAGAATTGTAAGATCCCGTCCCTCACCAAAAATGGCAAGTTCCTAGATATGACACTAAATTGAATCTGATGAGGTTCTAGTTCTGGAGATCTGTGAACTGTGGAGTACTTCATTATCATTACTCCCAGGCCCACTCTAAGCTGAATAGGTACTTCATGTCTTTGTCACGCTTATGATTTGGTTTCTTTGTTTAATGGCATGTCAACTTTTGTGGGTTATTTAATGCCAAAGCCATCCTTGTAAAACAAGCTGTGATACTGTTTAGCTCATCGCGAGGAGGATAAGTGGATTCATACCTTTACCTAGGGTATTAGTCTGAAAGTTAGCATAATAGTGTGACCAGAATTTGAACTCACTTAATTTAAGGTCACAGTCCAGCACTTTAACCATTAAGCAATGGAGACAACTCCTATAGGTCAAATAGATCTGTTTAGAAATCATTTGTATTCCATAGGACCATGTGCAAAAAAAATCTTAAACAACTACACAAAAAATATAAATTGGCACATACAATGAATGTGATTGCCTAACCTCTTTGTATTTAAAAAAAAAAAACATTAAAATCAATCACTCTAAAAAGGGGGACCAGAGAGGAAAAAGTTTTCTTACTCACTTTCAAAAGATGATTTAAGGTTTGGTTTCTTTGTTTAATGGCATATCAACCTTTTTTAGTTTATTTAATGTGAAAGCCATTCTCCTAGAAGAACAGTAGTGGTACTATTTAACCCATAGCTGGTAGGATAAGGGGGTTCATACCTTTCCAAAGGGTATTTACCTGAAAGTGAACGTAATAGCGCGACTGGAGTATGAACTCGCTTACTACGATTCCATAGTCCATCGCTTTAACCATTACACCACGAGGACACCCCCAAAAGATGATTTAAGACAGAAAAACCCTCAGTGGTCTGCTGCCATGAAAGAAAGACAAATGAACCGTAGACTTCACAGAAATTGATGTCAGCAATGGGACCACAATTCTAACAATGTACATTTTTTTTCATGTTGGTTGTTGAGTCTTGTTATTGTGATCTTTTTAAATTCTTGTTAGTCGAATAAACTTTGTTGTTTAGAAATCATGAAAATTTATATTGATCCCTGATAAACTACTGAAGATCTGAGAAAGAAAGAAAAAAAAATGGCTACCTTCACCCACCTCTCAATTTTCTCTCCAATTAATTTATTTACCTCCAATATTGAAGAAAACTGATCTTTTGATCTACTAATTACTCACCTAAGTTCTTTTGTGTATTCAATGCCTATGGAAATTGATTTGTTTTTGAAAGGATATTTTTAAGATAATAAAATAAGAGTGTACTTGGAGACCCAATTCTCTAAAGAAAATTGGGGAAAACTTAGGAGAGTTCTTCTTTCTTTCTGTATCTGTTTTTTGTAAAACTGTATTATTTCAGGTAAGGTCCTAGAGTTGTGGCTTTCTCAAGAATTCATCTTTTTTTTTATTTCTCTCTCATTTGGGCCAAGGGAATGTTTAATTAGAATAAAGATAACAATTAAGAGAATGATTTATAGTTTTACTTTATAATTTTATTGGTGTTCAAACTTGTAAATCAACTGCTCTACTGGATTTTCCCTTTGGGAAATTTCATAGACTTTCATTTTGAAATATCTTCTACTTTCCTGTCTTGAGGTAATAAATCATTTTCATAAATGTATTTACACTGAGCCTTATTCAGGTTGAAAAAAGATTTAGGTTATATGAAATGGATGCTATTCAATCTTTAATATAAGGTGCTTAAAAGTTCCCACCTTAACAGAGAAAAGAAGGATTTTTTTTTTTTCTTTCTTTCCTCGGGATTGATATGTGAAAAAACCTTTAAGGATCTAGAGGTGAAGTACTTTCTCACAATTAAGGGTTGTGTTGGATTTTATAAAATTAGAAAAACAAATAAAGCAACTGTTAGTTACAATTCCAACACTTCCACTGAAATCCAAACAGCATTGAGAAGAATAGTTGGATGGGGCAGTGGGGAATTCTAGAGAGAGCTGGTGTGCTCAAACTGTAATTACCTGTTCACTTGCTGCCTTGTTTTGTAAAAGCAGATGTGCCTGAGTATGGCTGGAGGTTTGACTTTGTTTACTCTATCCCTCCTACTCTTAAAATCTCTACTCTGGGGCTAAGAATACACTGACTGTATCCCCTATGGAAGCATAAGAGCCCCAAAAGCTCTAGAGGTGAGATACTTTTTTTCATGTTTAAAGGTCATATTGAAATTCACTGTCTACTAGTAAGGCCACAGTGAATTCATTTTTTTTGTATATTTACAACAAAACGAAAAGTTTAAATTTTTAGTTGATAACTTACTGCAAATTTGATTGATACGTATTACTTAAAAAAAAAAAAAATACTAACATTTTCCTTGGGGGGGGGGGTTAAACAAACAAACAAAAAAATTATTATAGTATCAGGTACTAAAATGGAGGTTCAAAATGTTAATTGGTCTTTAAACAAGACATTAAAAAAAAAATTAAAAAAACTCTACTTAATACACTCTTACTCTACTTTCTTGGTTAAGTTGAAAGCTTTTCTTGTGTACGAATTTTGTTTATTTAGCGGTTTCTATGAACCTTTAATCATGTACTTCAATGCTTACTCACTTGTTCATTATAAATATTCTTGGAAAAATGCACTTTCCATTATCATGTGTGGGAAGGATTTAAAAAAAAAAAAAAAAAAGTGTTTTGCATTATGTAAACATTAACTACTAATGCTTTTCAAATATCCTCAAAACAAATTTACTCTGGATGTTGTTGCTTAGTTTACTGGGTTTGTTTTTTTTTAAACTCTGAAAATGTTTACGGACCAATTGTATTGTTTTTTTTTTTTTTTTTTTTTTTTTTTTTTTTTCAGTTTTGTTTCTGATTTGATCAAAGCATTTTATCTATCCATTAGATTTGAGAGATATATATGCACACACATCCACACAGTTTTGTGTGATGATTGTATCTTAGTAGAGGCATGAAACTTTTAGTTATGAGACCAACATAAACAGATGAGATTTTGAATTATTTTAGATTTCATCCTGTTCTGTTGGCCAACATTTGAGCACTTTTTTGATTTACGTAAATGTTTGTTCACCTATTGTGCGTGTATACACACACAGACAGGCTTGTTGCCTATTGACTCCTAGTCCAATGGGCCAATCTTGATGAAACTTGACTTGTAAACTTCTTTCACCTCAAGGAGTGTTTTGATGATATTTAGGTATCTTCTCCACTTATTATTGGACCATTATAATTTAAAAATTGATCAAGGTCTAATTTGTCCAAAAAGCAAATAAAATTGGCACTTGTAGGAGTCCCTCCCTTCAGGCCTCTTGAACTCAGGTGATTTAAAAATATTTTTAGGTAGAGGAGCCTGGAATGCAATAAAACCTCTCCCTGCTCCTATTGTCTGGAAAATTTTAGCTTAAAATCAATTAAAACCTAATTTGTCCAGAAAGTGTCACTCCAACTTGGGGGTAGGGTGACACAACATTAATAAGACAGGATTCATTCCTCTAGAAAGAAAATTAAATGAATTTTGTTTAAGATAATGTACTTCAGTATGATATTTTTTATCCTGAGCAACACCAGGTTGTAAAGATAAACCAGTTTCCTCTTGTTATCAATATTTTTTTTTATTTTAGATAGGATATTCATTTAATCTGGTAAAGCAATTGCCAAAATGAAATTGTTTCTGTTGATGACTTGAGTCTTGCAATTAGTAAAGTGATAAAGCTTTGTTTATTTTTGTAATTAACTATTCATCAAATAGATATTAATTCAAAATAGTACTGACCATAAGCTAAAAAGGTTCTCCTTCAATAAATAATTAATTGAATGCAGTTGAGCTCCAGGATAATTGGTTGAAACCAGCTGCTTTCTAAAAAAAAAAAAAAAAAATCACAACTAAACAAATATCATCAGACTTAGCAAAAAGTCTTATGTAAAACAAAGATGACTCACCTGTTCTTTTTGGAAGAAAGTCAAAATAACAGAAATCTATCTGTATAATGAATTGTGACTTTTGTTTTTGTTTTTTTTCTTTTTTATCAATCTATGTATATAGATTTATTTCTCTTATTCTCTCTCTTTCTGTATCCACCTCTCTTCATTTCTCTCTCCCTTATTTTTTTTCTCTCTCTTTCTCTCCCCTCCACTTTTTCTGTCTTCTCTATACCTCTTTTTGTACCCACCTCTCTTCATTGTTTTGCCCCCACCTATTTTTCTGTGTGTCTACCCCCCCCATTTTTTGTCTCTCTTCTCTCTTTCTCTTCCCTCTCCATTTTATCTGTTTGTCCCCTATTTTCTCCACTTGTCTCTTCCCCAATTTCTGCTTAGGATCAGAGTGTCACTTTCCAAAACTTGGGAACAGTTTAGTATTTGTTCCTGCAGAAATTGAATTAGATGTTAAAAAATTCAAAATCTTAAAGAAAACAATGTTTTTTTACTTTTTTTTTTTTTTAATACTTTTGGAAATAAATGTTTTCATCTGTACATTTTATATCTGACAATTTTTAAAATAACCTTAGGGTTTGTATGAGTACAGATACTATATTCTGATCATAGAGAGTTAGGGTACAAATAGTTGATCTGAGGAAAAATGCACAGATACTCTAAAGAATAACAAATGCACAGTTGTGTGCTATTTATATATCAATAGGAAAGTAATGTTATAAAATGTTGTTTACTAGGTTTTGTTTAGTATAGTATACAGGTTTTAGGTTACTTAAGATACCTGTTGTTGCTAAGTTGTCATCTAAGTACTGAGCAGACTCATTGCTGTTTAATTTGTATGATTTGTTAGGAACCACTATAACTTGCAGGTTATAAAAATGTTGAAGGATTTATAAGCCTCTATAATTGAGAACTATATATCTACCCAACCCCTTTGCCACAGTTAGGAAGTAACACAAGATCAATTTTTATGCTAAGTAAAGCTGGTTTGATTTTGGAGTTTTCCTTCTCCTAGTCTAATTGCCTAACCAAGACTTAAAAAAAAACAGTTTGCCCTCCGATTTGCTAGTCACTGGGGGTGGGGAAAGCAGGTGAATTCACACCAAAAGAGTCGTCACCAGAAAGTTAGTAAAATAAATACTAATGAAAATACAAAAGAAATCTGGTATATGGAAAATGTTTTATCTTTGTTAACTGAAAATATTAAAATATTCTAATGATGGTTTGGTTTCTTTGTTTAATGGCATATCAACCTTTGTAAGTTATTTAATGCCAAAGCCATTCTTCTAGAAGAACAGTAGTGGTACTATTTAACCCATAGCTGTGAGGATTAGGGGGTTCATACCTTTCCCAAGGGTATTTGCCCGAAAGTGAACATAATAGCGCGTAATAGAACAGTAGTGGTATTATTTAACCCATAGCTGTGAGGATTAGGGGGTTCATACCTTTCCCAAGGGTATTTTCCCAAAAGTGAACGTATATTCTAATGAGTGATAAGAGAGTAATTATAGACTTAACAATTAGATGTATTTTTTTTCCGCAGATATGAACTGATAAAAAAAAAAAAAAAAAAAAAAGAGTAGAGGAAAAGAAAGGGCATTAGCACAAAGTGAGATGCAAACAACCTTGGCCAGGATTTGAATTTATGTTACCAATTCCAGTTCTGATGAAGATAATCATCTCCTCTGAGACTGAAAAGCAACTGCAAATAGATATACTTTGTTTCATATAAATTTAGAACTGATTTTGTCGTCTCAGTTAAAAGTGTCGTAAGGGTAACCCAAAGCTGAAGTTTTTGTTTAGACCTTATTTTTTTTTCGATGCCGGTATCATTGGGGAATAAGGAAAGTTTTGGTGAACAGACCAGTCTTTTAACCTGGGCTAGAGTTATTGAGATTCAAGCACTTGTAGAGATGATTAACAAAAGAAAAGGGAGAAAAAGGTTGCAAATTGATTTTGTTTATTATTCTTAATATTTGATATTTTTATAAATGAACAAAAAGAATTTATTTTATTTGTATTGAATTTTCTTAAATCTAAAAACAAAATTGTCAAAGTTTTAGTTTAAAAAAAAACAAAAACAAAAGGTACTTTTATCTTTTTCTCTGAATAATATTTTTCTGGCTTGCAACTTTTACTTTTTGTGTTCTTCTTTGTCTTTTGAGGCAGTTACCATTGTGATTAGTCTGGATTTTATTTTTTTGTACCATTTATATTCTTGTGATCATAATTACATTATAAGTCTATAGTATCATCCTCGTCTCTCTCTCTCTCCCTCTCCCTCTCATCAAGCATTACTGGAGCAATTTGTCAAAATGAAGTAACTATAGAAGACATAAATCATTTTATTGAATTGATTTAAAATTAGTTCACCATCAACCTTTTCCTTCCTTTCTTATTAGTCTTTTTGATTTTTCTTCAGACATAATGTTTATTGAAGCTTGTAATTTGTAATGTTTGTAAAGAAAATGTATTTCAAAGTTCACTATGCAGTCATTCTTGTTTCATTCTTTATTATAGATACTTTGATAACATTAAATGAATGGATGTGAGTTGAGGAATATCTTTTATAGTTTAATAGTTTTAATGTTGTATACCTGCATTATATAAAAGTGGAATAAATAAACTTAAATTCTGAAACACAAAGATTTGAACCAATAGCCCTATAATATATATGCCATCCTTTTATTTATTTATATATGTGTGTGTTAAAGATGACATAGTCTATGAAATAACACTAGTAATTTCAAGAAAACATTGAAAAAATATAATTTAGTTATATCTAAGACTGTTGGAGTGGAAACATTTAAAAATTGGTATTTTCTCATATTTTGAGGTAACTTTTCCTCTTCATCTGATATTAACATATGACTAAGAAATCAGTGCTGACGTCATAAACTGGAAGTTGCATTATTGAAATATATAAAACATGTTATGGACATGCTGTCTGAGTAGATAAGGTAAACCATATCTACTCTGACTAAAATTATAGAGTTAATTCTATTATTTGTTTGTTATGCCATCTCTTCTTGGGCATCTCTGCTTTTTATTATCTTCTTACATCTACTTTTAAGAAAAAAAAAGAATCTTTGCATAAAACACATACACTTTTTATATTATCTACATACTGATCAAATTCAGTTAGTTTCATTCAATAGTTCCCAAAAAATATCCTCTTGAAGTCTGTATTTTTTACCTTTTTTTTTTTTTTTTTTTTTTTTCTTTTCCAAAAATCATCCACTTTAATCTTAACATTTCTTGCAGTGTTGCTGTTTTTGACCTGATTAGGGAATTTATTCCTAAAATATATCATATATTAGCAAAAAAATCCAATTGGTTGGTAGACTTAGTTTTTGAAACCTGTCTTGATTGTAAATTTCCAGTTTGAGAAGAAATATTGAAAAAATATCTACCATAATTTGAAATTCCATTAATCATTTTTGAAGTTTCAGTTTGATCACATCTCATTCTTTCTAGTAAAGTAGTTAATGCTATTTGTCTAAATTACTGAGATGAAACTTGATAATTTTTATCAATTAGTGTATTCAGACTATTGTCTTAATTTTTTTTTTTTTTTTTTTTTGTTATATTGAAATTTCAGCCAATGCATCCTTTGGCTTCTTTCAGGTGTTTCATGTCAAACTCAGGAGCCTACATGAAATTTCAAAATTAACTCTTTATTTAATCCCTGTGGAGTAGATTGTTTTAATTCTATTAGCCATAATCAGATACAAGGGTTTAGCTATGGTAAGTATTCATTGTTATTTACTTGTAATCAGGATTTAATCTGAAATATCCAAGTGATTTCATTTAGAAGCTGTTTAATGAAACATTTCTATCTGTTAAAGATATGAATATACCACAAGGATATAGGAATGGAATTTTTATATTGAAAAATGTGCTGTGCTCATAATGAAAAATAGGTAAAAAGAATTAGTGGAAGGAATAGATCTATCAAGTTAGGAAAGTATCAGATCGTTTGAAGATAAGGAAAATTCCAAGCAGACACTGTTAAACCAACAGATGAAGGAAAAAATAAGAAAAGAGTATGTCTGAAGAATGAGAAGGCTTCTTAAAAAAAAAAAAAAAAAAATTCTGCGGCAGAAATCTCATCAAAAGGATAAACACTTAGTTTCCTTTGTAAGATACTCAGGACCATTCTTAAAATTGATAAGGGAGGGACTCAAACAAGTAGAGCAAAGGACAAGAAAATTGATGACTAAGCACAAGGCATAGTCAGATGATGTGTGTCAAGAAAAGGACATGGACATGACTAATGAAATCGAAATCTATTGAGAGAAACTGAATCTCTTCTAATAGCAGCACAAAATGCCACTATAAAGACCAATTATATTAAAACAAAAATTGATAATATGCAACAGAATAGAAAGTGTAGGTTATGCTGAGAAAATGAGGAAATTATTAATTCTATGATAAACAAATTTATCAAACTAGCACAAAATGAGTACAAGGCATGACTGGATGGGAAAGGGAATTGTGCAAAAGACTGAAATTTGACCACTAGTGGGTAGAGTGTTTGCCAATAGTTCAGGAGACCAGGGTTCAATCCCAGGTTGAGTCATACCAGAGACTCAAAAACATGGTACTTGATACCACCCTGCTTAACCCTCAGCATCATAAGGTACAGATCAAGGGTAAAGTGGAGCAATCCAAGGAAAGGAGTAGCACTTCCTTTACACCTTGATGTTGTAGCTTATGAAAAGAGAGCCTTTGGGTTACCCTCGACTACGGTTGCCAACTTCCTGATCCCAGACAAGACCTAGTCTTAACATATAAAGAACTTGCCATTTAGTGAATTTTGCCATTTCTGTGGACCACTGAGTGAAAATAAAAGAAAGTTAGAGTGAAGGTAATTCCAATTGTAGTTGGTGCACTTGGAACGGTCTCAAAGAGCTTGAGGAACTGGAAATCAGTGAAAGAATTGGGACCAACCAAGTCTCAGCTAGTCCTAGAGACTTGCTGTCACTCAAACTCTAATAAAAGGCCACCAGCTAATGCCTGTGTGAAAAACTCACAAGAATTAAAATGACAATAATTAGTGTTTAATACTTCATCTTAGATAACTCTGATGATTCATGCCTTTCAGTCTAAGTGTAATGCTATTAATATGTGGATGTCTAGGTGCTGACTATAAAAGTAACAGAAATTCTCTCTCTATTTATGGTTATAAGAACTGTGAGGTGTTAAATATTTGAAAAAAAAATCCTTTTTTATGATTTTTATTACAGAGTGAAAATTCTGTAAGTTTTCATAAACTTTTTCTCTATTTTCTCCATCACATTGTCAGCAAATCACCTACATTCCTTTTCAAAATATTTTAATTTTCTTGTTGATAATTTATTTTAAAAGTTACCTGAGTAATTTATTCATGACATATATCTGAGATTTTATGAAGCAAAGAGAGGATCAAAAATCTATTCTCTCAGAAATGGAATTAGTATTTTCCTATTATCTTCACTTAAATCTTTGAAGAAATTATGAAGCATGAATATCTAATGAGAATACAATGAGCCATTAAAAAATTACCTTTATTGGTTAAAGATTATCATTAACTCGTGGTTATAGAATTAGGTGCATTTAGAATTAGAGGAATTGGGAGGAGATCAATTCGAGCCATTTTCTAAAAACTAACCACTGAATGATTACATGTGACATTATATACTTTTTAATTTAAAAATATTCAATCTTTTAAAATCTGAAATGAGTTGTTTTTATTCTTTGTGAAGATTTATATATTTTTTTTACTTACTCTATGATCATTTTCCAAATAGAAAATTTAAAAAAAAAAAAAATCTTGATTCCTCAAAATTTCAATAATTCTCTGTTCTCAATAATTTAACTTGAAGCATTAAAAGTTTGGCACAATCCAAACTATCATTATCACTTTTATATTAAATCAATAAATTATATAAAAATGCTAAATATGTTTATTTAAATATTTTCACAATAATTACTTGCAGTTTTTGACACATCTGAACTTTGTTGAAAAATTGATGAATGGAATGTGAAAGGTTAGCCACCTTTTGATTGAGATAATTTCTGGAATGCCATGTTTGATCTTTCATGACATACCTAGAGAAAGTGGGGGGAGGGCTACTTGTTTGTGTTTTTCTATTTACATAAAGACGTCTTAATATCAGGTTAAATGAGTCAGCGGACAGAATCCCAGACCTGAATGCACAATAAGATACAAATAATTTTAAAGAAACTAATTTTCATATATCAGTTTTTGTGAAGCAAAAAATAAAATAAAATCATTAATTCTGATAGAATTTTTGAAAAGTTAACTTTCTAATTGTGAAATTTTCAGAGTATATAGACAAAGTAAAATCTTTCTTCCTAGCCAAAATATCTTAAAACAAATACTGTTCATTACAATTGACACAAGAATTTTGTTAAACAAGATGCATGTAATTGTCTTTAATTGGAATCATTTTGAGATGACGCTTCTTAATCTGAGAATTAATTTTTTATTTATTGCCAACTTTTTATCCTCATCTTGGTAGTTTTTGTGTTTCTTCTTCACTACATTTCGGCCAAATTTCACCTCAAGAAGGCCAGAGGTGAAATTTGGCCGAAA
The DNA here is from genome assembly GCA_963585895.1 of Sepioteuthis lessoniana. NCBI lineage: Eukaryota > Metazoa > Mollusca > Cephalopoda > Myopsida > Loliginidae > Sepioteuthis > Sepioteuthis lessoniana. Next base: position 13,920,838 of record OY757922.1, read on the forward strand.
CGTAGTGAAGAAGAAACAACACAAAAACTACCAAGAGGAGGACAAAAAGTCTGCTATAAATAAAAAGATGCATGAATTTTTTTTTTTTTTTTTTTTTTTTTTTTCTTTTTAGGAAAAAATGTTTTGAGTCTCTTTTCTTTGGTAAATCTTTCTGTCTTATATCATTTTGAAAAATTTTGTTATTCTAAAAATATCATCATTTATTTTAAATTTCTAGACAATTATTCAATTTGTTCTCCTGTTACATTTGTTATTCTAATATCAATAGGTGAGGCTTAGAATATGCTGATTGTAAGTCACTTCCAAAAAAGGGCTGTTGGGGGGGATGATATTAAATCTGGAACCTTATCATAGAATGCAATTTAAGTGAAGAAAACTATTTTCATTGGCAGCTTTCTCTTACTAGATGTACATTCTTTGTGCTCAAACATACCCAAACATGGCAGTTTCCCCAGTGGTTAACATTCTGGACTCTAACATTGTAGTAAGCAAGTTTTGAACACTTTGGGACTAATATCCTTGGGTAAGGTATGAGTCTCCCTTATCCCCAACCAGCTATGGTTTAAATTGTACAAGGTTAGCTTTGCCATTAAATAACCTTCAAAGATTGATTTGCTATTAAACAAAAAAATCAGACCAAACCATTCCCAAACTTATCAAATTAAGTCTTTTTCAAAAAGAAAAAAAAAAACCAAATGATTTTTTTTTTATTCCACACACAGACAAAAATTATAAAAGATTTATAATTTAGCCGTCAGCTTAGTTATTTCATATTGATATAATCTCTGTCCCTGATGTTTTTTTCTTTGTCTATATAAGAAATAATTATACAAAAGAAATATTCTGAAAAATAAACAACAAACCCTTAACTACCCAAAAATGAATATTATATATTTTTTCAAGCTATTCCTTTTCCTTATGTCAGTTGAATATATTTCTGTTAAGCTGTTATGGAAATGGTGAGGTTGTGAAAGGGACAAACCACACTGGATAGTGAGTGTTACTCATTGGATTTGCTTTTATGATTTTGAAAATGATCTCAGAATCCAGTTTTAGGCCAACCTGACCTGATCAGTATTTCTTGAACCATCTGGTTACTACACTTTGATCATCTTCACCTTTCACACAATGAATGTTTTTGGTTGCTTCTACAGCATTTTAGCTCCATTGGAACTTATAAAGCACAAAGTTTCTGAATTAGATTGCATTCTATGTTCATCTGTATGGTTTTCAAATTGCTCTCAGTGTGAAGCAAGGTGTCAGTGCACCAACTACCATGATTCTACTAGTGAGTACCTTCCATAGACTGAATTGCTTCAGTCACATGATATACATACTCCAAACTGGTATGTACCAGAATATAGTAAAACTTTTGACTCTCTCTCTAGTGTTACAAGTTAACACAAGGAAATGACTCCAATCCTTTACCCCATTGTTTCATCATGGATAAAGGAAATTGTTTTTTTTTCATCCTTTTGCTATTAACTAAAAAATGGAGAAGTTTTATTTATTTTTTAAAGAAGGAAATCCACCAGTTAAAGATAGGATAAGTCAAAAAATTTTGCATTATTTTGGTATGTGATAGTTTGAAGCATGTAAATCATATGAGAGAAGCAGTTTAAGCTGTGGTTGGTATCTGCTGTGATTAGTAGTGTTGTGGGTTGAAACCAGCTACATTTCTTTATTCCATTTAATTCAGAAATATCCTTTATGAGTTTGAACTGGGCCATAACACTGTGGAAGTAATTAAACAAAAAATTGTTTTCTGAAAAGTAAAGACAAAATTGACCGTCATATCGTAACCAGATGGTTCAAGAAATTTTGCTCAGATTGCAAGAACCTCATCAATCAAGAATTGTCAGGTAGACCTAAAAACATAGATTCTAAGGTTATACTTCCGAGTTGAATCCTCTAAGTACTATTTGGTGAGTACTAGGCAAACTTAATATCTCACAGTCCAGTGTGGTTCAGCACTTTCATAAATCTGGAGCTGCTGAACAGTACCTCATGTTACAATAATATTGCAAAATTTTAGACTCACCTTAGATTTTTTCTTTTTTTCCGTTTTTAGATTTTCTGCGATAGTTTATCATTGGCTCCTGATTCTAAATTACTGGTTATGCATTTCTATAGTTTTTCTTCTTTCTAATGTGACCAATGGAGCCACATTTATCTAAAAACTGCAGACTTGATGCTGTCTTTCCCAAAAGGTATAAATCAGAAATTAATGGTCATTATACTGTAAATCTGATTTTGCATGGATCTTCTTTTATTTATTTTTTGTTTTCTCTCATTTTTCTTGTCATTATTTTGTTTCACACTTTATTCCCCAAATAATTGCAAATCTTTTTTTCATTGCATCAGCCAATTGTCTGTTCTTTATAAAGATGGGGACAGTGCAAACTGCATATCAACATTTGTCCTGACTTTCTTCTGTTTTTCTAATAAGAATTTTATGGTGGATGATGGGAGTAAGTGGATTATGGTTACTCAATATATTTCTTTGCTGATTTAAATTTTTTTTTTGATTATTCAATTATCTATATGATAAATTCTTTAAAGAATAATGGTCAATATCAAGTAGAAAAGAAAGAGGTATTTCTTTTTTTAAAAATGTTTTTGCTCTCAAACTGTTCCAAGAATCTAATCTAATAATTTTTTTTTGATAATTTTTATTTACTTAAAATACTTAAAAACACAAAACTGATATAATTGAATGTTGCAGTGTGTACACTAAAATATATACATATATAAACACAAAAAGCATTTTAGATCCAAAATAACTTTACAGTCCACAAAAATATAGAGCAATATATTTCAAGTGTAAAATAAGATGATAAAACTCTGTAAAAAAATTATGACTAAGAGTTTCACATTGTTGATCTTCAGGTGAGCTAGTATTCAAAATGACATGTTGAATACTAGCTAACTTGAGGATTGACGTGAAACTCCAAGTTTTTAGTTTTTATCCTGTGTTATCTCATTTTATATTTGAATTATATTTGTGTGTGTGTATATATATATATATATATATATATATATATATATATATATATATATAGTTTGTTGGTCCAATACAAGAAAAGTAAATATCTTAAGATGAATGGATCTGCAAATGAGTTTAAATGTGGTACTTTAGATTTTATTTCATATATGTATGCTCAACTTAAAAACCTTTGCCCAGTCGGCTGGGGCTGTAGAATACACCGACTGCTTCTCTGCAGAGGGGTAAGACCCCCCCAAACGAGTGTCCTGGATATGACACTAAACAATCCGATGGTGAGGTTCCAGCAATGCTGAAGCTTTGAGGAATGCAGAGTACCCCTTCATTGCCATCGCTCCCGGGTCCACTCTGGCCTGGAGCGGTAGCACCTGATAAGGGTCCTATCTATGGGTTAAATAGAACTACGTGCTTCTTTCACTATACTGATTTTTGCATTTAAACTGCGTATTTATGCTAAACTGAATTGTTTAAAATAGAACTGTTTTGACATTGAGACTGCGAACTAGTGCTGAACTGAATTGCTCGAAATAGAACTGTTTTTGACGTCTAAACTGTGTACTTATGCTGAACTGAATTATCTGAAATAAAACTGTTTGACATTTAACTCTGTGTATTGCCCAGTCAGCTGGGGCTGTAGAATACACTGACTGCACCTCTGCAGAGGGGTAAGACCCCCCCCAACGAGTGTCCTGGATATGACACTAAACAATCTGATGGTGAGGTTCCAGCAATGCTGGAGCTTTGGGGAATGCAGAGTACCCCTTCATTGCCATTGCTCCCAGGTCCACTCTGGCCCGGAGTGGTAGCACCTGATAAGGGTCCTATCTATGGGTTAAATAGAACTAACTGCATGCTAAAATGAATTGTTTGAGTAAAACTGAATAGCTTGAAATAGAAATGACTTTTACAATTAAACCGTACTTACATTTAAACTGCGTGCTTATGCTTAACTAAATTATTTGAAATAGAACTGTTTTTCGACATTAAAACTGCATTTACACTTAACCGAATTGTTACATACAGCTGCTTGAATAGTTAGAAATGGAAATGTTTTTGACCATTAAACTGTGTACTTATGCTAAACTGAATTGTTTTAAATAGAACAGATTATTTACATAAAAGTGGATTTGGCGTTAAATAACCTACAAAGGTTGATATGCCATAAAACCCAACAAACCAACAACAAATCTTAAAAACCTAAAGTACCACTATCTAATTAATTTACAGATCTATTCATCTTAAAATGTGTGTGTGTATATATATATATATATACACACACACACAAACACACACATATTTTAAGATGTCCTGTTAATTTTTTAGAGCATTGGTTTATATCAATGCTTTTAAACGGGATGGAAATAAATTTATTATCTTAATGTGACTGATTGTTTTTTCTTTTGAAAAGAAAATTATTTGCTCTGGATTTTATTTACATTCAGCTCTTGAGCAGGATTACTTAAATTTAATATTCTATTTTTGAATATTTTATTGGTCCTGCTTGGAATTGTTTCCAACTTTGGATTTACTGGATTAGATAATCTTTTTATATATATATATATATATATATATATATTTCTTCTTTTTTTTTTACTGCATGTATATATAATATACAGTAAAAAATAAAGACCCTCACTCAACAAGTGTGTTGGATATGACACTAAACCCTTTGATGGTGATGTTACAGCCCTAGATTTTTGGGAAATGTGGAGTACCCCTTCATTGCCATTTCTCCCAGGTCCACTCTAACTTAGAATGGTATCATCTGATAGGGTCCCATCTCTGGGTCAAATAGAACTGATTGACTGTTTAAACTGTGTGCAAACAAATAACTTTTATTAAAAATAGAACTCTTTGACCACTGGACTACATGTAAACAAATGACTGATATTAATTGAATTGTTAGTGATACTTAGCAATACTTGGAACCATTTAACTATGTGCAAATAAAACTATTAACAGGGAATACTTGAAACCGTATACTTGTATACAAAATAAAATCAATGGTATTAGATAGCAATGCTTGAAAGCATTTGACTGTGTGTAAATGAATGAATAGTGTTGAATAGCAGTACTTGAAAGCATTTCTATGTGTGCAGATAAATGATTAATATCAGATAGAAATATTATTGTTCAACCACCATAATTGAAACCATTTAAATGTATAGAAACAATAGTAATACTTGTGTCCAAATAAATTTGTTCTAACTCTTTTAAAAATGAAATTGCTTACTATTTATTTACAAATGGTTTATTTATGATCATTTAACGGTATGCAAACAAATGATCATTTGTAAGTAGACTTATTAATATTAGAAATACTGGAAACTATTTTACAGTACAAAAAGAATGAGCTCAGGCTCATTTAAAAATGTTATCTACTAAATATGTTTAAAATCATATATATATATATATATATATATATATATATATATATATATATATATATACAGGAATTAACATTAAATAACCAAACAAATACTAGACTTTCAAGATATCTTTGAAAAAATGCATTTTTATAACAAATTAAAAAGCTTATAATTGTTTACATGACTTACCCATTACTTTCTATATGAGTCATGTAAAGAAATTGCAGCCTATCATCTCTACAACACAGATTATTCTCAATGATTGAATAATAAAAACCAAGATCACATTGAAACCAAAACATTGCAAACAGAAAGCCATTCCATACCACTAAATGGTTAAAAAAAATATTGACTTATAAAAATGTTATTTTTAGATGATTATTTGTTCCATGGCTAACTGTAATGTTACTAACTAGTAAAATCTTATCTTAATTATCAGATAAAGAATATGAAGGTTTTTTGTTTTTGTCTTTGACAAATGGCAAATAGGTGATGTATTTTATTTTTTTTTTCATGTATTGTGATTAGAACTGTCAGCCAAAAAAAAAAAAAAAATGTTGAATTGATGCACATACATACATATTAGTGGTGTAGGTGTGTAGACAAACTTAGCATTGTGGTGAATGAAATTGGTGACTCAAATTCTGGATGAGGTTGTTTGTATTTTGTTTTGTGATAATGTCTTTGGGAAAATCATGAATCCATCTGTTTCCATCCCCAGTTCTGGGTAAATAAGGCTGATTGGGTTCTTCAGCCTTATTCACACAACCAGTTTTAGAAAAAAAGAAATCTAAATACAAACTGGCATTTCTTTGCTCAGAAAATTAACTTTGTGTCACTTCCTGCCCAAAGTAGAGGTATTAAGTAATTATATCATCATCATCTTGTCGTGCCGCCAGCATGGATATCCAATAAAAATTATAACCTTCACCATATGATAAAATCTGAAATAACATTAAAAGATGAAAGAGTTCAATAAATGAAAATTGTACAAATTTATTTTAGTATTGAGCAAATATAAAAGATAGCAATTTTTGTCGAGGTCAACCTGAAGGCTCCCTTTTCAATAACTGCTATGCCAAGGTGTAGGGGAGGGTGCCACTCCTTTCCCTAGTTTGCTCCTCTTAACCCTTGATCTGTACTTTATACTTATATAAGCAAGGTGGCATCAAGTACCATTTTTTTGAGTCTTTGGTATGACTTTACCTAGGATTGAACCCCAGTCTCCAGGAACAATGGCAAACACTCTCACCGTTATGCCAATATAATAATATTAAAAGATAATAAAAAGTAAGATTAATAACTCATGACTCTTGAGTTCACATTGTCAATCATCTTGTGAAATTTGTTAAACTACGATATATATATATATATATATATATATATATATATATATATATATATATATATATATATATAATGTTTAATAAGTCTCATCTGATGATTGATGATATGAAACTCATGAGTAATTAATTTTACTAGAGAGAGAGAGAATGTTCTAGTGAGCATAATAGAAACCTATTTTTATCTCGCTGCTTAGTTGGAGTAGATTTATATATGCTGGCATGTTGTTTTATTTCATCAGTCAAGTTCTTTATACTTAAATATTCCACAGCTAAATTTAAAGATATATTTATTTGCCCAACCAGGATATGATACAAGGTCAGTTTTTATGAAAAGTTTAATGGGTTTGAGTTGTCCTTCTCTTAGACTGGTTGCCATCCCAAGGTTAAAGAGCCTATTCTACTCTATTTACCCGTTGCTAGAGAGAGAATAGTTTGATTCATTCTTTTCCTAAAAATTATCAGCATTATGTTATCGAAGATTTGAACTCTGGTCACTGTGTCCATTTCCTATGATGTGATAACCCTTGCATTATAAGTACCTCCAAATGTGACTTTGTAAGCTGGCAACCTCTTGTAAGGTTACTTGGTCAACAGTTAGATACCTTTAAGTAAACTAGTGTGCAGTATCACCATTCAATTCACAGTGACCAACCAAGTAGTTTTTATGTCTCTTGTCATTTTATTTTATTTCTTTCTTGCCGAACATTTCATCCCCTGGTATGTCAACCCCACTCTTATCTCCCTTCAACTTTTGGCCTTTTCCCCCAAGGCTAAAATCCCTGTTGAAATGTGGAAGAAATCAAGGAGAATTCAATCAAGTAACTGATGTCAATTCCATAAAAGAACTTTGCAAATTGTTTTGAAAAGTGGAAAGGACATTGGTTTAAGTTTGTATTGTCCCATGGGGACTACTTAGAATTGGTTGGGTTTGTTTTCTTTGTTTAATGGCATATCAATCTTCCTGGGTTATTTAATGCTAAAGCCATCTTTGTAGGAGGACAGTAGTGGTATTATTTAAACCATAACTGGTGGAGAGATAAGGGAATTCTTTCTTTTCTCTAAGGTATTGGTTCAAAAGTGAACGTAAAAGCCTGACTGGAGTTCAAACTCAGTACAATGTTGCAATCTAACATGTTAACCACTATGCCATGGAGATTTCTCCTCACTTAGAATTGGAGAGTGGGAGATTAAGGCAAAACTGTTCTGATTAGGCTACGACAGCTGTCTTTTTTTTCCCCTAAATATTGAATAACCTGATATTTTCAAGACAGATTTTTTGTATTATCTACAATAGAGAAATAACTTGCTAAGTTACCCAATATCTTAAGATGAGATGATTATCTGTTTTATTCATGAACTTATTAAATCTTGTTTTAACTCTACATAAAATCTGTAATATAAAATGATCCTGCACTTATAAGAGGAAACTTACTTCCATACAACATTGACTTTACATTTCTTTGTATACAAAGTGTTCATTGTTTTTGGTTGGATGGTTGGTTGTGTTTTATAGCATATCAAACCTTGTAAGTTATATAATGTCAAATCCTGTTTATACATGTATATATTAGATATATAATTTGTGAATCAATAGTTTATATGTAAAATTATTTTTTTTTTTTGCTCATTTGCTTACATACAGTTAAATGGTTCCTGATTTGCTATGTAATACTAATAATTCAATATAACATCAGTAAATTGTTGGCACAGTTAAATGGTTTCAAGTTTAGAAAATGATTTGATATTTCTATTTGACTCATATATGGACCCTAACAGGTATTGCTGTTCTGGGTCAAAGTTGACCCAGGAGTAATAGTATTGAAGGAGTAGTTTACATTCTCCAAAGTTCCAAAAGTAGAGCCTCACCATAACATGGCTTAGTGTCATGTCCAGGACCCTCATTGGAGGGGTCTTAACCCTCTGCAGAGATGCAGTTTGTATATTCTACAGCCCAGTCAACTGGGCTGCATTGTTTTTGTTAACTGATATAATATTACATCCTGTTGATGGAGTGGCAAAGTGGCTTAGGGTGCCGGATTGTGACGCCTTAGTGAGTTTGAATTTCAGTCATCCTTTTTGATTCTCTACATTTGGCTAAGGTACGAACCACCTTATTCCCATAGCTATACATTAAATATTATCACTACTGTTTTTCTCTTAGGATAGATTTGGTATTAAATAACCCATGAAGGTTGATATGCCATTAAATAAAGAAACCAAACCTGTTCATGGAGCTTAGAATATGTTAACTGTATCCCCTGCAAAGGGCCAAGACACTTCCCACCAAAAAAGAGTGTTTTGGCTATGACTCTAAACTGCGTCCCATTATGAGGCTCCAGTTCTAGAGGATTGTGGAGTACCCTTTCATTAGCATTACTGTAGCATTCAGTCAAACCCAGAGTGATAGTACCTGTTAGGGTCCTGTCGAGGAATCAAATAGATCTCTTTGAAAATTATTTTTATTGGATAGGAATACTTTATACTTGTGTACCAATTATTTGTATCAGTAATAGTTAAAGCTATAATTGTTTAAGATTATCATTATAAGTTACTTGAAACCATACAACTGTGTACAAACATGTGATTATTAACAAATAGAAATTAGTTTTAGATTGGAATAACTATGCAAATCATTTGTATTTTGTAGGAATATTTGGTATCCTTTGTGTGCAGAAGTTCTTAAACAGCTGCATAGAAATTGTTAATAAAATTGTATAATGTATATGATTCCCTAACCTCTCAGCTTAAAATAACCTTATGACATGCCATTAAAATCAAGTTACATTCAATCCTAATTTCATTGCATTAAACTATTTTACAAAATAAAAATTCTGCAAGTTACAGCCATCAGGGAGAGGGGTGCATAAATCTTACTCCTACAAAAAAAATCTAAATTATGCCTGGATTTATTGCTACAATAAATGCACAGAATAACTGTTATAGCCACGGAAAATGGAATCAGCAACCTGAGTTCAATTCCTAGACAAAGCTGCCTCTGTTTGACTTTGTGCTAATGCCCTTTGGAAAGACAGGAATCTCTCAGTTCTTCCCACCCCAACACACACACACACACACACACACACTATCAATGAAGAGTATAGCAGACTGAGTTCTTTAACCTTGCTTAGACAACCAGTCTAGAAGATAAACCCTGAATTCCACTTAAAAATGAACATTGTGTTGAATCCTACTAGTGATGAAATGATTGGGTAAATATATACAATAAAAAGTGGAATGGATAAATTTATGGTTTGTAATGGTTAGAGTGGTTGCCAATGGTCCGGGAGACAAGGGTTCAATCCTAGATGGAGTCATACCAAAGACTCAAAAAAAAATGCTACTTGATGCTGCCTTGCTTAGCACTCAGCACTATAAGGTAAGAATCAAGAATAAAGTGGAGCAATCCAGGGAATGGAGTAGCACCCTCCCTTACACCTTGGTGTAGTAGCTATTGAAAAGGGGAACCTTCAGGTCGCCAACTTTACTTTATGTAAAAATACCACCCATAGAGCAGATTTTTAGCTTGTTTGATTTTCATTCTTGAAGAAGAGCCAAACACTTTATTTCAATTTTTTTTTTTTTTTTTATAGAAGTTAATGAGAAATGGACCAACTTGAGTCTATTCTCAGATGATAGCAGGATGACTTTGGGATTAAATAACCCTTAAAAGTTGATATGCCATTAAACTAAGAAAGCAAACTAAATGATAGTAAATACAATCTCCTGTAAAAAATAAAAATGGATAAATAAAAATGTTTGAAGAAATAATTCGGAGGTTAAATGAGTTGGAGCAAAAGGAATTTTATTTGCTTGTTCAGAATCCATTAACAGCATACTGCAAAACTTTTTCTTTTTTTTTTTTTTTTTTAATGAAAATATTCATTGCTGTGAAAACTGATGCAAATTAATTTGAATTTTCTCACATTTTTTTACAATTTTATTTTTGTTCGTGTTAATCAGAATGCAATTTCTCTTCATTAAAATAAAATTGACCGGTACCTTCATGAGATTTCAAAGAAAAAAAAAGAAAAAATGAAATAAGGAATATTGATGTGTTTTTGTTGTTGTTTTTAATGATGAAATTAGTCATAAATTAACTTTTAATGTTACCAATGTTGCAGAGAAGACATCATGGAAGTATGAAATTGCAGCCAATCATGCAGACACCCAAACACACTGAGTAAAATAAGCCTTGTTAATAAGAGCAGAAGTTTTTTAAAAATATGATTAGTTTTCTTATTTGAATATTGCTAAATACAACAAACTGTATTCAATAGCTGATTATCTAAGAAACAAATTTAGTATAGTTTCTTCTGCTAATTGTGGAATTATTTATATATTAATCAGCACTTCTATCTTGGATCAGTGTGTAGCATCTGTGCTCATGGAAAATATTTTTGAAAAATATTAAAAATACAAGAATGATAATGGTTAGTCTAGACTACTGAAACTAATTGTTTCAATTTTTACCAAATTAACCAATGAATTTCATTTGGTCATAAAATTTTAATTAACATGGTTGGTGCTCTTAGTGTAATAGTTATCAGATTAGGAAATGGAATTGATGACATGAGTTCTAGTCCTATAGGAGGCTGTTATTGTTTCACTTTGTACTAAAATTCTTGGGAATTGTTTAAATCCATTTGTACTAGCCTCTGCAATGGATAGATAGCTAGGGAAGACCAGGTTCTTTCACCTTGCTATGGTAACTAGTTTAGGAGAAGGAAAACTCTAAATTCAAACCAGTTGTATTCTGCTTAAAAATTGAATTTGTATTTGGGGTGGGGAGCCCCACTGCATAGTGGCTAACATGCTGGACTGTACTGTAAGCAAGTTTGAACTGCTGTGGTACTGGATTCACTTTCAGACTATTACATTTGAGAAAGATATTGAACCCCCTTATCCCCACCTGTTATGAGTTGAATAGTACTGCTACTGTTCTTTGAAAAGAATAGCTTTGGCTTTGAATAACCCACAAATGTTTATCTCATTAAACAAAGAAACTGAAACCAAACATATATTACATCCTGCTTGTAGCAGAAGAATTCAGTAAATATATATATATATTGTAATTAATATATAATATTTCCATCTGCTGATTGTGTGATTCATGTGAACCTTTAAGCAATGAACTTTAAGAGAATATATTTTAGGTTTTAGACCTGCTCTCCTATAATGTCATTGAGCCCTTTTTATGCACTTTTTCTTATATTGTGTGTGTGTGTGTGTGTGTGTGTGTCATCCTTATTATTATAACCCTTATAATATGAGTTGATTTTATATAGTTAACAGTGCACTGTTATTCAGAAGTGACTGAAGAGTTAATCTATTTCCAAGTCCAATCTTATTATTTTGGCATTATTCAATCATAATTGTTTGGTTTATATCAACAACTTGATGTCTTAATCATTTCCTTTTTTATTGTATTTTTCTTCTAATTTTCACTTTCATTTTCTTTTTATTCTATTTTTCTTGCATTTTATTCTGACTTTATTTTTTCTAAATATTCCTCCTTCAAGGCTATTGACTTAGTTGCCAAAAAAAAAAAAATGTGTTGCTTTGGCCTGACTTGATTTTGAATAAGTGACAACATTATTGTGAATCATCTTTTGCAAAGAATACTTAATACAATAGAATTCAAAAGGAGGCTGCAAATGGTTCTCTTGAGAAATACTCACCATTGGTTATAAAGTCTGGCTTTTTCCTTTTCATTCCACCGGGTCTTATAGCACCTATGAAAATGAATGTCCTTTAAACCTCTTTAATATTTTCTTACAAAGAAATAAATTGCCTTTGGGAAAACAGTTAAAGGAACATACAAGAGAATCTTAAACAACAAATTTGTCTGCTGGAAAATGACTATGGTTGACTTCTTCAGTCCTCCAATTCTCCCACTGGTCCTTGGCACAAAATGCACTCTATAATCAACCTGAGATCTCCCTTTAACTTCACTGGGGTCTTTGTAAAAACAACTTTTACAAATGTTTAATGTAGATCAATCTAAAGATTTTTTTTCCCTCGCATCAATTACTATGCATATTTTATATTTTCATTCTTCAAAGATAGTTTATTTATAATGCTTAGGGAAATGCTCACAGGAATAATTTCTGTTTTGTCTCTTATTAAAAAAAAATTTTTTTTAAATAAATGACAAAATAACTTATTTCTTTTATATGATGATTCTTGCAGATTTTGTCATTTACTGAGCACAAGGCTAGTATTAACCCTAACCCCTCTACTATGAACAGGATGCAAGTCAAGGTCTGTTTTTAAGCAGAGTACTGTTAGTTTGAATTCAGTTTTCATTCTCCTAGACTGGTTACCTAACCAAAACTAAAGAACTTAGTCTTCCCTACTATTTACCCATAACTGGTTGGAGAAGAGATGAATTCATGCCTTTCCCAAGGGCATTAGCATGAAATGAAACACAAACTGCTCCATCTAAGATTTCAACTTGAGTTGATGATTACTTTTCCTATGACAATAACCATTGCATGAAGGGCATCTCCTAACAAGGCTTGAAGTATGGGACACTCAGTGAAAATGGAATTCCTTAGTTATGACCAACTAACCATTATACCACATAGTGTGCTCTCGTGAAGTTATTGGTCAAAACATATTTCACTTAAATAATTGTTTTGTTTTAGATAGGACAAAATAATCATGTAGTAGATAATTTTTAAACCTGTAGAATTGCCCTGTTGATGAGGGCCTAGAATACAATGACTACATCATATGCAGAGGGGCAAAACACCCTCTCACTGAGTGTCTTGTGTATGATACAAAACTATATCTGGTGGTGAGACTAGTTTTGGAGTTACTTCTTTGTTGCTATTATTCTTTGTTTTACTCTGACCTAGAGTGGTACTACCAGTTAAGATCCCATCTATCAATTATAATTGTCAGACTGATAGCACAAAACTATACCATACCAAAATAGTTAATGCTAATAATTATTAGTATTAACTATTTTGGTATGGTATAGTTTTGTGCTTCAGAAGACATTTGGTCAGGTCCCAGTATTAGCATTAGTATATCTATCATATACTAACACTGAATACAATGGGAGATAAGAGAAAAATAACTCCTTTACTTATACAAAAACTTTAAATATATACATCCCAGTGGTATTAAAAGAAAGAATACACAAACATGTCTCAACAGATAAAAATATACACACATTGTTTCATGAACTAACTGTATGTTGAAGGGGTAGGAAAAAAGGCTTACTTGATGAGTATAGGTTATTGTGCTATGTGGATTTACCATTCTATGGTTGGGTCAATGTCTCTACTCTTCAAAAACTAGATGCTAAAAGAGATCAAAAAAGGGGTTTCTGGGACCGTCATGTAACATCCTACTAGCCCTTAACAGACAAGTAAATTATATAAGGGAGATATTTATTGTATTTCTACAGAGAGGAATAAATGAAACTATATAACAGTGTATAAATTATTTGTATTAGTAATACTTGATACTATATAACTATGTGAAAAAAAATCTTGTAATTATTAAATGAGAAAAGTTACTTGAAACCATATAGTTGTGTATAAAAATTGATCATTATTAATAGTTACTTGAAACCATATAGTTGTGTATAAAAATTGATCATTATTAATAGTTACTTGAAACCATATAGTTGTGAATAAAAATTGATCATTATTAATAGTTACTTGAAACCATATCATCATCATCATATCGTGCTGGCAGCACGGATATCCCTGACCCTCTCTCGCCACTCCTCCCTATCGTTCATCGCCCTAGGTAGGTCTTCAGGACAACAACCTGTATCTTCACATAGCTGCTGAATGTACGTTCTTGCTGGTCGTCCTGCTTTTGCGCGGCCGTGTGTGGGGATCCATAAGAGTACATCTCTTATGAGTTCATCTCTGCTTCTCCAGCAATGTCCTGCATGTCTGGTTCACCTAACTTGAATAGTTTTCATGATAGGGGGCAGGTGGCCGTACAGTTGGTGTCTTGTGGGGTGTTGCTGCCAGGACTTGTTCAGGATTGCATGCAACATTCTTGTGTAATTGCCATCTAGTTTCTTCTCCAGCCGTTTTGTTAGCGTCCATGTAGTGCAGCCATATAGCAGTATCGATGTGACCGCTGCCTGGAAGAAACTGCGTTTCATTTTATCGGTTAGGTCTGATTTCCATATAGTCGATAGCCTATTGATAGCTGTCCATGCTTTCGTTAACCTCGTTTCGATGTCCTTTTCGGTTGATTCGACGCTGCTTCCTAGGTACGTGAATTTGTCTACTAGTTTAAGTGGGGTTCCTTCTAGTGTGGAGATGTCCCCCGTTTGGTTATAGCACATATATTCCGTTTTGTGTGCATTAACATGGAGGCCTATGCTTGCTGCTGCTCGTTCCAAACTATGCAGAAGTGTTTCGGCTTGGTCAGGTGTATTTGCCAGTATCGCTATGTCATCGGCGTAGTCGGCGTCGGTAATTGTTGTTGCGGGGTATCTTCTGCTTCTTTTCTTCGTCAGTTCGAAGCCATTTTCTTTGATTTTGTCAATCGATATTCTAAGTACGTAGTCTAGACAAATGATAAAGAGATACAGAGCCAGCGTGTCCCCTTGTAGTACTCCTGCTACAATGTCGAAGTATTCTGTGTCTCCATCTGGTGATCGTACTTTTACTTTAGTGTTTCTATAGAGAATCGTTATTGCCGCTACGGTTTCTTTAGGTATGCCGTACGCTAGTAGGATTTGTTCCATCTTTCCTCTGTGAATGGAGTCGAAAGCCTTGGTAAAGTCAACAAATATTAATGTCGCTTGTAGGTTCTTTGCCCGTACACCTTCAAGGATTCTGCGGATGGTTAATATTTGTGAGGTCGTAGATCTATTTCTTCGGAAGCCATTTTGGTTTTTTCTAAGTATGTTGTCGATTTTGGGTTCTATTCGGTTTCGTAGTAGGGCATTGTAGATTTTGGCAGCTATGGATGTAAGTGTTATGCCTCGGTAGTTTTTGGCTAATCCGAGGTCCCCCTTTTTAGGGAAGGGGAGTATGCATCCCTTCGTCCATCTATCTATCGGATTTTGATTGTATACTGCGTTGCAGTGTCGGAGCAGTATGTCGTCGAATTGTCTGGTCTTCCATACTTCCGGGGGAATTTCGTCCAGTCCTGCAGCTTTCCTATTTTTAATTTTTCTGAGAACCGAGTCGAGTTCTTCTTGTGTGAACTGTCCAAGTTTAATGTCTAATTGTTTGCTAATTATTCTGGTGATTGGTTCATGCGTTTTTTTTGGTGGGTTTCCAAGTAAGTTTTCGAAGTGCTGTTTCCACAGTTTTATTCTTTCTTGTTGGTTTGCTGCTTTAAGTTTTGCTTTGGCTGTGTTCTTTCTTCTGCTCACTTCAGTTATTGTTTGCCAGGCAATTCTAGATTGTCTATCTTCCACCGAGTCTCTAATCTTATCTATCTGATTTTGAATGTATTCTGTCTGTTCCTTTATATATATGCCTGCTAATTGATATTGTGCCGTTTTTAGTTTTAAGGCATTTGTGTTTGTTGGGTTTTTTCGATAGTTTTTGGAGGCTGTTTTCACTAGTGCACGTTTTCTCTCACCGCTAAAGTTTCCCATGGGACTCTATATTTAGTTTTAATTTTTGTTGGAATGTATTTTGCTGCTGCCTCAAGGTGTGCATTGACGAAATTTTCGTATTCGTCGTTTGGTGTACTTTTTTTCGTCTTTTCTTGTAGTGTTTCGAATCTGTTTCTTAATTCTAATACGTATTTATCTCTGACATCTTTGTTGTTTAATAGGGCCCAGTTATAGTGTTTGGTGGTCGCTGTTCGTTTGTCGTTTTTTCGTAGGCTTAACCGTATTTTCGCTGTGACTATTCGGTGATCGGTGGACACACCCTCAAAAGAGGAGTATGCCTCGCAATTCAATGCACTATTCTTCCATTTCTTGTTTATAAGGACGTAGTCTATCTGAGCTTTAGTATTGTTTGCGTACGTGTATGTCCATAGTTTGCCCTCTCTTTTTTGGTAGTTTGTGTTGAGGCATGCTAATCTATTTTCTATCATGAAATCTGTTAGATGTTGCCCATTTCTATTTGACGTGTTGTGGAGGCTGTATTTGTTGTTTCCGTTTTTCCCGATTTGTGCATTCATGTCTCCGCCACTTTTTTTATTTTTTTTAATTTTTTTTAATTTTTTTTTTCTTTATTTTATTTTATTTTTTTTATTTATTTTTTTTTTATTTATTATGTACACATGGGAAGCAGCATGATGTACGTAAAGGTATTTGAATAAACCAATGGACGACCAAACTCAATACCCAAATGGGTCCTGGACGTGAGTTTGACGACTTTTCGCTCAGGATCGACAGTTCGATCGGGGAACTACTGCTGCTCCTCTATAAGAGTGGCTTCTATAGAAGAGAATAAAACAGCCATCAAAAGATAACCATGACCCACACTCAAACCACTTACACAAACCGCATCGCTCTTCGCGCGGGTAAAAAAGAGGCGCGTCCTGCTGAGGTTGGAGCCCTGGCCTCGGTGTTCGAAAAATCAGCTACAGAGCTCAAACAATCAAAACTACTAAAATGCAAGCAAACACTACAAATAGCCACATTTAACGTAAGAACCTTAAATAGAATAGGACAACTCCCAGAGCTAATCGCATCGGCCGAAGAACATAAAATAGACATAATATGCATACAAGAACACAGATACACGCACACAGAAGATATCAAATATCACGAAACTGGCAATGGATGGTCGCTCGCCACTGTATCCGCATGGAAAAACTCTGTCAACGCCGCAGTAGGAGGGGTAGGATTGCTTATAGGACCTAGAGCACTAAAAACGCTTAATAGCATAGAGAAAATACAACCTAGAATGATGGTAGCTACATTTAACGGAAACCCCAGAGCAACAATCGTCTCATGCTACAGCCCCACCAATGTTAGTGAAGAAAATGAAATAGTCACCTTCTACGATGAGTTATCCTCATTAGTGCGTAGCATCCCGAAACACAACATGAAACCATATAGTTGTGTATAAAAATTGATCATTATTAATAGTTACTTGAAACCATATAGTTGTGAATAAAAATTGATCATTATTAATAGTTACTTGAAACCATATAGTTGTGAATAAAAATTGATCATTATTAATAGTTACTTGAAACCATATAATTGCTCACAAATGACTGACATTAAATAACCCAACAAGGGTTGATTTACTATAAAACAAACTAAATAATTAACCATTTTATTTACTAAGTGAAAAATTCATTTTTTTAATTTCTAGACTTTTTTTCTACAATTGTGCAAAATCAGCTGTTTAAAAGGAATTACATTCTTTTAAACTGTTGAAATTCACTTTTTAGAATATCCTTGAGGAATGTCATGTAAAGTCTTTCTGTTGAGCATTTGCACATGCCCTCACCTCAGCATCATTCATTAAGAAAAAGATAAATGACAAAGACTCATCAAATCTAATGGTTGTAAAAGTCCTTGACAATACTGCCTGAAACATGATTATTCAATCTTAATCACTTTTCATTTTTTTGTCACGTTTTTTTTTTTTTTTTTTTTTAACCTGAGAGCTGACAGAGAACAGTTTCACATCTGTTAACAGACTTTTAGTAATTTAAGCAGATAATTCCAGTAAATTCTGACTTTGTCATCTTTTTAAGAACTTGTCAAGAGTAAATTTCTTCCAGCAAATATTTAGTTAATGGTCAGCTTAATTGAAAAGAGATGCTTTCAAATTAAGAGAAAAGGATTATTAACAAAGGAAAGAGAAAAAAGAGGACTGTATGGTGTAGGAAGGTGATAGTGTGGACAAAAACCTTGAGGGATCAATGAAGTGAAAAAGAGAGAACACTGAGCTTAAAATTTAAAGGAAGGAAAAGAGAAAAGGAAAGCAACGAAAAGTCAGTATGAGAGGTTTGATTTAGTTAGGGTTTATGGCACATCAACCATTGTAGGTTATTTAATGCCAAATCCATTTTTATACATACAGTTCTATTTCAAACAATTCAGTTTAGCATAAGTACACAGTTATAATGTCAAAAAAACACTTCTATTTGAAACAATTAAGTCCAGAACAAGTATGCAGTCCAAACGTCAAAACAGTTTTATTTCAAGCAATTCAGTTAAGCATAAGTACGCAGTTTAAATGTCAAAACAGACCTATTTCAAACAATTCAGTTTAGCATAAGTACAGAGTTTGATGTGGTTTTATGGCATATCATCCATTGTAGGATATTAATGCCAAATCTATTTTTATATATATAAACAGTTTTCTTTTAAACAATTCAGTTTAGCATAAGTACACAGTTACAATGTAAAAAAAAAACTTCTATTTCGAACAATTAAGTCCAGAACAAGTATGCAGTCTAAATTTCAAAACAGTTCTATTTCAAACAATTCAGGTTAGTATAAGTATAGTTTTTGTTTACACAGTTAAATGTCTAAACAGTTCTATTTCAAACAATTCAGTTTAGCATAAGCACACTGTTTAGTTCTATTTGACCCATTGATAGGACCTTATCAGGTGATACCTCTTTGGGCCAGAGTGAACCTGGTGGTGATGGCAATAAAGTGGTCCTCTGCATTCCCCAAAGCTCCAGCATTACTGGATCCTCACCATCAGATTGTTTAGTGTCATTTCTAGGACACTCATTAGTGGAGGTCTTATCCCTCTGCAGAAAAGCAGTCAGTGTATTCTACAGCCCCAGCCAGCTGGGCAAGCAATATCAGAGGGTTGTAAAGTAAGAGTTTGAGAGAAATATGTATTATGAGAAGTGAAAATGGCTTCAGTGAGAGATAGCAAGTGTGGATTTCATTTTATTCTGCTGCTTTATCAAAGGGGTTTAAAATATGCTGGCTGTAATCTATACGGGTGTCTTTGGTATGTATCTGATGGTGAAGCCCAAGTTTTGGAAATCAAGGAATTGTGGAGTATCTCTTTATTACCATTACTCCCAGATCCACTCTGACACAGAATGATAGTACATCCCAAGGTCAAATACATCTGTTTGAAAATTATTGTATTTGATTGGACAGAAACAATTAATGTACAATAAATGCAATTCCCTAATCTCTAGGCATAAAATAACTCTACATGGGTTGACATGCCATTAGAATTAATTAGTTATTTCATTTTAGTTTTTCTGTTGATAAAGTTTTGTCGAAAAGAAGTTGACTTTTAAGCTATGTGTTCATTAACACTTTAATCGTTGACACTAAAGGTTGGCACCACTTAAAATTGAACCAGCTTTTTTTCTTTTTTTCTCCTCCTTTTTTTGATTTTTATTTTTATACACATTAGCTTCTCTTGTGAGATTTGCTTAATGGAAAGCTCAGAAGATTTGTATCAATTAAGCGAATCAGAAAACCCAAATGAAACTCATTGTTGATAAAAATCATTTATTCCAACTTTTTCTTTTTGTTTTATGTCAGTTTTCCGAGATTTCTCTAGTGGAAACTCTTGTTTAAATTAATGGAATCCTTTTCTAATCAAAATCTCCCTTAAATTGATCTCGTTGAATCAATCACTTGCTATGTGTCTATAATCATCTTTTTAATTGTTTTATCGCATTCAATGCTGTTTTATATATACTTAGAAGTAAATAAACGTAGAGTGTATACTTGTTTGGAAAAGCAAACATATAAATATTAAGATTTCTGTGATTCATTTAAATTAATGTTGATATTAATGGATTTCTTTAAAAAAAGAACAACAAAAAAAAACAAAAGAAACTCAAGTAGCTTTATCTAATATTTATCAATTAAAAAAAAAAAAAATTCAATGAACACTAAACAAACTTCTGAACCCATTTGATTTCTATTGTGACAGCAGTCTATCATTATATCTCTACTTCTATTTAGGGAAGAATGGAGAATCCAAATTGATATTTCATAGCTGTTTTGATTATATCAAGGGATGATTTTAAAAAATGTGGCCAAAAGAAGACCTATGAAATTGTAATTCGATTATAAATTAGACAGGAAATTGCTTTATTCTCGGAGAGCATTTTAGGTCTACTACTCTAATAAAGCTCTTGCTGAAATGTTAAAAATAACTTTGCAATATTATATATTGCCCATCGCTCTGAATTTTATACAATTAGGCAACACTATTATCAAAGCGGTCCATTTGGTGATCATGCTGTCCATTCACATGAAACTCATAGTGATGGACAATATAAGATATTGTAAAATTTGTTTAACTTTTAGACCATCTCTGCTTTAATAAAAGCATCAAGCACTTAAAAAAAAATTTTTTTTTCTTACATATTTTAAGATAATCTTTTTCCTGAAAATATCAATATTATTTATACACACAAATACAATCAGAACTTTTCTAATATACAAGATATTTATCAATTATTTAACTTAGGACTAAGCTCAAGTTCAAATCAAACTGAAAGTGTCAATTCCCATGAGATTGCTGGTTAGTGGTTTCTTTGTTTAATAGCATATCGACCTTTATTGAACTGGCCCAGTTGGCTGGGGCTGTAGAATAAACCAACTGCATCTCTGCAGAGGGGTAAAACTCATCCAATGAGTGTTCTGGATATGACACTAAACAATCTGATGGTGAGGCTCCAGTAATGCTGAAGTTTTGCGGAATATAGAATACCCTTTTATTGTCATCACTCCCAGGTCTACTTTGACCCAGAGTGATACCACCTGATAGGGTCCTATCTGTTATGACCTATAATTAAGGGTCAATAGATAAATAACTCAACACAGAGATATGAGGGGCCACACAAATGTATCCAAGTCTCTGAAGAGGGTTTCCTTGGTTCAAGGTGCTTACTACAGCTGCTGCTCTGCTCTACCACCTTAGTTCTTGATTAATATACCCTTTGGGTAAGTCCATTATTCTAGTCATAGGTGAGTCACCTACAACACTATCTATGGGTCAAATAGAACTGTTTGACATTTAAACAGTGTGTAAACAAATGACTTATGCTAAGTTGAATTGCTAGAGATAGAACTGTTTTATCAATTAACTGTGTGTAAACAAATGACTGATGTTTAATTGAATTGCTAGTGATACATAACAATACTTGAAAACATTTAACTTTTGGCAAACAAATGATTAATAGTAAATAGAATTATTCATATTAGAAAGAAATAAGTGAAACCTTATAACTGCAAGAAAATAAGCTCAAGCTCATTTAAAAATGCTATCTACAAAATGTGTTTAGAAATCATGTTTAATATATATGTATTAAAAGGATTTGGCATTAAATAACCTTCAAAGGTTGATATGCCATAAAACCAAACCAAATCAAACCAAGCCTTTATTGGTTAGTTAACGCTAAAGCCATCCTTATAGAACAACAGCAGTAACACTATTTCACTCATAGCTTGCAGGAAGAAGGTTCAATCCTTTCCCTTATGTATTTGTTTGATAATGAACATAATAGTACAACTGGAGTTTGAACTCGCTACCTTTGGTACCACAGTCGAGTACATTAATCATTATGTGCCATGGAGGATTTCACCTAGATCATTAGAGTTAAGTAGCAATGAGACTACTCAGTTCTGAGATCAGTGAGCCATTATGAGCAGTAGGTATTATATGCAATATGAGTCTTAACAATTTCCGACAAAAGCAAAGCTATGTAAATAACAAAAGATTTTCTGGTTGCAAAAGAATTTTGTTTCATTTGTATAAATGAAGACTTCACTCTTCTCTGTGAACATCTTAACTTGGGAACTAAGCAAGTATTTTCCTCTCTGTGTATGTGTGTATATATATATATATATATATATATATATATATATTTATGAATTTTATTTATAAATTTTGATCCTTAGTAAAATTCAAGAGAGTCTTCTGACTGGTAAGAACTTAGATTTATATATATATATATTTATATATATATATATATATATATATATATATATATAAGCTTTATTTTTGAGGCAACCTATTCTATTCATAAACATGTACTTGAATCTGAATTCAACTCCATTACTGTTGGGTTCATTGAGTTGACAGTTTATATTTCAAGTTGAATTCTCTCTCTCTTGAACCTATTTCAAGTTTCTTCTGTCACAAATGGGCAACAAGTATAAAATGTTGTTCCTCAGACGATAACTGAACATAAATACAGTTGGTCTTGTAACTTAATGATAAAATCAGCTTTTATAAAGCAATAGAAATGCAAGTTCACTTCTCATTGTTTATTCTTTATTGTCGTTTCTTGCTGTCAATAAAAGTAATGATCAGAGTGAGCTACAATTAAAAAGTAACCTAAATTAAAATTAAGAAAATTACTCGTAGTAATGATTTGATAATCTATTATATATTGACCCTTGACTGAGCCGTCAATCAAGAGATGCACCTGTGTAAATAAGCGGAAGAACAGCAGAAGCAGGTGGGCATTAGAAAATGATATAACCAGGTGTCTGGGCAGTTTGAGTCAGTTGGAGACAGGATGCCAAAGTGAGAACCAGCTGCAGACAGAGAGCTTTGGGCCCTTAGTGACTCCCAGTTGAGCAACCCAAGCCAATATGCGAAAGAAGTGCTGCTATGGTCGAGAGAAGAACTTGGGTCAATTTAGCAGTCTGTCCTTGTCTCCACTCATTTTTCACACACAACAAACATCACCTTTTCAAAAATAAAGTGTGAGAGATTTATATTTTTCTAAAGTGTGTTTGTTCAATATTGAAGTCGTCATTATCAGTTGATAATGTTCCCGTGTATATTTGTATATGCGTAGTATAGTATACAACAAATCTTCATCTAAAAAAATAACGATCATTTATATATCATCATCATGTCCTGACAGCCCAGTTATTTGACTCGCTCACCATTCATCCCTATCATTCATTGTTCTTAGCAGGTCTTCTAGACTACATCCAGTGTCTGCACAGAGCTGATGTATGTAGGTCTTTGCGGCTTGGGCAACACAGGAGCGTCCATGTGTAGTAGTTTGTGGGAGAATGTTGTTTATAAGTTGGTCTCTTCTTCTCTAGCAGTGCTTTTCATGTCTTGTTCCTACTTGGATAGTTTGTGAAATGGGCAGTTGGTGGCCGTGCCACTGCTCTTTTGTGGGTAATTGCTTGTATATAAGATGCACTATTTTTCCGGATTTTTCATCCTAAAATTTATACACTTCTAACTTGTAGGTTGAAAAATCTGGAAAAATAGTGCATCTTATATACAAACGTGGTGAGGCAAGTGGCCAGAAAAATTAATTATGTAGTTCTTGTGTATAATATACACTTCTATATACACAAGAACTATATTATTAACTTTTCTGGCCACATGCCTCACCATGTTTGTGACAGGATGAGCAAAAGTAAGTTGTATTGTAGCCCAAACTAATGTTTTATGCTATTATAAAAAAAAATATCCACTAGAGCATGTTTGTTTATCATTTTGGTTCTCCTAATGTAAACTTATTCTTGCTGCAAGCTTTTTACATTTTGTATGAACATGTCTGTGCATTTTCTCTAAATATCATGTAAATTTTGTCTTTTAAGATATAATGTAAATTGTATAAATTCTTATTTTTTAGTCAGTATGAACCAATAAGTGGAAGAAATGCTAAATTCAAATTAAATTTAGCTGCTACAAATTCTTAATAGTCAGGGCGTATCATCCATTAGAATTTTTTTTCCAGGACTTCCAGGATTGCCCAAAGTTAGAGGTGCATGTTATACTTGAGTGTGTCTGAGTGCATGTTATTCACAAATGATTATAGTAAATAAAAAAAGGATTATACTCTTTGATAGTCGAATGCTAATCAGAAATCCCAAGAACGTTTTTTACTCCTTCTCTTGAGTCAAAAGTTGACATTAATTAAAGCATCATGGTTATTAAGTTTTCTTAAAAATTTAGAAAAGAATTATTTTCTTTATTAATACCATCTAACAGGATCATGAAACAAAAAAAAATCTACAGGAACTTTTTAAGAAAGGATGATTCACAATTTTATTATATATAAATCCTGTTGTTGCCTTTGCAATAAAATGAAAATATGCAATAACAATCTATATAATATCTAATACACATATCATTTGTTAGAATCTAATTCTACTAAAACTGGAAGATCAATATCTTGTAGCATATTCTATTTTGTGGATAACATTATTGCTGGTACTGAGGGATCTTTGGCGCTCTTTTTCTTTTTCCTTGTCAGCTTCAATAGCATGTTGTTGAGCTTATCAGATCTTCAACAAACCAATATACAATAATTTATGTTTACTATGCTATTTAGTGAAGATAGATGAAGTTAGCACAGGACAATTCCATTGGAATTGAACTCAGTGTGTGATCTGAAGAAGCAATATCTGTTGAAGAATATTGTGATTGACTGTGGGGGACAGCGGAAGAATATCCCACTTAGCTGTCAGGAGATTATATATAAGAATATCTCACTTGGCTGCAGGGATGTGATGTAGAAGAGTATGCCACTTGGTTACATAGATGAATGTAACACGTGAACAAATGGATAAACTAGCAGAATTATATCATAGACAATTAAATTGCTATACAATGTTTAGTATATATTTTTATCAACAAATAACAAAATACTCATGCTTTATTTATTGAATATTATCATCTATCTGACAGGTAAAAAAAATTTCAAATATGGAACCATCCATCATCTATTTTGTTTTTACTGGTTTCTGTGAAGCTTAAAGTTCTATATGCATCCAAAATGTTGATAAATATATCAAACTTGGGTGCCTCGGGTAGCGTAATGGTTAGCAAGCTAGACTAGCAAACCTACACGGTGAGTTCGAGTCTCATTGGGTGCCCAATTCATATGGCCTTGTGCTACATCTAAGCAAAAAGCTTAGTAAATTACTATAAATATATCAAACTACTTGGCCGAGTCAAAAGTTTTGCAATACTGCTAGTTTGTGGTACATATATCACGTGACAAAGCAATTCAAGCCATAGTAGGTACACAGTGTGCTTGGTAGAATCATGGTAGTTGGTGCACTGACATGTGCATTGCTTTACTATGTGTGGGATTTAAATGTTGCTGAGATGAATGTATGATGTAGTCTTATTTGGGAACTTATACTTATCAATGGAGGTGCTTGTGGTTTAATAAAAACCAAGTTCAAACCCTGGATGAGGCTGTTTGCATTTTACATAGTGCTAATACCCTTGGGAAAATTATGAATCCAACTCCTCTTCCTCCAGCTATGGGTAAATTGTAGGATAAGCTAGACTCTTTAACCTTGGTTTAGCAACCAGTCTAGGAGAAGGAAAACTCTAAATTCAAACCTGTTAAACTTCACTTTAAAAAAAATTTGAGTAACAACCAGCTCATTTTAAAGGGGTTGGATAAATGCAAACTTTATCAGTTCAAACTGAGCTATAATACTGCTAAAGCAATCAGAAAAAAGTTATGTGAAAGGTGCAGTTGATCAGTGTACAGTAACCAGATGGTTCAAGAAATTTCACTTTAGTTGCAAGAATCTTAAGGATTAGGCAAGGTCAGTTAGGTCTAAAACACTGGATTCCTAGACTCTGTTCCAAACTATAGGTGGGTGTCCTCGTGGTGTAATGGTTAAAGCTATGGACTGCAGAATCGTAGTAAGTGAGTTCATACTCCAGTCGTGCTATTACATTCACTTTTGGGCAAATACCCTTGGGAAAGGTATGAACCCCCTAATCCTCCCATCTATGGGTTAAATAGTACCACTACTGTTCTTATAGGAGAATGGCTTTGGCATTAAATAACCTACAAAGGTTGATATGCCATTAAACAAAAACCAAACCAACCAAACTATAAAGGCAAGTTCTGCAAGTATCACTCAGAGAGTATCAGGTGAACCCTGCATCTCATAGTCCAGTGTTGGTCATCATTTTCATGAACTTTCCAAAGGAAATCAGAGATGCCAAATTGTCTTACATTAAAAAGAATACTGCAAAACTTTAACTCATCTGAGTATTTCAACTTGTCTCTGTGAGTTTTCATTGATTGTTTTGTCATATCCTTTTTTCAAAAAAGACTGATAAGTAGTAAATCTATTTGCTTCCAGAAACCATTGAAACATTGCAGTTTCTATTTCTGCAGTATTGGAGATGGAAGTTAATGGAGAAAGAGAGATAGAGAGAGCCTGCTTTTCAGGTGTATATTTTGCAATGACTAAAAAAAATACAAATTTTATCTTATAAGTTATTCATATTGGTCTTTCAGTTCCTTAAAATGAAGCCATAGTCTTGCGCAGACTGTGATGGAACTGGACAAGTGATTGCGAGAAAATCTGTATGTTCCAGTTACTGAAATAAAGTACATTCATGGCTTATCACAGTTTTCCTTTCTTTTTTTTTTTTTTTCTATGCTTTCATTCAATAAGCAACTAACAAGGTAGATTTGATATGGATTTTGCAACTGTTGGTTTTGAAGACTTTGACACGAGGCTGCTTGCTACCATTCCTGGTAAAGATACAGTCATTCTTTATCACACTTTATTATTCATTCCAATCATGATTTCTTGTTCAGGTTCTAGATGTAATAAAATATTTGTGTGTGTAAATTCTTTTTATGACCATGACTGCAACCCTAACCACCCCTTTAACTAGTTTTTCATTCATTGGTTCAGACAGTTTACTTTAATAAGGGTGGGGTGTATCTAAAGAAAGCTGTCCCCAATGCTGTTTCTTATTTCTATTCAAGTAAGGTTTTAAGGACATTAGTATTGTACATTCTTGCATACTCATACTAATAAAGTGGCATCAACTCTTTCTACTTATAAATAGAAAAACTTAGTAAATTCAATGTGGTCTCTATCTCATAGGTTCCTAACCTGTTGGCTACATGCAGCCCATGGAACCCATTTCACCCAACTTTCAAAATTTTCTCTTTGCCTATTTAATGCTTATTGTATGCCCTATTATTTATAAGCACTTACAATGGATACATGATTCGCAAGTTCATCTCACAAGCTGTACCTGACTGAGCAAATATCTACTTGTATTTACTAAAAGGTGCTTTTATTACTGTTTATTACATTTTCTAGGCAACAGCAATTTGAAAATGGAGATTCATGTTCTACAATTCAGTCAACTCAAATATATGTACCTCTAGGTAGCAGTACAAATACTAGCTATTCAGGGTTAAAGGGTTAACAAAGTACCATTGGTTTAAGTACTTTGATAAGGAAGAAAATTATTGAATAAATCTTTCTGCAAAACAAATGCATTTTTCATTATTAGGCTAATTCTGTTGATATGTACACACCTCCACATTGTCTATAACTTTACCTAACCCCTCTATCATGAGTAGGATTGGACACAGGATCAGTTTTTAAGTGGAGTATAGCTGGTTTGAATTCAGGGTTTTCCTTCTCATAAACTGGTTACCTTACCAAGGCTAAAGAATCCAGTCTGTTCTATTTACCTATAGTTGATTTAAGAGAAAGATTCATGTCTTTCCCAAGGACATTAATTTGAAGAAAAACGCAAAGAGCTTGGTCAAGGATTTAAACTCTGTTTGCTAATTCCATTCTCCTTTTACTCAGTGCATTACATAATTTATATAGTTGCAAGAATCCCGCTTGATAGTTATGTTTGATTGTGCAAGGACTGCAGAAAAGTTCATGATCAAGATACTCGTGGAATACAGCAAAATGAGGTCTGCTTTGGAACATGGTCTCTTTTGCAATTTGCATGATTCTTCCATTGGTGTTGCTGTGCTTGGATCCAATTGGTCAAAAAAAAAAAAAAAAGTGATTTTGTTAATACCTTAATATCTTTGCAGAAAAATTGCCTAATCAGATAAAAAATAATAATAGTTTAAAAAATGTTAAGATTAAATGGTAGAAAAAAGAATTACAAAAAGCATTTGTGAGAACTATTAGATGATTTACTTCGAAGTTGATCTGTATATAAATATTGTATTAATAGTGCATGTGTTCTGGGCAAAGATTTTACTCATTTTTTTTAAGGTTGATGGGAGAACGGTAAAAATCAGAGATGCCCAAGGAGGCATAACAAACAAATAAAAAAACAGCTGCTAAGACATCATCATCATCATATGAACTTTTCAGCCTTCCTCTCCTTGTATTTTAATATTATGAAGATTGTGGGAGAGATATAAGCTCTAAAGAAACTTGATAAGAACTCTTGTTGATTAAATATTGATTATACCATTTTTTTGTTTTAAAATTTCCTTTTAATCTTATCAGTAGTGATTGATAAGTCCTGACTCATCATAGTCATCTGATATTTATCACCTAAAGAGATTGATAAAGAGATAGTAGGGATGCTAAAGAAAGAAAGATGACACTATCTTGTCCCTTGCTGCTGAATAAATGATGAATGATATTGTTCATGTTCTCAACAATTACCTTCTCAAGTTTTCCTTTTTTGAAACAATTCAATGTAAATTAATTGATGTGTATATCTGATTGGTGCATAGAATTGAGAAAAGTGTGATAAGCTTGATAGAATAGCAATGTGGTTCTTCTCTCTTTCTTCTTGAATCTTGGAGGGGTTGGATCAAAGGGCTTTTCTTATGCATGCCTCTCCTGAGGTTTAATTCAACCATTCATGTTTGCTACCTTTTTTTTTTTTTTTTTTTTTTTTTTTCCATTGATTTCTTATATCTAGCAGGCTGTCATCATTGTGGATAAGATAAGTAAATTTTATTGGTTAACAGCTCACAGATGAAATAGAATTAAATGCAAATTTCCTAAGTTATCATTCAAAGAGCTGAATTGCATGTAAATTTAGTGAAAACTGCCTAACTCCTGTCCTTGTACCATGAATTTTATAATCATTTTTTTTTATATACTAATGATTATCACAGGATTATCATTGTACTCTTTTTACCTGACAATTCATCCCCCCCTTAAACTTCTGTCTTTTTGGCAATCATGATTCTGCATTTATGCTACATTCCTTTCAGAATAAAAGAAATGAATTCCTGTGTTTTAACCCTTTCACTGCCACATGCAAATATTGTCAGATTTCTAGTTCTGTGTTACATGCAAATTTACTCAAATTTCATACTATATTTCATGTCCTTGTTTGTATTTTCTATCCACAATTCTTGTGGGGGTGTCCTCATGGTTAAAGCGATGGACTGTGGAATCGTAATAAGCGAGTTCATACTCCAGTCACGCTATTACATTCACTTTCTGGCAAATACCCTCGGGGAAAAATATGAACCCCCTTATCCTCCCCATTATGGTTTAAATAGTACCACCTGACTGATAAAATGAAACGCAGTTTCTTCCAGGCAGCGGTCGTATCGATACTGCTGTATGTATGCTCTACTTGGATGCTAACTAAACGGCTGGAGAAGAAGCTAGACAGCAATTACAAAAGAATGTTGAGAGCAATATTGAACAAGTCCTGGTGGCAACACACCACAAGGCATCAACTATACGGCCACCTGCCTCCCATCACGAAAACTATCCAAGTTAGTTGAACTAGACATGCAGGGCACTGCTGGAGAAGCAGGGACGAGCTCATAAGTGATGTACTCCTATGGACCCCCACATATGGCCGAGCAAAAGCAGGACGACCAGCTCGAATATAAATATAGCATCTATGTGAGGATATGGGATGTAGTCCTGAAAACCTGCCAGAGTCGATGAACGATAGGGAGAAGGGGCGAGAGAGGGTCAGGGATATCCATGCTAACGGCACGACATGATGATGATGACTGTTCTTCAAGGAGAATGGCTTTGGCATTAAATAACCTAAAAAGTTTGATATGCCATTAAACAAAGAAAGCAAACCAAACCAAACCACAATTCTTTTTTTTGTTTTCACAGCAATTCATTTTTCATTGGTTATCATCATATTTCATGATTTCACAGGTTTTGAAATAATCTTTTTATGAAAGATTTGTTTTTGCTGGCACTTAGTGTTAAGACTGACAAACCTTTGGTAGTAAAGTTGATTTTCATAATGCATCTCACTTGACTGAACAAGTATTCTTTTACTAAAAAGTGCTTCCACTTCTACTTTGAAGGTTGGATGCCACTTGCAAGTTTTTGTTTTATTGCACTAAGGTATTTTTGTGCATGCATACAAAAATTCATTTAAATAGTCAAATATATCCTCCAAATATTTTCTACAAAATGTTTCCTTCTAAAATATATAGATGTAGTTTTCAACAAAGCACTGATAACTTCTGCTATCACTTTAAAAAAAGGTAACTTCATTATTTTGTTTGTTATATTTCCTTGGGCCTCTTTTGTTACTCTTTTCTTACATCAATCTTTAAAAAAAAAAAAAAAAGAATTTTTACATTGAATATATACAATATCAATATACAGATCAAATTCTGTTAAGTAATTTATCTGATAACTCCTACAAATGCTCAGTTAAATTCTTTGTCTTACCATTATTCATCCAATTCCATCTTGAATTTTTTTTTTTTTATACTGTGACTGTTTTCGATCTGATTTGGCTATTTGTATCTCAAATATATTATGACCCACAGGGGTTGATATGCCGTTAAACAAAACTCAAACTCAAATATATTACACTATTAGCAAAATATTCGATTGGTCAATAGACTTAGTTTTTGAAATCTGCCTTGACAGTAAAATTCCATTTCAAGAAATATTTTAAAGTCTACTTTAATTAGAAATTTCATTAACTTTTTTGAAAGCTTTAATTAGATCATTGCCCAGTCGGCTGGGGCTGTTGAATAGACCGACTGCACCTCTACAGTGGGTTAAACCCCCTCCCCAATGAATGTCCTGGATATGATACTAAACAATCTGATGCTGGAGCTTTGGGGAATGTGAAGCACCCCTTCATTACCATTGCTCTCGGGTCCACTCTGGCCCAGAGTGGTAGCACCTGAAAGGTCCTATCTATGGGTCAAATAGAACTAACTGCATACTTATACTAAAACTGAATTGTTTGAATTAGAACTGTTTGACTAAACTGAATAGCTTGAAATAGAAATGTTTTTGACAATTAAACTGTGTACTTACATTTATACTGTGTACTTATGCTAAACTGAATTGTTTGAAATGAAAATGTCTTTGACATTTAAACTCTACTTACACTAAAGTGAATTGTTTAATGTAGAACTGTTTTGATATTTAACAGTGTGTAAACAAAATCTATGCTTATACTAAACTGAGTTATCTCTGACTAAACTGAATGGCTTGAAATAGGAATGTTGTTGACAATTAAACTGTGTACTCATGCTCAACTGAAATAGAACTATTGGTATTAAATAACCTACAAAGGTTGATATGCCATAAAACCCAACCAACCAATAATTAGATCAGTTTTCATTCTTTTTTCTATTAGAGTAGTTAATCCTAATTACTCTAATCTCTCCCTGTAACTGTAATTCATTATTATTTTTATTATTTTTGTCACTCCTCTTTGTACAACCTCCACTCTCCATATTACACACCAGTGTTTAGACAGTAGGCTTGAATACAATATTCTATATGAAGTTGCACTAATTGAGTAAATATAAACTTCTCTTTTCTAAATTCTGCTTTGTTGCTATAGCATCACTTTAAAAGCTGCGAAATGGGAGTCATGCTTAAAGATGTTTATCTACACCTGTGTATATTATGTAGTTGTTTGTTCCTTTGACCACTTGATAATTATATTGGTTGGGAAGACAGCTTTCAAATCCTTCTGAAAAGTTAGTCATGTTTCTCTAATTCAATTATTTTGCTGAAATAAAATTCCATACACCTAAGAATGGTTTATGCTGTGCATTCTTTTCTTTTTTTTTTTTTTCTTTTTTTCAATATACCAACCATTCTTGCACGAAGTGTGCATTTTGTGTGAAGTATTTAATTTTGTCCTATTATCCAAAGTGCATTTAACTTTAAACTTTCAGAATGCATGTGTAACTGCCAAACGTTGCAATTAAACTCTGTAAGTCACTTTTACTTTTGGAAAGTAATGAGGTAGAAACCGTATTAGGTTCGGTTTGCACATAAACAGATAGAGGTTGTCTGTTAACATAGGATTAAAAGAAAAAAAAACAAAAAAACATATCAGCTGTTGTCTCCTAAATCCATTATCTGAAGCTGGCAAGTGCTTCTAGCTCGAAACCTTTTTAAAACTTGTTTTTTTTTTTTTGCTTTGTTTTTTGTTGGGAGGGTTCTTGTTAACTTGTTGAATTTTCCAATGTAACCTTTGCTGCCAAATGGATACTAATGTTTGCTGTGAACTATGCTTGAATTCGAGACATATCAAAGCCACTATGGTGGATTTTCATGTTTAGCAAGGGAACGGCTGTTGTAGGGAAATAGCTATCAGCTTTTTCATGGTAACTTTTATTTACATTAATTCATTTGAAAGGGTTTTGATAAAGGCAAGTGTCTGCAGTTCCTCTTTAAACTGCTTCTTTACAGTTTGAATCCAACTTTTACACAATTTAGTCCCGAAATAAATATATCAATGAGTATATGAAACCTTCAATGATCTTTAGGTCTTATGTGTCTTTAAACACAAAGCAATTTTAGGGATGAAGCAAAAATATTCTTATAGTGTTATTATATAATAGACTGGCATTA
The DNA here is from genome assembly GCA_963585895.1 of Sepioteuthis lessoniana. Lineage (NCBI taxonomy): Eukaryota > Metazoa > Mollusca > Cephalopoda > Myopsida > Loliginidae > Sepioteuthis > Sepioteuthis lessoniana. The sequence goes on from OY757922.1 coordinate 13,954,030, forward strand.
TTAAGACGAGCAAATTCACAGTTCAGCTTTGCGTTAAGCTTAGCAAGGGATTTGATCACTTCATGACAGGCTTGCTACTCTCACACTCTAAACCACTGTGCTCACAACTAATCTCATAGACATTGTCTCCTCACAAAAATAGCTTTAAAAATTTTATTCTAGATTCAATCCATATAAAAGACTTGCAGATCTATAAACCACATTCCTTACAGCTTTAGATATTTCTCCAATCTTGTTTCTCTTTAAAAATTTGATTTGACTACTGTCTTAACTTAGCAAGGCTTGTTTCTTTGGTTAGCATTGGCCACATTTTACCTATAACCCATTATTCATCTTTTACTTTTCAGCACTTTGATCTTGCATATTGATTTCAGACAAATACATATAAAATATTACATATTTGCATCATATATTGTGTAATACATACTACCCATTATAAATCTTACCTATAATTGTTTATTTTATAATGTTTGGAACTATTCCTCATCACTACTTTTGTTATGTTCCGCGAGAGTCGGGGGTTAATTTTGGCCAGTACTTAAAATCTCTTCACTCTCATCTGATGCCGAATACTGAGTATGGAATATTAAACAATACTAACTAGCAATGTTTCATTTCATGTCTATTTTGCATAAACTTATCTCTTGTCAGATTTCTGTCTAACCTATTTTTATATCCACCAGTTCTATTCATGTGACCCCAGTAGTACAATTCATTTCAACTGTTGTTTGTTGGCTGGAGGTCCATGTTCAAATCACACGGGTGCTATTGGCTTATTCTTCTACATAAGTTTACTTTTTACCTGCTGTCTAGTATCTATTACACATAGACCTTTACCCTTTACTTATCCATTCTCTGTAGATGTGACTAGGTTATTAAGAGAAAAAAATGTCGCAAAATTTCCCCTGATGGAATAAACTATATTATATATAAATAGTTTCTTAGTGTGTGTGCATGTGTGTGTATATATATATATATATATATATATATATATATATATATATATATATATATATATATATATATATATCTCATTAGAATAGTAATACTTTAACTTTTCTGCTTTATGTTTGGATCAATAGATTAATTTGTATTAAACTTTTATTTTTTAAAATTCTTTTTAAACAAGAATCTTATAAAATGATATTTCCAATGAAGGAATGCGGTATAGTTGATTTCTGAAGATTTGTTCCTATGAATTTGTCTATTAAATAGATATTTTCTGATCTGCATTTAGCCTGAGACAGTGCCAGATGGTTACTGTTCATGTAACCTGGTTTAATCATAGGCATGCTATTCATATGATCTCTCTCAAAAAGAAAAAGCTAAGCAGAGTCCATCCCTCTCGAGATATAAGACTGGTTTTAATACAGGTTTTTCTTCTAAACTGGTTGCCATGCTAAGATTAAAAACTTCAGTCTATCCTACTATTTAACCATAACTGGAGGGAGAATAGTTGGATTCCTACCTTTCCTAAGAGTATTAGCATGATGTGAAAAGCAAATAGCCAAATAGAATGTTATAAATATTTGACAAAAAACATTTTGTCAATCTTTTAAATGTGGAAAGGAGAGAGCCTTCATACCTGTCTTGAAAATCAACATCTAAAATCTTGTATTTTCAAGAATGATAATTTTCTTGAAATTTATTTCTACCATGTTCTGAAACTATCGTCTACTTCTGTATAAAATGTAATATGACTTTAGATATCTCTGCCCTATCAGTATCAGCAATGCTTAGAATATGTTGACTGTACCTACTGTAGAGTTTAAGATCACCCTTCCCTAAAAAGAGGGGAAGTCTTTGGTATAACACTAAACATCCACTGGTGAGGCTGCAGTTCTTAAGCTCTGGGGAGTGTGCAGTACCTCTTCATTGCCATTACTCCCAGTTCCACTCTGTCATAAAGTGGTAGTACCTGTTAGTATCCTAACTGTGGGTCACATAGATTTGATTAAAAATGAAATGAATCCAATAAGATTATGTAAAAAAAAAAAGCCTCTTAAGAATCAACTATACAAAAAATGTAAAGTTAAATATAATCTACATAATTTTCTAACTTAGCATAAAATAGTCCTAGACAGGTTGATATGCCATTAAAATCAATCATTTCAATATGTCTCAAAACCTGTTCTTCCTATGAAATTAAGTAATTCTTATAGTAACAGGAGATATTTACTCAATCTGCCATTGATATATGTAAGCATGTTATTTATTTTTAATATTAAAAATCCTGAAAAATGCAAATATATTCATATTGTTCCTTGCTACACTACAGAGGCAAACTGTGATTTATGGTGCTTTCTGAATGACCTGCTTACTTTCATGAGATAAATAATGTTTGATAAAACTTTGTTTGCTTCATTTTGTTCTCACTTCACTTTTTTCAAATAGTCAAATGATGAAGAAATTAAAAACCATTTTTACTACTAAGTACATTTTCATTATATCAATGTTACCTTTCTATTTAAAAGTGGAAAATGAATGTTGGATTTTTCAATATGCCCTTGTAATTTGAAGAAATTTTTATTAAAGTTTTGACTCATGGATTATAAAAATATTCAATTATTTCTTTGAAACTTGGATCATATTCATTGATTTTTCAACTATTCATTTTTTTTTTCTTTTAATTATACTGTAATGTTTCACAGAAGCAGCTTGTGTTAATTTCATTGATATCAGTGATGATATTTTACCAAAACTTCAGTTTATAGAAAAGATAATTTTACCAAAGAGATTTAAAAAATCAACTTTTCCTTATTTCTTAAGTAGATGCTTACATGTACGATCTTCTGCAGTGAAAATGGTTGAAGTACCTGCAACTAAAAAAATTACTTTGAATTTTTTTTAGTAGTGCAGGCTGTTTCATGTGGCCCACTTCTCAAAAAAGGTTGACCATGCCTGATTTAATCTTTTTTTTTTTCCTTTTCTTCTCTCACTATAATTTTCTTTATTTCAGTTTTTTTTTTCTCTGATCTCTTTGTGTTCTTTCTTTCATGTTGCACTGTCATTTTTGTATCTGGTGGTGAGGCTCCAGTCCTGAGAAGTGTGTTGTCATCCTTTCATTGCCATTGCTCCTATATTCATTCTTACTCAGAGTGGTTGTATTTTTTTGGGTTGCATCTCTGGGTCATAAACCTGTGTGAAAATTATTAGTCTTAGATAGGAATATTGGAAAATTTATAACTTTATGATAATTATTATTAGATAATAATTACTGGAAACTATATAATTGCTTGTAGATTCTTAGTTAGAATACTGAGCTGTGTGCTAATTATTTCTATTAAGAATGATTATTCAGAAATTAGTTACTTGATACTATAATTGTTTATATTGTCCTATCAGCAGGGCTTAGAATATGCTGACTGTACCCCTGCAGAGGATTAAAACACTCTACAAAAAAATGGTCATCCTCAGTATGGCATTTAAGTGCATCTGATGGTAAAGCTCTAGTTTTAGAGATCTAGGGAGTGCTCTTATGCTATTACACCCAGGTCCACTTTGACTCAGTGTGGTAGTACTTTTGAGGATCCTATTTATGGGTCAAATAAATCTGATTTAAAATTTTTCATATTTGATAAGACTGCAAAAAAATAAGCAACAAAAACAAAAACTTCTTCAGAAACAATTTGGAAAATGTAAATATGAATGTACAATGAATGCAATTCCCTAACCTCTAGGCATAGAATAACACTAGACAGGTTGATATGCTATTAAAATCAGTCAATCCATAGAACTGTTTGCGAATGATTATTATTAGTTACTTGAGACTATAATTGTATGCAAATGATTATTAGTTACCGTATGTAATTAAGGACTTTTTAAGATCAATTTTTCACCTCGAATAAGTTAAGTATACATGTGTGTGTGTGTGTATGTATGTATATATATATATATATATATATATATATATATATATATGGTACTTGAAACTATAGCTGCTTGACAAAAAAAGACAAATAAAAGCCTGAGTTTAGCATTAAATAACCCAGCAAGATTTGACATGGCATAAAACCAATGAACTATGATCTTTTCTTTATAATACTTGTCAATCTCCAATGCAACTGTTTCTTTGTTGAGACTTTTGTATTATATCAGTTCTTTGATATTCAGTCTTTTCACCACATACACACACTCATACATTCCATTAAGTTTTGAAAGTGCTATGAAAAACCCACATTTTGTGATGGGTAAGGTTGTTACTTTGCACCCTGATGGGCCAAACCATATCAAGCAAGATGTCCTTTGCTGTTTGGAGGTAGACAGATAACAGATCTTGCTGGGAACAGCTAAAACTCCACTCAGGAAAAAAAATCAATAAACCAGGAAAGAGAAGTTGCTTATTGTGAAATGTAAAAAGCTGAACCAAAAATGTCACTACAAACACCCATAAACATAGCTGTCTAGTTTTCTTTGAATCATTTGAGATATCTTAAACTTTTTTTTTTAATTGATTTTCATCGGTACTACCAAAGTTTTAGAATGTTAAGTGAAAAAAAAATCTATTACAAGCAAAACTTGGCTTATTAAAGCTTCGAAGTGGACATTCAACTCTTGATAAGTGTATAAATTATCTATGCGGGGTAGGGGGAATCAGATTTTCAAGAATATGACTGGATCTGAAGTACTTTCATCTGATCAATATCAAAATTAGTTAGCTCATTTTTACTTTCAATTTTTTTCTTATAGACTGAGAAACCAACTCATTGACTTATAAAAAAAAATCTACTTATGCTGACAATTTTATGAGAGGGTGCTGAAAAGTTCTCTGCCTCATCAAGAAGGGAATGATCTAGAGGCATGGAACATACATTCTATTTTACATTTGTTCTGAAATTTAACAAAATTTCTTTGACTGATCAAAAAAAAAATCTTTCCCTTCTTGGTTGTACCAAGACGTTTTTAACAACACTTCAAAATTTATTTGATAGAATCTACAAAGTGGTTAAAGCTGTAAAAAGTGAATATTTTTATTTATATATTAGCATGGTTCTTATCATGGGTTATGGAACTCTTTATGCATAGTAGCTTAAGTTATATTGGCAAATTGAGAATGCAGGAGCATTCGTTGACTGAAAACCTTTTAAACCCTACAAAGAGGAAAAAGCATGAAAATAAAAAAAAAAAAAATGGAAAAAGAGAGAAAACATATGAGACAACAGAAGTGGTTTGGGTTTATTGACCAGCATATCAATTCTTCATAGCTTATTTGATGCCAAAATTGGACACAGTTATATGGTTTTAAGAATTGTCATCTAATATTAATGATATATATAATTATATAGTTTCAAGTAACACTTCATATTTAATAATAATTTGTTGGCACACAGTTGTATATTATCAAGTACTCCTATCTAATATTAATAATTTTCAAACTGATGTATTAACCCATAGAAGGAATCCTAACAGGCACTTCCACTTTAGGTCAGAGTGGACCTAGGAGTAATGGCAGCAAGATCCGGAACTAGAGCTTCTCTATTGGATTCAATTTACTATCATACACAGGACACACATTTTGGAGTGGAGATTTTACCCCTTTCAGCAAGGGATAAAGTCAACATATCCTAAGCATTGCTGACAGAAAAATGAAAACTTAAGTATTGAAAGTTTGAAGGAAAAATTTTTTAAATAGGTAGAATACATTACTTAATCTCTATGAAATTTTTTTAAAAAATCCTATTTTTGGTTTTGAGCTGTTCCTGATCTTCAAAAAGAAAGAAAATATCTTTATTTATATTTACTGTAGATGGAGTAATGCCTTTTGATAGCATAAAAATGATTTCTCATTACTCTTAAATGAGACCAGAGTTTATGATTGAGATATGCACTACTACCTATAATATTTTTTATAAAATAACAATATCAGGATTTCATTATTTTTTGTGAAATATTATCCAATCAAAATAGATGTTACTACTGCATCACTCATAAATAAATACTCCAAAGAATTTTCATTTAAAAAATTTATCTTAAATTAAGATATCAAGATGTCATTATTTCTAGTGGGATATTATCCAGTCAAAATAGATGTTAAGTATTATTTATCATTAAAATCTACAACATTAAAACTGAAAGTACCAAATATATATATATATATATATATATATATATATATATATATATATATGTGTGTGTGGCTCACTGAATAACTAAACAGTATGTTGTCGGTCTAACATAAAGTTAGGCGGGTTTTGATCTCAGTTTGAAGCATCCAGTGGGTCTTGTCACGCTGAAGAGTTGTGATTCAATGAAACTGTCTGTAGATGACTGTGTGTATGTATGTGTATATATATATATATATATATGAGGTATACTTATTTTCAAATTACTACATATCCATATTTTAGGTTAGTTTCAGTGCTGTAAAATTTGCTTCTGAAGAATACTTAATATCCATTATGCTTGCATAATGTTCCCCCAAGAATAATAAAATCCTGATATCTTTGGTTTAGAGTAAATTATTCTTTTTTTTGAATTAGTAGAGGTGTACTTATTTGTGGGTTATACTGACTTGTCACATTAAAATTATACTAAAAAATGTCCAAACTTTTTCAATATTTCTATACAAGCTAGTTTCCAGAATAAACTTGGAACTTAAAAGAATCAAACTGATTCGACACCCAGCATATAGAGTAGACTTAACTCCTTTAGATTATTACTTATTCTTATTCATGGTTCACTTGCTGTGTTCATGAAGCTTCAATAACAAAGAGAAGGTGGAAGCTTCAGTAATGGAGTTCTTCATTTCAAAGGACAAGAAATGATATCAGCATGTGATAAAAGAAGTAGCAGAAAGGTGGCTTCAGACAGTCCAACACGATGCCCTCTACTTAGAATGCTAGGCTGCTTTTGTTTTAATTAGAAGAACAAAACAAATAAGTTACCAAAATATTGCAAAACTTTAGACTCAGCCTAGCATATAAGTAGATAGGATTAATTCTGAAAATAGATTACTCTTGTCAAAGTATCCTTTAACTTCAGTTGATTGAATTCTCAGGAATTATAGTAATTTAAAACACCTTTTCTCTCAATTTTGTAATGGTGTTAGAGTTGAGTTACTTTCCAACTTCTCTACTTGTAAAAGCAAGTAATGATAGTCTTATTTTGTAAATAAGACCTTGAGCATAAAAGTCCACTTTGTGTGTATTTTACATTGGTTGATGTCTCCAAGTTAAAGTGCTCTTTAGTGTCATAACATCTGGACAGCAATTTAATTACACCTGGGAACTTTCACTTGTCATTCAATGTTGAGGAAATTGCATTGAATAACCTGACAGTAATACCTGCTTGAATCTTTCTATTTATTTATTATCATCAGTTTAGACAAAATATTATTCTCCATATATTCTTCACAATTTAAAAAAAATTGATTTCTCATTTTAGTCTACTTTTCCATCTGTGGAGATTTTTGATTATTATTTTCTTTTCTATATTAGTCATCCCACATGAGGAAAATTCAAGATGCTTAGAAGATTAGAATTTGGGAAAAATAGATTTATATTTAACAAATGAGATGTCTTATTTGATGATCAAACTCATTTCAGTGTCTTTCATTTACATTGCATTGTTTTTAGACAATACTGCATCTATGGGGCACCCACTGAGAATCTAACTCATTATTGATGGTTTGCTATAATAGTTCGATAACAATTACACAATACCTTTTGGTATTAGTTTTGTTGAAAAATTCAATTATTGAGATCAAAATAGTATAGCATAATTTAATATCTAGTAGTGTAAGGAAAATTTTGAAGTCATAACTTTGAGATGTATGTGTGTATTATATATATGTATATATACATTATTATTATTTTTTTAAAATTTATATAGTGTTTGTGGTTTTATATATATACACACACACATATTTCCCTAACTCTTATGCTTGAGGAGGATGCAACACTTTGAATTTTTTAAAGCAGTTTCATTGATTTGAATTCAAAGTTTTCCTTCTCCTAGACCAGTTGCCATTCCAAGGTTAAAGAGCGTAGAATTTCCTACTATTTACTAATAGATAGAGGAAGAATAGTTGGATTCCTGTCTTCCCCCCAGGGTATTAGCATTATATGCAATGCCAACTGCCTAGACCAGGATTTGAACTCTGGCCACCTTATCCATTTCCTATGATGATAACCATTACATCTATAAATATGTATATATATGTGTGTGTATATATATATATACACACACACACACACACACACACACAAACATGCTTGTTCTAGTGACATCTTTCCTGTGATGTATATAAAAGATATATAGATATATTTATTTACTCACACAATTTATGAGAAATGGAAACTAATCTAAGGCACACACACACTTTTTTTTCTGTTAAATATCCTTTGAAAAGTTATCTTCATTTTTCATCAACATTTATTACTGTTCTTTCTTATAATTTGGCTGATTGTATCAAAACAGGAAGATTATTGTGATAGAAAAGTCAATATTTTATTTGATTTTTAACTGTTAACACTTAACTCTTGCTTTTGAGGTTGTGCTATAATGTATAGATTGATTGATACATTAATACACTTGTGGATATAATCTCTAAAATAGTTTTTCAAAACTCTGTTGTATAGTCAATGATAATTCTTGTAAGCATGTCTTGGTGTTACAACATAAAGCTGATAGTAAAAACTAATTGAGGTTCTATCCCTTGAATACAAAATATTCAACTTGTTTAAGCATTCTTCAGTTTTCAACTTACAAAGCCTCAGCTGATCAGTTGCCACTTTTATGAAAGGTTCCTTTTCAGATTTGTTAAAATTGTCTCCCTTTACTCTTTGGATAAAAAAAAAAATCTATCTTTGTTCAGTTAGAAGTGAATTTGATAGAACATAGAACCAATCATTTACTTATGTCTATTGAAAACACTTGAATAATTGATGAGAAAAAGTAGTTATATTATAGCCTGCTGTCTTTATTTTCACAACAGTTATCTTTTCTTGTATGAATAAAAGTTTGAATAGTGTGAAATCAGTCAACTGCTTGGAGACTGCCAGTTTCTCACCTATGCAACCATCAGATCAAATGGTTTTCACTTGGTGGGTATCCCTTTGAATATTTTTGTGTAGAACATGATGGGTAGACTAATCTAGCTTGTGTGGCATTCTGGGAAGGACAGTCTTATTTATACTGGTTTTTGTTAACATATATATAAAATGAATTATGATTATTCTGCAGTCTTTCCTGTCAGAGTGCTCAATATTCAAGACCTAGCTACTTATATAACAAATAACTTTTAAAAATCAGTTTCAAGTTAACTTTACAAATTTAAAATACAGATAATTGAAAACTGGTGTTTTCATATTTTCACAATCACAATTTCTGTTTGTATTTTAACTTCCATTTGTGATTTATTAGTATTTTTTCATTTTTAAAGGTATTAACTAGCCCATTGGTTAAGTGTGTAGAGTGTTTGCCAATGGCCCCTGAGACTAAGGTTCAATAAAGACTAAAAAAAAATGGTACTTGATACCTCCTTACTTAATGCTCAGCATTGTAATGTTTGTATCAAGGGTGAAGTGGGGCAATCCAGGGAAAGGATTAGTGCCCTCCCCTACACCTTGGTGTAGTAGCTATTGAAAAAGGAGCCTCCAGGTCACCCTTGACTACAGTTGCCAACTTAACTACTTATATAAAAGGATAAATTCAAATGAGAAGTTTGCAAGAATAAGTATTTCAGCAGAGTAGGTATGCAACCCAGAAAATTGTCAAATTAGGAACACTAGAAATCCATTACTTAGTTTCATCTAGTATGCACAATCATCAGATGGAAAAGTGAAAAAAGTGGCTTGTCAATCATAATTATATACTAGTACATATATTGGCCCAGCGGTTAGAGTGTTCGCCAATGGCCCGGGAGACCTGGGTTCAATCCCAGGTCGAGTCATACCAAAGACTTTAAAAATGGAACTTGATACCACCTTGCTTAACACTCAGCATTATAAGGTACGGTTCAAGGGTAAAGTGGAGCAATCCTGGGAATGGAGTAGCGCCCTCCCCTACACCTTGGTGTAGTAGCTATCGAAAAGGGAGCCTTCGGGTCACCCTCGACTATCGTCGCTAACTTTTACTTACATATATTGTAAAATAATCGATATTAGGAGTCAGAAAACTTAGTAACTAAAGTATTATCGCTGTAGTATTATAAATTGCAATGATTGTTTGTTGTATTAGTGAATATTAAAAATTTTAATTGTATTAGAAAATCTTTAAATTTTATCACTCAAAATAATCCTTAATATTTTCAGAAGTTTATCAGTATTCTACAAGTAATCTTATTTTGTATCTTGTTTTTAGCCTTGTGTCAAACTAGGTCTTATTCTCATAGCTGATGATGATGCTCTAATATATTTGCCTGAAAATTCTATCAGTTGTCAACTTATCTTCAAAGCTGTTGTTACAGGGCCATGATTATGTGAAAGAACATTAATTGAAAAGTGACAAGAAAATTCAATTAAAACACTAATGATTTACATATTGATTTTAGTATTGAGTTAGAATTGGATTTTCTCTGCAATTAAATCTGTCTGCAGGTTTTTTTCTCTCTTTCTTTCTCTTTGATTTTTGTTCATTAAGTTAGCGACATTCTGAGCAAATTCAATTTACTAGACATCAGTCTCATTGCCACATTTTCAAATAGTTTTGTTCATTTTTGGTTAGAAAAGAAGGTAAATATAATCATGCAGCTTTTCAACATGCTAGCTATTGTATTAATTTGTCTTTTACTAAAGATTTTCTTACTGGAAACCAAAAGGGTCACACAAAAAAATCCAACACTCAAAGATCTTCTTGGACGAATCAAATGTACATTCAATTATTTGCTCATCCTAAGTATAGAAACTAAACTGAATCTAATAGTGAGGCTTAAAGGAGTATAGGATCATTCCTTTATATCTATTACGCCCAGATCCACTCTGACCCAGAGTGGTAATACCCGTAAGGTTCCACCTCTGGGACAAATAGATCTTGCTAGGAAGTTATTGCTTTTAGATTGGAATTCTTGAATCTATATAAATATACAAACACATGATCATTGAATAGGAATAGTTACTTGTTACATATAATTGCAAACTTCAAATATTTGATGGAAATACTTAACTGTGTGAAAATTATTTATTTTAAAAATAGTTACTTGAAGTGACAATTGTTTACAAATGATTATTATTTGAAATCATAATTGTTTGTGTAAAAAGAAAAGGTAAAAAAAAAAAAGGTTGACTTGACTATAGATTACCCAATAAGGTTGCTTAGTTGGCTAGGACTGTAGAATATACCGGTTGCATATCTGCAGAGGGGATAAGACCCCCACCCTATGAATATCCTGTTATGACACTAAACAATCTGATGGTGAGGTTTCAGTAATGCTGGAACTTTGGGGAATGTGGAGTACCCCTTCATTGCCATTGTTCCCAGGTACACTCTGGCCTGGAGTAGTAGCACCTGATAGGATCCTATCTCTGGGTCAAATAGAACTAAACTGTGTACTTATGCTAAACTGAATTGTTTGAAATGGAACTGTTTTTGTGTGCCAAACTGGATTGTTTGATTTGGAACTGTTTATGACATTGAAACTGTACTTAGGCTAAACTGAATTGTCTGACATAGAACTGTTTTAACATTTAACTGTGTGTAAACAAAAGCTATGCTTATGCTAAACTGAAGTGTTTGAATTGAAAATATTTGACTAAATTTAATAGCTTGAAATAGAAATGTTTTTGACAATTAAACTGTGTACTTATGCTGAATTGTTTGAAATAGAACTGTTTATTTGTATAAAAATGGATTCGGCATTAAATAATGCATATGCCATAAAACCTAAACAAACCAACTCAATAAGGATTTACAAACCAGCTGTTTTAGTTTTGTTTAAGCAATTGTTTTATTTTTCTCTCAAAGTCTACTTAATTTTAATTGATAAAGTGGATTTGTTGCCTTACCTCCTAAAACTTTGATTAGTAACCATATTTCAAAGATCTATTTGAACCCTAGATGGGATCTTAGCAAATGCTTTCAATCTGGGATGGAATGAACCCTTAAGTAATAAGAATGAAGAGCTACTCCACATTCCCAAGATCTGCAGAACTGGAGCCTCACCATTTACTTCAGTTTTGAGTCATACCCAGGACCCTCTTCTTTTTTTGAAGTGGTCTTACCCTCTGCAAAAGATACAGTCAGTAAATTTTCTGCTCCACTGACAGGGCAAGTAATCTTGATTAGGAATCTGATTTAATTGACCCTGTGGCAAGTAGTATTGGGTTACATGGTACCACTACCATGTGTAAATTTTGAAAACAGTATTATTCCACTTCTCAGGAAAAAATGGAGAAGTCTTTGTGGCATATTGTCTAACATGCTGGACTGTAGCAAGTGAATTAGAACTCCAGTCAGGCTATTAAGTTCACCTTTGGGCTAATACCTTTGGGAAAGGTATGAACCTCCTTATCTCCCCAGCTATTGGTTAAATAGTACAATTACTTTTCTTCTATAAGGATGACTTTGGCCATAGATAATGCTTGAAGGTGGATATGTCATTAATTAGGATAACATGGAGAGTATAGTGGGAGTTGGAGTCTGTTGCAATCATTCAAGTAGTGGGTGGGTACCGGCCTGTTTCAGAAATCAGCATTTGGATTTTTTAGCCATTGACACTGTTTGATTTTTGATATGGAACCTTATACTTTCATGCTGTTTACTCTGCAGAGAGGTAAACCCCTTACCCTAAAGGGTGTCCTGGGTATAACACTAAACTGCATCTGATGTTGAGACTTCAGTTTTTGAGATCTGCTAAGTGTGGCGTATCACTTTGTTGCCATTACTCCCATGTCTACCATGATCAGGAGTGGTTGTACCAGTTAGGGTCCCATCTATGGATCAAATAGATCTGTTTCAAAATTTTTTTGTTTTGTACATGATCCTATTGAATACAAAAAATTTTTTGTATTCAATAGGATTGTGTACAAAACAAAAAACTTCTCAGAAACAGCCACACAAAAAATGTGAATATGAATACGATTCTCTAAACTTCAGCCTAAAAATGATCCTAGACAGGTTGACATGCCATTATAATCAATCATGAAACTTTTCAATGATCAGTTTTGTGTTTTTAAACACTGATCTGAACCTGCAAATCAACTATCTCCTAAGAGTTAATCTGTAATACTAAAGAATTTCAGGTCTTAAATAAAGGGGGTCTTAAATTAACTGTAGCCTTCCTCTGGAACAATTTTGACATAATGGTCTGAGGAAGTTAAATCTGTTCTTTAGTCTGTATTCTTAAAAAATGAAACTTTATTTTTTCTTTTCTTTTTTTTAAACTAACACTGATTACAAAATTGATATTCATTTTCAGCAATAACCAGTCTCTCTAAAAGAAAGAAGAATAATTTTTAAAAAAAGAAAAAGTAGTGTTGATAAATACTTTCTCTTGTGGAACCACTTGGGTATGGTTGCGTCTTCTTCAAGAATTTTTTTATTTTTATTTTCAAACTTAACACTATTTTCTTGTTAAAGATTGCACAATGTGAGACAGCAATATGTCAGGGTTGGGGGAGCATTAATGACTTTAACAGAAAAAATCATACCACTCATCTGTCCTTTTTATTCAAGCTGATAAAATTCTATTTTTATTTGGTTATTTTTATTATTGACTTTTTTTCTTTTTATCAAGACTGGTTACTTCTCTGTTTCTTTTTCTTGCAAAACAAGTGATCCTTTCTCTTCATAATTTATCTTGGTTGTTCCTATTTTCATGTGGTGGGAGAGTGTGTCTAGTTAACAATTTCTTTCAGTCCCTCACATCAATCAGTTGTTTTCTGTAAGGTGATTTTTATGCATACAGATCTTGAGTGTTATGTGTGTGTATGAACCTAATTTAATTTTTTTTTTTTTTTTAAATTTAAACTCTATAAAAATTTATTTTCCTTTTTGATGTTTTAATTCTCTCTCTCTCACACACAGAGAGGGGTCATTCAATAAATAAGGGGAATTTTTTGAAAAGCTAAATTGTTTTTTCTTTTTCATAAATGTAAACTCTGCTATGTTTGGGATTAATTCATAGCAAAATTATTTATTTTGAGGCTATTCAAAATGGTGAAAAATCAGAGTAGTCAGGCTTTAAGAGGAGTTTGTCATCAAATTTTTGGTGGGTGAAAGTGCCACCCATGTGAAATTTACAGACCAGTGTTTGATGTGTACACAGAAGTGTTTTGTAGTGAAAAATATCCACAAATGAGCTAAACATGGATTTGCTACAACAAGTTCTAGGTATGGCGATCAGTAAAGGAGGTGATGCTGACAGTCTGCTGGGATATGAAAAAACCAATTACTATTGAATTCCTTGAAGCTGATGCAACTGTAAACAGTGCTTCCTTTTGCTGATTCCTTAAGCAAAATTTACCTTATTTATTGAATGACCATATATATATATATATATATATATATATATATATATATATATATATATATATAGTCATTTAATAAATAAAACTGGAGCCTCTTCTACCCCCTTATATATATGGTAGAAAAGGAACACAGTATAGAAAATTGAATTGAGATGTTTTGCTATATTAGAAGCTTCATTAAATTAAAAATCAAGTTAAAAATCAAGTGGGTGTCCATATCATGTAGTGGTTAATGCTCTTTTACAATCAATCCAAGGTCGAATCATACCAATGACTCAAAAAAAAATGATACTTGATGCCACCTTGCTTAGCACTCAGTATTATAAGGTTAGGATCAAGGGTAAAGTGGAGCAATCCAGGGAAAGGAGTAGCGCCCTCTTCTTTACCTCGGTGTAGTAGCTATTGAACAGGGAGCCTTTGGGTCATCTTGACTACGGTCGCCAACTTACAATATTAGTCTAATGGGTAGAGTGTTAGCCAGTGGCCCAGGAGACCAGGGTTCAATCCAAGGTCGAATCACACCAATGACTCAAAAAAAAATGATACTTGATGCCACCTTGCTTAGCACTCAGTATTATAAGGTTAGGATCAAGGGTAAAGTGGAGCAATCCAGGGAAAGGAGTAGTGCCCTCTTCTTTACCTCAGTGTAGTAGCTATTGAAAAGGGAGCCTTGGGGTCATCTCGACTACAGTTGCCAACTTACAATATTGGTCTAATGGGTAGAGTGTTAGCCAGTGGCCCAGGAGACCAGGGTTCAATCCAAGGTCGAATCACACCAATGACTCAAAAAAAAATGATACTTGATGCCACCTTGCTTAGCACTCAGTATTATAAGGTTAGGATCAAGGGTAAAGTGGAGCAATCCAGGGAAAGGAGTAGCACCCTCTTCTTTACCTCGGTGTAGTAGCTATTGAACAGGGAGCCTTTGGGTCATCTTGACTACGGTCGCCAACTTACAATATTAGTCTAATGGGTAGAGTGTTAGCCAGTGGCCCAGGAGACCAGGGTTCAATCCAAGGTCAAATCATACCAAAGACTCAAAAAAATGATACTTGATGCCACC
The DNA here is from genome assembly GCA_963585895.1 of Sepioteuthis lessoniana. Lineage (NCBI taxonomy): Eukaryota > Metazoa > Mollusca > Cephalopoda > Myopsida > Loliginidae > Sepioteuthis > Sepioteuthis lessoniana. Next base: position 13,969,498 of record OY757922.1, read on the forward strand.
TTGCTTAGCACTCAGTATTATAAGGTTAGGATCAAGGGTAAAGTGGAGCAATCCAGGGAAAGGAGTAGCGCCCTCTTCTTTACCTCGGTGTAGTAGCTATTGAACAGGGAGCCTTTGGGTCATCTTGACTACGGTCGCCAACTTACAATATTAGTCTAATGGGTAGAGTGTTAGCTAGTGGCCCAGGAGACCAGGGTTCAATCCCAGGTTGAGTCATACCAAAGACTCAAAAAAAAAAAAATGATACTTGATACCTTCTTGCTTAACACTCGGCATTATAAGGTACGTATCAAGAGTAAATTGGAGCAATCCATGCAAAAGAGAGCTCTTTTTCCTACACTTCAGTATAGTAGCTATTAAAAAGGGGACCTTCAGATTACCCTCAATGTTTGTATTCAAGTCATGCTGTTACATTTGCTTTCAGACTAATACCCTTTAGAAAGGTATGAACCCCTTTATCTCCACCTGCTCAGGGTTAAACAGTACCACTACTGTTTTTCTACAAGGATGAATTTGGTAGTAAATAACCAATGAAGGTTGATATGCCATTAAAACAAACTTGTAAAATAGATTTTTATATCTGAGGAATTTATCTTTATAGAAAAATGTCAATTTAATTTTCTATATTGTATTTATTCTCTCTATTTCTTTCTCTCATATAATGTTAGTGAGACAGACACATAATTGCTGATAAATTCTTCTAAACCAGATGCTGGAACATTTTATAATTAAAACAGATATTACTTGGTATTTATTGCTAAACTCTACAGTATTGACACTTTGTTTCAAAAAATAGAATTACAATAACTGTAACCAAAAATAAAATTGTGTGTGTGTGTGTGTATGTGTGTGTATATATATATATATATAAGGAGTGTATTTAATATTGAACTGCTATATATTCATATTTTTAATCACAGAATTTCAATGTTATAGAGTTTGTTGATAAATACTTAATAAAATCCATTTTAATTGTATGATATTCCACAAGAAATTATATAATCCTGTTTTTTTTTTTTTGGTTTAGAAGAAAATTTTTACAAAAAGTTTTTAGTCATTTACTTATTTGTAGATAATATAATAGTCTTAAAGTCAATCTCTGTGTGTGTGTATGTATATATATATATATATATATATATATACACACACTCAAGCAGGGTTTTTTTTGGATGACTTTTAGCTAAGAAAATTTTTTTTTTAATTGTCTTGGCTAATAAATCTGAAAACTAACATTGTATTATATTAAATTTTTTTACATTGTATATATTTGTGCAAAGAAAAAAAAGGAAGGTTCATATTTTTTTAGTTATCCTAATTTACTCTAGAAACTATATAAAACTTGATTCTCTTGGGTACATGCATGGGCAAAGACAAATTACCCCATTCCTATGACCAGTGTTGTGTAGGCATCAAGTCACTCTGATCATCCCTTTGAATCGACTGCCCTGTTGGCAGACTGTATCCCCTGCAGAGGGATAACACCCTTTCAATAAAAGGGGTATCCTGAGTATCTCCTTTAAATGCATTTGATGGTGAGGCTCCAGCTCCAAAAATCTGGAGTATATGAAGTATTCCTTCATTACCATTACTCCCAGATTCCCTCTGTCCTGGATTAGTAGTAGTAGTACCTGTTAGTATCCCATTTATGTATCAAACTGATCTGTTTAAAAATTATCTGTAGAAGATAGGAATACATGATACCATATGATGGTAATTATTTCTATTAATAGTTACTTGAAGCTATAATTGTTTATTAAAGATTATCTTTATCATCATAAATGTTTGCAAAAATTGATCATTATTTTATAGAAAAAGTTACTTGAAACCATACGGTTGTGTATCAAATATTAGTATTAGTTAGGAATATTTGTATAATATATAATTGTCTGCAAATTATTTGTATTAGATAGGAATTTCTGACATTGCGTAACTGTATGGGGGGGGGAACAACACAAAAACGTAAATATAGATGTACGATGCACATTGTTGGTGTTTTTTTTTTACGGCATATCATCCCTTTTCGAGTCATTTAACATTGAATTAGATTTCAAACAATTTAGTTTTGTATTAGTAGAGTTTTTGTTTAAAAACAGTTAAATGTCAAAGCAGTTCTATTTCAAACAATTAAGTTTAGCCTAAGTAAACAGTTTCAATGTCAAAAACACTTCTGTTTCAAACAGTTCAGTATAGCATAAGTACACAGTTTAGTTCTATTTAAGAACACTTCAATTTACCATAAGAGCATAATTTAGTTTTATTTGACCCTATCAGATGCTGCCACTCTGGGCCAGAGTGACCTTGGGAGTGATGGCAGTGAAGGAGTACTCCATATTCCCTAAAGCTCTAGCATTACCAGAACCTCACCATCAGATTGTTTTGTGTCATATCTAGGACATTTGTTGGAGTGGGGAGGTCTTACCCCTCTGCAGAGGAGCAGTTGGTGTATTCTACAGCCCCATCTGACAGGGCAATACAATGCATGTGATTTGCTGACCTCAAAGCTTAAAATGACCCTATACTAGTTGACACATCATTAAAATCCATCAATCCTTTGAGGATTGAAATAGGTCTGGAATCCCCAGGATCTGTCTTTTATCCTGTCCCAAACCAAAAACATGACTGGGAGAGATGATCACATACTTCAAACCCATTGCAAGAAATGTTGGCTGTCTCATTCAGAACATGTGGAGCAATGTCTTTACTCCTACTTCAATTTGTTAGATTTCAAATGGCAGTGGTTATTTCATACAACATTTTCCATATGGCTAAACAGTGGACAATCATTTCACTTGACCTCAACAATGTATTTCTGTTCTTTTCTTTCTTTCTTAATTACTTTTTCAGAAGAAAAAAAAAACTGTTTACTTTTTTCATGACATGTACTTATTTTGATTAAAATCACATAAAAACTTTTTTTTAATAAACTCCTTCAAATGTCTTTGATGAAAGCAAACTTCTAAAGTTGGTATTAAAACTTGTAGTTTTAAATGAATGGATTTATCTTTCTCGGTGTTCCATTTATAGTCTATTACAATTTCTCTTAGTATTAGATCTAGTTACTTTAGATTAGTCTGACCTAAGGTCCTTTCATTCTGTATCCACTCAAGATTGATGTCTGGGTATCTTGTAATAGTTGTCATGTTTACTCTAACACATGCTACATACTCTTCTATGTTACTATCTTAGCCTTGACTCTACTGACTTATGGAAAAAGAAACTTTGTTCTGGCTTGAATTCCATCTTTCTTGATTAATTTAGGATTACATTTACTACTCAGTGTCTTTCATAACTGATAAAATTGTTAAAATGAGACTATTTTTACATTTCTCATCTTTACGTGGATGATACAAAAGTTTTGTAATATTTTGCTAATGTGAGGCACAATTTAGCTACTTTGGATGCTTTTGCTAGGATTGTGAAGGTAATGAACCAGACTGGACTGTGAGATGTTGAGTTTGCCTGATACTCTCCAAGTGCAACTCACTGGATTTGTCTTTATGGCATGAAGTATGGCCCTGGAGTCCATACTTTTAGGCCTACCTGACCTTGTCCAGTCATTGAGGTTCTTGTAACCTGAGCAAAATTTTTTAAACCATCTAATTTCTGCATTGTGATCAAATGCAACTCTACTTTTTGCACAACAAATATTTTCAACTGCTGCTTTGGCATTATGGCTCTCATAGAATTCGTAAAGCAGGAGTTCTTGAATCAGACTGTTGCATATTCAATTGTGTATCTTTTAGACCATCATGGAATGAATAAATGCACAATGTATATGTGCACCAACTACCACAATGCTACCAACCAAAGAAATACTTGATGAATAGAATTACTAATGTTAAATCGCAATAACTTGAAACCATTTAACTGTGTGCAAACAAATAAGCTCTAACAATTTGTTTAAAAATAAAGTTATCTACAAACTATTCACTTACAAATCAGATGTATATGAACAGGATTTGGCATGAAATAATCCAGGAGTGTTGATATACCATAAAACACCAAACAATAATTTTAGGGCTTGCCATTTAGTATGAAGATAGTACATCTTGTTTAAAACACATGAAAAAAAGAAGAAAAAAAAACTAGCTTTACTCCACTTAAAAATTGACTGTGCACCACATCCTGTCCATGTTGGAAGAGTTAGGTAAATATATATTTATATTTTCTTCAGCTTTTCTTTGCTTGCATGTAAATAGAAATAAAGATAAGATATTATAGGATTGTTTTTTTTTTTTAATGACCTATGTAAATAAACATTTTACCAGTGCCTTGTGTGTTGATGCAGCTAATAGTTTAAAGTTTTCAAAATATCTAAGTTTGAATGCCAATTATAAGGGGTGAACTGAACTGTAAAATCAATTTGATAAAAAAACAAAATCATCTTCGTAAATGAGATTGTCCTTTTTTACTTTTTTTTTTTTTTTTTTTTTTTTTTTTTTTTCTTTTAAACAAATCCATGAAAACATCTTAAAGGGACAAAAACACATGACCCTAATGTATTCTACTTAAACAGAATCAATAACAACCATTAAGAAAGCTGAAGCTTACCAAATGAACGGCACAGGTGATTTGTTTGTAGTGGTGAAAGCTTGCGTACAACCAGCCATGCTTTTTGAATGAGCTGATAACAGAAGAATTATGCATTGGCGTGCCACAGCTACTCAAAACAACAGTTGCCAGGTTTTAATTTCAGTAATCCCTTCTCTTAGTTTGATTGACCTACCAAGGCAAGAGAGCCCAATCTAGTCTACTATTTCTACTACTGATGAGAGAAGAAATTAATACATACTTTTCTCAAGGGCATTAGTGCAAAGTGAAACATATAAACAGCTTCATCCAGAATGTGAATTTAGCTTGCAAAGTTCTTGAGAACAATACATTGCCTGCACTTTCAAATTTCTATCACCTAAAATGAATGAATATATACCCACCCTCTCTGGCATTCTCATTGCTCCTAGTTTTATGTACTTTTTAAAGAAAAATATGATAATCATATGAAACTTTTTTTAAAGTATATAGAACTGGTAATAATGAGACTGTCACTGTCAGGGATGAGTAAATATTCATTCATTTTTTTTTTCATTAATCTTCAACTGGGCAGTATTTAGCACTTTTTTTATTTATGAAAAATGTTTTTAGAATAATTTAATTATTCTTATATAGTGCGATGGATAAATTGTGATTTTAAATTATTAATTTTGCATATCGAGTTTATTTGTTTTAGGTTTTTTTTACTCTATAGCAAACTAGTCAGTTGGGTACTCTATGCAGAAAGCAGTACTACAATACAGTTCACTTCTCGAGAAGTTTGGAAATGGCATGTTGTACTGCTTTTTATTCCTACCAGAATCTCCAAAATGGAGATTTGAGTGTGTTTGGGTGTTCATCTGAGGACAGATTCATATTCTTATAAATGAAAACCAAAAACTCAGTCCAAATCATCATTTTTAGAGTGGTCACTAGGGATGGGAAAATTATGCCTCCATTCATATTTACCCAACCCCTTCACTCAGGCAGGATATGACACAAGGTCAATTTTTAAGCAAAGTTTAACAGATTTGAATTCAGTTTTCCTTCTCCTAGACTAGTTGCCTTACCAAGGCTGAAGAACCTAGTCTGCCCTACTATTTGCCCATAGCTGGAGGGAGAATAATTAGATTCATACCTTTCCCAAGGGTATTAGTGCTATGTGAAATGCAATCAGTCTCGTCCAGGATTTGAACTCATGTCGCCATGTCCATTTCCTACAACGATAACCATTACACCACGGGCACCTCCACAAATTATGCCTCCATTCGTCTTTCCAATAGCCACAGAATTAACATTGAGGTCTACATCAAGTGTCTGGAGGAAGTAATGTTGCCCTAGATTGAGAGGGTGGCTGCTGGAACACCCTACATCTAACAACAGGACTGTGTGTCATGCCACACAAGCAAGAGAACCCAGTCTTAGCTATGGAAAATTTCTGCAACCATATTACCCCTAACACCTGGCTGCCTAACTTTCCAGATTGCAATTCCCTTGATTGTGTGTAAAGAATGGTTGAGTGGGAGACCAACAAAACTATGCAATGCCAAAGATGAACTGAAGGCAAGGATCAAAGCAGCATTTACCAATTCAAACAAGAAGACAATCAAAAAGGTTTGCTGGAGATTCTAAAGTTGTTTGGAGGCTGTGGTTTCTTGGAATAAATTTAATCTATAATATTTAAAGTTATTTTCATGTAATTTTGGTAAATATATCATATAAAATGAGATGTCAGTGTTAATTTCATTTTTGAATGATTTCGATGAGTTTACCTATCACACCCTCTATCTATCTATGGCTGTTATGCAAACGTGTGTGTACTTATATATATATAATGTTTGTATAACAGCTGTTCATATTGAGGTGTTTATATTTTTCTCTTGTTAATGGCTGTATTTTTATAAAATGTTTGCTTTGATAAGATTATCAATTTATATTTACAGTTTTCTGGTTAAATAGAATATTCATCATCATCATATCGTGCTGGCAGCACGGATATCCCTGACCCTCTCTCGCCACTCCTCCCTATCGTTCATCGCCCTAGGTAGGTCTTCAGGACAACAACCTGTATCCTCACATAGCTGCTGAATGTACGTTCGTGCTGGTCGTCCTGCTTTTGCGCGGCCATGTGTGGGGATCCATAAGAGTACATCTCTTATGAGTTCATCTCTGCTTCTCCAGCAATGTCCTGCATGTCTGGTTCGCCTAACTTGAATAGTTTTCGTGATAGGGGGCAGGTGGCCGTACAGTTGGTGTCTTGTGGGGTGTTGCTGCCAGGACTTGTTTAGGATTGCACGCAGCATTCTTGTGTAATTGCCATCTAGTTTCTTCTCCAGCCGTTTTGTTAGCGTCCATGTAGTGCATCCATATAGGCTATCGACTATATGGAAATCAGACCTAACCGATAAAATGAAACGCAGTTTCTTCCAGGCAGCGGTCACATCGATACTGCTATATGGATGCTGCTATAAATAGAATATTAGTTACAGTGAATTGTTGCTTAGTGTAATCTTTTTGGTTGGAAGAGAATCAAACTTATATAATATTTTGTCCCTTTTTATGCAAATCCATTAAAAGAGAATAACTGCATCCAGTGTGTTCTTTTTAAGCAGAATCCACTGTATAATTATTGTTACTACTTTAGCTTTATAAAACATAAGGCCAATTTGAAGGAACAGGGAGATTGATGTGTCAAAAGTCTATGTATTTACCAAATCCCTTCTGTCATGGGTTGGATATGACACAAGGTTAATTTTTTTAAGTGGGGTTATGCTGCTTTGAATTCAGTGTTTACATTCTGCCTAACTAAGACTAAAGAGCCCAAACTGCCATATTATTTACGTATATATGGGCGATGGGACAGATGGCTTCATGCTTTTCTTTAAGGCATTTGTGCCAAGTGAAATACAAACAACCTCAGCCAGGATTTGAACTTGGGTCAATGACTTCATTTCTTATAATGACAACTGTTACATTAAGCATGCTTCAAGACTTTACCTTCTTTGAAAATTGGCAATCAAACATTAGTTTATTGGTTTTAATGATTTCAGGTGTTGCTATAAAGTAGGACTAAATAGTTATTTATTATTTTGCTATTTGATATTTTGCTTGAAATTTATGAAATATTGCTGTAAATTTGGATAAATATGAACTAATTCATCAATCTCTTTATTTTGAAAGCCCTTTGCACCTTATAGAAGTATCCAGGATGTTTATATTAATACCACTATATTATTACAATTGGCTTACCACTTTTCTCACTGATGATTGTGCCCATTACATGAAACTTCAAGTAATGAACTTCTAGCATTCATAATTTTACTTATTTATAGGTTGTATACTTGCTCAGCTGTTGTAGTGTGGAGCACTTTTTCTTGAGAATTTTTCTCTTTTGCGTTTATCTTTTTATGTTATATACAGTATGTTTCAAAAAATTTCATATTGTCTTATCTAATAATTCAACGAATTTTCATTCAAATGATCTCAAATTTTAACAGGATGTGTAGAAACAACTTAAAATTCTGTTTAATGTTTAAAAAAAAAAAGAACCTTATCGACTCTTGAGTTGTTTCTGCACATGCTGTTAAAGTTTGAGATCATTTGAACAAGAATAGATCAAGTTATTAGATTATAAAATGATATCAATTTTTCTGAAACACCTGTACATATTGTATGAACAGACCAAGACAGAATGATAGTATAAAAAGACTGAAAGGTATACAAGCTGTTTCAAAAAATCTTATATCATTTGTGATGTAAATATCTGACTAATTACAAAGTCTTGGCAAATAAAACTAAAGAGGTTTAACAGAAATTATATCAATTTTTCTAAAACATCCTGTATGTGTATGCGTGTGTGTATGTATAGTATGTGTGTGTTCCATGAGGTAGCAGGTGTTCCTTATAGGCTGTTCTAAATTTGTTCTTTCAAGTATTTTTATGGTCATGGTTGAAATTATAAAATGCAATTTGGTTACTAGTCTCCACATTCTTTGCACACATATTACCTAAAGGTCAACAAGTCAAGCACTTCAATGTGTTTCTACTTAATATTTTCCTTCCTCTTATGTGTGAATAAGAAAAAAATCTTTTTCCATTTTACTTATTTTAATGTTCATTCATTTGTATAATACACCTATAGTTAGCCACACAGGTGCAAAGCTTGTTATGTACTTGTATGTGTATTATGTACGTGTACGTGTATGCCTTTGCCAACAAACTGCTGCCAGGTGCTTGGACTGTTTTTTGTATATCTGTCTTCCTGTTGCAGACTATTACAGTTGGTTTATGATTGAACATCATTTTTGGCATCTTCTGATTGGCCTGGTTTAAGATTCCCTTACTCCCTGGTCATCTGTGTCACTTTTATTATTCTGGTTTATTTTCAACTCATTGAAATGCTTTGAATATTTTTCAGGTAACTAAAAGAGATTCTTGTTGATTGATTTAGTCTTTCAAGTATTTTTATGCTCATGGATAAAATTATCAAATGCAATTTGGTTACTAGTTTCAAAAATCTTAGCTCACAGATGGCAAAAAGGTCAATAAGTCAAGCACTTCCATATGTTTCTACTTAACATCTTCCCTCCTCTTTATTGATTGTTTTAACAGCATGTCAACTTCTCGGGGTTATTCTATGCCTTGAGGTTAGGGAATTATGTTTTTTTGTTTTTTTTTTGTGGTTGCTTTTTATAATTTTTGTATATCAAGTATCCCAATCTAGTACAAATAATTTGTAAACAGATTTTTTGACTCATAGATGAGACCTTAACAGGTAATTCTACTCCATTTCAGTGTGGACCTGGAAATAATTGCAATGACTAAGTACTCCCAATTCCCCAGAAGTGAATCCTCATTGCCAATTACAGTTTAGTATCCTACTTAGGACATCTTTGTTGAAGGTTTCTTACCTCCCGGCAGAAGATACCGTCATCAAATTCTAAGCCAAAACAATTTTGGATTAATCAAGAGAAAATTCTTACTATTGCAATAACTCTAAGTACTTACCCAAATTACTTTGAGTTTTAAAGATGTTCATTAAATATAAAGAATGCACTGTCATAATTCTAAAAATTCATAAATGTTTGATCCTAATCTGGTTAAAAAAAAAATGGTAAAGCCTTAGTAGTATGGACAAACAGACATCTACTGAATTATAAGATTTTTCTTCTGAACCTTTTTAAATATTTATACTACTGTCAGGTTCCTTGGTGCTGCTAACATGTAACCCAGTACAACCAGTCACTTTCTACTTAGAGAAAAGATGGGTAGTGCCAAGTAATCCCCATTACTTTGAGAGATACAATTGAAACAGAATACACTGCATTGTAACCTAATGGCTTTCATCCATCAATCCACAAAAATGTCATAAGAGTTTTACTTAGAAGTAAGGACATTCCTTAATCTTCATGTTTATGAGATACCACTTTGGTTTTATAAGTATCTAGATTAAAATCAACTCTGTCAAAAAAAAAATTTCTATTGTGAAAGGATACAGATCTTTTTTTTTTTTTTCCCCATAAGTAATTTCTGGCTCATGGTATAAACCCAATACCAGCCAAAATTGCTCGGTCTTATTTGAAGAGCACAGAATCTACAAACTGTATCCCTTGCAGAGGCATAAAACTCACTCTGTCAAAGAAAGGGAGTGTCCTGGGCATGACACTAAATTACATCTGATGACTAGGCTCCCGTTCTGGAGCTCTGAGGAGTATAGCCATCTCATCATTGTCATTACTCCTAGGTCCACTGATCCAGTGGTGTAATGCCTTTTAGGATCTTATCTATGGGTCAAATAGATTTGTTCAGAAATTATTCATATTTAATGACTTTGTGCCCCCCACCCTACTAAAAAAAAAACCTTAAGAAACAACTACACAAAAATATAAATCTACAATGAAGGCAATTCCCTAACTACCTGGCATGAAATGACTTTAAACAAGTTAACATGTTGTTAAAATCAATATTTAGTTTTGTCTTAACAACCATAACTCTTTATATTTGTCAGTTTATCTACTCTATACAAAAAGAAACTAATCATTTTATGTCCTTTTTAATAAATACCAATGAACTTGAACACATTTTTCTGCCATGCATTTATCTCAAAAAATGCTTTCATTTTTTGCTTCTGTCATAATTTGGTAATTATTTTTTCTTTTTCATCTGCTTAGAAATCTCAAATTCCCATCCCTTTTTCCATTTGTTTACTTAAATAGTGTTTGTCTAATTAGTATAGCCATTGCATTCTGTTCTGTTGATATGACCTATGTTTTGTAGTTGTTTTTTTTTTTTAATAATTACTTCACTTGTGGCTTCAAGTCTGGATGAAGCTGCCTTAAAACAATCTGACATGACCCATGTCAATTGGCTTAGAGCAAGTATTTTCAGCTGTTCTTTTCTGCCAAAGTAAAACTCTTACCAGCTTTAGGAAGCTGACAGATGATAAGCTGTGTTTTCATGATAAAAAGAAAATACATACATTCAATGAAAAGGCTTTTAAAGATTAAAAAAAGAACAAAAAAAAAAAAATTCTTAGTATTCTTGACTTTAAATGTCATAATATGACATTATCACTTTCTTTTATCTGTCTAATTAGTTCTTTAAGAACTGATGCAAAAAAAAAACAAACAAACATTTTTATGGTTTCTATCAGAAAGTGAACTTTTTCCTCTTATAACATTGCAATGAACTTTTTCTCTTGTGGTTTCAGAAACACTGCAAAGAAAAGTTTGTTTTTTCTAAATTGTTACATATAGAATTTTTCAAAGTATCTTTATGCTCCATATAGATATCATTTATCAGCAAATCGTATCTATTTGATTTTATTCAGTCGTATAGTTCTAGTCATAAATAATAAAATTATGTATAAAATCAGCACCTTTCTCTTTTGCTCTTTTTTTCCTTACTTGATATAACTTTTTAGACTTTATACCTTCACTGTGTCATTGGCCCTGTTAGTGAGGCGTAGAATATACAGACTGCATATCCTGCAGAATGGTAAGACTCCTCCCAAATGGGGGTATCCTGGGTCAGATACTGAACTGCATGTGATGGTGAGGGTCCAGTCTGGAGCTCTGGGGATTGTGAATTCTCTTTCATTGCCATTACTTCAAGATCCACTCTGACCCAGAGTGGTAGTATCTGTTAGGGCCCCATCTATGTGTCAAATATTTCTGTTTAAAAATTATTTATATTTGATAGGGTTGTTCACAAATATATATATATTTAAAAATATATATATATTTAAAAAACAACTATGTGAAAAAATATTATTAAACACTTGTCTTTTTAATATTAAAGTATAAACAAAAGTTTAACTTTAACAAAGTTATATATGCTATTTTTATTGAAACAAGTCCAAGCAATTTTATTAGATATGTTAACTATTTATTATTTTAATAGCTATTACATCTGCATATAGATTTTATATACTAAATGTAACAAGCATTATTGGACAGTATATTTAATCAGCTCATGAAATATTCTTGTTTTCTATCTTTTATACATTTTCAATATCCTCCCTGCTCCTCTAAATCACATTGGCATTATTTTTCTTTGATTAGTCTTAATATTTTACAAACTGTGCTAGCTGCAAATTATCAAAATGTCATGTGACTGATTATATCTGCATACAACTTTCTTCTTTTTTTTTTTTCTCTCTGCACCTAATCTTCCTTTCAACCATTTATTTTGTCTTTAGTTACTTCCTCTTCCTCCATATTTTGTTTGTTCTCTCTACTTTTTAATCTTTAAAGTCTCTCATTTCTCTTCACACCAATTAATGAGTATCACTAACCACACTGATAGGCTGTGGTCAACAATTGTCATTACTGCAGTTGAAATCCTCCAATGCCTTTTAATTTCCTTATCAGTTTGTATTTTTGTTGACTTGTTTAAATTTAGACAACTCCATGACAAATGGCTGAACATGTGAAATGCTTCTTGATTCATTTCCAAAATTAAATTTTTCTATTCTTTTAATAACAACACTAATAATGAAGATGCCATGATTGCAGGTGTTTTTGATGGCTGTTAACATTTCTAACTAGAAATCTCACTTTTTTTTTTCTTTTTTTTTCTTTTTTTTGGTCCAGTTGATTAGTTATCTCCCCCTTCTCCACCAGTCATATTTGAAGCCTAAAACTTTCTTGAAAATTATTTTGATTGTGTTTTATTTATTTCTATTATTGCTACAAATATTGCATTAAATACTTTAAATATTTCTTTAAGAAATTATTTGGCCTGTATTAACAGCATCTTTTACAGTTTTTTTTTCCCCTTCATGTATCGAAGAGACAATATCGGCTTGAAGATTTGATCTTTTTTCAAAAAAAGTTAAATGTACTTTTGAGTAGTTTTGATTTGTTATAAAAATGAGTTAATATCAATAAATTACGTTTTTATATAGTATAATTGCATTTGTTTTTTCACTATTTTATATTAACTGATACCTTTCTCACCAAGATTGGACTTTTTAACTGAAATAATGGGAGGGGGGAAATAGCTATGTTCATCAAAAATTTTCTGCCTCTCTTTCTTCAGAAAATATTGGCAATTTTTGTCTGAACTAAGATAAAGAATTATCATTTTGATGTACCTGGATTATTGTCCTTATCTTAGTTGTTATTCTAGTCACACCATTTTGGTCATTTTATCTTTCTTCAGATATTGAACATTGTTGGGAACCAAACATTCAGATTAATTAAGAGTTCAGTTTGAAATTTTCTGAGTAAATGCTGAAGAGGCCAGAAGATACAGTAACCAACACCGAACTATAACAGCCTAGATGACAACACTAGTCAGGGTATTTGTTCAACCCTTCTTGTACCATTGTGGTACTAAAGACTTTGGACCGCGTTGTTACCCCACCGTGGTAACAAGTTGATGAACACTAATCCCTGTTAAATATGCACTAAGGTTTATTTACTACGAGGTAGCAAGCAGTTGCTGGGAGAAAGAAAGGGCATATCAAAGCATGAAATGACTGCATCAACTAGACAAAAATAAGCAACATCCTAGTGAGAAAAAGATGAGCAGTCACAGAATTTGGGGCTCGTCAACTTTTTCTCCTTACATTTTTGTAGCTCATTTTCTCTTGACGTCTTCACCTTCTTACATCTTGTCGTCGACTCCCCCAATTTTATTCCCTCACTTCCATCTATTATGTTAGCAGGAGAGACATCCGCTTCCTGTGCACATGCGCAAACGATCCTCGGACCTCTAGTCCTCCCTATTCATTTTTAATTACCATGAGTGCTTCAGCCTTGTTATTCGGTGACTACTGTCTGCTTTATCTAATTTATTTATTTATTCATTCATTCATTCAATTTCCCGTGAGCCGTTTAATTCCGTTACACATTGCCACCAGGAGGTTGTGACATGTGGTTAATTTTTAAGCACAGTAAAATTGGTTTTGAATACTGTTTCCGTTAGTTGAACAAGAAGTCAAGGTTGTCCAACCAAAACTGAAGAAATTAGTCTGCCCTACTATTTACCTATAGCTTTGGAAAGAACAAATGGATTCATGCCTTTCCAACAGTCTTAGAGTTCTAATCTTTGAGATAAGGAATTATCATTATGTGCATGGGATGTACAATGGCTAGAATATAACAACCAAAATGAAGATAGTAGTGAGTGTATCAGTGTATAATATTATTTGCAAATTTTAAAACAATTTGCCCTGATTTAAAACAATTCCTGCTGACTCTGTAGCAGAAGGTGGGGAAGAAAAAAATCCCTCCTAAACTATTTGTACACAATGTTTTCTCTGTTTGTTCTGTAAACTTGTTATTGCCATGACATCTGACAAGAAAATGTACTCTCTTACTGATATATATATATATATATATATATAAATTGACAGATTGACATATATACAGAGAGCCAGTGATATTGGCTGGAAGTATGAATTATTTGCAAATGTTTGAAAATGTGTTTTCCTGTTGGCTTTATTCAAAAAGATATACATGGCCTGTGATTATTTGTTGTAAACAATCATTAAATTATGGTTATGCTGGCAACTACTGCAAAAATGTATGTGTTATCATTGACAAGACACATTTTCTTTTTTTCTGTGTCTGTTCCATTTGTGCTACTGTCTGCCTAATGTCCTGTCAAAGATGCAGTTCTAACTAGCATCCTCTTAATACTGATATGTCAACTCATTTTCTGAGGAAGACTATTGCTTAGACTTTTCAGCCCGCATAGATTAGTATTTCTCAAACAGTTTTTAAGCTTGGAGAAATCTGGTGAAAGAGATTTTGAATTGATTGCAAGATGATTTTTACTGAAACAATTTTTCTGATGACTTGGTATTTTTCTGTTGGTAACATCAAATCATATTTGAGTTTTTGACTGCTTAGTCTTTAAAGGAAAATGAATTATGATAATAGGGCTTCCCAATCCAGTATTTCGTCTTCAAAGGGCCATCATTCAAACACTTTGACAGAAAAGAAAATTATAATTTCCTGAAAGTATGCTTCAATTTACTCAAGGTTAAATATACATGTAATATAACTTAATTGCAGTAAATGATCATCTACTGATCAATAGTAAAGTTGACGACCGAAATCGAGGGCAACCCAAAGTTTCCTTTTTCAGTAGCTACAACACCGATGAATAAGGGAGGGTACTACTCCATTCCCTAGATTGCTCCACTTTACCCTTGCTGTGTACCTTATAATGCTGACTGTTAAGCTAGACAGCATCAAGTACCATTTTTTGAGTCTTTGGTATGACTCAACCTGGGATTGAACCCCGGTCTCCCACACCTTTTGGTGAACACTTTAACCATTATGCCAATCAATACATGCACAAAATAAAGAGTGTATCAACAGTACTCACCCCCCCATATATATATATATATATATATATGATAGATTGTGGTGAAACTGACAGTATGATAGAAATATATGGAAAGTTGGATGAATCACTTAACTCTGATATAGGTGCATGATATTTCATTCTTTTTATTCCAAAGAACTTTTAAAAAGTTCTTTGGAATAAAAAGAATGAAATATTACACATCTAAATCGTAGTTAAGTGTTTGATTTATCCAACTTTCTACACACACACACACACACACACATATATATACACACACACACACAAAACATGTACTCGTGTGTGTGTATATATATATATATATATATATGTGTGTGTATATATATATATATATATATATATATATATACACATATTTTGTAATATGGATATTTCCCCAACAAAAAAGTTGGACTCATCCAATGAAAGACTTTAATACAGACTAAATGAGGTTCTCCCTACTTTAAGTTAGTCTCCCCCTACAGAGAATTCATTGCTGTTGTTAAATAACTGTGAGGCTTGATTCTCGTTGTTCTATTCCCTTAACAAATAGGTTTATTACCTTGTACCAAAAGGTAATAAACCTATTTGTTAACCTTTCCTCAATTTAATGTTGTTTCTTGATAAACTCAGATCCCATATCAATACACTGTATATCCTCCTTGAACATCAACATGCAAAGATGGTGCATTGTTTGGGGTGTTACTACATCATGAAATGGCCAAAGACTTTGAAATTTTTTCAAGAATATCTACTAACCCCCAGCATGCATATTCTATACAGAGAGGAAAATCTGTATTCTCATTCAGGGAATTATGATTTTAGTTATCAGTATATTGTTTAGTGTTAATAAAAAATTAGGTTATTTATTCATGTATCAACATTTCTTCCTAGGATCTGATTATAGTGTCTGTATGCATAGAAGTCCAAATATTTGTTTTAAAATGATAGAATTTAAAATGACAAATGTGTTGGTAAAAACAAAGTAATAAAACTTATGCAAGTTATTTTTTCAAATACCTGATTAGATTTCCACAAATGCTGATACTACACTTTGATTCTAGGTAAAAGTGTTGTTTACTCTGCTTAGCTGAATTAAGTGCAA
Source organism: Sepioteuthis lessoniana (assembly GCA_963585895.1). Taxonomy (NCBI): domain Eukaryota; kingdom Metazoa; phylum Mollusca; class Cephalopoda; order Myopsida; family Loliginidae; genus Sepioteuthis; species Sepioteuthis lessoniana. The sequence goes on from OY757922.1 coordinate 13,985,954, forward strand.
ATCCAGAATATGGAACAGTGAATCAAATTCACTAACTGTATATCCTCCTTGGGCATTACTATAGACTTGTATTCTGGTATGCTCATGAAACTGTTTCATATGTTAGCTGAAGATTTTGAAAATTTTATCAGAATATTCTCTACTCACAATCAGTGCATATTCTTGTACCCAGGTGTTAGAATTTTATTTTCTGGGAGTTTAATTTTGTTTTTATCTTGTCGGGGATTTTGGGTTGAACAAGGTATACTTTCTCCAGATCAGAAACTTTTTCCTCCTAAAAGATGGTGGTTTGATTATGTCACCAATTCATCATTTAAGTTTTCTCTGACAAGCATCAATTTTGACAGAGCTTATTGATATTTATTTTCTACCTTGTGTCTAAAACACACACCCATATATATATATATATATATACACACACACACCATTTCTCCCACTAGTAAATATCCCAATCTAAGTCACTTATGTCACATGTCATTAAGTAATAAAAAAAATACTTTTGGAGAAGTAACTTTATGTATAGATATATCAATGTCACAGCATCAAACATTTCAGAAGAAAACTACTTTATTTTCTCTAATGTGCAACCATAAGAAATAAAAATAAGACTGTATGTGTGTGTGGGGATGCTTTGGCTTCTAAAGAATCGAGAGATGCAAGTCTTGTTACATTTTTTTTATGTCCTGTAATTTCCTGTTTGCAGCGTATTGTTAGAATTTAGTGATTAGCCGAGAGGAGGGGGAAAAAAGAAGGAATTAGTACACTTTAGAGTCTCTTCTTTTTGTTTATCTTATATACATACACATATATACATGCACACTTGTTTTAATTCTTAAGTGTTTATAGTAGTATCAATGATTGCTTGGTATGATGTACCTATGTAGAAATATTAATCTTTATTTGCATCTTTAAAACTTAATAAATATATATATATATATATTTTAATGCATTAGATTGACTTTTCAGCTTATCAAAGTTAACATTAGTAGCTTTTAGACACTTTTATCTGGTTTAATATTTTGAGGTTACTTCCTATAGACTTTTTTTTCTTTTAATATTTATCTTAATGGATCCTTGCAAATTTAGCTTTTGAAAACTTCATGCTTATAAGAGGGAAGAAGGAAACTCTGATATATATATATATATATATATATATATATATATATATATATATATATATATATATATCTCACAATCTCAAAGTGTGTTCAAAAAGTATCAAGATTGAATTTTACCAAGACCAAAAGGAACAATGAATGAAACACTAATTAACAAGGAAATTCTAGATAAATTAGAAAAATAAAACTATAGAAAAGAATCTTTTTTTGCAAGAGCAAAAAAGATGATTTGTGTGTGGGGAGGGGATAGCTTTGACACTGTCAACAGTACTTGATGACTGACAGTTTCTTACCTATGTGATCAACAGACTGAGTGTTTCTCATGTAGTGGATATCCATTTTTATTGTTGTGTGAAAGTATGATGAGAGGAGTGATCTAGTTTATGAGGGCAGTCTAATTTACAATCCATGCTTGTTTATACATTGCTATATTATATTTGTGATTTGTTAATTTATTTACTGTTTTTAATTCATTATTTTTGTAGTCTTTTTATTTTTATTGTTATTATGTTATCTTATTCTTATTTTTGTTTATTTAAGAAAATAGAAAATGAATAACTGTATTCATAGATATAGTAAACTATCCTATATATATATATATATATGTGTGTGTGTGTGTGTGTGATACCCAGGATGACTGTCTGACAATTGTGAAAAACACATGAGACTTAAGTAACCCATTTATTGTATCTATAATTCTAATACTTTGAGGTTTATACCTGTTCTGCTAATATAGCACTCTTTTGATGCATCTTATTTGTTATTCTATCTTTATATTGCGTGTATGTGTGTGTATATATGCGCATATATATATATATATATAAAAACCACAAAACACCCCATGATACACACACAAAAAAAGCAGTTAGTGAAACCCCAAACCACTCCAACACACACACACAACTATAAACATATCAAATATCAAAGACAGGTAAAGCAGACCAAAGTAAACACACTCCAGGAAAGAGGAACAAACACCCCTATATAAACCAGTCAGACCAGACAAGAGTCATTTATACTGGAAACAAGAGTGAGTTCAAGTCTCATTGAGTACCCCATTTAAAAGGCCTTGTACCACACATTTTCTCTGATGAAAGCAACAAGCTGGAAACATATATATATATATATATATATATATATATATAACACGTATGTAAGAACAAAATAAATAAATTTAAAAAAAAATCTCTTCGTGGACCTTCCTATTTTAAAATATATCCTTATTCTTTCCTTGAACCTACCGCAACCATCTTTATATATATATATATATATATATATATATATATATATATATATAAGCCATTATGTCATGGGACTCCCCCACCACATCTGTTATAGTTGCTCTGGTTTTATTGCTAGTAGGTTTTTATGAGGTAGATTTACTAGCTACATAATTGCTGGTTTTTAATTCAAAGTTTTTCTTTTTGCTAGATTGGTTTGCCTTACCAAGGCTAAAGTGCCCAGTAAGCCCTACTATTTACTATAGTTAAGAGACAAAGAGAGGTACTCATACCTTTCTCTAGGGCATTAGTACAGAAGTAAAATGCAAACAACCTTGTCCAGGATTTGAACTCAGCTTGTCAAATTCATTTCTGAAAATGATAACCCTTATGCTACATGCATCCATTCTTTATCATTAAATTATTTAAATTACAAACCTTTTAATATTAGAGAATTTAAATGATTAAAATAACCTTTTTTTTCTTTATCTTTTCAGATTCCGAACTGGCCCTGGAGTGATTCCAAGTAAAGTTCCAAAGAATACGGAAAATGTTATACTTGTTTTAAATGGAAGAGAATCTTCAAAAATAGACTTTGCCAAATTGTGGCTGGATTTCCTTCCAACATTGACAGACTTAAAAAATGTGGCTGTGATTTTACTGGGCAATGAACAATGTAATAATGAATGGATCAAATCTTACTTGCAGCTCCATGGAGGACCAATTAAATTTGTGTTTCTAGTTTATGACAGTCCAGATATTGACAACAGGAATTTTTATCAGTGGCCTCTTGGAGTAGCCACGTAAGTATCATTATTCTTTTAAATTAAACTTGACTAATTGCATCTGAGAAGCTAGTCCTCTGGGTATGACATCTGGATCTCTGGGGAGCTTTGAGTATTCTTTTGTTGCTATTACTCCCCAGTCCACTCTGACTTGTAGTGATTATACTTGGTTGCATTCTCTTTATGGTTCAAAGAAACCTGTTTGTATTTCTATGAGATAAGTCATCATCTAGGCTTGCCAACAGCACCAATGGATAAATCTAGGGACAACTTCTCAGATTCTAACTATTCAATTAACAATCACAGAAGTACATGCAAAAATCTTGCGGTAACACTTTTGCTTGTAGATTTCACCCAGGCATTTTATTCCATGCACAGAGAAAAGATGGAGCAAATATTTCTTGCATATGGTTTTTTGAAAGAAACTGTCACTGCTATAATCATTCTCTGCTAAGACATGAGGGCCATGGTTCACTCTGTTGGTGACACCAATTTCTTAGACATTGTTTCAGGAATCTTACAAGGAGATATATTAGCACTATTTTTATTCATACCTAACTTCATGCACATTGTATTGAGAATAGTTACTAGAAGCTATTATTGTTTACAAAGGGTTAATATTATTAGTTACTTAAAATCATATAACTGTGTAAGTGAATAACTATAATAGAAATAACTTAAAACTATTGACCTGGAGTAGTAGCAATAGTACCTGATAGGCTTCCATTTATAGGTCAAATAGATCTGTTTCACTGAAAATGTAAATATCAATGTATGATGAATGCAATTCCCTAATCTCTAGATATAAAATAACCTTTGATGGGTTAAAATGCCATTAAAATCAATCAGTCTTGTATGTCTATGGATCTCTGTTTGGTTCTTTGCAGAGGTTTGAGAGAGATCATATGCAAAACCAAGTTCCCTAATTTCCAATGTTGTCCAATTTAGCATTAGTCTTGACACAGGAGTTGTCAGAACAGGTTTAAACACATCAGACTGCCTTTAGGAAATCAAGCTCCTGGTTTTGTCACTCCACCTCTGACAGGTTCTGCTGCTTCACTTGTAGAGAATTTGAATTCAGAGACTGGTTGCCCTTACCAAGATTTTTGAGACCCATCTACCCTACTATTTATTTATAGTTAGGAGAGAAGGCATGAATTTATACATTTAACAAGAAGTCAAATGTCAACAGTCTTGGCCAGGTTTTGAACTTACACACTCCAATCTTTAGTGACAATCACCATAACGCTTCCCAAACATCCATATTAATGGATTAAGTATTTCAGAGTATCAGTGAAATAAATGCTTTTTTTAAATTTTATAGTAAGAAAAAAAAATACTGTTTTATTTTTCCTTGTTTAGTCAAACGAGTCTCCCAAAATTAAAAAATAAGGTTTTTATCATTTATTTTGTTATAGAATAAAATATTTTCAAGTCTTTCCTTCACATATTGAATTTCAGGATTTTTTGGTTTTAAATCCCTATTCTTATTTTACTGTTGTTAATAATAATGTGGAAATTGTAAAACTCAAGTAATGTCTGTTATTTTTGGATCCTTGGAATTAAAAAAGGAAGAAAGAAATTTGAGGAAAAATTCCTAGAAACTCAAGCCTTCAAGAAATTTAAAGACTCCTATTAAAAATTACAGTCCATATTTTGTAAAAAGTACTCTCAATGTAAAACATTTCATTTTACATTAAAAAAAAATATATCAGTCATCTTTGTTATAGAATAAAATCTTTTTTCTTTTAACTATTAGTAATTGTGATTCTGTTAGTAATAGTAGTACTGTTATTAGTTTTGGATATAACTGGCTAATTTAGTTGTTGGTTTTACAGCATGTAATTTCTTGTTGGCTTATTTAGTATCAAAGACAGTCTTGTTTGCGAGCATTTATGATTTCAAGTAATTATTCCTATTTGATGATTATTCATCTACAATTGTAGCTTCACTTTACTATTCTTTATAAAATAATTTGTGAGCAGTGATGTTGTTTCAATTATTCCTATCAAATACTAATAATTTGCTGGCAGTGATGTTGTTTCAATTATTCCTATCAAGTACTAATTATTTGCTGGCAGTGAAGTTTCAATTCCCATCAAGTACTAATAATTTACAAACAGTTAAATTACCAATACCCTTGTGGAAGGTATAAAACCCCCTTGTCTCTCCCAACTATGGGTTAAATAGTATCACTATTATTACAAAGTTCAAAGATGGCTTTGGCATTAGATAACCCACAAAAGTTCATATGCCATAAAAAACAATAAATCAAATAGTGTCATCCTGGATCTGAACTTGACTTTCATTACATTTCACTGTGTGTGTATCTATCTATCTATCTATCTATCTATCTATCTATCTATCTATATATATATATATATATATATATATATATATATAAAATAAAGTAAAAAGGATTACTCACTTTCTTATCCCTATTATTAAAAGTTTCATGTGCAGAATTTGACTCATTTATCAAATGATGATGCTTAAAGGAAGAGTTAAATGGTTAGGGTTGGTTGTATTATATCCAAAATTTGAATCCCTTCTTACCAACATCTACTTTGCAGAATGCAAATTCTTTTTTCAAACTAGTTAAGTATCCCTTCTTATGATGTCTCAGTCTATTAACTATTAAAATCTACAATGATGACATAGCTGAGCTGATTGATATTGTCCTAATCTGAATATGTAATATCTAATCCTAAATTCATTTTAAATCAGTTATTTTAACACCAAATATTTTTTAAGTATTCTCTGAAATTGTTCCTATTTTTATTTTTCTATCAAACTTCCATATATATTATTGGAATATTACAAAATTATATTTGCTCATATTCTTTACTTTCTATGCAAAACTACTTTGCTAAAAATTCCTCATGTTTATATCATTCTTTCACTCTGTCACTAGAATGATGTGATAATTATAGATTATATTGTACAGCATTTCCAAAAATGACAGATCTCAAATCTTAAGTTCTACATTGTCAATATAATCCTAGTTTTTGCTGTCACATCTTTTAGACTTGGTTTTTGTCAGCTGAAACCTTAAAAGTGATTTTCCTTTTGCCAAGTTGAGATTCTTATAACTTTATACAAATGTCTGATAATCTTGAGAGATATGTCCACATGAGATCAACTTTGAAGTAAATATCTGTAAAATAAGAAACAACTTTGGATATACCCAAATATTTTATAGTTATTCTCTGAAAGGGTTCTGTTTATTTTTTATCAAACTTACATATACATAATCAAAATGTTGCTTTTTAGTGTTTTCTCATATTCTTGTCCAGGTTTTGGACCCTGCGTGTTATGTCATTTCTTTACATTATACCACATGCAATTAAATATTGGCCCATTGGCATTATGATTAGAGTGTTCACCAATTGTTTGGTTGACTTGGGTTCAATCCCAGGGCAAGTTATAATAAAGATTAGAGAATTGTACTTGATGCCTCCTTGCTTAACACTCAGCATTATAAGGTTTGGATCAAGGGTAAGTAGAGCAATCCATGGAAAGAAGTAGTGGCCTCGACTACAGATGGCCAACTTGCTTATAAATTTTTAAAAAAAAAAGTACTTTTGACATCAAAAGAAAAGCTTTACATAGTATCAAAGGAAAAGTTTCAGAAGTGTTTTGACCAAGGAAAAACTCACTGGAGTAAGTGGGATGAATTTTACAGGGACTATATCTGAAAAATATTAATGTTTCATTCATTGATTATTTCAGTCTTGATACTTTTTGAACATGCCATGCATCTATTATAGATTGACTAATTTTCATTGTCTTGATTTGATATTTGTTTGTCAGAGAAATAAACAACTTTGATCAGAGGTTGGGTCATAGGTATTTAAACTAATGGTAGAGAGTGAGGGGGGGATATTCTGAATTTATTTTAATGCAATGCAATTTGAAGTTAGCATTGAACTGCTTAAAATGAATAAAACTCTGTTTTAATCCTTATTTTTATGCAAATCTCTATTAGACAATTGAAATAACTTTCTTTGCTGTTTGTTCTTTGATGACTTTGAGTAGAATAAGACTTGAATGCCATTCAATTGGAAATAAAATCCCTTTCAGTGGTTAAGTTTGGTTTCTTCTAGATGGAATCAGGTTGTAAAATTTTGTTTCGGTTTTTGTCACAGATAAGCCTTGAAGAAATCTTTCTTTTGAGAGGATCAGATTTAGTCTTCAGGTATATAATTAACTGAGAAAATTGTTTTTGAAAGTGTACTAAAGAGGGTTTTCTTTTTTAACTTTCTGCCTAAAATTAGTTAAACCTGATATTATTATTTAATTTATTCTGGAGTCTTGTTCATTTTGAAAATGAAATTCTAAAAATCCTCAGGGACTTTGAGATACAAATAGATCACCTGATCAGACCTATGTAGTATTAATTGACAAGAACAAAAAAATTGTTATTTACTGGATTTTGCCTCACCAGTAGACTACCTAGTGAAAATAAATGAAGTTTAAAAGATTAACAAATACTTGGATCTTGCTAAAGAATGAAGAAAATTGTGGAATATGAAATTGGCAGTGATACCGATCATAGTTTGTATCCTTTGGAACAGTTCCTAAACATAATCAACTAGGATACTTAGTAGAGTCCTGGAGAAATGAGGAGACTTGATGTCACTCAGACTCTAGTGAAAACCTACCAGTGAGAGATTGTGTGAAATAGTTACTAGAAGTAAAATAATAATGTCACTCTTATTAACCTGTCAAAAGATTGCAATATATATAGAAAACCAGAAGTATGGAACCTGGATAGATACATGCTGTTTGATTTTTCTGCAGAAATAAAAAGTTCTAGTGTTTTTACGGACATCTTTCATTCCTATAATCTTATTTCTTCCCATCATATCTCTAATTAACTAATCCACTAAGTAATGCAAAAATCAACAATTTTGGATGGAGGGAGAAAGTCACCATCATTTCGAGATTGTCCTTTTTTTCCCCCTTATCTTTTTTTTTTATCATTCAGCTCCAGTTACTTTCTATGGTAGAGAAAAAATTGCTCGGTTGAATATTTTTGTTTAGTATCATAGGAAATCATTCACCAAATACTGTAAGGAAAGTTGTTTTTTTTTTTTAACAGCAGAATTGTACATTCTATGATTCTTGGAATATCTGCCTCTCCCCGCCCTCCAAAAAAAAAAAAAAAAATTAAAATGTACATCTCCTAAATGAACCGAGTCTTTCCTTTGCAATAATCAACACCAAGCAGCCTGTAAAAAAAAAATGATATTTATCTATAGACGCCAAAGTCTTTTTTTTTTTTCCTGCTGTATGCATGTAGTCAATCAGAACAGAGTTTGAGAGGGCTACAGCAATAATAATAATAATAATAATGGCTGATAATGATATTAGTACTACTGCTGTTACTAGTCGCAAGACCTTTTCCCTTTCTTATAATTGGTAGGTCACACAGCATCTTACTACTATTGCAATGAAGTCTTTGCTTTTTTCTTCTTTTTTTTTTCTTTATTCATTTAGTAGTTATATACAAAAAAGAAACCCTGTCATCATGAGCCTAACAAAAAGAAATACTGTCTTTACGGCCACTTTTATATTGGGATTAAATCAGATGAGGACGCCACTATTATGTTGCAAATAAGATCGATAACCGAAAACTACCAAATAAATCAAAGAGAACAATATAAAAATCTCATATTTGAGTGTCGGAGTGTTACTCTCGAGTTTTTATAGTCAGACTTTTCTTTTAGTTTTAAAGGAAAAATGCTTCAGATGAAGAAATTTTTCTTTTTGAGCTTGGTAACTAACGTTGGCAACAATCTAATATTTCCCAAGATTACTGAACCTTCATCAAAAGTCTACGTATTGGTTTAATAAAAACTCTTGAGACTCAATAAGTACCTGGGGTTATTTTCATTCCTTTTGAGAAGACATGACTTCTAATATAGCACAAGTTTCACCACCCAATTCAAAAGTTGATTTATCTATTTTTTATTTCATATATTTTTTTTTTTTGCTTTTATTTTAAACACACTCTGAGGTAAAAAGATGACATGAGTTTGTGTCTCACCAAAAACTTATTCTTTGTTATTTCTGATCTGAACATTTTTGCCATCATAAAATGATGATTAACTAAAAATTTTTTAAAATATGAAAAGAATTGCTAGTCAAAATTAATAATTGGCATTACTTCAACTCAAAATAAATTTTAAGAAATTCAGTTTATGATATGGGGATTAATACATTTTGATTAAAATACAAAAATAAAACAGTAAAAATATCCTTTCTCTTGTCGATTTTTTTTTTTTTTTTTTTTTTTTTTTTTTTTTCTCTTAAGCCCATAAACAATTATTTTAAAAGTTATGAAGTTTGGAGGTGTTCATTTTTGAAGGCTACAAAAGCATGTGTTGTTCAGGAGGTCGACAAGGTCTGAAAAGGCTTTTTCTTTTTGGTGGCCGAAGTTAAACTTTCAGTAGAATTGTTGGATATTTTTACTTTGTTTTATTAATTATCTTATTTTCATTTTTTATTTGTTTTATCACAGAGATCAAGAAACAGAATAAGGGATGAGTTTATAGATTTGATTTGAGTGTCTGTAAAGCAATTGTTTTTGTAGTTCAGTTGATCAAGTATCTGGTTTGTTTAACCATTCTTAACTAGAATAAGAGAAAACTGACTTTCAGTTTTATCAAGAGCTTACTCTTCATTATTTCTGATTTGTCATAAAATGGCAACCAGAGGGAGTTGCAAATAAAAAGGAAAAAAAAAAAGGATGAAAGAAAATATTCATGAAAATTATTGATAAATTCAAAAGCTATAAAAATAATTATGTCAGTAGATGTACTTATGAGATAGCTGAGTGTATTTCAGTTCAACATGACATAATTTATTCAGTTCTTCAGACATCTCTTCTAATTTTCAAATCTTTTGAAAAAGTATTGAATATAAATTCATTGAAAGATCTTACTAACATAAGTGGGTTTTTATCCTTCACTAGAGCCATTGCCTTTTGTGTTTTATTTCTTTGATTACAACAATGAATAAATTTTTTAAAAAGATATTGTCTGTACTAAATGATACACAACTTTCAAGGGTCCTTAGATTGTCTAATTAAATTTTTGTTGAAATTAGGTTAAAATTAAAATCACAAGAGTTACCAAATATTTTTTTTGCTTTACCTAAATTTTCTCAAATAATTTAACAATTAAATTGAAAATATTCTTTGCCAATATTTTAATATTCTCATCTAATGGAAAAGTGAAATAGAAAAAACTAAACAAAAACTTTTCTGAATATTATTTGTAGCCATTAAATCTAATATTAACCAAAGACAAAGCTTTATGATAAAGCCATTGGGTTTTTAATTAGACCTTAGAATCAAAGAATTGGATTAGTTTATTCTGCTTTGCAAATTTCTTTTTTGTGTGTGTGGCTGACTTCAAATCTTGTCGCTATTGCATTTTCTTTAAGTTTTCTTTCATTGCTTAAGAGTTAAAATCCTGCTAATAGTATGGAATTCCCTGACTCTTTTGCCATTCATCCCTATTGTCCATCACTCTTGGAAAGTCCTTTAGACTGCATCCAGTATCCAAACACTACTGATGTTAGTCCTTGCTGGCCAGTCAACACAAGTACATAGACATATAGGAGTCCATAAGTTTGTTCTTACTTTTCCAGCAGTGTCTTGTTTGTGGTTTGTGAGATGGGAGGTAAGTGGTTGTACATCTACTGCTTTGTGGAGTGTTGCTTCCAAGATTTGTTCAAAACGACACATAGCATTCTTGTGTTGTTCCTATTTAGCTTTTTCTTCCAGCATTAGAGTCCAGGTGGTACATACGTGCAGAAGTACTGATACAGTAACTGCTTGGAAGAAATCCCATATTTCTATATGGTTGATAATCTGTCAATAACTGTCCACAGATTCCCTATGCTTATGTTGATGTAGCTTTCAGTAGATGAGGTATTGCTGCAGATGTATGTGAACTGGTCCATTAATTTTCAGAGTCTTGCTAGTTAGTGGAGATGGCTCCTTGTTTAAAATATGTGAAATCTCTTTTACTTGCATTCACAAAGGCCAATGCTGCTTGCTTCAGGTTGTACAGTAGGGATTGGGCTTGGGCAGGTGTATTCACAAAAAAAACCCTCTAGATTTGCATACTCTGTGTCTGTTTCTGCTGGAAAGTAAGGCTTATCAGTGATTTCAGAAGGGTTTCCAAGCAAATTCTTAAAATGTCCTTTCCACTTCTAAAGTCTTTCTTCTTTTTTGTTTTGCTTTTGGGGGGCTTTTCCTTCTGCTGACTTCATGTACTGTCTGCCATGCTAATTGTCAATCATTTACCAGATTTCTGATTTTATTAAATTGGCCTTGAATGTATTCTAGTTGTTCTATTTTATATGTGTTGGTTCTCTCTGGGCTTAAATTTCTGCACTCTAACATTTGCCGGGTGGGGTTATTAAGTAAGGATGCTTTTTATATGTTATCTCATTTTTCCCTAACTGCTATTGACTCCCATATTCATCATTCAAAGTACTCTTCAGAAGACATCTGAAAAATGTATCAAATTTGTTTCTTACAGTTACTGTTTATTGATTGCTTATACCACTATTGGTAAGTGATGTCCAGTCATATCAAGAAGCTTTTACCTGTTTTTTTTTTTTTGTTTTTTTTTTTCTGCTGAGTCAATTTTGTAATTGGAAGAATTGCTTTCAAAAGAGTATGCTTCACCATTCAAATAACTATTTATCCACTTTTTGTTAATTAATATGTAATCTAGCTGTGTCTAAGATTTATTTGGGTATGTATAAGTCACTAATTTCCCCTTCGTTTTTTTTTTTTTTTAATTCAGTTTTTAGGCATACAGACCTGTTCTTGACTAGATGTTCATTATTTTTATTTTGTGAGTTGTGTAAGCAGAATTTACTTTTTCCATTTTTGCCTATTTGAGCATTCATGTATCCACTGATAATTAGAATACTGTGTTTGGGAATATGTTGGACAAGGGAAGATAGCTTGTAATAGAAGGTTTTGACGTCTGCTTCATCACAAGCATTGATGGGATTGTAGCAAGAAATAAGTGTCGTGCCAAGGTTGCCATTAAATATATTTAGTAGGAATAATTAAATATCAGTATAACAGTGTTAGAGATCTTGGTTGTCTTGCCTGCCTCGATCAAACTTGCATTTCAAAGGATATGAGTTTGATCTAACAAAAAAAAAAAACACAATTTAAGCATGCTGTGGGACTTGTGGTTTGATTTCAGTGCCTGATTGTACAAAAAGTTACATGGGTTCTCAAGTGAATAAAATGAGAGACCAAAAACAGTTGGAGCATTTTCGGCAGATATCTAGTTGTATTTATGAGAATTGTTCACAGAAGGCTACTGGATTGTTACAGATTTCAATGTTGGAATTCGGGAGTCTCAAATCTGAAATTGATTCCCTGGGTGACTCCTTGCAACAAGAGTTATTGTCTCCAACCACTTACAACGTAGTACACATCATTTGAGGTTGGATCCTCTCTGTGCTATTTAGTAATTTTAAGGCATGAGGACTGAGAAGCATTCCTTCACTTCCAATGGCAGCATTGACTGAGTTTTTCACTGCAGATGCTGACATTAATGTCCTGCTCTCAGAAACTCGTAGACAAATTCACCTACCTTGAAAGTAGTGTCTCATCAACCAAGACAGACATCAACACACGACTAGCAAATGCATGGACACCTATCGATAGACTATCGGTCATATGGAAGTCAGACCTGACCGATAAAATGAAACGTAGTTTCTTCCAATCAGTGGTCTCGTCAGTACTGCTATATGGATGCACTACATCGACACTAACTAAACGTATGGAGAAAAAGCTTGACGGCAACTACACAAGAAAGCTGCGAGCAGTATTGAACAAGTCCTGGAGGCAGCACCCCACCTATCACCCATCACAAAAACTGTCAAAATTAGACGAACCAGACATGCGAGACACTGCTGGAGAAGTAGGGATGAGCTCATAAGGGATGTACTTCTGTGGACCCCTTCACATGGACAAGCAAAGGCAGGACACCAGCTTGAACCTACATACAGTAGCTCTGTACCGATACAGGCTGTAGCCCTGAAGACCTGCCGGAAGCAATGGAAGATAGGGAGGGGTGGCGAGAGAGGGTCAGGTATATTCGTGCTGATGGTGCAACATGATGATGCTATGATGATATTTATGTCTTTGTATGCATATGATGTCTATATTCTGCTTTGCTGCTGACACTGTAAACTCAGGCAGTTGATTTATGGTGTTTAATGTTCTAATATTAAAAGTTGCTATGTAGACTGTGCTTTTGCTTCTAAATAAGTTTGGTTTGGCTCTGTTGGTAATTTTTTTAACACTAGGGTCAGAGCTTCAGTGTAACACACTCCATGTTGACCTGTATGAGGAGCAATGCAATTTAGAAGTATGCTTTGAATTAGTCATGGTAATTTTTTGGTGACTGGTTTTTGTTATTGTTTTTTTTTTTAAATCTCAACCGATAGACACCACCCTTATAGATGAGTAGCAGTAATTACCTGACTGAATTTGATCCTGGCCACTGACTGATGAAGTTCCTCCATCTAACACCTGGTGAAGTGTGCAGTTGACCTGCCTTTGGATTCATCTGCCTTACTTCATATCCACCATACATTGTTGGCTGGGGTTGTAGCATTCATTGGCTGTACCTCTGTAATGGGAGCAAGACCTCCACAATGAGGCCATGAGTTGGTTAGTAGTGGCAATTCATAATACTCAAGGATAGGATCCTGGTGATTGAGCAGTCCTTGACTTTGCAACTGAAGTGCTCATATGACTTACAACACTTGACTTTGGCCTTTACTAGGTTAGACAAGTGATCAGAAAGGCCCAATCCAATCAATCTGCTTGTTATGTCAAGCCTTACCATCTATGTGATTGTCCTGATTATATATTCTACAAATTACTTTAGTGGCAAAGAATTACCCAACCCTATTTTATCTTAAAGATGCACTGAGATAATAATTCTATTTATTAAATAGTTTTAAATATTACTAATAAAATTGGGAATATTTTAAACCATTGCACAAATGAATGATTTATATTTGATAGAATTGAGTTGAATAGCAATACTTGAAACCATTTAACTGTATGAAAACAAACTAGTTTTATTTGATATTAATCCTTTGTACACAGTTAAAGGATTTCAAATATTGCTCTTTAACCATTCTATTTAATATTAATTATGTAAATAGCAATACTTCAAACCATCTGACTGTGCAAATAAATAAGCTCTGATTGATTTGAAAATAAAATTAACTACAGACTCTTCCCTTACAAATGATGCACACACATCAACAGGATTTGGCATTAAATAACCCACAAGACTTGATATGCCTATTTAGCCAAATAACCAATCTGCTATACTACATTTCATAGTTTCAATTGCTATCTGTATTATACCTTGTATTATACTCTCTTCTCCCAGAGACAAGCTGAGGCAAGATGATGAATGATCATGGAAATAGCATGTTTGAATATTGTGGAGGTTTTAACAAAGTTTTATTGTTACATTTATACAACACTGATGCTCTATTGGGTTTTGATAATGTGAGTTTTTTTCTTTCAGAAAAAAAAAGTTTCTTTTTCTTCTTCTTTAACTTAAAACTTTAATTACATTTATCCTCTTTTATTTTTTATGTAGATTTCACCTTATCCTTTAATTTCTTTTGTTGACCACATTATTTTCATACATTAGGTTCAGAGTTTTGGGTAAGGAGAAAAGCCACTTTTTTAGAAGAAGGTCTTACTTGAAGTTATGAAAAGCATACAATCAGATAACTATATAGACTTAATTCCTTTGTTTTTTGTTTTTTTTGGTTTTAACTTTTCACCCATTTCGGATTTTTTAAAAAATCCTCTTTTCAATACAACCTGCTTAAAAATGGAACAATAGTAAAGCAAACAGTTTGGCTTATGAAGAATTTAAAAACTCTTTATATGTTATTAGTTGTCTAAATTTGTGTTGAATCAGAACAGGCAACCCCCGTGGATTCAATAAAGGACATGGTTAGAAGTTCTGTGAAGGTTCCAGAGTTCGACAAACACCTGAAGAAGGCCGGAGGACATATCGGCCGAAACATTGTGGAAATAACAATAAAGATGAAGACTGTAGTCCAAAAACCCTTAATGATAAAAATCTTTATACATTAGTTTGCCATTATGTAAAAACTGTTTTCTACTACACATCTAAATATAACTTAATTTTTATTTTATTTATTTATTTTTTACTAATAATTTTTAACTTATGACTGAGTTGATAGTTCAATACAAATGATATTTTCAAAATATAATTTTGGAAAGTATTATGTTTAACATGATTGAAATATTCCTAGGAATCTGAGGAAGGGTGTTTTTAGACATTGATTTAAATCTGAAGATAATAGCCTTTTTTATAAGTACACTAGCATTTAACAAAAATGAGTTAATTGTGTATGTAATATAATATGTAAACAGTTACACTTAGTGTAATGGAAATGGAAATGGAACTGAATCCTGGACAATGCTGTTTTCATTTCACTTAGAGGTTATGCCCTTGGGAAAGGTATGAATCTCTCACTTCTCACTCTAGCAATGGTGAAATTGTAAGCGAGACTGGGTTCTTCCAGTTTGGATAAGGCAACCAATCTAGAAGAAAAAGAATCTGAATTCAAACCAGCTTTATTCTGCTTAAAAAAAAAATAACTTTGTGGCAGAGGGGATGGGTAAATAAACAAGCATATACCTCCCCCCCTCTCTTTTTCAGTGTGTGTCTGTGTGTGTGTGTATATATATATATATATATATATATATATATATATATATATATATATATATATATATACATACAAGTATATATAGAGAGATTGCCTTGGGACTGTAATGGGAGATTCTCACATGAATTGAATCAAAAGGAATGATATAATCTATGATCTTGGAATACCAAATAAAATCACTGACATTATCTAGAAAAGATTGAAATGGTTTTGTCATGTGGTATGCAAAGGCAACGCCAGATGTGTTAACCATTTATAGAAGAACGATGTTACCAACAGAAGCCCCAGAGGATAATTATCAGAGCAATGGTGTGACCTAATAAGACCAGATACAAAACCACTTTTGCTAACCGAAATCTGACCCAGAGATGTTCTTGTGGAACTTCTTACTATGATTATCGTTTATGTCACTTGGAAATTAAAGAAAACAAAAAATGATAAATGAATTTATTTTAAGAAACATCATCAACATCATCCTTTTCCTTGATAGGCTATTAATACTCCTTTTTGAATTTTTTATATTTCTGTAAAGCCTGATACAATTTATTGTCCAGTCATGTCAAGTCCTAGCACCAATATGATTGTCCCAACTATATTCTTCAATTCTATATTGTAGCAATCAAGTACCAAACTATATTTTATCTTAAAAAGGCAATTTTATGTGAAGAGCAAAAAATGAAATTAAAAAAAGGGTCTCTTTTGTGGTTCTTCCAGTGGTATACATGCCACTGTACAGTGTCCAAAATCTTGACATGTTAGAATAGTTTGTACACATGGATTTGTGATTGGCATATTTGATTTAGTTTTAAACTCCAGCTTTCTTTAACTCCATTTATAAAATTGCTTAATAGAAATGGTGTGTAATAATCCATCATAATCTGCAATGAAATGTCTACTTTTATTTTCTTTTAAATTTTTCTTCTTTTATTTGTTTTTCAAAAAAAGAAAAAAAAACTGTTATTGGGACTTAAAATATACTAACTCTTCTTGGAGAGGAATAAGACTTTCTTTGCCTAAAAAAAAAAATCCCTGAAGTGCTCTAGTATGACACTGAACTATATCTGGTGGTGAGGCTCCAATTCTGGAGCTCTGAGGAGTGTGGAGTACCTCTTCATTGTTATTACTCCCAGGTTCACTCTGACTCAAATTAGTAATACCTATTTGGGTATCATCTATGGGTCAAATAGATGTGTTTGCAAATTATTTGTATTAAATAGGAATATTGATATTATATAACCATATGCAAAAACTCTTTAAAAATCTACACCAAAAATATAAGTATAACTGTGCACACTTCCTTAACTCCTAGGCATGAAATAACTCCTGATGAGTTGTGATGCCATTAAAATCAATCAATCAATCTAATTCAAAACAGAGCAGAGTTTCCTTTCCTAATACCTTGAAATAAATATTCTATGATAAAATTCAGTTTTATTTATTGCCTTTAAATTTTATATGATTGATTGATTCTTAATATGTCAACTCATCTTGGTTTATTTTATGCCTGTAAGTTAGGGAATTGCATTCATCGTTTATTTATATTTACATTTTTTATGTAGTTGCTTCTTAATATAAGTTATGTTAAAACAAATCTATTTTGACCTGTTGATGGGGACCCTAATGGGTACAACAATGGTTAATATAACACCATGATGCCTGTGGTGTAATGGTTATTAACGTAGGAAATGGACACGGTGACACGACTTCAAATCCTGGACAAGACTGATTGCATTTCACATAGTACTAATACCCTTGGGAAAGGTATGAATCCAATTATTCTCCCTCCAGCTATGGGTAAAATAGTAGGGCAGACTGAATTCTTCAGCCTTGGAGAGGCAACTAGTCTAGGAGAAGGAAAACTCTGAATTCAAACCTGTTAAACTTTGCTTAAAAAAAGACCTTGTGTTATATCCTGCCCGAGCGGAGGGTTTGGTAAATATGTATATACCACCAAATCAAACCATATCTAATAGTTACTGCAAATCAAAGTCAGAGTAGACATGAAAGTAATAGCAATGAATGAGTAATACACACTCTCCAGAACTGGAGCCTCACCATCGGATACAGTTTAGTGTCATACCTCAAACACCTCTTATTTGGGTGGGTTGGGGGTCTTACCTTTCTGCAGGGGATATGATCAGTGTATTCTAAGTCCTGCCAACAGGGTGATTAAAATTGAATAGAATTCATAGTTAAGGCTTAATATTAGTTAGCTAGCATTAATAGTTATTATAGTCACTGATTCTACTATTTATTCCAACTTGACAGTTCTCTTTTCGGCATTTACTTTGAATAGAAGCAATTCTAATTTTATGAACTCCATAAGCTTGATATTTTCAGTTGAGCACCATTTTACTTTATACTTGAAGGTGGCCTGAAGGAGATCATGTCAGATACTAATAAAAGTCAGTAGAACAAAGATATGTGCACCTTGGAGTGATGTTTGAATATTTTGTATTTCCCTCTTTGTGTCTTTTCATGTGAGTTCACAAAATTCTCTCAACATATAGAGTATCTGAGGGTCAAAGTTTAAGTCTGAGAATCTTTTCAAATGTATTTTGGAAGGAGAATGTACTTTTCTTTTTTTTTTTTTTTTTTTTTTTTTTTTTTCTTTTTTCAAATGATTTTAACTTACAAGATTTAGATGTGAATTTAATTGAGACCAATACAAGCATTAAAAAAAAGAAAAACAGTAGGGAAACTTGCTGTAATTTGCATAAGTCTTAGCATCTTATTTTGAGAAGATACTTTTATTTCCTTTAAGGTATTTGGTATTTTTCACTTTGTATGCAATTTGAAACGTTTTAAGCTTGCACTAAAATTGATGATGCCACAAAATTGGACTTTGTAAATGCACTTGATTTGTGTTGTTTTTCTATGTATCTTTGTAGGCAAGTAAATGTGGTAATTTATTATCCAAATTGTAAAATATACATATGGTTGATAACCTCTCATTGCCCAGTTGACTGGGGCTGTAGAATACACCGACTGCACCTCTGCAGAGGGGTAACCCCCCCCCAAAAAAAACGAGTGTCCTGATATGACACTAAACAATCTGATGGTGAGGTCCTAGTAATGCTGGGGATTTGGGGAACACAGAGCACCCCTTCATTGCCTAAGTGGTGCAACCATACAGTAGTACTGACATGGTTACAACCCAAAAGAATTCTCATTTTATTGTATCAGAAAAATCAGATATCAATTTCAGTAGATGAGATATAGATGTCCTGATAGTGCCCTATCTATGGGTTAAATAGAACTAACGGCATACTTATGCTAAACTGAATTGTTTGATTAACCTGAATAGCTTGAAATAGAAATGTTTTTGACAATTAAACTGTACTTACATTTAAACTCCGTGCTTATGCTAAACTGAATTATTTGAAATAGAACTATTTTTTGACATTGAATCTGTATTTACACTAAACTAAATTGTTTAACATACAACTGTTTTGACATTTTACTGTCCAAACTGAATTAGCTGAATTAGAACTGCTCGACTAAACTGAATAACTAGAAATAGAACTGTTTTTTGCAATTTAACTTTACTTACATTTAAACTAAGTGCTTATGCTAAACTGTAGTTTGAAATTGAACTGTTTTCGACATTGAAACTGTACTTACACTAAACTGAATTGTTATATATAACCGTTTGAATAAACTGAATAGTTTGAAATAGAAATTTTTTTGACAATTAAACTGTGTACTCATGCTAAACCGAATTGTTTTAAATAGAACTGATTATTTACATAAAAATGGATTTGGCGTTAAATAACCTATAAAGGTTGATATGCCATAAAACCCGAAAAAGAAAGATAACCTCTCAATAACTGTCCATTCTTTACCTATGCATATGTTGACATCTGTACCTCATCTACTGAAAATGATATCTGATTTTCCTGATACAATAAAATGAGAATTCTTTCGGGCTGTAACTATGTCAGTACTACTGTATATTTGCACCACTTTGTCTCTAACAAATTGCTTACAGAAAAAGCTAGATGGAAATTAAACAAGGTTGCTATGTGCTGTTTTGAACACACTCTACAAAACAGCAGCTGTACAGCTACTTTTCTCCCATCACACAAGGCATACAAGTAAGACTAACAAGATAGACTAGTTACTGCTGGAGAAGTAAGGAATAAATCAAAATCTACATTCTTGTATGGACTACTACACATTGAAACACCAGTGTTATCTGACCAGCAAAAATTTACATTAATCAGTTCTGTGTGAACACTGGATGCCCTCTAAAGGACCAACCAAGAGCAAAGGCCAATAGGGATGAATAGTTTGAGAGATTCAAGAGAATCCATGCTGTTGGTATGACCTGATGATGGGTAAAATATCCCAAATTTCTCAGAAGATACTGAAATCTATTTAGAACATTTTCAAATGTCTTAAGGTCAACCAATTTACTTAAACAAGGAAATAAGAAGATTGAGTGAATGAGTAGTAGAATGGGTTTTTTTCCCCACTTATAATGGATTTTGTCTCCAAGAAGAGTTGCCAGTAAATAGTAAGAATCTTTTCTTGATGAATATATACATATACATGTGTGTGTGATGCTGGATGGTTACTAGTAAAGCGTTACTTTTGCCAAGTATTAGCGTGAAAGTCACCAGAGAAAGACCAAAAATAGATTGTCTGACTTTAAAGCTGAAGGCGTTTCTATTTATTGGCTTTTTTCTTTCTTGTCAAAGAGGAAGAAAAAGAGACCAAAAAAAAAAAAAAAAAAGACCAGGAAGTGTTTGCGTGTGTTATTGAAATAAGGAAGTAACTTATATTCATTGTCAAATAATCAAGTGATGAATGGGAATGTTTGACGCTTTTAAATCAAAATCTGTATATTGTGTTAGGGAATGAGAGTAGGGTCAAGGGGATAGGGAAGTAGTGAATTTGGACAAAATTATTTGTGCTGTACAGAATTTCTATTCTATAAAGCCCTCCCTCCATCATAAATTACAATTACTGACCAATTGATTCTAATTGACATCCTGCAAATGATCTATTACAGAGTTACATCATAACAGGAGGTTGAATTGAAAATGTTTTATGAGCTACATTAGAGATGCATTGGAAATGGTCATGTTTAAAAATGGACTTCCAAAACTAAACATTTTACAGTATTTGGTGAAATTGCATTACAATATTTGCTTCTTGCCTACTAAATCTCTTTTTGTTTTTTGTTTTTTTCATAGTTGCTAGTGTCTTTCCTCCCTCTCTTTCTCCATAATCTTCTTATCTCCTTTCCCCTAATTCTCTCACCCCACCCCCCTCATCATATGTTTTTCAAGTGATAGTACTGAAGGCATTGATAAGAGATTGTTTGACTTTTCCATCCAGCTCTGAAATGGTGATTATAAAACATAAACATGATACATAAAGTTTTAAAAGGTTTACATGATGATGATGATAAATCTGACCAGAACACCTGACCATTGGTTATCATTGTTTTTATATGAAGCCAACATTTTAAGATCTAATGGTGACTGTATTTGGATACATTTGTTTACCCCAAAGAACATAATGCCTGCTGCCTTCTTTCTAAAATTGGTTATATTCTGAAAGAAATCATTTTTATGACAAATGGCTTTTCTTTCTTATAACTAGAGTGGGGGATGTTTTTCTTCCTTAAAATTTTACTTATTGCAAATACCTGGCTTAAAATTAATCTTTTCTTGCTTAAAGGATGGCTTTGGTGGCCATTAAGCTTGATATCAAATCCTATCCAATTTATGGAATTTATTTTATAATTACAAGTAAATAAGAAGTACTCTATTAAGTGTCTAAAAGAAATTGATATTGCTGATTGTAACACTATAAACTCTTCTGGCCCTGGATGCACATGTGGACTTAGGTGAGTGTCTAGGTATGTATGTGGAAGTGTGTAGTAGTAGTAGTATCAAAAGGACAGCTAAAGAAGTTAAGGGTCCTAGGTATGACACTAAACTGCACCAGATGGTAAGGCTCCAGTTCTGGAATTTGGGGAATGTGGAGTACTCTCTCATTACCATCACTCCCAGATCTACTTTGGCCCAGAGTGATTGTACTTGTTAAGGTCTCATCAATAGATCAAATAGAACTGTTCAATCTTTTGCTAGGAATTATTATTAGTTATTTGAAACTTTTCAGTAGTGTGCCAATTGTTCATATTAGATTGTGGTTCTGTTGATTGAGGATTCTTAGTATTCACAGGATTTACCATTAAATAATCCACATGAGTTGATATGCCATAAAACAATAATCAACCAAACAATTTAAGGAGGTTGGTAGATTTTAATTGATAATAAAATAGAAAAAGAATTTCTTGATTAGGATGAAAAGTTTAGTTTTTTAATATCTATTATAAACTCAAGTCTTCATTGCTAATACAGTTAGGGATCAGAAGATAAGGGTATGATTTTTTTCTTCAAGTAGGTTTAGGGAGTTTGCATGGGAAAATAGTTTTCTTTTTTGGAAGCTTTGATTGCATGTATTCAGGAAGCAATCAATAGATTTGTGTGAGAGAGAGAGAAGTCTTGAAGCACAGCCTAGAAGAAGTTCAAGCTTAGAGTTGTAAGCAGAAGTGTGTCACCAAAAACAGTTAGCAGTCGGCTGTTTAGATAGAGCAAGATAGAGAACTGACCAAAATCTTTTTCTGCTGTCCATATGATAGTAAAGGATCAATACCAAAGTGCAAAGTGTCATATGAAACCCTTCCTGTTCAGAATCAGATTGTACAAAAAGAATTTTCATCAATAAAGGCAGCCATATTTGTATATTCTGAAATTTCTTTTTTGATTCCTTTTCTTCTTTGTGAAGCTGACCTATGGCTTTTATTGTTTAAACCCAAATCTTTGACTGACTAATGTATACTTAACAACAAAACAATGTAGTTTTTATCAATTAGACTATTCAGACTATTGACCTCATCTTCATTGTTATACTCACAATGTTTTGGTCAACATGTCTTTCAGCCTTCTTCAGGCATTTCCTGTCAAACTCTGGAGCCTACACAGAAGCTCAAACTGAACCCTTTATTATAAAGAAGGACAGTAGTCCAAATATTCTAAGTGATAAAAATTTTCTCACTTCATCTCAGAAATTTAGACAAGACAATGTTGAGCTGAGTTATTTAGCAGGCAAGACTGGGTAAGCCATCACATATACTGCCACATGGTCCCATATTATTATTATCATTACATTGTAAATTTTATGGATTCATCAAATAATGGTTTGAAAAAAATTTTTGATTTTAGGAAAGAAACACTTGGGAACACTAAAATTGCTTATTAGGTTGAATTTGGAATGCTAATTGTTATGACACTTTAAACATTAAAAAAAAAATGATATAAAAAAAACTTGAATCTGATGTAATCTTTTTATATCAAACAACAACCTGGATTTTATAATAT
This sequence comes from Sepioteuthis lessoniana, assembly GCA_963585895.1. Lineage (NCBI taxonomy): Eukaryota > Metazoa > Mollusca > Cephalopoda > Myopsida > Loliginidae > Sepioteuthis > Sepioteuthis lessoniana. Next base: position 14,009,260 of record OY757922.1, read on the forward strand.
ATCACCTTTTTTTTGCAAAATTAATGTGATAACAAAATTCTAGTTTCTTATTCTAACTTAGGAGAAAATTATCTCCAATATTCTTGAATTGTAATGCATAATTTAGTTATGATTTGATATCAATGATATTTTACATCACACACATATGATATTTTCAAATTCTTTAATTTAAAGTTTAAATAATGGTCTAAAGCACAAATTCAATTCTACATATTTACGTTTCATAATTAGCATTCCTAATTACATTACTATGACAACCTCAAAAACAGCTTTTGTCACTCCCAGTATTTTCTTAAAATTAAAAATTCTTCCAAATTATCTGTTGAAGCTCATACAGAATCAAATATCTAATAAAGACCACCAAATTTGGTTTTCATATATATGCTCAATAGTTAAATTTGTAGATTTTTTTTTTTTAAAGAATTAAAACTATTGAAACTAAAGGAGTTTGTAGATTCTGCAAATAATGTTGATATAATTATTTTGCAGAATTGAAGTGTTTAAATGTTTAATTTGCTCTGTTTTTAGTTGAATCTACCTCTGTAATCTTCAAATTCTCTCTCTCTCTCTCTCTCTCTCTCTCTCTCTCTCTCTCTCTCTCACCTGAGGTGACGGGTTTTAGGGTTAAAAGCTTCTTTTTTTTCTCTCACCACAACATGTTTCTCATATTTTTTATTTTCTGTTGGTGGTTTGAGAGAAAAATGCACTTAGCATTTCTTTATTCAAAATGGCAGCAGTATTCTTTCAAATTCCCATGCTGTGAATGTTGATGCTGTAAGCCACATTAAAAAAAAAAGTAACTCATATCTTTAATGGGTTATAAAGATAGTTCTTAAATGTGGCAAAAAATTTAACCAGTTTTTCCTCTCATCTATTTATATACAATTAAGCACTGTACTCATTCTTTTTAAGGAACTTTTGATAAATTTTCAGAATAGATCCTTTTTTTTTTTTTTTTTTTATTATATGACATTATCCAAATATCAAGCATTTTATTGTCCCCTTTCATCTTATGTGGAATCAGCTTCTAGATTATATTTGGTTATGTACCAGAGCCTCAATAACCTCCTTGAATTCTAGTACCAAAAACATTTTTAATCATTTAAACTGTAAATACTGGGTTGAGTCAAAATTTTTGCAATATTTTGGTTACATGTGGCACAATTTGGCTGCTGTGTGACATACCAAGCTTGCTTGATAATTGCCATATTTAACTATAGCTTGGAGCATGGCCTTGGAATCTTCACCTTTCAAGCCTACCTAACTTTACCTGATTGTCAAAGTTCTTGTAAACCAAACAAAATTTCTTAAATCATCTGGCTACTGCATTGTGTTCAACCTTCATCTTTCACTCAAGATATTTTTGTGGTTCAGTTGGCCAGGGGCCGTAGAATACACTGACTGCATCTCTGCAGAAGGTAAGACTACCCTAACAAGTGTCTTGGATATGACACTAAACAATCTGATGATGAGGCTCCAGTCATGCTGGAGCTCAGGGGAATGCAGAGTATCTCTTCATTGCCATTGCTTCCTGGTCCACTCTGACCTGGAGTGGTTGCACCTGATAGGGTCCTATCTATGGGTCAAATAGAACTGTGTGCTTTTAATAAACTGGATTGTTTGAAATAGAACTATTTATATGTATAAGAATGTATTTGGCATTGAATAACCTACAATGGTCGATGTGCCATAGAACCAAACCAAATGTTTTTGGTTGCTTCTACAGCATTATAGCCCATTTCAAACTTGTAATGCATAAGTTTCCAAATTAGATGATGTTGCATATTCATTTGTGTGACTTTCGCATCAGCACACCAAATACCTTGATACTTCCAACCACAGCTTGAACTGGAGAATTCCCTGTGCTGTAGTAGCTAATCTGTTAGACTGTCACATCATAGTTAGCAAGTTTGAACTTCAGTTGTACAATTACATTCACTTTTAGACTAATGCCCCTTGGAAAATGTATGAACCTCCTTATCCCCACCCCACCCCTGCTATAGTCCAGTCAGCTGGGGCTGTAGAATACACGGACTGCATTTTTGCACAGGGGTACCCCCCCCCAGCAAGTGTCCTGATTATGACATTAAACAATCTGATGGTGAGGTTCCAGTTATGCTAGAGCTTTGGTGAATATGGGATACCCTTTCATTGCCATTGCTCCCAGGTCCACTAGGCCCAGAGTAGTTGCTCCTGATAGTCCTATCTATGGGTTTTGAGGATCATTAAATAAGTTTCCAGACTTTTTTCGTATGGGCACTTTTATTGATAGTACACACATGAAACTCTAGTCCCCTTTCGAAGTAATCTTCTCCGGCTGCAATGCGCTTGTTGTACCATTCCAACAACTTCTGGAAGGCCCCACGGAAGTCCTCTTGTGTCAGCATGTCAATGACCTTCATCACAGCCTCTTTCATCTCCTCAGTTGTCTCATAACGACAGCCTCTGAGTTTAGGGAATAACCAAAAGTCACAGGGAGCAAGGTCTGGACTATAGGGAGGCTGAAGAACTGCCATGATGCCCATCTTGGTCAAATAGCCTGTAACAAGGATGGAGTTGTGGACTGGTGCCACTGACCCGATTTGTAGAGTGCTGGCCTCTTCCGACAGAATCTCTTCCTGAACTCTCTTAAGACCTCATCATAGTAACTGTAACCCTGACCCTTTGGCCAATCAACTCTGGTCTATTGACTTCCTTACTCCTGCCATACCTCTCATCAACCCTCACAGACTCCCTGCCTTCCTTGAATTTCTTATACCACTCAAAAACTGATGTTCAATTCATGCAAGATGCTCCAAAAGCAGTCTGATGCATTCCATATATTTCTGTGGCATTTTTTCCAAGTTTAAAACAGAATTTTATTGCATATCATTCTTGTAAAGTGTCTTCACGTCCAGATTGCATATTTGAAATTCACCAGCTGTGACAATCAGGCTTTAGTAGGGCGTATTCAAATTTCTGCTGTAGCTGTTCATTTGAACGTGAAATCAAAAATTGGTGAGTCATCTCATAAGATGTATACCAATAACATACTGAATTTTCAAGAGACTACGACAATTTTAAATGCCTGTTCAAAAAAGTCTGGAAACTTATTGAATTCACTATGTAAATAGGACTGTTTGACTTTTAGCTGAGTGTAAACAAATGGCTTATGCTAAATTGAATTGTTAGAAATAGAACTTATGATTTAACTGTGTGTAAACAAATGACTGGTATTTAATTGAATTGTTATGCATAGCAATACTTGGAACCATTTAACTTTAACTTATGCTGAATTGAAGTTATAGAAGTAGAACTGTTTGATCATTTAACTGTATGTGTCTACAAAATGTGTTTACAAATCATATATTTAATATATATTTAAAAACAAGATTTAGCAAAAATAACCAACAGTGGTGGATATGCTATATAACCAAACCAGCTATGGTTTAAATAGTACCACTACTATCCTTCTACAAGAATGGCTTTGGCATTAGATAACTAATTAAGGGTGATATGCCGTTAAACAAAGAATCCAAGCCAAACAGCTTTGGTCACATAATATGTGCCCCACAAACTAGCACAAATATTTCAAAACTTTGTAATATGGCTGATAAAATTGTCTATTTGTAGATAGAAGAAAAAAAAAGAAATTTGCTTGGGTGTGCATTTAAAAAAATTTTTTTATTTATCCCAACTCCTGTTATATTGAGGTGTGGTCAAAAAGTATTGAGATGAAAGCTTTAGATTTTAAAGAATTAAATGAAAAGATGTTGACCATTCTTGGAAGCACTTGTTTTTTTTTTTTTGTTTTTTTTTTATTCATATTTTAAAGGGATGCTGGAAAGTTCTCAGCTCATGCAAGAAGGGAATGGCCATTCCATATATTCATCTCAAAGATCAACATGTCACATCCTTTTGTATTGATTTGCTTGGGTTGAAAATTTGTTTTTAGCACATCTTTATACAAAGCCATCAAAATGAAGAAAGTTAATGCATTTCTTTAAAAAAAAGACGAACCAATTTGAATTTGTTTTCATTTCTAAGCTTTTTTTTTTTTTTTTTTAAATCAGATTTTAATTGTCTTTTCTTCTTGCTCGATTGTGTCATTTTATCAGATTTTAATTGTCACTTTATAAGTGATGGCTTTTATATATCTATTTTTGCAAATATTCACTTTTGAAACAAACCATTTTGTTTCTTTGTCTGAAATTCATAAATAGGAGTTATTTTTTGTGTGTTTGCAATTTTTGCTTCCTAACCTTTTTTTTAATAAAATGTTAACACTCTCTAATGCTTACAAAAATTATTTCCTTTTCTATTTTAGTACTTTTTATGATAATATTTTTATTTTAGTCTCAGTACATAGAAGCAAGAAAATAATTTCTTCTCTACTGCTGTCTAAAAAAGCAATAAACAGTTTCTGGCTTATAAACATTATTTCTTCATATCATCAATTCTAATTTACTCACATGTCCAAAGGAATGATGATTGGTCTGTTGACCAATTCACTCAAGTAGATCACCAACTGACTTATCTAGGCCTTGTAAATAACTGCACAAAAGATTCTAATGTTGTAATTCTCTCCTCACCCCATCTTTCAAAGCTTTGTCCAAAAGATTATATATTGTTTGTTGATCAGTAAAAAAAGGGGGTGGTATTGGATGGTGCTTATTGTCTCTAAAGCCAAAATATTGTTCATAAGTGATATCCTGGAGACGTTATTAACATACCAGAAATTGTTCTAATGATTTAACCTCTTCTTTCTATTCTTGATGTGAACACAATGTTTTTGTTAATCCATTCTTCAGCTCTTGTTAGATGTATAATCTCTAAAGTTAAAAGAAGGAACATTTTGGGAGGCCCCCTTTTTTTTCTGTCTGATGATTATGTACACGACATAAAACTTAATAAACTTCTAGGTTTCATACTTGTTCTGCCCTAATTGCATTGAGCACATATTTTTTAATGGATAAACTTATACTTGCATTTTGATTATTAAATAGCATCAAGGCATGCTGTGACAGTATGGATTCCTTTTATGCTTTCTCTTGTCATTTGTTCCTATTGACCATCTCTATTGATAGCCTAGTTAGCTAGGGCTGTAGAATACACTAACTGCATCTCTGCAGAGGGGTAATACCCCCTCTCCTTCAATGAGTGTCCTGGATATGACACTAAACAATCTGATGGTGAGGATCCAGTAAACTAGAGCTTTGGGGAATGTGGAGTACTCCTTTAAACCATCTGATCATGAGGCTCCAGTCTTTTCCTAGTTCCTGATTGACCATTCCTTGAACCTATCATAAGAGTTTTCATGGTTGACTCTTTGTAGTGGGTTACATTGCTAGCAGAATTATCAGAAAAATTTCTGGTATAACCTTGTTTATTTTTTTATCTCTATTCTATCTTTATTATAGCTATTTGATTTCTTTGTCATAATATCGCATGAATTAAGGTTTTGAAAGTGCATTGAAATACTGTTAGACAATAAAGCCATTTCAATCTAATTCATCTGCATCAGCGTGGATATGGCAATCCCATAGAATGATGTCAATCCAACAAAGTCTGGTGGTATCATGAGTTACTGCTGGGGCACTCGGGGTTATTGGTAATGATGCTTTTGCCTCGAAACCATACCTGAACCTAAAGTCATCATCTGATGATAACTTTGTTGGAAGCAATGCTGCTGTATAAGCATCAGTCATTATATGATACTTATATACATATAGAATCATTGATTTAATAGACATATATATACACATATGGAATCATTGATTTAAAATATATATATATATATATAGAGAGAGAGAGAGAGACAATTATTGATTTTTCATATATATAAATTATTTTTGTTTTAGGCCCAAAGAGAGAAAAAATATTTTTAAATGAGTAGATTTATGAATGGGATTTATGTTTTTTTAAGATTTATTTATTTATTTATTTCATTCTTATATACATGTATTTCCATCTTATTGCTTTCGTTAAATAACATATATGGCACAAGGCCTTGTGAATAGGGTAGTCAAAGACTTAGCAACTTGCTGAAAACATACACATATGTAAGAATGAAATAAATATATATGTATAGAATCATTGAATTTTAGTGTGTGTGTGTATATATATATATATATATATATATATATATATATATATATATATATATATATATATATAATCATTGATTTTATATTAAAATAAATGTAAGTAAAGTTGGTGACTGTCATCAAGGGTGACCCGAAGGCACCCTTTTCAATAGCTACCACCTCGAGATGTGGGGGAAGGCACAACTCCTTTCCCTGGATTGCTCCACTTTATCCTTGTTTCATACCTTATGCTGAGTGTTAAGCAAGGAGGTATCAAGTACCATTTCTTTTGAGTCTTTGGTATGACTCAACGTGGGATTAAACCCTGGTCTCCTGGACCATTGGAGAACACTCTACTCATTCGGCCATTCATTGATTTTAATATATATTTATATACATATATTTTATCTTTCATATATAGTTGTTAATTTTAATTATATATATATATTGAAAGAGAGAGAATCATTGATTTTATATATATATATATATATATATATATATATATATATATATATATATATATATATATATATATATATATCAAATTTTTTTCATTGTAGGCCCAAAGAGAGAATGAAATATTTTGAAATTAACAGGCTGACTAATAGGTGATTCTGGTGGAATTCAACCAGTCTCCCTACACTAATGTCTAAATAATAGGATAGACTGGGCTTTGTAATCCTGCAATGGCAACCAGTCTAAGAGAAGGAAAACTCTGAATTCAAAGCTGTTCTACTCTGCATGACAATTGACATTATGTCACATCCTGTTCATTGTAGAACTGTTGGGAAAATACAAAGTTCTTAAAACATTGATATTGTCAAATAAAACTCACTATCAATGTCTTGCTCAGAAAAATAATGATTCGATTTAGCTAACCTGATGAACGCAAAGTAAGGATCTAGGCTAGCATTATATTTATTTTGAGGATTTGTTGGAACTTAAAATACACCAATTGTATCCTCTATAAAGAAGTATCCCTTCTAAGAGTGTCCTGAGTATGAAACCAAACTATATCTTATTTGAATCCATCCACCAGTGTGTAAGTTGTTTGTATTAGATAAGAATACTTGATAAATAGAATTATTAGTGTTAAATAGCAATACTGTGTGCAAACAAATGATTGATATTAAATTAGATAGGAATACTTAATAAATAGAATTACTTGAAACCATTTAAATGTATAAATCAGATTTGTTTGAAAATTATCAGTATGAGGTAGAAATGTTTGATACCACATATCTGTGTGCTAATTATTTGTATTGAGAATAATTACTTGAATCTATAATTGCTTACTAAGGATTATTATTACTTACTTGAAACCAAATAACTGCGTGCAAACGAATTATTATTAAATAGAAATAATAACTTGAAATCGTGTGTGTGTGTGTGTGTGTACATATTTACCCAACCCCTCCACTTGGGCAGGATTTGACACAAGGTCAATTTTTAAGCAGAGTTTAACAGGTTTGAATTCAGAATTTTCATTCTCCTAGACTTGTTGCCTACTATTTACCCATAGCTGGAGGGAGAATTATTGGATTCATACCATTCCCAAAGGTATTAGTACTATGTGAAATGCAATCAGTCTTGTCCAGGATTTGGTTTTTGGCTTGGAAATTTTCAGTTAGTAAATAACTATAAAGTAAGCATCTAAGATTAACTTAGTTGTGACACAAGGTCATCAGTATGGATTACCCCATTGAATCAGACTAACTTGTAATGTCCCACTGACAAAGCTAATGGTTCAGCTTAGGTTACCTGATAGACACAAAATGAGTTTATTTTAGCATTATGTTTACATAATGAGTTGATCTCCTTATTAAAAACTTATTGGAATTTAAAAAAAAAAAATGCTAAAGTGTGTTCTGGGATTTCAGTTGTAGTCATTGCAAATTTGGTGGCCAATGATTTAACCATCCTTCAATGATATAATAGAGATTCAAAACAAAAACAAGTGTTTAATAAATGTAAAATGCATGATTCAAATAGGGAAGGACTTCTGTAAATTAATCTTAATGAAATCATTTAACTTCTACTTAATGCATCAGGTGTTGTATACAATTTGAAAATGGGTTTCATGATTGAATTAATCAAACAGCATAATTATGATTGAATTTTTGTATATTTCTAAAATTCATTTTTTTATTTCTTCATGAAATTTGTTTCATAATTATTTAAACATTTTTTTTAATAATTTTTTTTACCTTGACAGATATCGGGATTTTCCTAAAGTTGACAGTGCCCATCTTCCAATGGAAACTCATCGCAAATATTTGTGTAATTTCCTGGGTACTATTTATCCAAACTCTTCTCGTGAAACCTTAGTTAAAATGCTTCAGTCCAGTCCCTATGGAAATCGGTGTTATCACAGAGTTCGTAAGGAGTAAGTATATCAATTTAAATATATCAGTATGTGTATCCTTTTGTGGATATTGCTTCTTTTCTACTGCCAGCAGGCTGGCTCTAACCTGTGTGTTTCTGGAATGTTATAAATCTGTACATAAACATTTAAAGAATATTGTATAGAATTAGTATTTTTGCTTCAGTTTTAGACCCAATTTAAAATGTATTCATTCTTTTAACCCTTTTGATAACAAATGTCATATACACACATCACTTATCTAATCTCTTCAGTACTTAACATGTACAGCATTGCCTATAAATAAATAAACCCCTCTAAGAATTTTTTCTGATAAAAGTTAATTTTCACTTAAACTAAACATACCATAATTTCTACTTAGTGGAATATTATACAATGAAAATGGATATTATTTATCATCAAACTCTACAGCATTGAAACTTACACTAAAAAATAAAATTTTTCCCCTGTCAGCAAGGGTTAAATACACTGACTATATCCCCTGCAAAGTGTTTAGACCCCGCCTTAAAAAAAGGTATCCTTGGTATGGATACTAGTGGTGAGGCTTCAGTTGTAAGGAACATGGAATAACTCTTTATTGCCATTAGTCCCTGAACCACTCTGAGCCAGAGTGAAAGTACCTGTTAGGGTTCCATCTTTTGGTCAAACAAATCTGTTGAAAAATTATTTGTTTTCATAGGAATTCCTGATATCACAATCAGGTGCAAAAGACTTCAACTACATAAGAAAATATAAATGTACAATGTATGTAATTCTAACCTTTACATATAAAATAAATCCAAATAGATAGGTTGATTTTAGCAGCATATCAACCTATCGAATTATAATGCCTAGAAGTATTCTTATATTTTGGGGAATTGCAATATACTCATTATTTTTATTTCAGAGCTTTAATGTTATAGATTTTGGTAATAAATAACACCTAATAATGTTTTAATGTATAATGCTTTATTAAAAATAAAAATTTGGTATCTTTTAGAAGAAAAATACTTTTTCATAAAACAAATTATTAGGTGTGTACTTATTTAAAGAGGATTGTGTATACACATTAAATTTTGTATCCTTCAACTTTCATCAGTTAAAAATTACTTAGTATATATAAAAAAAAAAGAAGAGTTAAATCTATTGTTAAATTTTTACTGTCAGCTTATAAAAGTTCTTGTCTCTGAAATTAAATGCTAATCAGACAATTTAATTCAATGTTTGTTGTTATACAGAGAACTAAAAAATAAGTTTAATTGTTCAAAGTCAGTCTTGGAGTCAAAGAAAGTCTTTTTAAAACTAATAGAAATCTTTAAAGTATTTGCTTAAAATATTAACACAGATAATATTTTTCATTATTTAGTTGCTTCTTTTTCATGGCAACTTGCAATTAAAGAAAAAGAAAGGGGAGCAAGTATGTATTTACCCAGCTCTTCTGATATGTGCAGGATGTGATACGAGGTTAATTTCTTTTTTAAGTGGTATAAAGCTGTTTTGAATTCAGTTTTTCTTTAACCTTGGTTAAGCAACCAGTCTACATAAAGAACTACAGTAGCATCCAAAACTAAAGGAAAAAATTTTAAAACCTAATATTTGTTAGAAATAACAACTGTGAAAAGCTGAAATTTTGACAACTGGTAGTCGTTATCATCCATAATAACATACTAAAATTTGAATCATTTACAAAGGATAGAAAAAGAATTATAACAATTATTTATTTTCAAATTTGGAATGTCCAAAAGTAAGGGACAAAATTGAGAAAAACAATGTAAACAGCCAAAAAACAATAAAAATACATTTACAATCAATATTTAGTAAATGAGCCCTTGCTCTCAATGACAGCTGCACATCTTCGACTACAATTATTTATTTATTTTCAAAATAGGATCGCCCTGTCAGCTGGGGCTGTAGAATACGCTGACTGCACCTCTGCAGAGGGGTAAAACCCCCCCAACGAGGCTACCTGTTGGCCGTGGGTGGCGACCCGTGATGCTTAAGGACGGGATCCTGGTGGTTGAGCAGTACTTGGCCTGAAAATCGAGTGGTCAAGTCTCTTGCAACACACCACTTTGGCCCTTACTGGGCTAGACGGGCGGTCGGAGAGGCCCGATCCGATCAATCGGCTGGTCATGACAGTACTCTCTTGGATTTTTTTTTTTTTTTTTTTTTTTTTTTTTTTTAAATCTAAATGAGGACGATGGCTGTAGGGTCAATCATGCTGTGGAAAGACTCGTAGTCCTTTCTGTCCCTGGGGAAGTAGTTATCTTGGGAACACAAACCCAGGGACAAAAATTAATTCGTCTATCACCAGCATGAGTATACTGAACATGTAGCCCTGGTGTTGCTAGGCGAATGGGTTTCCCCCTAGGCACATCCCCATATGGGGCTCCGAGGTGGGTGGGGAGCATGTTCAGTGAAACTCATCCAACACTTTTATGGCTTCTGTTAAAACAAAAACCCAAGCAAAAAGACCCCATATTGAATGTGATTCAGACAATGATGAGCCATATCCAAGGTTCATCATTCTAGAATCAAAAGAAAAACTACCGCTAACAAAAATATCCCCCTTCATCATAGAAAAATGTATTTCAGCTCTAATATCACCCAAAACCGTAAAAAACTTGAAGAATGGAACCATCCTTATAGAGGTGACAGGAAAAAAACAAGCCGAAATAATATTAAAGCAAAAAAAAATCCACAACATCGATATAAAAGCTTACCCCCATGAGAGATTAAACACCTCTAAAGGGGTGATAAGAAATGGAGAGCTATCATTATGCTCAATAATGGAAATTAAAAATGAACTAAAAAAACAAAATGTAATAGACATCAAAAGAATAACAATCAAAAAACAAAACGAAATAATCGAAACCAATACCTACATTCTAACCTTTAATAACCCAAAACCCCCTTTAGAAATAAAAATAGGCTATACAGTGGTGAAAGTTGAGACATACATCCCAAATCCCAGAAGATGTCATAACTGCCAGAAATATGGACACTTGAAGCAGCACTGCACAAGAAAACAAGTGTGTGTCAAATGTGGAGAGCAGGAACCAAATCACATAGAGGAATCCTGCAAAAACAGTCTAAACTGCAACAACTGCAAAGGGAATCATAGAGCAGACTCAAAGTACTGCAAAATCTGGGAAAGGGAAAAGGAAATTATCAAAATGAAAATCACCAAAAACATTACCTTCCCTGAAGCAAGAAGACTCGTAGAAAATCCCTTTAACAAATTAACTTTCTCTCAGGTAACCAGGACTCCCTCAAACCAAGTAGAAAACGAAGCAAAAACACAAATAAAAACAACAAAAATAGAAGAAGAATTAACAAATTTAATAAACGACCTACATGAACTAATCAAAACCCTTAAAACCATTATACCCAATGTACAACTAACTCCAACTGACAAATCAAAAAACATCCCTTCAACCTCTAGCCAAAAAAATGAAACGCTAACTATCAAAAACAGAAACCGATCAACCTCAAGAACCAGAGAAAAAGAAGAAAAACAAAAACCTACTCAACACACCCCTTCAAAAACCAAAAATAAATCCAGAAACATAGAAAGTATGGAAACCGAAATGGACTCGACACCTAAAATCGAAAATACAAAAATTAAATAGTACACCCTAAACCCAAGACACACACTGCATAAATAGTTATGGCCAAATACCAAAATACCCACAAGATAATCCAATGGAACTGTCGTGGCTACAAGGCAAATTACAACGAACTCCAGCTGTTAATAACTGAACAAAATCCTACCATTATATGTCTCCAAGAAACATTCAAAAAAAGCAATGATAAAACAAACATGAAAAATTATGAGCAATATGACTATATACATGACACGGGACTAAGAGCTTCGGGTGGTGTATCAATCCTAATAAGGAAAAACATTCCCCAAAGCAAAATCAACATCAGCACCCCCCTACAAGCAGTAGCAATTTCAGCAACTTTACACAAAACCACCACTATCTGCTCTATATACATTCCACCTCAAGATCCTATAAACGAAGAACAGCTAAATAACTTAATAAATCAACTCCCTAAGCCATATATATTGATGGGAGATTTCAATAGCCACAACATTTTGTGGGGAAGCAGGACAACGAGCAAAAGAGGTCAGACCCTTGAAAAAATCATTAATAACAACAACCTATGTCTCCACAATCGGAAAGCTCAAACCCACCTAAGCTCATCCTCAGGTACATTCTCTGCTATAGATCTAACACTCAGCGATCCAGCCACCTTTATAGAATATAACTGGAGGGTATATGAAGATTCCTGCGGCAGTGACCACTTTCCAATCATAATAGAAAATACTAAACCAGGAAAATCAGACCCACAAACAGTCTCAAAAACCCCACGATGGAATTTCAAAAAAGCAAACTGGCAAGCCTACAAAAAACTATGCCTTGACACCCTAATCCCAGAAACAAATATAAACCAAGAAGAACCTATAATACATTTCACAAACACCCTAATTAATATAGCAAACAAAACCATACCTAAAACTACAACATCCCCAAAACATAACAATCCCTGGTTTACGGAGGAGTGCAAAACTATGATCAGAGAACGCCAAAGAATCCTCAGGAAATTTAAAACCAACCCTTCATCAGAAAATCTAGACAAATATAGACAACAAAGAGCTAAAACTAGACGCACAATTAAAGAAGCTAAAAGGTCCTCCTGGAGAAACTTCACTGCAAAAATAAACTCAAATACTAATCCCAAAACAATTTGGAACTTTGTAAAGAAAATATCAAATAAAACTGTCCACACTCCTATAAATCATCTCTCCCAAGGAAGCACAAAAGCTTTGAATGAAAAACAAATAGCTAATCTGATGGCAGAAAACTTTGCCCAAGCATCATCTACCAAAAAATATTCCAACAAATTTAACTCCATCAGAATCAAAGAAGAAAAGAACAAAATAAAGTTCACCTCTGACAATACTAAATGCTACAACCAACTTTTCACCCTAGGTGAACTCCAAAATTCATTATCCAAATCCAATAACTCAGCTGCTGGTCCAGATGAAATCCACTACACATTTCTTAAAGAATTACCTTCAATTTCCCAGAAATATCTCCTAAACATATATAACAATATCTGGATCTCAGGCAATATCCCTACTTTATGGAAGCAAGCTACAATCATCCCCATCCTCAAAAAACAAAAAGACCCAACAAATCCCACCAGCTATAGGCCCATAGCCCTAACTAGTTGTGCATGCAAAACTTTAGAAAGGATGATAAACCAAAGACTAATATGGTTTCTCGAATCAAATAAACTGCTCTCAAACCTACAAGCAGGCTTCAGAACAAAAAGAAGCACAATGGACCAGGTGGTTCATATAGAAACTCTAATCAGAGAAACATGCATAAAAAAGGAACACCTAGTGGCAGTCTTTTTTGATCTTGAAAAGGCCTATGACACAACGTGGCCATACGGAATTCTCAAAGACCTTAAAAACTTTGGGTTACAAGGTAGACTTCCCATCTTCATCCAAAACTTTCTTGAAGACCGATCTTTCAGGACACTGATTGGCAGCACATACTCTGATTCGAAGCCACAAGAGGTGGGAGTTCCTCAGGGCAGTATTTTATCAGTATCCCTATTTATAATAAAAATAAACAGCATAACATCCTGCCTCCCTCCAGAAATCAAAGGGTCATTATATGTAGATGACTTCCTCATCTGCTATAATTCAAAAAACATGACAACCATAGAAAGGAAAGTACAACAATGCATAAATAAAATCGAAAAATGGACCACAGAAAATGGATTTACAATTTCAAATAGTAAAACAAAATGTGTACACTTCTGTCAAATCCACAAGATGCACAACCACCCTAAACTTACATTAAATAACACTGAAATACCCATAACAGATGAACATAAATTCCTTGGCATTATCTTTGACTCTAAACTATCCTTTATCCCACATATAAAAAAGCTAAGAATAAAATGCAATCAAGCCATGCAACTATTAAGAGCCATAGCCCACACAGACTGGGGTGCTGATAGAAAGACACTTATCAAGCTATATAGATCTCTAATAAGATCAAAACTTGACTATGGCTGCTTCATATACGGAGCAGCCAGAAAATCCTACTTACAACGACTGGAAACAATACACCACCAAGGACTTCGCCTTACTTTAGGAGCCTTTAATACTTCCCCAAAGGAAAGTCTATACATAGAAGCAAACGAACCCCCTCTCTATTTAAGAAGACAAAAATTAGCACTACAGTACTACATCAAACTCATCTCCTGTCCACAAAATCCTGCTTATGACTATACCGGCAAAACAAAATATGAAAACCTGTATCAAAATAACCCAAAAAAAATCAGACCTTTTAGCTTAAGAATAAGTGACCTCCTCAACGAAATCAAAATCAACACTAAAATAGTACACCATACCATACTCTCCAAAACGGCACCATGGACCATAAGGCAACCAACTATAAACTTAGAACTGGCTAAGTTACCCAAAATAAAAACACACCCCATCACTTATCAAGAGAAACTCATAAAAATACAAAATAAGTTCCCAGATCACTATCACATCTATACAGACGGATCCAAACAAGGAAAAAAAGTAGGCTGTGCTGCTATTTCTCAAAAAAAAGAAACCCTAAAACGCCTACCTAATGAAGCTTCAATTTACAGTGCAGAAACCACAGCCATTGATCTAGCTATGAATATCATAGCAGATCATAAAGCTTCCAAATTTATCATATACACAGACTCCAAATCAGTCCTGCTAGCACTACAGAACAGAGATACATCATCCCCCTTGATTACAAAGCTCTTAAACAAACTAAACTCCCTCTCTAAAAATAATAGCATCATATTCACCTGGATACCAAGTCACATTGGCATCCAAGGAAATGAAAAAGCAGACAAAGCTGCAAAAAAAGCTCTTCAAATTGATATGTGCAAATCAAAAATCCCATATACAGATCTAAAACCAACCATAAAGAAATTTATATCAGACAAATGGCAGAAATCATGGGACAATCAGACCCAAAACAAACTCCATGAAATACAAGAAGCTATCGGAGAGTGGCCAACAGGCTACAGAAGTAACAGAAGAGAAGAAGTAATACTTGCCAGATTGCGTATTGGGCATACCCACATTACTCATTCACACCTGTTAAAAGGGGAGGATGCCCCAGTGTGCCCATCATGCAAAGTACAACTCACAACCAAACATATCCTTCTAAATTGTAACAACCTTAAACATATCCGCACTAAATACTATCAAGCAAGAAACCTGAGGGACATCTTTAAGAATACAAACCCTGAAAACATTTTTAATTTTCTAAAAAAAAGCAACTTTTTCAGTAAGATATAACCAAACATCTCTATAGAACCGCTATTTTAATGACTGAAATTAAAAATAACCTTTTTGGCATTAAATGACCCACAGGGGTTGATATGCCGTTAAACAAAACTCAAACTCAAACTCAAACTCAAAATAGGATCATCCAAAAGTAAGGGACAAAATTGAGAAAAACAATATAAACAGTATGCTATATTCAAACTTTTTGGTTTCCTCTAAAGAATAAGTCTTACTTAGTCATTTGTAAACGTTGCATCAGCCGGCACCCTGGCGAAACGCCAAAAACTTGATTACTCTGTGAGACAAGCTATTGTGAAGCTACACAAGGAAAAGCACACGATTAGAGAGATTTCAGAGAAAGTGAAACATTCCAAGAGTGTTGTAGGCAGGGTTGTTAAATCCTACAATGATACTGGCAAAATAGTTAGTGCTTTTAAAACCGGCAGACCCCGCAAAACTTCAGCAAGAGAAGATTGAATAATGCAGCGTATGTCATTAAAGGACCATTTTAAGTCTTGCACAGAAATTAAAAGGGTTATGAATAGTACCTCATGTGTTAATGTGTCAAAACAGACTGTTTCTAGACAACTGCAAGAAATAGGGCTGCTTAATTGAACCCCAAGGAAGAAACCACTTGTTAGTTCGAAGAATAAGACGAAGAGATTAGAGTTTGCAAACAGGTATGTAATTTGGACATATGAAAATTGGGCAAAAGTATTTTTCAGTGATGAAAGCAAGTTTAATTTATGTGGAAATGATGGGAAAAACAATGTAAAGAGATGTATTGGTGAAAGATTAAGTGCAAAGTGTACTAAGAAAACTGTCAAGTTTGGAGGCGGAAGCATCATGGTATTTGGAATGTTTTCTAGCCAAGGTACAACGCCTCTCGTCTGGTTACAAACTCATGTAAACGCGCAGATCTATAAAAACATTGTTCAAGATCATGTTGTGCCAATCATACAGAATTCAGGTTTCGATAGGGCTACCTTTATGCAAGATAATGCCCCATGTCACAAGGCAAAGGTGGTAATGAGTTACCTTAGCGGGCAAGATTTCGAAATTATGGATTGGCCACCGCAAAGTCCTGACTTAAATCCAATAGAAAATCTTTGGAGGACCTTAGGAGTGAAAGTTATGGAAAGAAATACCCACTAACACGGAGGATTTGTGGGTGAAGCTTCAAGAAGAATGGTCTAAAATTAGTATCGAGGATTGTCAAGAACTGATTCGTTCTTGTAGTCAAAGATGTGCAGCTGTCATTGAGAGCAAGGGCTCATTTACTAAATATTGATTGCACATGTATATTTTATTGTTTTTTGGTTGTTTACATTGTTTTTCTCAATTTTGTCCCTTACTTTTGGACATTCCAAATTTGAAAATAAATAATTGTTATAATTCTTTTTCTATCCTTTGTAAATGATTCAAATTTTAGTATGTTATTATGGATGATAACGACTACCAGTTGTCAAAATTTCAGCTTTTCACTGTTATTTCTAACAAATATTAGGTTTAAAAATTTTGTCCCTTAGTTTTATACGCTACTGTAGTTCTTTATGTAGACTGGTTGCTTAACCAAGGTTAAAGAAAAACTGGCTCTCATAGGACTTGAATTCTGGTCACTGATTCTATTTCTGAGCCTAATAGCATTTACTCAACAAACACCTTCACAAAGGTTCTGAAAGTAAAAATTAACTTGAAATTAAGATAAAAGTTTATTGACAAATACTTTTTCAAAAATTTATCCTATGAATCATAGAACAAATGAAATTCCAATTTTATCAATTACTGTTTATTTAAAAAAAAAAAAAACATTTTTTTTACCTTCTGATCTACTGCAATTTTACTTCCTTGTTTAAATTTCTCAAATAAGTCAAACAGCTGGTTTCTTAGGCGGGGTGGAATTATATTTTATCATTCCACTATTAATCAAATAATGAATTATAATTGTAAGTAATAGATGATTGATTTTTATTGTGTGTCAACCCTTTACAGTTATATTTTGCTAGAGGTTCAAAGATCATGTTCATTGTACATTTTTAAAGTGTTTTTTCCTTTTTTGGTTTTGTTTTATTCACAGTCATATCGAATACAGATAATTTGCAAACAGATCTATTTGACCCATAGATGTGACTAACACTCCTGGTTAGAGAGGACCTAGGAGTAATGGCGATAATAGGGTACTCCACACTCTTCAGAACTGTAGCTTCTCCATCAGATGCAGTTTAGTGTCATATCAAATAACAGATAAAGATAATAATGCCAAGCACTTGAAGGTCATAGAGTGCAGTTTTCAAAGCATGATTTAAAAAAAAAAAAAGATTTCATTAAATGAAATAAAAGAGAAGAGAATCCATTTTCATTTTGTGTGAAATGTAAATTCAAATCAAGCTAGATTAAATTGAAAGACAACATCAATTGTAGCTGCTGCTGCTACTACAAATTATAATGTTAATATGCATAATATTACTTTTTCTGCTGCAATTATTTAAAGAAAAACCAAGCATTATTTATGCAACCAAATGTATTTTACAAAACACCTGCTGTGTGCATGTTTTGTTTTGTTTGTATGATCTATTTTCCTTGGTATCTGGCATTGTGATATCATCCATAATTTTAGAAAGGTCTTAGGATTACTACTTTTATTTATGTTTTTTTTTTTATAACAATGAATCTTGAATATAAAATGTTGGTTAAAAAGATAAGACAAAAATTATCTAGTTTTAACTCTGAGGCAGAGAAAAATTTGTTTGTTTCTATCTTAATATGCAAAGTAATATTCAGTAAATGCCTTGCAACTTTTTTTTTTTTTTTTTTTTTCAATACTTCCTTGTACACAATATAAACATTTTAATAATTCTCTAGATATAATCAATATTTTTTCAATAAAGTAATCAGATCAAAAGAATATTTGATTTTCAAGTAATATTTTCCATGGTAAATGTTTTTAAATTCTTTATTAATTTTTTTTTTTTAATTTACTTATAACTTAGACATTATGGAATCTAAATAGGATTGCTGTTTATAGCATTAACTAACATGAAAGTCTTCAAAAAAAAAAAAAAAACTTGAAATGGCCAGGTTGGCTGAATATGGTCTTGATTTTTTATATATATATATATATATCTATACCTTGTGCTTTTTCTTGTGCTACCCTGTTGGTGAGGCTTAGAATACACTAGCTGAATCCCCTGCAGAGGATTTAAGACCCATCACAAAAAAAAGGTGTTCTTGTTATTACATTAAACAACATTTGATGGTGAGAGTGTGGTGTACATCTTCATTACTCCCAGGTCGACACTGATCCAGAATCCTGTTAGGGTCACATCAATGGGTCAAATTGGTTGAAAATTATTAGTATTAGATAGTTAAAGGTATTAAGTATTCCTGTGTGTATATTATAAATATAAATTGCATTAAGAATAGTTACTAGAAGTTATAATTATTTACTACAGATTATTATTAGTTATTTGAAACCTTGAATATAACAGTTTGCAAACAAATGATTATTATAAAATAAAGATAGTTACATAAAACCATACAAGTAAAAGTAAAGTTGGCAACCAGAAGGCTCCCTTTTCAATAGCTACTACACTGAGGTGTAGGGGAGGGCGCTACTCCTTTCCTTGGATTGCTCCACTTTACTCTTGATATGTACCTTATATTGCTGAGTGTTAAACAAAGAGATATCAAGTACCATTGGCAAGCACTCTACCCACTTGGCTAAAGAGCTGGTACTAAAACCATATAATTGAGTATAACATATTTGTATTAGGTAAGAATACTTAAAAGCAGACAATTATATGCAAATTATTTATAATAGAAATATTTGATATATACCTGTGTCCAAAAAAACATTTAACTGTGTGCAAACAAATGTGCACGAAATCATTTCCTACAAACCATTCATTTAGAAATTATATAAACAAACAAGATTTGGCATTAAATAACCCAAAAGGCTTAATATGCCATTATACCAAATAACCATAACCTTACTAGATACAGGTGTTTGTTATAATAGAACTAACTTTAGTTTTTGTCAAGGATTTTAACATGCTTTTGTAATTGTTAATTCTACTAAATATCTTTTGTTGCTTTTTGAAACTCCCACAGGTCGTTTTCCTGCAATAGCAAGGAACTGTCCATTTTAGAAATAAAAGAATCAAATTTCAGTCTGATTAGAACTCACATACCCTTATTTTTTCTTTTTTTTTTTTTTTTTTGTTCTTCAACGTCATTATGCTAACAATCTGATCAATTGAAATGAAGAAAAATACTAATTAATCTATTAAAAATTTGCTTTCTTTGCATATTTGCTTGTTAACTATAGAACCCTAGTCTTATAGACCAATTTTGATGAAGTTTAGGATATAAACATATTTCACCACAAGGTATTTGGTTGGGTGGTGAGCAGTACTTTAAAGTGGAGGTACCACTTCTGTTTCAAATTGATTGGGAAGGCTTAATTTATCTAGAAAGTAAATAAAATTAGCATCTACAGGAACACTTGAATGAGCACTGACTTTTGGAAAAAAACTATATTAGTTCTGGACTCTTTCATCAAGAAAGCCAATAGAATTGCATGTTATTTTTATCCTGGGTAATGCTGGTTGATTGATTTAAAATATGTCACAATCAACCTGAAGTTACTTTATGCCTCAAGGTTTGGAAATCAAGTACATTTTATGTTTACATTGTTTTTTTTATACATGGTTATATAATAAGTATATCTATCAAATACATATAATTTTCAAACAAATCTATTTGACCCATTGACCTGGAACTGGAATCTCACCACCAGATGCAATTTAGTATCATACCCAGGACACTATTTTAGAGAGGTCTTTCCCCACCTCATCTACCACAGCCAAAGGGCAGGGTTCTGCTAGTAATAGTAATGATGGATAAGTTTAGAAAAAAAAACAAAAGACTTTTAAAAATGTGTTTTATTCTCCATATTTTAGATACTTCTACTGTAATACAAATTTTGTCTTTTGTTTTCTTCTTTATACAATCTAGTCTATAACCTCTGCTCTATATTATCTGACTAAGATACTTTCAACAACATCTTGATTCTAGTTTTGTCTTCTCTAACCAAATGTCTGCTATTAAAAGTTAATACTGATTCTTTGTGTGTCATAGTTTTAGTTCTAGAATTTTTTAAAATTCATTTTATGTAAGTCACCTTATAGTAGATAGTGTGAAACTAAGCAAAAAGTAAAAAAACCTGTTGCAGTCAACCAAGGTCGTGAAAGTTGCTATGTTAAGACTGTTTATAAAGCAAGTCATCAAGGCAACAATGAGACTAACAACAACAAAAGAATTAAAAAATTAATTGACAAAACTCTGGACAGCTGATCAGCAAAAATACAGTTAAGAAAAATAATGTTTAATGAGTGGAGCTAACAATCTATTTTGATTGATTTTAATGGCATATCAACCCATCTAGGATTATTTTATGCCTAGAGGGAAAGGAATCTCATTCATATTTATATTTTTATGTATTTGTTTCTTAAGATGTTTTTTTGCATATTATCCTGTCAACTACAAATAATTTTTTAGTGGATTTATATGACCCATAGATAAGATCCTAAAAGATACTAACACTCCAGTTCAGAGTGGAACTGGGAGTAATGGCAATGAAGGGATACCCCACACTTCCCAGATCAAGCTATTACAAGTGAGTTCAATTTTCTGGCCTTGTATCAAACTAAACAAAGTTTGGGACTTACTGGGAAGTTGTGCTTTCAAAGTTAAGCATCAATGAGACTGTTCAGTACTCAAATTGTGCTTCTGAGAAAAACTAAGTAATTAAAGAAGGTAAAAAAGAAAAAGAAAATGAATGAAATTTTTGTTTTAAACAAGAACTCTTTTAGAATACTTTAAATCTGTTGGCATTGAGAAGGGTTGGCTAAGACAAAGATGACTACGAGTTCACACCAGGGAAGAAATATGTCAGACACATTGTCACAGAAAAATCTCACTCGCTTTATTGTCAATGTTATAATTTTCTACTAGGACCAGTCTCAAAAGTGACAATACTAGTTCATGTCTTACTGAGTCATTGAAAGAATGATTTATTATCAGATAAATTGTTGCCTACCACCAATAATGGTTAGGTAGTTTTACTAGCTCTGAAATTGAAGTTATTTTTTGACATTCTGCTGATTACTAACTGACTTACTCTTTTCAAAACTGCTCTACTGTCATGTGTCATTGTCTCTTACATCAACCACAAGAATTCTCATGATGGACCTTTTGTTGTTGGTCACTGCTGGTCAGAGGTGGCTACTACATTATACAAGAAACATAATTTTTATAGCAACAGATCTGAATTTTGATTAGGACAATAATTTCTTCCTTCATATCTATTTCATAGTTAGATCTGTAAGTTTTATTTCTAAATTTTCAAAGATAAACATTTACATAGTGAATAAAATGAATTAAGAAACCAGCTTTCATGAAAAAGGATGTTTTTATTTTTGTTTTTTTTTTAAATTCTTTTTATTTAATAGAAAAATGGCACTCATAAAATTTATGAAGTTTTCCAAGTTTTGCTTAGTGCTGAACTCTTGCTTTGGGTTGCTTATGGTATCTGCAGTTGCTAAGTGGTCACCCATCTAAATTCTGGCCAGATTCTTCACTGCTTAACTTCAGTGAAAAGAATTGGTACTTTTTTTTTTTTTTTTTTTTTTTTTAAATATCATTAATCGAAACTTGAGTCTTCTGGAAGAGCTTCTTAAGGAGCTGTAAAAAAACAAAAAAAAAAAGTGATAATCTTTAAGTATCAGCCTGTTTAAAAAAAAAAAATTTAATGTATTAATATTTGTATTAGATATTAAAATTGAGAAATTTCATAAGCATGTTGGTCACTTATAATTGTATTTATCAAATACCATTTTGTGAGGCATAAAAATAAGTTTTCAAAAATGCTTTCTTCTTTTATTAATGTTTTGATGCTCATTTTTTATGTTTTTAATAAGACTTTTCATGTATAGGACATGTTCGAAAAAAAGCAAATTTTATATCTTAATATAATGAAGTAAGCACGTTTAGATTCTCGCCTGAAACTAAAGTACCCCCGCTCCAATTTTCTTCTTTTTTTTTTTTCTTTTTTTTTTTTTGGGTAGAATGGAAAAAATTGCTTTAGATATTAACATTCATGTTTTTTTGGCGGGGTGCAGGGGCCATGCTTCATGGCTATCTAAATCTCTTTAAGTGGCTCTAACCATATGAGTAAAGTAAAGTTTACAACCATAGTCAAGGATGACCTGAAGGATCCCTTTGCAATAGCTACTACTCTGAGGTGCAGGGGAGGGTGCTACTCCTTTCCCCTAAATTGCTCCACTTTACCTTTGATATGTACCTTTATAATGCTGAGTGTTAAGCAAGGAGTTATCAAGTACCAATTTTTGAGTCTTTGGTATGACTCGACCTGGGATTAAACCCCAGTTTTCCCAGGCTAATGGGCTGGTATCAGACTATATAGTAAGGAAATAACTTTTACATTTCTGCATTATTCACAAATGCTCTATTCACTGTTAAGAAAGAATGTTTCTGTTAAGTCAAAATCACTTGAAGTTTATTAACAAATGATAAAAGTATAAAATTGAAAAGTTTATCATGTAAAGCTCTGAAAAAAAAAAAAATGTCAGATCTTAAAACTTTTAAGAAAAGTTGCTTTGCTCCTATTTTAGATTTTTACAATTTTAATATACAAATTATCTTTATCATTAAGGGTTTTTGGACTATTATCATCTTCTTTATTGTTATTTCTACAGCGTTTTGGCCAATATGTCCTCCGGCCTTCTTTAGGTGTTTGTTGAACTCGGGAACCTTCACGGAACTTTGAACTACGTCGTTTATTGAATCCACAGGGGTCGCCTGTTCTGATCCGTTAGCCATAACGGGGTACAAGTGTTAAGTATTCCTGTATTGTTACTCGGCTGCAGTCAGGATTGAACATGCAACCTCCAGATGATTGTCTCCTTAGAAGCTTAGGGAAATAACAATAAAGATGAAGACAATAGTCCGAAAACCCTTAATGATAAAAATCACCAAGCTTTGTCTCAGAAATTTGGTTAACTAACTGAAAAGCAAGTAAGAGTTGGATGATGAATTAACCTCTTCTCTACTGAATTTAATAACTTGGTATGCTGGCTGAAGACTGACTACTTTGCATACCAGAACATTAAAACTTCAAATTAAGAATATAACAATGGTAGTTTCATTGAAGACAGATAGAGCAGACCCTTAGCCTGTGCCAGACTAAACTGATCTTTGTAAATGATTTCC
Source organism: Sepioteuthis lessoniana (assembly GCA_963585895.1). Taxonomy (NCBI): domain Eukaryota; kingdom Metazoa; phylum Mollusca; class Cephalopoda; order Myopsida; family Loliginidae; genus Sepioteuthis; species Sepioteuthis lessoniana. Next base: position 14,033,345 of record OY757922.1, read on the forward strand.
CTGTTAAAGGGAAACAATTTTTCAGTTCAAATAATGTATCTCTTTTATGTGATATTTTTAAAGTAAAAGAAACACCCTACAATGTTTTCTTCTAGGTATGAAATTAAAAATCAATATTTCTTACAAGATACTCTGTGGCACCTGGAACAACATTCCATCTTTCTGAATACATAAATAAAAATGATCCTCCTTTTCATTTACTTTTAAGATAAATTTACCACATTAAAGTAGCCAATACATTAAAATCTACAACCAGATGTTGTTTTTTTTTATTATCTAAAAAAAAGTTTTCATCTTAAATTAGTTCCGGTTTGGCAGATAATGATTGGTTTTAATGGCATATCAACCTATCTAGGGTTATTTGAGGCCTAAAGATTAGAGAATCATATTCATTGTATATTCATATTTACATTTTCGGGGGGTTTTTTTTTTTTTTTTGGCACACACACTCCTATCAAATATAAATTAGGAGGCACTTGTGGCTTAATGATTACTGTTGTAGGAAATGGACACAGTAACCTGAGTTCAAAACCTGGATGAGGCTGTTTGCATTTCCCATAGCACTAAAACCTTTAGGAAAGGTATGCATCCAACTATCCTCCCTTTATCTATGAGTAAATAGTAGAGCTGACTGGGCTCTTTTCACTTTGGAATGGTAATCAATCTAAGAGAAGGAAACCTGAATTCAAACCTCTTAAGCTTCACTTTAAATATTGACTTCTTGTCACATCCTGCTTGTGCATGAAGGAATTGATAAATACATAGATATCAAATACAAATTGTTAAATAGATCTGTTTGACTCGTAAATGGAAATCTAACTGTTACTACCATGCAAGGTCAGAGTGAACCTGGGAGTAATGTCCAGGAAATGGTGCTCCACGCTCCCTAGATTTTCAGAACTGGAACCTCATCATCAGATGATGATTAGTGTTATACCCAGGACACCCATTTTGAAAATGGGAGGAGAGGTAGTTTTCTGAAGGGGAAACTATCAGCATATTCTAAGCCCTGTCCATATGGTGATTTAGGTAATCAAGGTTCATTTAATCATATCTCAAAATCTCATGAACATTTTTAACTCTTGATGTATATAGATAGGTATAACTCTTATAGAATTCAATTTTAACTTGGTTATTTTAAATTCTTATGAAAGAAGAATTTTTCTGTCTTGTTTTTTATAATTATCATTTTTCTCTTTAAAATAGTTCCACTTATCTTCACATTAATATTTTTAATTTTTGCTTTATTTTTTAAGCTTATCAGGAATCAATCTCTTCATGAAAGTATTCAACTCTGAAATTCTGTCTATTAATTATTGATGGTTTTATCAATTTATTTAGTATTCATCTTAAAGCCTGGGTAATTTATTTTTAAAGTGTTAAGTTTTATAAAATCTGAATTTATAAATTAAACAATAAAGTCTGAATTTATAGCAGTTGATCAAGGTCTGAGGTTCAATTTTAAGTGCAAATAATGAGATTATTTTGTTTTTGTTGAAAAGGAAGATTGATATTTGATTTGATGAGAGGGTCTGTTCCTCTTGTGGGAAGACAAAAATCATCTTCCTTCAGACTATGGGCCTGTCTTTAGACATCATACATCAATCCCATAATTCAAATCAGTCTTTTGGTCCACATTTTTTGGACAGAAAAAACCCTATCTTTAGGGCCCAGTTGACTAGGGCTGTAGAATACACTGATTGCATCTCTGCAGCGGGTTAAGTCTTTCCCCATCCCCTAACTACTGTCTTGGATATGATGCTAAATCATTTCATGGTAAGGCTTCAGTCTTGGAGTTTTGGTGAATGTGTAGTACTTCTTCATTGCCATTACTCCTAGATCCAGTCTCACCCAGAGTGGTAATACCTGATAGAATCTCATTCATCCATGAGTTAAATAGAACTGTTCAACCATTTAACCGACTGCAAACAAATGACTGATATTGAATTGTTAGTGTTGAATAACAATACTTGAAACTATTCACCTGTGTGCAAAAATTGAATTATTGGAATTTTATTGCAATACTTAGAACCGTTAATTGTGTCCTAATAAAACTATTAATGTTTGCAATATGTGAAACCATAGAATTTTGTACACAAATTGTTTGAAGTATTGCTTACAAATTAGCTTTAACTCATTTTTAAAAAATTACCTGCAAATCATTCATTTACAAATGTATATGCATAACCATTTAGCTCTGTGCAAACAAGTGTCCTCTAGCTTGATTAAAATGTTACCCCCATAAAGTATTTGTTTACAAATCATATATTTAATATGTTTAAACAGGATTTGGCATTAGACAACCTACAAGGGTGATATGCCATAAAACCTTAACAACCTATCTTCAGTTTTTGCTTTTGTTCATTGAACAAAAAAAAACAAAAAACAATGAAAGAGACATGTCTCCAAATCTGACAATATACTTTATTTCTTGTCACCATTAAAATGAAAATCACTGCAGACAAGTAAGAATTTCATGATTTTATACTTTTTTCATGCATTGCTTATTATGGAACAATGAGAATATTTCAGTCGTTTGGGGCATCTATATGATTGTAATACTTGTCATGTTTATAGGTATGTATCACATCTTTTCTTTCCATTTATTCAGTGTGAGTATATCGATGGATACATTAATGCTAATATTATAAATTGATATTTGTGTACGTGACTAAATATAGTCCCTAGTACCAAATACCAGTAATGTCTTTAATAAACTTTTTGTATTATCTACAATATATAGATCATTTAAAACTTTTATTGGATTTATTTGTCAGTCTTAACATTAGATTACACCATTTAAAAAGGATTTGATGGAGGAATGCAAGCTGTTTGCAAAAAATTATACCTCAAGTTACATTTTGGTAAATTATAAAAATTTTCAGGTAACTGAAGCCTGAATAAGTTTATCATTGATTCAATTTTAAAATAATCTTATAAAATTAACTTTAAATTTTTCTTGTTTGTTTGTGTATGTGTATAGTTTTTGTTTTTAAATTACATTTTTAATTCTTTTTAGGTAAGGTCTTTAATCATTGTATGTTGGGTAATTTTGACTTATTTTTGCTTTATCAATAGTCTAGACTGCTCTGTCAGCAGCAGGGCTTAGAATACACTGTGTATATCCAGTTGAGGAGTAAGGTCTCCTTACCAAAAGAATTGTGCTGGGTATAACTCTAAACTGTTTCTGATGAAGTTTCAGTTCTGAATCAGTGGGAGTGTAGAATAGCCATCCATTGCCATTACTCCCAGGTTCACTGACCTGGTGTGGAAGTACTATAGGGGTCCTATCTATGGGTCATCAAATAGAGTTGTTTGCAGATTATTTGTGTTAGAGATATTTGATGCCATAAAACTATGTATTTATGTATGTATTATACATGTGAGTCTCTAATTTATATTCTCATTTAATATATCAGGCGGCTTAGGTTTCTTTGCATGTCACACTATTAGGTTAGACATTCTCAAACATTTTTTGCAACACTTTGTAAAATAACTTTTTTTGCAATAAATTACTTAAGTTTTGTTAGCGCACACACACACATATATTCAAAGAAAATGAATTGGAAATGATTCAATTTGAGAAAATAGAGAATTCTTATAAATCTCCAGGAGTTCTTAATGTATGATGATTAATACATAAATTTCATACAGAGCAAATTCTATATAATTAAAATAAAAAATTTCAACAGACTGTCATTTGGCTATTATACATTTATTTCAGCTAGTTCCACCATATGAGAAACCAACCTCTTTAAATAGTCATTACATAAATAGCTGAAATAAATTTATAATAGTCAAATGATGCTATGTTGAGTTATCCTACCAATTCTTATATATAAAAGAAACAATTCAATGAAAAATATATTAATAAGTAAAATCAGTACATTTACTAACAACATTCTGAAGTGTTTACTGTTTAGAAGGCTTTTTATTAAGTCATAGTTAGGATATTTTAAGGATCACAATACAAGTTTGTATATTTGCGGAAAATTGCTGAGAGACAGGTTGGTAAACCCCCCACCACTCAATCACATAATTTCAAATATCACACTACCTTCATTGTTAATTTTTCATTTTTTTTTTAAATCTTTTTTTCAGGTGGTTGCCCAAAGAAACTGATGATTCCCGAGAAGATTACCTACGGGCTCTGGCACAGAGTGATTTGACGCTGAGTCCAGTAGGTGTAAATACTGAGTGCTATCGGATCTATGAAGCCCTTTCCTATGGATCTCTTCCAGTCATTGAAGACAGAATGACTCCGGGCAACTGTGGTCCCTCTGTTGCGTCCAAAAATATTCCATTACGCCTGCTCAAGGAAGCCAAAGCACCACTTCTGTTTGTAAAAGACTGGAGTGAGTTGCCAGCCATTTTGGAAAAAGAGGCAGCCATGAGCCAAAAACAAAAAGCCAATCGGAGAAGACATTTTATTCAATGGTATGAAGATTTTAAATCAAAAATGAGGGATATTCTAGTACGGACGTTACAAGAAAAATTCTTTCACATTGTTCGGTAGCATACAATTTTTTGTATTTTTTTTTTTTTAATTCATTTCTTAAAATCTAGGCTATTTCATTTGATTCTGTCCAACAGATGAACAGTCTCTGTTTAAAGAGATGTTTTTTGTTTTTTTGGTCTTTTTTTAAAATTTTATTTTATTATAAAGCCAATTTTGGCCATAAAGGGTGCCTACTTTTTCTTTTTATCATTTTTTTTCTTCCTTTTTGGGCACATTAGGCACTAGGTGGCGCTAAAAACAAGGTAAATAAATTTGAAGAGATTCTGAAAATGTGTTCAAAAGTGGATTTATAGAATTAGAATTTAATGGTCCACATAAATAATTTTGCTGTTTTATTCTTTATTCCTTCCCACTTTTTAAGATCTTTCTAAACTTAAATCATTTAATATTTTTTACAGAAAATTCAGACATTTTCACAATTTTTTTTTTTTTGATGATGGTGGGGCCAGATATTAAAATATAAATATTAAAACAGTTGATACTTTTTAACCTTGGCATGCTAGCTTCCGGGGTTCAAGAATATATCTACTAATTGGGTCTCTAGAGATCTTTTAAGAAATAAAGACAAAAATCATTGCTTCATATGAAGCAAGATTGCTTTTATTGATTAGAAAAAAAATCAATTCAACTTTATAAGAAATGACTTACCTCAATTACTTTTTTTTGTTTTGTTTTTTAGTGACTCTAAGAAAAATTATACAACTGAAATTTGTAGGCTTTTTTTTTTTTGTGTCCCTCTTCATGATTAAGTGAGTTCTTTGAAAAGATGCCTCTTTTAAAATACCTCTTCATTATTTGTTTTTTTTTGGGGGGGGGGTTTAATTCGTGAATTTGCAGAAGAGAGAATTAAGAATTTACCAGTTTTAATTCATAAAGAAATTAGACCAATAATTTCACATTATTAAAAAAATGCAAAAATAATTATGGCCAACTCTACTCTCATAATATTTTATTTTTACTAATAAAGTTTCAGTTAATTTTTATTTGAATCCTCCCATTATAACCCCCCCCAACTTTGTAAATGTTTATATTACTCTTCCCTCCTGTTTTTTTATTATTCATTTTTCCTGTCTGATAAGATTGAAGTTTGTCCAAACTTATCAACATTTATCTTTTTACTGATTATTTTTTTTTTTTTTTTTTTTTTTTTTTTAATGGAATTAAATGACTTGGAATTCTATATATTGTTAATTTCTAGAATTAAACAGTGGTAAATTAAATCAAAAAATTATTTCTCATTGTCAGTAATCTAGATAATACAGGTCTCATTCTACAATATTATCTTGCGTTTTTCATTGGTTTTATTTTCTTAATTTTGTTAAAATTTCATTTCAACTCCACAATATCAAAATGAGAAAAGAACAGATTTCTCTTCTACAGATTTTAACCCAAACTTTTACCATATTTGATTTTAAGCTTCTAATACTTATATTTTCACTGATTAAACAAAACAAAAAAAGCCATTAATAAATTTGATAATTTTCATTCAATTTTTTCTTCTGCCACAGATAAAAGAATTTGTTTTTCTCTCTCTACAACATCCCAATTTCTGAGCACCTTATGTGGTTAGTGAGCTAAGCTTGATTCTCACTAAGTACCCCATACTTCTCACCTTGTGCCAAACTAAGAATTCTCATTGGATGGTCCATACTTTTGGCCTAAGCAAAGTTTAGTAAATGACTATCCCAGAGAAATTGGGATGGAGTAAGATAATTTTTGTTACTATAAATAATTCTCATTAACACTAATTGTAATTCTTTAATTTAAGGAAAGTTATATGAAAAATATAAATTGAAAGTTAATTTAATCTCAGAATTTAGGTAAACTATATAGCTAATTGGTATTAAGTGATTAGATACCCTGTTATATAAACACGCATAAATATTGTTGGAAATTAAAGTGTCTAATATCGTTCATTATTACCTGACTTCTACTTTTAAAAGGAACACATCATTTGGTCATTACTATTCTACCTAAGCAAACTTACTGAAATAAAAGTACACAATATATTTTTAGATAAAAATCTGTCAGTCATTATCATTAATTTTGGTTAGTGTTTTCTTTCACCTTTATTATTCAATTTTTTTTTTTTTTAATTGTAAATCATTTGGGTTGTTATATCTTCAACAATGAGGTATCGGAGAGCTTAGTAAAGAATAAATAGGCTTCACTGGATTAAAATATATGAATCTGTTTCTCACTGAGTGTTTATTTACTATTCCAGCCAGTATATGCTGAATAAGAACTAGTAAATATGAATTGCAATAAAAACCAGCTAAAATTAAAAAGCTGAAAGAAAATACTAGTTAATGAAAATACATAATGTTTTTGTTTCTCTTGACAAATTTATTTTGGAATTCACTTTCATGACTCAGCAAATCTAGAAAACTAATCCCTAAGATGGTGCAAAAAGCCTGACAAACCTATTTCATATGTTTGATGTATAAAAACAAATCGGACTTTATTCAATAGATTGCTCATCAGACCAGTAGAACTTTTAAACTAAAAATGTTTTTTGTGCCATTTTGATGTAGTCTGCTGAAAAGGGGTAATATGTACTGTATTTGATGTCTTATAAGGTGCATCTCAATTTGGGCTGGCACTTAAAAAAAAAAAAAAAAAAAAAAACACGGGTTTAAACTACGAATGTCAGGTGAAGGGTTTTGCGCCAACATTCATAGCCCTCCTCTCTATCAGGTGATGTTTACTGTTTCATATGTATTCAGACCTTGTTTACATTTGTGCAGATGTTTGTTGTTTAATTTACAGCTCTAGAGTAAAAGAAAGTGCATAAGCTGTCTAATATGGTACATATATTTTTGGTGCTATAAACTGATGGAAGAGATTAATTTCATTTGAAGAATTTAATGGATCTCTACAGTGGTCAGGTTGTGGGAGTTTTATTTAGCAAATATTTTAATTTTACCTTTTTTTTTTTTTTTTTTATTTTGGAATCTTTGAGATTTAGAACTGTCTTATAACAACTTTATCAAGAAAGTTTTGCTGTGTGGCTGAACATGTGACCAACGTTTTCTGTCTGAATATCTGAGGTGATGAATTGATTTATGTATTCAAACTAGTGTCCTCATCTTAGTATTGTCAGAACATTCTAGCCTTCTTCAAAATATCTGTTATAGTAATTTTCAAGGAATTTTGAATTTATCCTTTTAATCCAATTCACAGAGTAAATTGTTCTGATTCCACTGTCATCCATGTTTAGGGTAATTCTCATATCAGTTAATTCTTCCCAATTAATTTATCCCTGATGTGTCATCTGTCTCTTCCACTAAATCAGAGTATGTGACTTTTTATGTACTACCTAACATTGAAGTAGCTAGAAATTCTTTAACCAACAATTTTTTTTTCTACTCAACCATTATCTCAGGATGGTGAATATGTTTTGTTTGCCTTGTTGCACATTTGAAAATATATTAGGATTAAGTCAACATCAAATATAAAGCCCTAGCAGCCATCCAATTGGTATCTGTGTGTGGTGCAAACATAGGGTGTCCTTGTGGTGTAACTTAAAGCCCTGGACTGTAGAATCATATTAAAGTGAGTTCAAATTCCAGTTGCACTATTACATCCACTTTCAGACAAGTACCCTTGGGAATGGTATGAACCCCCATAACTATGGATTAAATAGTACCACTACTGTTCTTCCAGAAAAAGAATGGCTTGGACATCAAATAACCTACAAAAGTTGCCTACTATTACTGTGAAAACTTTTAGCAAGGGACTCTATATAGTTGTTAGGGATATCTAGTAATTAGCAAGTACCTTACTAAAAAATTTCTTGGGCCTTTAAGACTAAGAATATGATTTTTTACAATCATAGAATGAAATGAATATTATCAAATATTGTTTCTCTCTGTCTCATCATTCATTTATTTTTGTAAAAGTTCAAATCACTTTCAGATTGATTTATACAGGTATATTTTTTTTCTGCTTTTTGATCAATAATTGATTCATTGATATAGCTGAGGCTTCTGTGCACATTTTGATCAGAAGTAAAGCCATAGCTATGTAGATTGAATGAAAAACTAAACAGAATGTTTGGGAAAAATATAGTAACATAAATTGATGACTGTTGAAAAATAAATTTGGTCTAAAATTTGGTTTATAGGATTGGAGATATTTATTAATCACCCCTTGTAATTCATTTTATTGGAATAGTTAATTATTAGATATCACTAACAAGTGATTTACTGAAGATTTTCTTAATTATAGGTTAGTTATAATCTAGGCTACAACATGCCTGCCTCCAGTGGTATGGTTGTCAGGCCCCTTTAGTTGGTATAACCTTCATGCTGACTCCTATACTCATAAGATCAGTCTAAGATCTACAAAATACATTGTATTTGGTTAGTGATATCAATGTTTTACTGTCAAGGTTTATTTTTAATCACATCTTTGAATGGTTGTTGAGTGTTTTGCTTTTTGTCTTCCATGTATGGTCATTACACTGACAGCTCCACTTTATAAGGCTTTGATATTTAGACAAAGTGTCAGGGTTTATGTGATAGGGTCATCCAGTACAATTATCTGAGGGGTGGGCAAGGTGAGAGGGGTTGTTTGATGAATGGTCAGATCACCAATTTGTCATGCTGTGCTATTTACAAATAGAAGCAAATGTTGAGGAGAAGAGGAGAGGCTGTCAAATAATATCCAAGATTTAAAGTATAGGTTTAGGCTGACTGTTTTCCCTAATATAACAAAACTGCCATTTTGGGATTTGTTTAAACCTTATTTATTGTATATCTGAAGAGTTCCTTGAATTTGAGGTTTCGGATTATACAAGGCTTAATCTTAGAATCTGAAGAATTTTTCAGACTCTTTTCTCTCTCCCTTTTCCAGAATATCCTGAAAGTACAGGGATTTTTGCATTGCTTTATTAGGTGAATAAAGAAAAAAATATTACTTCCCATAATTTCTCATTGTTATCATTCAATGTTTTTAACTTTTTCCCTTTTCCTCTTCTTGAAATCTAAATTTATAAAGATACTTCTCTTCTCTCCCAGATTGGAAAAAAAAAATTACTAAAATATCAACTGAATTTTTATTCTAGTTGAATTAGAGTTATTGTGATATGACATAAAATGCACTGACCACAACCCCCCTCATCACAGGCAGGTCATTTTTTTTTAAGTGGAGTACAGCTGGTTTGAATTCAGATTTTTCCTAATAGACTGGTTACAATATCAAGGTTAAAAAGACTCACTGTTGGTTGGTGAAGATTCTGATTCATTGTAAATATGAATATAATTGCAGCAAGATAAAACCAAATATTTTTTATCTGTTTAAAATTATCAAAGAAATCAACTTAACAATTACTATGCAAGTATTTTTTTTTCTTTTACTCTTGTTGATGAAATAATATTAGACTTAAGAGTTTCTTTTAACAGATTTATCTGGATTTATTCTTTCCCCTCAAGTCCATTAACAGGTTTCTTAGAGTATATATAGCACTGCTCTCAAACTGATTATCAAATAGTATAAATAGTTAACAATCTAGATTACAGACATTAATTGTAAGTTTGATTCTCACTGGGAGTCTTCTACTTCCGGCCTTGTGCTAATCTAAGATAAGCTTAGAAAAAAAAAAAACAAAAAAAAAACCTTTTACAGTCATGATATGCAGAAAGAACCAGTTCTCATTAAACCACTGTTATTAAAAGGCAGTGATGAGCCTGTGCAGGACTTGGCCTGTGACCACTTAGATTACGGAACCTGCTTTACCTGATTGTTGTTTTTAATTTTAATTTTTTTTTTTTCTTGAATTTTGTATTTAGATGTAAATAAATTTGTACAGTAATCCCACCACCACCTTGTACCAACCTTTGCTCTGTAAAAAGACAGGATTTCATAACATCCACCCCAAATACCAATGGGTAGATTCATTTCTGGAAATTTCCTTGAGGATCTTACATTTTGTTAGAGGCATTTTTTCCTCCAACTCATTTTGTATATTATTTACCAAGCTTCATATGTTTTTTTAATTGTTTAAATTTTATTTTTCTGTATTGTCAATTTAAAATTTGGATAAAAAAAATCAAAACAAAGACAAAAAAAAAGTTCACTTTTTATCTTTGACTCAAGTGAAAAAAACTTTTGATTATCAAAAAATATTTTTTACAGCATTAAGACAGGCTTGTACATAGTCAGAAAACAGATTTCTATTTTAATATGAATTTTAAATTTTTAAGCTTGTTCTTGTTGGCATAAAACAATAGTAGGAGTTTTGAATTCATCTTATGTCAGAATCTAAAATATAAAAATGAAAGTTAATTATTGTTTGCAGTTTCAAACCCCCGTCTCTGTACATCTATTTTCGAAAAAAAAAAAAAAATTTTTTAAATTAGTTTTTAATACTCTAAAACCTGTATATCTGTGTGGTTGTATTAGTTTAAAATCATGTATTTTCTGTGTTTTGACTAAACCAACATTTAAATAACTGAGTGAACATAATTTTTGTTTTAAAGTCTCTGTTTGTATAAGAAAAATTTTGGTGATATCTTAGGTTTTATTTTTACATATTGTATTTTATCTTCTAAGTAATTTTACTTTGAAATCTCATTTAATCTCTGAAGAATAAATCAAAATATCATAAGGTAATTTTTTTTTTTAAGTTTAAAGTAAAGGAAAAATGATCAGTAGTTGTAATTTTAGACTTTTTTTTTTTTTCAAACTATGTAATATGTGTGTGGGTGTGTACCTGTTTGTGTTTCTTTGCTAAGGGTATCGGATATAACGTGTATTTGTCTCTGGTACGATTATCAAATTATATGTAGAGTGAATTTCATCTAAATAGTTAAATATTGCTTATGAGAAATAGCTGCTTTGTAGAATCAATAATGCTAGAACAAACACATGTAATTTTGTCTTTTTTTTTTTTTTTAATCCATTTAAAAGAAGCTGACTACTTTGAGAGAACAAAATTCATGGTTTCTTATGTATTTAGCTAAAGTGCATGATTGATATATATATATATATATATATATATACACACACACACATACATACACACACACCGGGCCATTGGGCTAATGAGTAGAGTGTTTGTCAATGGTCTGGGAGACTGGTATATTGAACCCCAAAGACTCAAAAAATGGTACTTAATGCTACCTTACTTAACTTAACATGAGTGTTAAGCATTATAAGGTAAGGATCGAGGGTAAAGTGGAGCAATCCAGGAAATGGAGTAGCAGCCTTCCCTACACCTCAGTGTAGTAGCTATTGAAAAGGGAGCCTTCAGGTCACCCTTGACTAAGGTCGCCAATTTTACTATATATATATATATATATATATATATATATATATATATACACACACACATAATGATATCGAAAATACTAGAAAATAATGAATTAAACAAATCACAAATTTAATACTGTATAGCTGCATAAATAATCTCAGTATAACATAGAACACCAATCTCATCATGCCCCACACAATAGTATATAAAGAGACAAGCACCACATGTAACCACTTGGTTTGATGATAACATAGGCAAGAAAGTAACAATCAATAAACTTCATAGACTATCCTAACACATATACATCCCACCCAACTAAGCTGTTTGCATTTCAAATAGCTCTTATAACCTTGGAAAAGTTATACATACAACTATTCTTCCTCCAGCTATGGGTAACAACCAATCTTAGAGAAGGAAAACTGAATTCAAACTTGGTAAATTCCTTAAAAAAAAAAAAAAAAAAAAAAAAAAAAATTGACCTTGTGTCACATCCTGCTTCTGCAGAGGGGTATATATATATATATGTGTGTGTAAGGATAGCTTAGATACACTCAACAGCATTTGCTGACTGGCAGATTCTTGCCTATGCTATCATTGGACCAAGATCTCTCGGAACCATAGTTGCCTATGATCTCTAAAAGTCATTGGTTTGAAAATGTATCAGTATGTAAAAAGCTGTTTCAAACAAACTCTTGGTTTGATAATTGCATAGGCGAGAAACAGTCACCTAGTGCTGTTTACTGTCTATGCTATCCTTAAGTAGATCTATCACCAACATTGAGCACAGTTTATAAATGTAGCAAACTCCACACATACCTACTGTGTGAAATTTAAAAGGTTTTGTGAGGGTTTTTTTTATAATGATTTCTTAACACATAAATATTTCTTCTCATTATATATGTGTATATATATATATATATATATATATATAAAAACAACTAAATGGAACATCAGGAATAATCACTTAGACCCAATTGTGCAGGAACAGAATCCAATGTATGCAATGTTTTGTCCTTTTTATGCAAATCCATTAAAATTGAAAGACTACTTGCAGAGACCAAAATTGGTGGTCTGCGTGTATGCACCATTAGAAATTTTTTTTTTTTTTTTAATTTTATCTAGGTTTAACAAATTAAATACTAAAATGTCTGAGATTTCCCCCTTTATAATGGAAAATTTTTTTCCTTATTAACAGCTTTCTATAAGTCCTGGTGTGAATACACAAAGAACTTTATAGTCTTTGGAGAATTTCCACCTAAACACTTCCACACAGATATAGTATTTTTACTTGCTTACTTTGAAAATGGTATTAGAATTTACTAAAGATGTAGAAGTCCAATGAAATGCCATGATCTTCAGAAAAAAGCATGCACAAGTTACAAGCTAAAACATTACCATTTGTGGGGGAAAAATCTTAATACATAATGCTTGTCTCTCAGACAACTATAAAAATATAGAATGAAAATGCTTCTAGGTAATCAATATTGTCTTAAACAATCACATCTTATTTGTTAATATATTTGAAGTTTTGATGTCGTTGTTAGATTACCAAGAAAGTTAACCATATTTTCTTGATTGTTAATGAAATATTGATTACTTGAAAGCTTTTTTTTTACCTTATCATCCACTGGAAGATCACTTTAATATTTTTTTAATAACTAATATAAAATCATGGCTTTGATACTTGCTGATTCTTAAGCTTTTTTGTTTTTGCTCATAGACTAAATGAAGACTAATCAATAATAATTTAGTCTATTTTTGAATGAAATCTGCTTTTTTTAATTTTTCCTCTTCCTCAAATTTCACTTGTTTTTGGTTGCTAGCGCCATCTAGTGTGGATCAGTTTGTTGCTTGAGTGTATTGTCAAGCGTAGATTCAACTCTCTCTCTCTCGGAATGTAATATATTCACAGAGTTCAAATATATGAGAAGGAAACATAACATGCCTCTTCAATTATTGTTTCTGTTTGTGTGAATTGTTTCATTCTAACCTATGTTTTTTTTTGTTTTTTTTTTTTTTAAATGAAAACAAATTTGGTTAATACTTAGACAAATATACATTGTAACAGTGCTTTTTTTTTTTTTTTTTTTTTTTTTTTTTGACAGCATTTAGTAATCTTTTTGCAAATCATCCAAAATGAGAAATAAAGAAAACTTGTTAAAATGCCCAAATTTTTTTAAATCCAGAATTTGAAAGCACTGTACATGGTATGATGGTTGGGAGCTTGATTCTCACTAAATGCTCTATACTTTAATTAGGATAATTATTTACAAAGCTTAGCTTGAGGTTTGAGGAAGAGTTCAAGAGATTAATTTCAGCTTAACTGAAAATTCGGGGTGTGTAGCCAAGTAGGGGAGTTTTTTTTTTTAAGCCTTATAAAGATTATTAAAGCTGTCAAAATTATCTAAAAATATTTGCTCAATATGGTAAAATCATTTGACCAATTTTTTCTTTTATCTATTTTATTGTGGGGACACTTTAGTTTTTCTTGTTAGGGGGAAAATTAAATATTGAAGAAAAAAAAAGCTAAATGTTTTAACTTTAAAAAAATGGGTTTAGAGATATTGATGGTGTTAGTGTATTAGCAACCAACATCATTATTGTCTAATTCTTCTCCTATGGGAGATGTTTATCTTCATCTGACATACCTACCAGATTAAATTATAAAGGAGATTGTTACACACTACAAGGACAATCTATTTTCTTTCTGTTCATATTTCTTTTGATCTGCATAAACTTTTGTATATATAATTTTCTCTTGCTTTTTCAATTTCTGATATCTGGAAAATATTAAAAGATACTTTTCATGGACTAACTTCTAACTCTTGCAACAAAGGTGAACTTGATGACTTTCAATATATAAAAAGATCTCTCCTTTCTGTCTGCATTAGCATATTTTTATTTTGAAAAAGTCCCCTGATTCCTTTATTGTCTCATCATACTTCAGTCGGAAACTTCTCAAATTCTTTGGAGACCCCTAGGCATTGGCACTGGTAGTGGCTCCAGTAATATCAAGAGACAGAAAAGCAATCTTTTGGGACTGGAAGTGATACATCAGTAATAAGATTTTCAGCTTTGTCACACCCTAGTTGCCTGTGATCTCTGAAAGTCATTGGTTTGGAAAATGTACCAATCTGAAAACTGGTTCACATAATTGGCCAATTGAGGTGGAGTGGTGACAATGCTCTTAATACAAATATTGATGGTTTTAAATTTGTACTAATTTTGAGCTGATTGCTTTTGGGGTAGATTATAAATTGTTGTGTGTGAAGTCAACTAGTATTGCCCTAGTTAAAATGGTTTCTTTTTTCCTTAGAATATTAATAACTAACTTTAAAGATATTTAAAAAATTTTTTTACACATGAAAAAAATCAATTGGGAAAGATGGTGTAGTATCTTTTTTCTCATTAAAATGCTGTGCCAGATTCTTTTCTCCAAGTATAGAACAATACAGCATGTATTGATTTTTTTTTTCTTTCTTGGCAGCAGGTAATTTAACTTTTGATTTGTCATCCTTAAAGTGCCCAAAGCAATTAGCTTTTTATTTTTTTAAATTCTCCTCATGCTGTAATTAGTTTTCAGTATAAAACTTCAATGAAAATAATTCCAAAATTTTAGCGCTCACTTTGTGAGGTCTGAGTCAAGATTTTCTTTCCACCAAAAAGGTATTTCAAAATATTTTCAAAATCTGCCTTTTTAGCCATTTAAATCAAAATAAAGTCTTGGGTCTTAGCATAAGAATTTAGTCTGAGCTGGTTTCTGATATATTTTTACCCATTGAATCGCAATACTAAATGTTTGAATTTATTCAAAATTAAACATACAGGTATTGGTGCTGGATTATAGTGAAATGGACATTAAAAACTGATTCTATAATAAAGGATATATAAACAATACTTTGGTCAAGATTCAGATCCTTCAGAGTTTTGCAATTTGTGTGTGTGTGTGTATGTGAAGGATCATTGGCCTATTGGGTAGAATGTTTGTCTATGGTCCAGGAGACCCGGGTTCAATTCCAGGTCGCATCATACCAAAAACTTTAAAAATGGTACTTGATACCTCCTTGCTTAACACTCAGCAATATAAGGTATGTATCAAGGGTAAAGTGGAGCAATCAAGGGAAAGGAGTAGCACCCTTCCCTACACCTCGGTGTAGTAGCTATTGAAAAGGGAGCCTTCTGGTTGCCAACTTTACTACTTTGTGTACTATTTATACATACACTGACAATATTGAATCCTCTTATCCTCCCAGCTATGTTTAAATAGTATCACTGCTGTTGTTTTATACAGATGACTTTGGCATTAAATAACCCATTAAGGTTGATGTGCTATTAGACAAGGAAACAAACCCAACATACTGACAAAATAATATATATATATAGCAAATATGATAAAGTCTCACTTTAAAGTGATAATCTAGATTTTTTTTTTTTAATTGAATGAAGTAAGCATTAATTCATTTGATTTGTTAGAGCATTTTATTTCAATCAAAGTATTTAATAAAAAGTATCAAGCATATACTATATATACTTTGGTATAAATCTAATTTGAAAAAAAAAAAAAAAAAAAAAAAATTGTATCAATATACATATGGATGATAATTTTAAATTGTTGAAATTAAAGCAAACATTTGGTTTTAAAAAAATTAATTCCATACTTATGTGAATAAATTGCACATTGACTGATTAACCAGTCTATACAGTATGTATTTTAGTTCGTTTTTTTTTGGGGGGGGGTTATGCCATATCTATTTTCTTCGAATTCTGCCTCTGAGTGCAAACTTGATTATTTACTAACCACTTCTCAACTGCTATCAGTTTTGTTCCAGGGGGCCTTCCTAACTTATTGCCAAGTTACTGAGGTGCCTCTGAAGAGGAATGTCTACAGAATCTAAGTAATTTTTAAGACCCCACAAAAGTCTTCCTTCATACAGGATACCCCACATTAAACTGGCCTTGTATGGAGTCAAATAAAAAGCTTGTCTACAATCAACATTTGGCAGACTAGATTAATTTTAGTAAATATTTCTATCTCTTAGCAAGCTTTCGCATTCTTCTCAAGAAATACCAAAACAATTATCAAAAGTTGTAAATGACTATCAATATTGCATCCTAAAAAGAAGGAATGTTCTGATGATTACTGTAAAAAGAAGATAAGCTTGATTTCTGTGAGGCATTACCTGCAAAAAAAGAACATCTTGTCAATGTTGGATTTGCCCTTTGTGGATTAATGCTGAACTGGATCATGTAATCTTCAACACAGGATTTAATACCAATTATTTGTAAGTTAACTGGAATTGACCCCCTTTTATTTTATTACAAGTTTATTCTCTGTATTACCATTTAATATGTCATAATTTCTTTACTATATGAGTCAGGGTAAATATTCTTTGTTATAGCCTCCCCCAAATTTTTATAATTGCCCCCTACTGTAATATGTCCAATATTAAAATAGAAAACTTGAAGCATACAGCTATTTCTATCTTTTTAATTTTGGAATTTAATGATTGAGTGAAAGAAAAAAAAAAATTAAAATTCAAAGAAAAATGAGTTAGTGAAGATGTTGAAATAAATGTTTTACATATTAAATTTGTCAAATCTATCAATTCATTTGCTCTTCAAACAATTTATATCACTGATTTACATGTCAAAATTAATAGTTTAAAAAAAGTCAGACAGCAAAAATGATTGAATTGATTTGAAGCAATTTCTAGAATTTAATTGATTCTTTATCTGATGAGTGTGGGAAGGGGTTGCAAGTAGAAAGAAAGGGGGGTAAATTTATTGTTGAGTTTATATGACTAATTCTACTTAACAGCAAATTATTTAAAGTTTTAGTATAAAATCCTTTTTTGTGTTTTTTTATTATTTCTAATCAGTTGACTTACAAAGGGTAGATCGTGGAAATAAGGCAATTTTCTGAATTTCTCTGTTACAAAATAAGACACGAGTTAACTGTTTGATATTCCTACTGATCATCCTATTTTCTATTATTTTACTAAAAAATAGAAAACAAGGTCTGCTGCAGCAAATAAAAAGATAAGGCTGCTAATTAGAAACCAACTGAACCAATTTTGTGGGTTATTTACTTTGTTGGAGAACAGCAGTGACTATTTAATTCATTGTTGAAAGGATAAGGGGGTTCAATACCTTTCTCAAAGGCATAAGTCTGAACTCACTCTATTACATTTACTTTCAAACTCCAGTCAAACTGAGGCCACATTCCAGCATGTTAGCCATTACACCCACCTCAGGGGCTCCTAGAAATAGAAAAAAAATTATAGAATCCTCTACTCTTTATTTGCAGACAAACCTCAATGATAGAGTTGTTACCAATTAGTTGAGAAGTTTGTTATATATGGAAAAACAAATCTCTTTACCTTGCCTTGGTTACACTTATTGCAATGATTATCAAGTTAAACTTAAACTCACTATCAATGGTCTGCAACTCTGACATGCTGCTGTATACTTCAGGCCTTGTATCTAACTAAGCTTAGTAAATGAACACCAATCATCTGTTTTTCCCAAGTGAATATCAATTCTGCACTGCCACTAGCATTTTTTTTTTTTGTGTGTATAAAGAACTTATTTGAAAAGATCTCATTGTATCCTAGAGATACTTGAAAGAAATAAATCATACTGTTCACTTTAGACTATGCTGTAACATGGAAATACCAAACAACCTTTCCTACTTTTGGATCTTATTAGAAGATTCCATAAAATTATCTATGTTTATATGAGCTGAATAGGGCTTGTCAAGAGATTTTTTTTTCCTCTCATATTATAATAAAAGAAAAAGTAAATCATATTTTAAAAAATCAATTTGAATTTGTCCTGTTAATATCGATAGATAAGATTCTGTCTTCTAATCAACTCATTTGATGTCCCTCAATTGTGTCAATGCCAAATCCGTCCACTTCCAGTCACACTAATTTCCCCTTTGTTTAAAAGCATCTGAATGTCTTTAAAAATGTCACCAAAGTCCATATATTTGTAAATTTTTTAACAGTGTTTATTCAATATGGGTGGGAGATTTTTTTTTATAATAAACACACAAAGATTTTCCTTGCTATAACTGAATTATATTCTTGTCTTCAAGCTAGATGTGGCAAGAAAAAGAAAACAGTTTACCTGATCTTAAGGACTCCAGTCCTACACCAGTACCTCCCCCAAAGGAGGAGAATAGTCATCGGGCTATTTTTAACTGATCATGTATTCATTTACCCAACCCCTCTGCCACAAGATCAATTTTAAACAGAATATTCCTGGTTTGAATTCAGTTTTCTTTCTTCTAAACTGGTTGCCTTACCAAGGCTAAAGAATCCAGTCTATTCTATTTACACATAGCTAGTGGGAGAAGAGAAATCCTTCATACCTTTCCCAAGCTAATAATTGGGGAAGAAATGTAAATTGCACTGCAGAATTGATATTCACTTAAATAGGAAAAAAAAAAAACCTGACAGTGGTGATCATGTATACACATATGGAACTTATTAAACTTGACCATGTGTCATTCAGAGGTGATTAATTGAATGCACACATGCCAAAATAAAATAATCTGAGGATTAACCTTGTATGACCCATGTAGATTTTTCTTCTCTGAATAAAAATAGTTTTTCTCTTATTGAAGTGATTGTAGAATATTCTTTTTGTCTGTTGTTAGATTCATTCAAGAAAAGATAATGAAACTTCCTAGGGGCAATAAAAATCAGGAAACCTCAACAAATTGCTGTTTGCTATTCTAAATGAAGATATTTTTAAATTTGTTTTATGTTCTAACATTGTATACACACATCTAACTACCAATGTTCCCTTAATAGTTGTTACATATGCTAATTCTCTGGACTATTATTGGCTGGAGAGTATGGTAGTGCTGAAAAGTTCCTGGTCCAACTAAAATAAAATTGTCTTTATCCTTAAAAATCAATAGTAAAAGGGAGGAAGCATGTTGAGTACCATGTACATTTTGCAGTTCTTGGTTAGGTCGAGACCTATTCAGCATCCCCATCTCATGCTCACAAGCATAAATCATTAAAGATTAATTTTCCCATCAAAATATTTAGTGGAATTGACCCAATCTTTATTTTAGCTTGTTTCAGTTCATTCTTTGCCTCAATATGTCTGCTGCAACTCTAGATCTTTGCACTTCACATGGTGTAATGGTTAACGAGTTAGATTCACACTGAGTGCCCTGACTTCATGCCACAACTAAGCTAAGCAAATAATTATTTGATCTTTATATCTGATTTCTGCCATAGCCAGTTACTTGTAAAATCTATCATGAATGCTATTTGATCTAAATGCGATAGAGTCTTGATTTAAGAAATGGAAGAGTTATCACCTGGCATTGAAACTAATGAAAAATTTTCCCCACCACTAATTTCAGTATTCCCTGAGGGAGCACAATTGCAGAACTAGTCGGACAGTAATTTCACAACTGGCTACTGAAAATTAAGACCACTTTGTAAATGTTTCTATTTATAAAAGTTTCATATGCTAGCCTTCCCTACATCCCCTTGCAATGCTTGTAATAGACCCTAGCTAGATGGGAGAAATGAAAATTCTCTTGACAATACCTTGCAGGAGGAATAGTTTCCCCCCAACACCTCAAAATTGTAGACCCACCATTTTCTATTCTGGCCTACCTACTGGTAAACAGAGTTCACTGATTATCTCAATACCTATTAATAGTGAGTTTAATTTTTATCTTTTGAGTCTATCTAGATTTTGTTTGCCCATGTAATAAAAACAAATTAGGAGGCCAAAGTCTTTTAGGACCATTAATTTTTAAAAAATAAAAATAATGGTCAATCTTATATTTGAAGGTAAAATAAAGTAGACAAACTGAAACTGCCAGATTAATGTATAATAAATTCTCTTTTAGATGCATAGGTTTATTTGTTAGACAAGGCCAGAAGTATGGGACGCCCTTCTAATCTAACTTGTTAATCATTACATCACACAAGGTGCTTAGGGTTTACTTGGCAATAAAACACTGAATAGTTCAACTTAGAAGAAAGATGATACCTCTCTCGTCTTTCTACCTAATATTTCTTTACAGAAGGTAATGAAATAAAATCTGCAATTATTTTCAAAATGAGATCAGAATCCTGTTCAGTTGTAAAAGTTAAGCTTTTTTTTCTTTACCTACTATCAGTATTAGTTCACATAATAGAAACTGTCTCTAACTGGACTCTTCTTTCCCCACTATTTAAAAAAAAACCTGTATCCAACCAAGCTCAACTTGAGATTATGTATTTAATAGCATGGAAGCTTGTCTGAGATATTATAACAGTATTGGTCGTCACTATATCTATATAAGATATTATTCAATCCAGTAAATCTAGAGTTGGGAATAATTCCAAGTAAGACCAATAAAATATTCAAAAATAGAATATTAAATTTAAGTAATTCCGGTCGAGAGCTCAATGTAAATAAAATACACAGAGCAAATAATTTTCTCTTTAAAAAAAACCCAAAAAAAAACTCAATCGGTCACATTCAGATAATAAATTTATTTCCATCCTGTTAAAAGCATTGATATAAATCAATGCTCTAAAAAATTAACAGGACTTCTCCAGATCAAACAAGAAAATGGATTAAAAACTTTTTTCACATTCACAACCAGACTAAGAGAAAAAAAAAAAAAGAAAAAAAGCCTTTAACTTCAAGTAACAATAAGTATCAACTTATGGTATATAAAAGAACATGTGGTTTCTTTATACTTCAAATTTAACAGAGGAAAAATTTACAGCTACAATAATACATATATGTTTGAATGTTTAGATATTAATCTTTATATCTAATCTGTAATTCTGTCCGTGTGAAAAAAAAACCCAGATTGTACTATATGCAAGTTCTACAAACTGATATTTGGGGATAAAAAATTCATTGAAAAATAATAAAGACTAAAACCACACATGCTACTTGAAAATAATCAAGCAGCACGTATGTCTAGTCAAAAGAAAAAAACAAAACACACAAACTGAATTACCTAAACTAAAATGTAATAAAGTGCTCAATAAATGAGATAGAGATAATGTTATGAAAATGATTCCTACATGGGCAATAGGGAGTCTAACAAGGTTTCACCAAAATGGCTCTTCAAGATTGCATTGGCCAATGCAATCTTGAAGAGCTGTTTCAGTGAAACCTAGGTAGACGCATTCTTGGCTATGTAGGAATTATTTTCATAATTTATATATGTTTGAATGTTTATTGTTGCTGTAAATTTTTCCTCTGTTAAATTTGAAGTATGATGAAGCCAGATTTTTTTTTTTTACATGCCATAATAAGTTGATACTTATTATTACTTGAAGTTAAAGGCTTACTTTTTTTTTTTCTTTTCCTTTTCTCTAGTCTGGTTGTAAATGTGAAAAAAAATTATTTTAATCCATTTTCTTGTTCAATCTAAAGAAGTCCTGTTAATTTTTAGAGCATTGATTCATATCAATGCTTTTAATAATCTTAATGTAACTGGGTTTTTTTTTGAAAAAAAAAATATATATATATATATATACACACACACACACACACAGAAATTAATGCCATTTATTCATTTTCATGAGTGAAAAAATAGCATTAATTTCTGTAAAATTAATTGTAGCCAAAGTTTATATACACATATTAGTAAAATATATCCTTATACAGTAAATGCACATAAAAATTTTTGTTTAGGCTATGATTGAAAGATAAAAAAAATATTTTCATATGTACAAATATTTATTACACCCCACTATATAAATAAAAGAAGGGACCTTGCATAATATAATAGTTGACAAACAAGGCTAATTTAAGCATTAAGAGTGACTGGTATATTTTGGTGACTGTAGTGTGAACGATATTTAGAATAGATGACAGTGAAAGTAATAATCTTGTATGTTGTGGGTCTGTAAATGGAATTAGTTAAAAGTTAGGACAGAAAAGACCAACATCCTCCATCCCATTTTGTATTTTTTTTTTTTTTATGTAGTAGATATATTGTCAAGAGATTATTATTTGTAAACTTCTGACCTTGTGTCACAACTAAGCTTAGAGAATATAAAGAGAAGGCACCTCATCAGTGTGTAATGGTTAACAAGCATCAATTACACAGTAATGAGTTTGATTTTCACTTGGTGCTCTTTCAACTTTGTGCCAAATATAAGGCAAGCCTTTTTTCCCTTTTAAGGCATCTTACATGGTTAGGTGAGTTTATCACCAGGTGCCCTATATTTTCTAGACTTGTCCAACATAATGAAAAAGAGCATCTTGTACAGAGTAATGGTTAACAAGCTATCAGACTACTATAGTTGTGGCACAAGGATAGAAGTAATGACTGAAGGAGTTATAAAAAGCAGATTCATAATATAAAGCATATATATATATATATATATATATATATATATCCCACTTTTCCAATAAAGAATAGAAAAAAAAAAAAGTTTGCTTTATTTTTCTTATTGTAAGTATTTTTATCTCATTGTCTCTACTTGAGTCATTCTGTTACTAAGCAGACTATATTTACTTGACTGTATTTTGATTTGTCTGTTCTATTTAAAACTATTGAATTCTTGACATAAAGCTCACTAAGAGGAGTTATATCTTTTGAGCTTGGGAGTGAATTGGAGATACCAAAACACCTAACGTACATAGATGTGAAGGGGTAGAGGACTGTACTTCATATACACATTTTCTTTCTCTCGAAAAAGTTTATTCAGTTATGTTTTTGGCTGATATTTATCTAATATTGTATACTAGGAGGAGATATGGAAATTCCACAGAACAAAACAGGAATTATTATAAGCAAGAAAGGATGATTTGCAATTTTATTGTATATAAATCCTTTTGTTGCCTTTGCAAGAAATACAAAAATATACAACAATCTATTTAATACTTAAATACTAACAAATGATATGAGTATAAATTATATCTAAATTGCAAGATCAATATATAGTTGCATATTCTATTTTGTGGAGAACAGTATTGCTGGTACTGATGAATCTTTGGAGCTTATTAGATTTTCAGCAAACCAATATACAGTTATTTGTTTACTATGCTACTTAGATGTAGTTAGCACAGGTCAATTCAATCTAAGTTGAAAACAGGTGTTGAGTCAAGTATCCTACTTGATTGAGAGGGAAGGTGGAAGAATATTTCTACTTGGCTACAGGGAGGCTACATAGATGAGAGTAATCTGTAAACAATCATATTATAGATGTTTGCCGAGTTTTTTTTCTTTTTTGGTCTTTGTTAATTTGTATGAAAGCAACCCTGTAAAATATTTATGCCATTCATTTTATAAATTAATCTCTTGTTTGAAGATTTCTAAGATGTAACAAAGGGATGGCTAATACAGTAGAAAGAAAACTATAATTTTTAGAAAAAAAATATTTTGGGAGTTTGTTTTATTTTTCCTTTCATATTATAAAACAAAGCTCTTCTGTGTGAACAGAATAAAATCACGTTTTTAATCCAGAAGATTATATCAAAATAATCAGAAATCTGTTAAGTTTTTTTTATCTTAAATTTATATTCAATCAGTGAAAAGGAATTGCTTGGAAGAGATTGAATGTTGAAATTACTTGATTCATAATTCAAAGCTTTTTTTTTTTGCCTGAATATCTAAGGTGAGGAATTGTTAACAATGTTTCTATCATTGTGTTAAACCTTAAATATAATATTTCAAATTAAACCCTTGGATTAAATAAGTCTTAGTTTGGGTTTCACAGAAAGTTACTATGATAGATACTTATATTATTTTGACTATTATACCCTTATCTCTTTTTTTCTAGGTGCACCAGATTCATTTACACTTTGTGGCTGGAAACCACAGTTGTAGAATGGATTAACTGAAATGTAACAATATAAAAAAAAATTGTGTATAAATCTTAGAATTTAAGATATTTTGCTTGCATTGCTAAGAGAGAACAACACATACACACGCCAGGAAATTGTTTGCAATTAACCCTTTTAACTACTAAGTTAAATTATGGTTAAAAAAATTTAAATCTGTGAAAAAAAAAAAATCTGTGTATAAATCTTAGAATTGAAGATATATATCATAGCTATTCACACAAAATATTTTTCTTTTAGCTATTCACACAAAACTAAGATTTATTCACAGAATGTTTTACAAAAATTTTTCCGAATTTTTTTTTTTTTTTTTTTTTTTATATATAAGAAAATTGTTTGCAATTAACCTTTTTAACTACCAAGTTAAATTATTTGCTAAAAAAATTTCAATCTATAAGATTAAAAAAAAACTTTTACACATAAACTCCATCTAACTCTTTCACTACCCTGCCCACTTTTTTTTTTCCCCTCAAAAAAGTTTTAGATGTACAATGTTTTAAGGCTTAAAAAAAAAAAGAAAAAAAGATTGACCTGGACATATGTCCCAGTGAGAGTGAAAAGGTTTATATAGATATTTTGGTCAGTCTCTACTTAAATTGTACTGTAAAAGATGGAATTCTTTCTAGTTATTGATATATGCATATAATGAACAACTTTTAAAACCAGTTTTTCACCACAAAAAAAAAAAAAGGTCATTCATTATAATATGTTTCTAGACTTGACCTTGTAAGTCAAAGACCTTTTTGTGGCTAAAAATTAGGGCTATTCATAGCTTATATATATATAATTTTTGAATTAAGATACCATAGGCAGAGAGTCAGTGGTAATCAGTAACTATCAGTTTCTTTGCCTATACAATCATCAGAGTGTAGACCTGATCTAATGATCACATAGATGAAAAACTGACCATCACCAAGTGTCATTGGTTGTGTCTACCCTATTATCCTGAGCACTCTTTATTCATAATTTATAGCAAAGTAAATAATGTATGATAGCTATCTTAGTAGATATACCTAGGATTAAACAGTCTGATTTGATTATCATTTTGAGTTCCCCACTCTCTCTCTGACTGCCATATTGAACAAATAAAGATTATTTTTCTTGGCAGGTTTTGTCAAGATTTGTATTTAAAAAGCTATTGTCAATCTTCTCTCCCTAACACTGGCAATATCCAGAATATTCTTGTAAAAGTTTGGCTTCCTCTTTCTAAATACAGAATTGTAAGAACAGCTTAAGAGAAATCAGCTTTTCTTCAACTGAGGAGATATTACCCTCTCACTCCCACATCAGGAAAAATGTTCCATTTAAAATGCAAAAATATTTCAGTACAGAGTTGAAAATTATTTAGAAATATCCGATAGAGTTTTAATGGTGCTGCATCACACTAATTATTAAAGTATCTATTTATCACTCTTTAACAGATCCAAGTTGGGCATTTATTTGTTGTTGTTTTTTCTACCCTTCCACATCTGGTACCAAAAGCTGTAATATTTCCCCTTTAACAATATGATACTTTTTATCCTTCTTCTCTATAGATTGGTTAAGTAAGACCAAATTGTCATTCATAGAACAAGTGACTGAAAATTTAATGTTTGACCTTATAAAGTGTTCAGAGTCAATCATCATCATTATTATTCCTTTTTGAACACAAGTTCAGATTTTTTTTTTTTAATAATCATTCACACACACATGAACAGAATAGCTTAAGTTGTTTAAAGAGACTTTGTTAACCTTTTTAAAATCAGATAATAATTTAAAAAAAAAACAACAAAAAAACTATTGCTGCCACCTGGTGAGAAGAAAGGTCATTAATAACCAATATATCAAATAATTATTTTTTGCTAAAACTTGATTTTTTTTTTTTTTTTTTTTTTTTTTTTTTCAAAACTTACTCAGGTCATCATTACTTTGACAACAATAAACAGTATAATTTAGAGACAATAAAGGATAAGCTTTAGGTGCAACTTTTTCTTATCCTCTTGGTAGGAAATTGTCATCTATACAATCTGCTTTACCAACTAAGTTACAAGTTCCATAGTTATTTCAGATGTCTCAGTCTACATTCTCTTGATCTGATAGAGATTGCCAGGCTTTCTTAAGAGGCAAGAAAAAAAAAAGTCGTCTCAGCAAGAGTTTATCTCTATTATTTTCAATATTTCCTATTCCTTTGTTGCAGTAATGTTAAATTAAGAAAGTCTTTGCCTCTTCCAGTCTCTGCTCACTTTGACTTTTTCAGTAACCAGCAAAGATTCTGAAAAGACGGGGGATTGGGTTAAGGTAAGTGGAAAGGGTTATATCCTGGGAACAGAAAAAAAAAAAGTAATTTACAAAGCTTTTTGCTTAGATGTGCTACAAGGCCATATGAATGGGGCACCCAATGAGACTCAAACTCACTTGTGAAGGTTTGCTAACCATTACATCACCCGGCAACAATTGCTCTCCCTGGAGAGAAACTGCCTTGGCTTTTATCTCTCTCCACTGGCTGAACCATTCTGATGGACAGGAGTGATGGAATGCTTATTTAAAAAAAGGAAAAAAAAAAAGTTTGGGTAAACTGGGAGGATAGGAGTTCAGTCCTTGTGCTGGGTTGTACATTTCATTTTACTCTTCAATCTCAGAAAAAGGCTTAAGTGAAAAAAAAAAAATGCTAATGCTTACAGTTTATATTTAATAAAATCCAATCAATTGGTTATAGCAACAATTTCTTTCTTACTATAACATTGAAATAATGATAAGAAAAAAAGTTAAATTCACAAGTTGTTTGGATGATACCCTGTTACAATGTGGTCCCCTATTGCACCTAGAGAGACATGTTTATTCTCAAAAGTTAAGCTGAAGATTTCAAAGATTGGTTTTTAAGATAAAATAGTCAATGAAGAGTTACTTGGACTTCAAGGCACCTTGTTTAGTATAATGGTTAACAAGCTCAACTAGCAATCAATTGCTAGTGAATTTGAGTCTCACTGGGTGCCCTATACTGCCACATCTAAGTTTTTTAGATAACTATTTGGTTTTCAAAGGCTTTGGTTTAAACTTTTTCTTGACTCCAATATACTAAGATAAATCATCTTGTTATTCCAGTTTAATATTATTTTGTCAAATGAAAATTATTTTCTAAATTTTAATCAATGACGGATTTTTGTTTTTAAGTTTTAATTTTACACTTGAAAAAAGTTTAATAGGATCAAACAGTTGGTTTT
The DNA here is from genome assembly GCA_963585895.1 of Sepioteuthis lessoniana. NCBI lineage: Eukaryota > Metazoa > Mollusca > Cephalopoda > Myopsida > Loliginidae > Sepioteuthis > Sepioteuthis lessoniana. The sequence goes on from OY757922.1 coordinate 14,061,153, forward strand.
CTGAAATAGTCAACTTGTTACCCCTTGTCTCCTAGAAAATTGGTTCGGGTATAACAGGCGCAATGTAAAGTTGGTGACCTTAGTTGAGGGTGACCCGAAGGCTCTCTTTTCAATAGCTACTACACCAAGGTGTAAGGGAGGGCACTATCAGCTCATTGGCCTAGTGGGTAGAGTGTTCACCAATGGTCTGGGAGACCTGGGTTCAATTCCAGGTCATGTCATACCAAAGACTTTAAAAATGGTACTTGATACCTCCTTGCTTAACACTCAGCAATATAAGGTATGTATCGAGAGGAAAGGAGTAGCATCCTACCCTACACCTCAATATAGTAGCTATTGAAAAGGGAGCCTTCTGGTCGCCAACTTTACTTACCACAGGTGCCCCTTCCAGAGTAACATTTTCCCCGCGTCCTCAAATGAGAACAATCCCCCAATCATTAATTAATTGGGATAAGTGAAAAATCTAACAGATATTCCTCATTAAATTCAATTCTTTTCTTTGATGTCTCAACCTTTATTCTAGAAATTTAACTTGGCAGAAAGTGAATGATTACTTATCTCAAACCAATCCTGAAGGCTAACGAATGTATTTGCTTAGTGCTGAGGACTGTATACATGTCTTTCTTACACAACAGTTAAGAGGTCCTAGATAATTACATTTCCAGGAAAAAAAAAAGAAGTGATTTACCTGTATTGGGGTTTAATTTTGTAAGGATGCCTCCTGTATTCAACTCTTTGCTTTTACAATTCTTATGAACGTTTATGAAAAAAATAAGACACTTGTCTTATCAATCTATATTAGGGATGGGAATAAAAACGAGCCCCCTCCCTCTAAAAAAAACAAACAACAAAAAAACTTATTTGCTATTTATTCTGACAACATCTTCCTTAAGAGTGCATTAATTCATAGAGATGGGAATTGATTGGCAGTTGCTGGCGTATATATTTTATGAATTTATTTTGGAATAATGTTCTCTTCTAAATGTGATTTAAACAACTGTGGGTGGTGATAGTAGTTTTTGACAATAGTATAAAAAGTAACAATACTCTAAGACAGAACTGTTTCCTTTCAATGTTTTTTTTTTGTCAGGTAGTGGGGACAAATCATTTTTTTTTCTGTCAAATACATAAGTTAGCTTTTAAAGAAAGAAACAAACCAAACCATCTTTCCTAAGGATGAAAGAGTATCATATTAGTTTGAGGAAATTTCAAAATTACTGTATATACTTCTATACGGGTGAAATTTTAAGACCTAATTTTCTAGGCAAAAATGGGGAAGTCTCATTGTAACCCTTTAGCTTAAAAGATTAAGGATTTCCAGGCCATAAAATAAGGGTCAATCCAAAAAAAATCAATAAAGTAGCTCTGTGCAAATACAACAGACTATTTTTAATTTCTGAAGCTTACATGTCAAGTATAAGTATACTATTATTTTTTTAACTACCACCAATGAATTTGTTCCTCACTGAGTATATCAGTTTGTTCAGGCCAACAACTAATCACTTACTCTGTCTACATTTGTACAGATTTTTTAGAAGCATGCTATAGATTATCTGATAAAGAAAACAGTGTCATTGCTTAAGGATAAAAAAAATTTTTTTCAGTTTCCTTGCTGTACACTCTCCTTTCACTTGATAAAAACTGGTGAGAAATGATTTGATCACAAAAAAAAAAAAAAAAAAAAGAAAAAGGTATGTCAGAAATGCTAGTATATATTCCCTCCGGCTTGGCCACATTTTGAATGGAGACTCGAAGACATTGGAAATTATAAATCACCAAACTTCTGGTCTGTTTATTTTATTTTATTCATTTTTTTTTTTTCTTTTAATAAAAGACACCATATTGGTGTTTTTGTTGGCTTTTTCTTTTGTTTTCTTTCTTTGTATGCATTCATGTAATGGCCCTCTGCTTTCAGAACTTAGTCCATTCCAGTCCTAATTTGGACATTCTAGCTTCTTGTTATATAAAAATAAGGGGTCATTAACCCCCCCCCACTAAAAAAGATTTTTTTTTAAACCTATGAAATGGGTACAAGTTTCTTTTCAAAAAATTTTGTTTTATTTCATGGTGAAGGATTTTATAATTTCTATTTTTCATTCTTTTTGTTTGGTAGTTGAATATAAATCTCCCACATGAAGATTTGTGATGTGTTGTTTTTTCCCCCCCATATTTTTCCATGGGGGTTGGATTGTTGCAGGATTTTGCACACCATTTATTCCTCCTTCCATGACAACACAGAAATAAATTTAGTTATAATTTTTTTTCATTTTAATTTCATGAGTAAAAAATATATATATCATGATTTTTTTGTTAGTATCAGTTGCTTTTTAGTTTCAAGGCTTTTTTCCTTTTTTTAAAAATTGTTGTTGGTAAAACAAAAAACAAAAGAATGTCTCCTGTCTTTGAGGAGAACTTTCATAAACTGATGTTCATGCTGGAATAAAATTATTAAAAAATTCCCTAAAACTGTGTTCCTTTAATTTTTTTGTTTGCATTGTGGTAGAAGTTTTTTTTTTTTTTTTTTTTTTTTTGAAGACTTGTTAAATTATTATTTTTTTTGTTTTTTAATCTCCATATCTTAACTGAAGCTTTCCCTCCTAGTGCTTTCCACTATTCATTGTTGACTAGCTGAGGTTGGTGTTTTTTCAAAAGTGTGTCAAACCAGAGAATTAAGATTTCTATTTTCACATTTTATAACACAAACTCTTCGAATGTGTTTTGTATTTGAACCTAATATCCATAATTTTAAACATTTTTTAAAAAGTTTCCTCTTAGAACAGCCTTTGGGGAAGCTTCAACAAAATTTAATTTCTTTTACACTAAGATCGTTTGAATTCTCAAATTAAATGTAGATGTCAAATTTGTTTGTGTCCTGTTTACACGAAAACAATCAGTTAAATATAACTTTAAAAGGGCTATTTTTATTTATAATTTTTATCAAGACAAACAAATGAAATCTTCATTTTCTTAGGTGTGTGTGAGAGATTATATATTTCATACACACGAAACAGAATTGTAGAATCAATCTTCCAAATGAGCAGAGCGACCCTACCAAAAAAAAAAAAAAGACCAGTATTTTACTCTCAGTAATTATTCTAGACAAGTTTTTTTTTTAAATTAGAGTAGAGTTTGCCTGTTCAATAATTATTCTTGGGTATACTCCATAAACAATTTCCTGTCTGAAATAAATAGCTACTGACATTGTATTCTGGCTAAAAAAAAAAAAAAAAACATTTTATTACTATTTGTTGGCGGGGGGAAGCCTGATTAATATGGGTCACTTAATGTGATGCTTTCTGCAAGAGGACATCTTGCTGTTGTTGGATTTACTAGTTAGCTGCTTACACAATCCAGTTTGTTCTATTTTCTTCAAGTTTAGTTTTTATATTACTGAGTAATCCAATCATGGCTCATAAAGGCATGAATCTGTTTTCCCTCAGTTATGGGTAAATAGTAGAATAGATTTGGTTGTTTAGGCTTGGTTTGTCAACCAGCCTAAAAGAAGAAGGAAAAGGAAAACTGAATTTAAACCAGTGTTCTGATCAATAATTGACCTTATATGTCACATACTTCCAACACTAGTAAAGTTTGTTTTCTCTCTTCCCCACCCAACACTGCAAGTGTAAATTTGGTACTAGCTTGTGTATACACATGGGCACCTCATATGGTATAATGGTTAGTTAGACATTGGCACATAACTACATCTTCATTAACAAACGAAGTAGGCTCACATTTGTAAATGATAATTTGCTTATACATTTGTAATATATCTTGAAACTCTAAATAGCCTTTTAAAGCCAATCAAATTTAACTAATGAATTACAGGAATCTGGTACCCATTGTAACATTTGTTTTGGAAACCATGAATTCCAATAAGCATTACATTGTCATCCTAGTATGGCTGGGATTACTAAAAGAATGGTGTTGCCTCCTACAAAGTTATTCACTTGCAAGGTGGACTAGAAATTGCTTCATTCTCAAAGAACATTTTAAGTGGATGTATTTATCAACTCCTCGTCTTGAGGCTGTAAAATACACAGACTGCATATCTTCCCCATCGAAATGAGTGTCCTGAATATAACATTAGACAAACCGATGATGAGGCTCCAGTAATTACCATTGCTCCCAGCTCTACTCTGGCTCGGGGTGGTAGTATCTGATAGGGTTCTAACTATGGGTTGAATAGAACTGTTTGACATTTAAACTGAATGCAAACAAATGACTTTTATGATAAATTGAATTGCTTGAAAGAACTGTTTGCTCATTTAACTGTGTTAACAAATGACTGTAGTTTTATTGAATTGGTTGTGATAAATAGCTCCAAGTATTGCCATCTAACTTTGTTGACTTCTGTTTACCACTTTGACATTAAATAACCCACAGTGGTTGATATGCCATAAAACCACACCCTCTGCTCGATCAGTAGAGTTCTATAGTTTTTAAATTCAGTTTTCCTACCAGGCCGTTTACCATGCCATAATTAAAGAGCACAAAACATTTCTATTTATCTGAAGGTTTCAATACATGTCTTTCCGAAGTGTATCAGTGCTATGTATGAATGTAAAATGTCTCGTCCAAAATTTGAACTCTGATCGCCATGCCTATTATTTACGATAACCAGTACACTATGAGTGTCTCAAAAGTATATTGCTCTAATTAAAACGTCAGATTTGCTATAGTTGGCGGCTGATGAGGGCAGGGTATCACACGTTGTTAAAAGAAGGTTGATATGTGAAGTTTTTTTTTCAATTCTGCTTAGTGCAAATGCAGACACGCTAATTATTCACTATGGACAATGTAAAAATGATGCACGCTCTGGTGAAAGAGGCAGACAGAATGATTACGTTTAAGGCTCTCAAAAATGGTCTGCATTGAAAAGTCAAAGCGTTTCGTTAAGATATTCTACTTGGGAGTGCCAAGATCAACGGAAAGAAAAGTAACATTACAAAAGCGAATTTAACCGACACGAAATATCCCAAAGTATAGACAACAACGGAATGAGAACAAGCTATTCCTTTGGACTGAATAAATATTTCGGTTTAGAATTCCTTTAAGGTCAAAGCACCAGAAACGTTGGAAATATAACGACCAATATGAGGACTATTGTCAGCAACTGGTAAATAATGATATATATCTTAGAAATAAAATCATTTAGCTTTAAGTTTTTTTTTTCCTTTTATGAATAAAAAAAAAAGTCATGATTTTAGTTAATATCAATTGCTTTTTTTGTTTTTTGTTTTAAGGCTCCTCTCACTCCGTTTTTTTTTTTTTTTTTTTTTTAGTTGGTTAAACAAAGAATGGCTCTTGTCTTTGGGGAGAAATGCCTAAAACTGATGTTCATGCTGGAATAAAATTCTTAAATACTCTAAAATTGTTCCTGAAATTTTTTTTTGGTTTGCATTCTGGTAGAATTCATTTCTGAAGACATTTCTTTAAAATATATATTTTAAACCTTCATATCTACTTAAGAGTCAAATAGCAAAATGAAATCGTCTCCAATATTTTTGTCACTTAACTTACAAAATTAGAATTCAACTTATCACAGAACATTTTTTAAATTAGTGAAGATGCACACCCACTTATAAAAATGCTAATTCATTTACACAATGGTTCAACCAAATTTTCATAATAAAATTTCTTTTGTTACAACCGCAAATGTGTTAATTTACTATTCCTTTTTATGACCTGCAGTTAGGGAATTGAATTCAGTGTAAATATAATTTTTGTGTAGTGCGTAAAGTTTTTATTTATTTATTCATTTATTGGCCTAGTGGGTAGAGTGTTCGCCAATGGTCCGGAAGATCTAGGTTCAATCCCAGGTCACGTCATACCAAAGAATTTAAAAAATAGTACTTGATACCTCCTTGCTTAACACTCGGTATTATAAGGTACGTATCAAGGGTAAAGTGGAGCCAGCCAGGGAAAGGAGTAGCGCCCTCCCCTGCACATTGATGTAGTAGCTATTGAAAAGGGAGCCTTCTGATCGCCCTCAACTACGGTCGCCAACTTTACTATATAGTATCAAGTATCCCTTTATCCAATACAAATAATCTTCAGTTTAATGATTTCAAGTTATTTCTATCTAATAATAATTATACAGTTGCAAGTGATTATTTCTATTGAATAAAAGTCTTTTATTTGCACATAGTTATATGGTTTCAAGTAACTAATAACAACCCTTAGAGCCTCAAGTAACTCTTAATTTACTGTTATGATAGTATCAAGTATTCCCATCTAATAGAAATTGATGAGAGACTGTTTGCAAACTATGGGTCAAAAAGATCTATCAGATTGGACCTAGGAAAATCTGTCAATGAAAGAGTTCACACCCCAGATCTCTAGAACTGAAGCCGCACCATAATATACAGTTTACTAGGACGCCATTTTATTTGGCCGGGGTGAGGTTTCTTACCCATCTACAGGGGATAAAGTCAGCATATTCTAAGCCCAAACGGAGAAGAGAAATGTTCTGTTACCAACAGAACCCGTGGAAATTCAACGAAATGGAAAAAAGAAACTAGGAGTATAACGAAGAAGGTGATTAAATATAACGGAGAGGGTAACTTAGAATAAAAATATGAGTCGAACGAAGATCCCTAAAGTTTTTTTTTTATTTAGAAGTTTAATAAAGGCTTGAGTTGAGAGGTAGCCTTTGTGCTGGTCGTCGTAGTGGGGAGAAAAACAGTTAAAAAGTGATGAGCAGGCATTTGGCGTTCAGCCAGTAGTTCTAAGTCCCATAGATTTTGGAGTGAGAAATGAATGTCTTCAAAATAGATAAGCAGAATAGAGATAGAATAAGGCAGCTAGGAGTCTGTGCGAAATTTGCATCGCTGCAGTCATAGTAAAGGTTTTGTTGCTGAATAAGGACAGGAATGATTTAGTCAGCCATAAGCGTAGTCCGATAGCAGTGGGAGAGAGAAGAATGATGATCTCGCACAGAGTTAGGAGGAATGAAATAGCTGAATGTGTGAGCGTAATTACGCGTCGCTGTAGACATAGCAAAAGTTAGAGGCGACATAAAAGTGTTCCTGTGAAAGTGGCGGAATAAATACATCTAATTCATATTCAACTGGGAACCTTTGGTCTTGAAAGGGTCATAAATTAAATGGCTATGAAGAGAGAGGACTGAAAGTACGTCTATCCTGCTCAAAAGAGTCTGAGGAAGAGAGAGTTTGGCGGGCTTTCACCATTTCTATGTTGCCCGGGAAAAATGGTCTGGGCAGAATAGGATAAGTCATCTTCATTGGGTGAAAATAAGCGACGACAATAACGGTCAAATTAATTTACGCACAAAACAAAAATACGAAGTTCTTTCTGCTACAGGGGTATTTCAGCCAGAAAGAATTTTCAATTTCATTACTCATAAATCCTATTTTTGCCTTTAGCAACTATAGAAAAAAAAAAAAGAATATCAATCTATATAATACTTAAAAGAGATGTTATTAGTAAATGGTCAGTATAATAGAAAACGGAGATAGTGATTTAAGTTCAATTCCTGGACTAGGCTTTTTTGCATTTCCCATAGCACTCATACCCTTGAAGAAGGTCTGAATTCCAGTTCTCCCAAAATAGTGAGGCTGATTGGGATCCTTGACACTAGTATGACAACTCGTCTACGAGAAGGAAAACTGAATTCAAACCTGTTGATCTGCTCCGAAAAGTTGACCTTGTGTCACAACCTACCCGTGCGGTGGGGTGAGTAAATATAGATGATATACATTTATTTGTATTTAATTCTTCCGAAATTAAAAGATCAATATATTTTTAAATAACGGTATTATTACCGCCGAGGAATCTTAGGATCATTTTTTTCTTTTTAGCCTTTTGATAGCACATTGTTGAAACGCATTATATCTTCAGTATATATATATATATAACACTGTGCTATGCTACTTCGTGAGGTTGCGTAAAGTTCGGTGGTCATGGCAGAGGTCAGTTCCATCAAAGTAGAACGCAGTGATTGTTGTAAAGAAGCAACATGCGTGTAGAATATCCCAATTGATTCAGAAGCAGAATAAAAGAATATCCCTCTTGGATGCGGAGAGTTATATGGAAAGGTGTAGAGAATTGATAAATTAGATATAGATGTATTGAAAAAGGATCATTTGTTTCTGAAGTGTGTATTTTTTCTTTCTGTATTAATACAAAGAAAGACAATCCCACCGATGAATCCAAATTCAACGAGGAAAATAATTTCACACGCAGTGTTGTCTTTGTTTTGTATGTACGAGTTGACTTTTAACTCTGTAATACACACTGAGATTCCTTTCCAATTATGTATACATTTTGATATATTTATAATAAGGAAAAGTAAAGTTTAAAATGTATAAGTTTTTTAATTTTTTTTATTAAATCCTAATTCATTAATTGAAAAACAGAGATCTTTACAAATAAGTACAAAAAAAGCACGACCGATTCTTCAGTTCCTGTTCAGTAGCCTCGTTTAAACAACGGATTTCATCGGCAAAATGATTTTTCAAGTTTGTTTTTTTTCGTAATTGGGTTGTAATTAAAAAGTACTTAATTTTTTTTTTTTGTAAGTATAAAAAATAAAATCCTGAAAATGCTTTAAACCAAAGAGTACTGTAGTGGAAGGAAATTTCGTATTTTGGTTTGGCGCGCAATTTAATTCTACGCATAATTTTACCCAATCAGGATGACCTATCCTATTCAACCCGGATCTCTTTCCCGGGCAGCAGAAAATGGGTAAGCTGCCAAACACACGCTCTTTGGCTGAACAACGCCGTCCAGTGCAGACGTCCCACTGGCCGTTCTTCAGTAGCGACAGCAGCATGGACACATGAGGGAACCTATCTAATTTATATATTCCTTACGTCTATATCTTTTAGACCAAGGAATCCCAGTTGAATATAAATTAGATACATCCAATACGCCACCACAGGAACCACTTTATGTCACCCCCAAAATTGGCTATGTCGATGCGATGCCTAATTCCGCTCTCGGCACCTAGCTCTCATTTCACCTCTGGGCCACTTTAATGGAGACAACACACGCCTCTCCCCAAATCACCAGACACACAAAACTCAAGGTGACTCCAAAGTTTATTTCCTCCAACGGCAAACAAGACTTTCGCTAAACTACGGCGAAACACAATCCCTCGCACGTCCCACGATACGCGCTGCTTTCTCTTCACTATCATATCTCCATTTCGTCTCTTACTCACAACCTTTCCAACGAGACTTGCAGCACAAACACAAACTACATATGCCATGCTGCTAATAAAAACTATTCTTAAAAACATTTCGACTTCGACATCTTGGAACTTCTCTCTCCTTTATTTACCTAACAACAATTAGTGAGGGACTTACACACTTAGCGAGGAAACAACTCAACGTAAACCCACACACGCACGTTATAACCTATCTTCGCTAATAATAATAATAATAATAATAATAATAATTTTAATAGTCGCTAAATTACCTTTTTAAAAAAGTACCATTTTAAAATGTAAACCTCTAAAGAAATTCTAATGAGAAAAATATAACTTAATTCTTTAGCTTCTTTTTATTGTACCAACCTATCCTGCATTGTCAGAGGGTTAAAAAAAAAAAAAAAAAAAAAAAAAAAAATCGAAAGTTTGTTGATTGATAACTTAAAGTCTGATTTTTTTTTTTTAGAGACAAATCGTCTTCATATTTCTTTGATCAAAAGATCAATTTTGAAATCAGCGTAACTAAAAAAAGAAATTTAAGAATAAACCATTCATAAGTCAGAGTAAAGTTGGCGACTTCAGTCGAGGGTGATCCGAAGGCTCCCTTTTCAATAGCTACTACACTGTAGAGTAGGATAGGGCGCTACTCCATTCCCTTGATTGCTCTACTTTACCCTTGATCCATACCTTATAATGTTGAGTGTTAAGCAGGGTAGCATCAAGTACCATTTTTGTGTCTTTGGTATGACTCGACCTGGGATTGAACCCTGGTCTTTCGGACCATCGGCGAACACTAACCATTATGCTAATGGCCCGGTCCTGGCGCCAATGGCCCGGGAGACCAAGGTTCAATCCCTGGTCGAGCCATACCAAAGACTCAAAAATGGTACAAGATGCCTTCTTGCTTCACACTCAGCATTATAAAGAACGGATCAAGAGTAAAGTGGAACAATCCAGGGAAAGGAGTAGCGCCCTCCACTACATCTTGGTGTAGTAGCAATCGAAAAGGGAGCTTTTGGGTCACCCTCGACTACGGTCGCTAACTTTACTTACAGGACCGGGAAACCATTCATACAATAAACAAATACTTTTGATTTAAATCTTTACGTGAACTTTTTGACCATTTTGATTCTTAGCTTCTTTTGTTACATTTTAAAAGGGTAAGAAGAAAATCAATTAAGAAAAACTTGATTGGACATAAAAAGTTAAGATTTTTCTCGTATGTAAAAAAAAAAAAAAAAAAGTGGGTGGAGTAAAACAATTTCCAACCACTCACGGATTTTGGTGTATTTTTTTAAAAAGTCACCAAATAAGAGAACATACAAAGAGCTGAATTCAATGATTATTTTAGCTGTTAATTTTTGAAGGGGGAAAAAAATCCCAAGAAAATATGCATTTTCGAAAATTGTCAAAATTATTATCGTGTATCTGACCACAAATTAAAAAAAAAAATGGATATAAAAAGTAGAAAAGAATTCAAGAAAAATAATGAAAAAAAATTTCGGCAGCAAATGTTGATATTTTTATGCTATTTCATACTCAATTGCAGTTCAGTAAAAATACAGAAAAAAAAAGTATTAAAATAATTTCGTTTAAAATAATGCGCGCGTATATTTGGTCACTAAACACGGACACACTAATATTTAGCTTATATCTCCCTTATAATATATCAACCAAACCAACATTCCGAGACGAACTTTGAGTCCGGTCAAATATAACTTTATACCTATTCTATGATTTTGGTGGTGTGAAGAAAACCCAGATTTAGTTTTGGAAATTTACCTGATGATCCGGTTAGGTGAAACCTCGATAGTTTTCTTCTGACTGTTGATATTTAGAGACATGCTCGTGCGTGCATGTGTATCATCATCCTGTCGTGCCACTAGCACGGATATCCCTGGCCCTCTCTCGCCACTTTTCCCTATCGTTCATCGCCTCTGGCAGGTCTTCAAGGCTACATTCCGTATCCTCACATAGCTGCTGAATGTATGTTCGTGCTGGTCGTCATGTTTTTGCCCAGCCATATGTGGGGTCCATAGGAGTACATCACTTATGAGCTCGTCCCTGCTTCTCCAGCAGTGTCCTGCATGTCTGGTTCGTCTAACTTGGATAGTTTTCGTGATAGGAGGCAGGTGGCCGTAGAGTTGGTGTCTTGTGAGGTGTTGCCGCCAGGACTTGCTCAAGATTGCTCGCAGCCGCACACGTGTGAGTGATATATATCTCAGGAGAGGTTGTTTACTCTCGAGTTGCCAGTAGAAATAAATTTAAGTTGTATTTTCCTCATTCATAATTGATCCCGACACGCTCATAGTCACATTTGACGTCACAAACCTATACAGTAATATCCCCCATGAATTAGGAAAACAGGCCCTCTCATTTTGGACAGATAAATACCCAGAAACATTACACCCAAGATTCAACAAAAAAATTATCACAGATGGTATAGAACTAATCCTTAATAGCAACTCCTTCCAGTTAAAGACCCTAGGAACAGCTATGGGGACTAAAATGGCACCAACATACGCCACCCTAACCTTAGCATATTTAAAAGAATAATATATTTGAAATGATAGTGAGAAAAAAAAGAAAAAAAATACATAAAAAAGAGAATTTAGTAGGTCATGAAAAAGACACTAAGACAATTGTTTCTTATTCTGGAAATGCTAACGGGAAAACAATGAATTATACAACCTACACCAACAAAATAAAATTCACTATGGAATACAGCTTTAAAGAACTACCATTTATAGACATCCTCATTAAAAAAAAAAAAAAAAAAAAAAAAAAAAAAAAATGGCCAAATCATCACACCTACCACAGACATCCAACAATACTTTCACTTCAATAGTCACCACCCCCAAAACTGTATAAAATCCACTCCTTACACTCTCGCACGTTAAATATACATCATAGTCACTAATAAAAACCTCAGAAAAACTCGCCTTAAAGAACTATAAACAACCCTACATAAGAGAGAGGATACCCAACCAACACTGATAAGTGATTCAAATTTGCAGAAAGGAAAAAAATACTAAAAGAACTACGAAGCCCAAAAACATAACGAAAAAAAAAAAAAAAAAAAAAAAAAAAAACAAGCAAACATACGTCGCAACCTACAATAAAAACAACCCAGAACTATTTCCAGAAATAATAAAAAATGTAGAACTTAAAAGCAAGGACAAAATTAAAAGAAATACTAGACACAACAGAAGTCATTAAAAGCCAAAGATAACCGCAAAATTTTAAAATACTTTTTCTACATTCAGGGAAACAAATAATATAAGGAGTTACTAAAAGCAAAAATAAAAAAATATGGAGTATGTGATAGAATTATAGAAGGAAAATCCTATATCTTCAAAAACCCCAAAACAAAATTCAGAATAAATAAAGGTTTGAGCTGCAACTCAAAAAAAAACATCACCTACATTATCGAATTTAAAGAAGCATACACAGGATCCTCATTAACTCTCAATACCAGGATATCACTCTACAAAAGAAACATTAAAATTCCAGAAAATTAAATTTGTCTAAACACCTATACGAATGTAGCAACGGATAATTCAAAACAATACTCCTATACCAAACTAACGACAGCACATTACTTCAAATAAAAGAGAGAAAAAAACTTCACAGAAAAATTCAAGCCCTCACTGAATAAGACTATATATATATATATATATATACACACAATAGTAAAAGGTAATTGGCAGTTAAATTTGAAACCACATTACTTCAGAAGATAAACCTTATAGAATAATTCAAACCCACACTGGATAAAATATAAACTAGACAGACAGAAAAAGTAGCTTTAATTTGAATTCTAAACCATTTTAGCACCCAGGAAAAAACGACCAAAATATTTTAACATATCAACTTCAGAGACGCAACGACCCTGAGTAAAACCACAAAAAGGTCTATAGCCTATCTATGACTCAGAGTAATTAAAAAAAAAAAAAAAAAAAAAATGAAACCCAAGGGAGGACATAAAACACTCTTAGAAAGAGAGGAAAAAGAATCAACCCCAACGCGGAATCTATCACGAAATTAAAAGAGATACCCCCCTCAATTAAAACATCACACCGGAAAAAAACATTAATAGTTCTCTGAAGAAAGCCATAGGCTGGAAACGCTGCGTAAGAACTAAATGAATAATTTTTAAAAGAATATAAATCTTTGTGGACCTATTAATTTTAAGATATATATGTATGACCGCGGAGTATTTTATTTTTAGGATCTTTATGTTCGAATCTTATTTTCCTTTTGTCTGGGTCGAAGTGGTGGAGAAAGTGCCCGATACTAGTCCCAGCGCTTTCGACCATTTCGCTGGTCGTCCTCAGGGGTTGTGTTTGATTTTGAGTTACTGTGAGTTTTTATATTTATTTGGAGTGGGTTTTTTTTTATCGAATGTAGTTGGTTCATTCTTTTTGGTTGGAGGTAATAGGATTAGTTATTGAATATGTTTAATATGTTAATGCCCGTATTGAATGCTATTTTATTTAGATTTATTCATAGGATTTAAAAAAAAATTAATGCTTATTGCTTCGAGGATTTGTAAGCAATTTTTGTTATTTTTACATATGATTTTTGCATTATTAATGAGGATCTTTCTTAAATCGAGAGATTTGAGCTTGTCAATGTCTTTGTTATGCTACAGCAGAAAGAACCTTGTATTTTTTTGTTTGGCGCGTAATTTAAGTTAACCGCCAGGATCGCCGAATATTTTCACACAATCAGGATGATTTGTCCTGTTCAGCCCGAACCATCTTCCCTAGCAGCACTAAAAATTGAAGAAAGCTCGTGAAACACTCTTCCTCAGAAATCTTCAATAGGAACCGACGTTTTTACTGTCTGCTCTTGAATAGCAGTAGCAGCATTATACACTTTGAGGCGAGCCATCTATTTTACGGACCCCTTGTGTCTATTCTTCTAGACCAAGGGATCCTCGTAGAAAATAAATTAGATGATACACTATAATAACTTCCTACCTTCTTTCCTTCCTATGAGACTCTCAGCATACCAGCGTAAACCCTTTACTTCATGCTGCCATTAAAACACTCATATAAAACCGAACGATGTCTTCATTCTTCTCCACCACCTTTATTTTCCATCAACATTTAGCGAGGGGATAACCACCAACGTAATACCAACTTAAACCTAAATCCTAATAAAAATAATAATCCCATCGCTATAATGCTTTAGCGTAATGGGGGGGGGGTGACACTTTCTTCACCAACACAACCCCTCCATTAAGAAAATAAGACTTGAACGTCTTCACTTAAAGATTCTATGAAGAAAACATACCGGTCTTCAACAGAACAAGTTTAGATAACGACTTGCTGCCTAAGTACACGTATACAGTGTAAACCGGATATAAGAGCGTTGTCTGGACCGGAGAATAAGTCTCTTATATACGAGTTTCTTTTATATCCGGGTTTGGTCTGTTTAAGTAACATAGCCTCTAATTTGGGACCAGAGAAAATCTCTCTTATATCAGAGTTTCTTATATCCGGGTTACACTGTATATAAAAATGGACCCATACATACATAACACGATACTCCACATTCTGACATCAAAATCAAAGCATTGTAGTATCACCTCCCTTACTAAGGTCAGTAAATGGGGCAGTCAATACTAACTCAACAGAAATCTTGGTCCTTACTTCCACCTCGGCCAAGGAATGCTATCCCAGAATCCATCGCCTCTCATTCTTCTCTCTTCCCTTCTCTCTCCTTTTCTCTCTCGCTTTCCCTCTGGCCAATCAGCGGAGATAGTAGCAGTTGCCGAAGAGGAGGCAGTTGCTGAAGAGATTCCAAACACTAAACACACGTGTTGACCGCCGGACATTTTCTAGCCAACACTTTTATTCTTCGTATACAACGCCCCGTTGTATACGAAGAATAAAATTCCTCTTTTAAAGTTAATATTTGTACTTCTCATTTCTTATCTCAAATAACATTACCCAAGTACATATATTACAGCTTCACTATCCGATATAATTTAATTTCATTGGCTGGACTAAATTTTTTCCTGTATTTGTTGTCCAAGTCTCAAATCTTCTCCACATTCTTCTTTTATTTGCACAAATTTTAATTGTCTTAAGTATCGTTATTGATTAAGTTGTTGTTGTAACCCAACAAAAAGTTACTGAATAAGAAATAACCAAAACGGAGGTTATGAATGAAATTGAAATCTTTAAACAAATACATCATCATCATATCGCGCTGGTAGCACGGATATCCCTGACCCTCTCTCGCCACTCCTCCCTATCGTTCATCGCCCTAGGTAGGTCTTCAGGACAACATCCCGTATCCTCACATAGCTGCTGAATGTATGTTCGTGCTGGTCGTCCTGCTTTTGCATGGCCATGTGTGGGGGGTCCATAAGAGTACATCTCTTATGAGTTCGTCCCTGCTTCTCCAGTAGTGTCCTGCATGTCTAGTTCGTCTAACTTGAATAGTTTTCGTGATAGGGGGGCAGGTGGCCGTACAGTTGGTGTCTTGTGGGGTGTTGCCGCCAGGACGTGTTTAAGATTGCACGTAGCATTCTTGTGTAATTGCCGTCTAGCTTCTTCTCCAGCCGTTTTGTTAGCGTCCATGTAGTGCAGCCATATAGCAGTATCGATGTGACCGCTGCCTGGAAGAAACTGCGTTTCATTTTATCGGTGTTAAGAAGGTAGCCACTGCTTGTGGTGATTACTAAGTATATTTCGCCCCATCACAATAGTGTCCAATGTATTTATTAGGATTGGGACATACCCATTAATGTTCACTGGTAGGGTATATAAAAATTAGTCTTATTTGACTCGTAAATGGGAGATTAACAGGTACTACTAGTCCGGGACAGAGTTGGCCTGGGAGTAATTGCAATGGACTTTTTATATCAAGGACATTCTTTGGGTAGTCTTATCCTCTGTAGACGTGTACTTGGTTTATTTTATAGCTCCTGCTGACAGGACTAGTCATTTATGCAATCAGTGACCGTTTCCTGTCTTTTAAAGACAGCAACTCAAAATTATTAGATTGTGATACTTGAAACCATATAAGTCGAGGGCAACCAGAAGGCTCCTTTTTCAATAGCTACTACATCGAGGTGTAGGGGAGGGCGCTACTCCTTTCACTGGATTGCTCCACTTTACCCTTGATACGTACCTTATATTGCTGAGTGTTAAGCTAGGAGGTATCAAGTAATATTTTTAAATTCTTTGGTATGACGCGATCTGGGATTGAACCCAGGTCTCCCAGACCATTGGCGAACCACTCTACCCACTAGACCAATTGTGCTAATTATTTGTATTGGATAAGATTATTTATATAAGTATTTCAAAAAAACTTATAAACACCTACACAGAGAGTGTCAATTATTGTATACCATATGTTTAATTCGCTTACTTCACGCAAAAAAAAGATAAGTCATGAAATATTCAAATCAATCAGTGAAAATTGAGTGGAGGCGTTCTTTACATTAAACATGAGCTGTTATTTTTTTTTTTTCATCGAATATCTTTTGAGGTTGTGTAGGAAATCTTATTCCCCCTCATCCAAGAGTTCACACAAGTGACCCAATTTATGTAATTTGCTGGTTACATAACCCATAGTACAAAAATTTAGATGTTAAATTTTTTTTTTAGATATAAAAGAAATAACGGAAGGATACGTTTCTTTTTTCGAAATCAAAACCACGAACAGAACTTGCTAATGAAGTCGTCAGAAAACCACTTTGGGGCATCTGCTCCGAGTGGTGTGCGTGTGTGTGTGTGTGTGTGTGTGTGTCCAGCGTATCGGACACACCTTCATGACAATGATCCCCCGATTGGTTCTTCGCGGCTTATTTAAAAAAAAAAAAAAACAAAAAAACAAAAAACAAAAAAAAAAACAAACTTAATAGCCTTTTTGCTCGACTTGTGAAACGAATCAATTTTTAGACGACTGGAAAGAAAGATGTTCAGTTTATTTGGCATTGATTTAATTCAGCCATATTGTTGTCTGTTATTAGATTTCTTGCAGAACGTGATCCTCGTTTCAATATGTCTGTAATGTATAATAAGGAAATATTTACCACAATAACGACTTCATTCGATATTCTGAATCTCCACAAAAGCAATGGTTACAAGGGAAATTGTAGACGTGTGTTTTTTGATTTTTTTTTTTTGAAAATATTCTACAGTCATGTCTGGGCTAAATATTCTTGTACATTGAAATTCGATAATTCTAATTATGAAAGAAAAAAAAATGGAGGGGGGGAAGCCCCCAAAATGAAATTGAAAGAAAGAAATAAGTGGACACAAAAAATTATTTTGTATGTATATCGGATTATTACCTAAAATCAGAGTGTAATATCTGTCTGATCTGGGTTCTTGGGATCTATTATTCTGCTTGTTTGTACGTATGGCCATTATGCTTGTCTACCGAAGATTAGAGTGTAGTATCTGTTCAATCCCCTCCGTTTTTGAGATTGAATTGGTTACTTTCTTACCAAGAAACCTGCATAATTAGCATGAACGGATTTGAAAAAACATTGAAAAATTCTGAAGGAGAAACGGTAAGAGGTTAGAAAGGAGGAGGAAGAAAGCAAAGAGGCTAAAAAGAAGAGAAAAAAAAGGGAAGGAAAAGACGAAAGCCACTTTGAAGCTTGCTAACCAGATTAGATAATGAAAGATTGAAAAGTAGGCAGAAATGAAAATATGTAAAAAAAGAATTGTTATACGTTAAAATCCTTTTAGAAGAGAGAGAAATTAAAGAAAGGGATTATTGATTAATTGATGATTAACACCAAGTTATCCCATTTCTGGTCATTTCATTCCAAGGAGTTAGAGAATCGCGTTCATTGTGCATTCAAATTTACCTTTTTACATAGTTAAATTTTTTTTTTACAATAGTTACCCGATATCAAACATTCCAATCAAGTATTTACATACAGTTGTATAGTTTTAAGTATTCCTAATAAAAATAATATTATTTCAAGAAATTATTTCTATTTAATAATAGCCATTTCTTTGCAAACTGTAATATGGCTTCAAATCCTTAGTAAACAATTTTAGATTCAATCACGTATTCCTATCGAACAGTTTTTAAACTGATAGATGTAACCTATATATTGGACCCTAACAGGTATTACTTCTCCGAGGCCGAGTGGTCCTGAGAATAATGGCAGTGATGGGATACTCCACATTCAATCATATAATTTACTTTCGTCGAAAGTCTAAGATGCTGCTAAGATGATTAGGATTTTTTCTGATCTCGAACGTATACTTACTATTTTGAAATAACGATCGACGAGATGTGATAAAAAGTAGCTGATATTAACGTTATATGACTTTGATAATGCAAAGGAAATGACAAGGAGAACAAAAAAGTCAACGACAAAGATTAATTAACAAAGAAAGATTCATTTATAATTCTATAAAACGAGCAGTTCTTTAGTTGACAAGTCCGTCCGGAGAAAAACTTGTTTCGGTGGCCGTTAAGGTTGCATGGAAAGACAGACGCAATTTGAAAGACGTTTGGTGTTCAGAGAATAGACTTACTAGTATGGATCTCTAACGCTGCGTATGTTTATTTGAGGAGAATATTTTAAAAGAGTGCTCAATACGGGCTGTTCGAGAGAGCCGTAATGATATATGACCTTTGAAGAGGGCTCTTTACGCTACACTTGCTGCACTGAGTAAAAACATCTATGGAATTGCTGTGCCGCAAGTTTACATAATCGGGATTGGAGTGGAGTTGGTTGAGGGCTTAACAGGTGTATTTGTAATCCATTGGTGTGCTAGATGACGATACGGCAATTAGCGGACAAGGTGTTACATGAAAAATCCCCTTGTTATTACCAATTTAGACCGCAAAAGAAAGAGCGTGTGCATGAAAAAAAAAAAAAAAAAAAAAAAAAAAAAAAAAGCGAAAAAGAGTGAAAGAAAAGGAAGAAAATGGTGTTTTTATGTGTTTTGGGGTGCTGCTTGTGGTGCTTGAGAGTTAGCCAAACGGAATCATGCGTTATGCCAACTACTGCGTCTATAGAGTCAGCTGGTGTCTGTGTGGTCGAATACTGTCCAACTTTTTTTTTATCGTAACAAAAAGGGCATTAATTATAAAGAGATTTGATTTAGAGAACAACATTAAGATGAAGGAAATAAAGACAATTACTACTACTACTAACTTGGCTAAAATTGTTGAGAAGCACAAATTCATGTTGGGATGGGAACATAAGTTTTAGCCGATTTGAAAGAATTTCGCGGCGAAGTCTTCGATTCTATAAAAGAAAATACCCATCATACGGTAGAAAGTTCGATTCTCTGATTCCTTAATGAAACTAGAATTTGTATTTGATAAAATATTAATTGCTTAATGACAACGATGATGGGTATCGCTTGAATTTTGTTTAAGCCAAACAAAATAAACATTTCAACATTTTCTAAAACAAATTTAATTACAAAAAAAAAAAAAACAAAAAAAAAAAAAAAACAGACTTCAATCTCTTGTTTCATCGACTAACCAAATAGATCAACGCCTAAGATTTAAGGGATTTTTATAGTACGGTTGGGAGGAGATTTGTCATCAATTAGTTCAAAACTATAAAAGATAAGCTCTTTTATGGTGTGATGGCGAACAAGCTTTTCTTTAAAGAAAAAAAAAAAAAACTCAAACAAAGCCTTATCTCATGAACTTGATTTTCTCTTTAATATGTGGAAATTTGTTAAGGAACCGGTGATCCTGTTTCACCGAATATCAGCAGCCCCTTGGGGTCATGTGGCGTCCACTATAAAAAGAGCTCCTACAGAAGATTCTTCCCCTTTTTTCCACTCCCACCGCTGTTAGCAACAGGTCCATTTGTAGCAGCCCTTGACGGCAAACGTATTTGGTACCTTCCACCGGCCAGGAGCCAAAAACTTTACCTTATATTTTTACCTTATAACTTCACCTTACACCTTATAACCTAACCCTACATAACTTCATTTTTACAACCTTACAACCTAAACTTACAATCTCACAAATCTTACAAAACCCTACCACGTATCTGAACCTTGAACTCTTTTTTGAACCCTTACATATTCGTTGTTTGTTCCATTTGGAGTAAAACCCTCTTTTTTGTTTGTTGTATATAAATTTTGTTTCACTAAAAGTCGTTCGTCTCCTTTCTTCAAAAGCTGTCATCCATCTCCTTACTGCTGTTGAAGTACGGTTTATTCTTTTACAAAATGTAGGAATAAACCGGGCTTTTCGGGGTTTATAAAATTTCCCATAAATACTCTTAATGTAACTTTGAGGGTTTGCAAGTTCGTCTCGCAGAACAATTCGTTAGCGTATTAAATTTCCTTTTGACTGGGTGCCTTATATTTCTTGCCTTGTGCCAAACTAACCGAAGCAGAGCCTAAGGTCAGGAAAACTCGCCTCTCAGACCCATTTGATAATACAATGACTGATTTTCACTGGGTACCCTATTATTTTAGTACTATGCCAGACTAGCCGATTTTTTGTGAAGAGGCTTTTATGAGCATCTATCATAACAATGGTTTGCAAATTTTAAACTGATCACTTCGATAATGACACGAATTCGATTCTCACTGGGTGCCTCATACTTCTATTATGCCAAACTTAGCTGAACTTAAATGACTACCCTGGTTTAAAGTTACGAACCCCCTTATTCTCCCTCCAGCTATGGGTAAATAGTAGGACGGACTAGGTTCTTCAGCCTTGGTGAGGCAACTAGTCTAGGAGAAGGAAAACTCTGAATTCAAAACCTGTTAAACTCCGCTTAAAAATTGACCTTGTGTCATATCCTGCCCGAGCGGAGGGGTTGGTAAATAGTACCCTGGTTTAAAGTTAGGAAACTCATCCATCAGTAAAAGAAATGAATTCCATTTCCATAAGATGCCTAGTTACAATGGCCTTTTGCCAGAAAATCTTATTAAGAAATGACCTGTTAAGGTGTATGATGGTGAGCGTGTGTATCCAATCAATTCACAAGTGGTGCGAGTTTGATTCTTACTGGGAGTATCAGAAAGAAACGTGGCTTTGTTGAAACCTGAATGATATTTGAGATTATTTACCAAGCTTAGTTAAGAGGCGTCTTTTGAAAAAAAAAATTGTAGAAATTATCAGCCAGAGTTTAACTGAGTGCAAAGTTAAAGTACTCATATACTAAATCTCTCTCTCTCTCTCTCTCTCTCTCTCTCTCACTCTCACACACACAAGTGAATGAGATGGGAAGGAAAGACTGAGTGAGGGAAAGAGAAATTCAGTTCATGTCAAGGGAAGATTTAGTGTATCAGTTCTTGTGCTTTGTAATCAACCAAATGAAAATAGCAAAATGCGAGACACAGTCAGATTTAAAGCGGAGTAGGGCTGGTTTTAATTTAGGTTTCTTCTATAACAGTTACTCCACCGGAGTTAAAAAAAAAAAAAAAAAATGAAATAAAAATAAAATAAAAATAAAATAAAAACGTGAAGAGAAGATATGAATACATGACTTTCAAGTGCATTAACGTGAATGAATGGCAAACAGCTTCATCCTGGATTTGAACTCATCTTTGATTCCATTTTTAACGAGGATTACCGTTATGTTAAGCATGCCTGGGTTCATACACTAAATTTTAGACAATAGATATGACCTTACTTTTCGTCATTCCGTTTCAAAAATGGTGAAGCATGTGGCAAAGAAGAAAGTCAACCATAATATACTTATGTATAATAAGCACCCCTGACTTTTACGCAGAAAATTTGAGAAAAATAGCGCGTTTTATACGCGAATAATAACGGTAATAAAAAGTAAATTACGAGGATCATTAAATAAGTTTCCAGACTTTTCGTATGGGCACTTTTATTGGTAGTACACACATGAAACTTTAGTCCCCTTCGAAGTAATCTCTTCCGGCTGCAATGCACTTGTTGTACCGTTCCAATAACTTCTGGAAGGCCCTATTGAAGTCCTCTTGTGTGAGCGTGTCAATGACCTTCGCCACAGCCTCTTTCAACTCCTCAAATGTCTCATAACGACAGCCTTTGAGCTTAGGGAATAACCAAATGTCACAGGGAGCAAGGTCTGGACTATAGGGAGGGTGAGGAACTGTCTTGATACCCATCTTGATCAAATAGTCTGTGACAAGGATGGAGTTGTGGACTGCTGCATTGTCCTGGTGGAAATGCCACTGACCCGATTTGAAGAGTGCTGGCCTCTTCCGATGGAATCTCTTCCTGAACTCCCTTAAAACCTCAACATAGTAACCCTTACCCTTTGGCCAATCAACTCTGGTGTATTGACTTCCTTACTCCTCCCACACCTCTCATCATCCCTCACAGACTCCCTTGAATCTCTTATGCCACTCAAAAACTGATGCTCGATTCATGCAAGATGGTCGAAAAGAAGTCTGAAGCATTCCATACGTTTCTGTGGCATTTTTTCCAAGTTTAAAACACAATTTTATTGCATATTGTTCTTCTAAAGTGTCCTCACGTCCAGATTGCATTTTTGAAATTCACCAGCTATAGCAATCAGGCTTTAGTTGGGTGTATTCCAATTCCTGCTGTAGCTGTTGATTTGAAGCTGAAATCATAAAAATTGGTCAGTCATCTCATAAGATGTATAGCAATAACATAGTGAATTTTCAAGAGTCTACGACAATTTTAAATGCCTGTACAAAAAAGTCTGGAAACTTATAGAATGTACCACGTATTTCTTCAGCATTAAATTATTTTGTAACAATTATGGAAAAGGAATAATATCTAAAACAAATCAAATGACTTGATTGTCTGCGGTATTTGAAAATTGGGATTCAGATTAAGATGTATGTACTTGGTTGGGTTTGTGATTTTTAAATTTGGTCAAGAAAATGCGGTTAATTTGAAAATGGAATCCGAGAAAATGGTGAATCGTCCTGGTTGTTGGCTTTAAAACACCAAATGACCGTTGCGTTGTTTTAGAGTCCACTGAGTCTCTAACGAGTTACAATCGTGGAACGCCCTGTGTCGAAATAGCAGCTTCATGATAATTATTATATAATACCCTGCGTCCCTTGCATTGGAGGCGGAGGAGTGAGTAAAGTTACGGTTGTGAGTGTGTTGAGTGGAACAGTCAGATTGAGTCGAGAGGGAAAATCTCAGTGACATGAGGTTAAAAAGCATTAAATAAAACAGGGTAAAATAAAAGTCAAGGGTGGATGAAGATTGTATTTTTCACCCCAGCCGTTTTAAAAGCACTTTAAACGAACGATAAAGTTTATTGCACCTCCACCATACCTCATGTGAGGGTGGCGACAAATTCATCTGCCCTGTCAGCATTTCCCTTTGGTTCCTTTGTTTTTAATGGCATATCAATTTTCTTGGGGTATTTAATGCCAAAGCCAATCTTTTGAAGAACAGTAGTGGTACTATGTAATCCGTAACTAGGAGGATAGGTGTTCAAACCTTTTCCAAACTTGAGTTCGAACTCGCTTACTACGATGTCGCAGTCCAGCACGTTAGCCACAACGCCTCAAGGAATCCCCATTGTTGGACAATTCAAATATAAGGAAATGACCCAAAATCTAGTCCCTTTCACCAACATGTTGATTCTTTGAGGATTATGCTTAGAGGTTTGAGAATTGCGTAAATGATAGATTTATATTTATATTTTTAGTGTAAAAAGTTTTAGTACATAGTTGTAAAATTTCAAATAGTCTAATACTAATAATTGTGTGAATAAGTATTCTTGATAGAAATATTTTACTCACACGCGCGCACACCTATATATATATATATATATATATATATATATATATATATATATATAGTGAAACATGCATGCATAATTTAAGATCCTTTCAAGTTTTCTGGAAAGTGTCTTAGTTTCAGGTTGGAATCGGTAGATGAATTTCCCAAAATTGTCCCGAGTGCTTTCGGACCCTTCATAGGCCATCATCAGTGGTTGCTTGTTTGTGTGAGGTGTGTTTGTATTTTTTAAAAAGAGTTTTGAAACGCGCTCGGGACAATTTTGGGAAATTCATCAACCAATTCCAACCTAAAACGAAGACACTAATTAGAAAACTTGAAAGGATCTTGAATTATACAGACAAAATTTGTCTTTATCATTTAATGAAACATGCTTAAATGAACGACTGCTGCCAAATTACACACACACACTATATATATATATATATATATATCGTATTTGACGGTGTATAAGACGCACCTCGGTTTCAGCCGGGTAAATCAAGAAAAAATTTGTAATTAGTAAAATTATTTGAAAATGATACAGCCTCGGCTATATTTGTGAGGGAGATGATCTTGCTTAAACAAGCAATGATTACAGTTTAGCGAAAACTAAAAGAAAAAAGAACGCAAGCCAATAAAACTTTATTATATTCAAAATGTAAGACACCAAAATAATAAAAACCTACACATGGCATATAAGACGTAGGGGAATTTTAAAAGATATTTTTATTTTAAAAAACTGCTCCTTATATGCTGTCAAATACTATATATATATATATATATATATAATAAAAGGTTTGCTGTAAAATACGAATATTTTTTTTTCAAACAGATCTTTTTGACATAGCGAGGATCCGAAAACAATGAAAAGGTATTCCTTACTTTCCGATTTCCAAAACTGAAGCCTCATCATTAGATGAAGATTAGTGTAATACCCAAGACACACCTTTGGGGATACTATCAGCGAATTCTAAGCTCCACTTATAAGGCTGCTTGTACTATTTTGTTCAATGGAAAAAATGCAGCAAGCAGAAAGACTCAAACTAGGACTGGAATTTAAGTTGATTTGTGCCCCCTCCCATCAAAAAGGAGTTAAAACAAGAATAAAGATATTTGTACTAAGAAGAGCAATGACTCCGTTTAAAACTTCAAAATCAAGGACAATCTCATTACAAGTTCTAATTACACCTGTGAAAATCAAAGACTTAGTGATCTATAGTTATTACAGGTGCTCTTGGTTTTGTTTTCTGACGTCAGTAGACAAAGTGGGGAAAGCTAGTGTATTGATTAACAAATACAAATTGTACCAGAAGACAGAGGAATATTAAATAGGTTGGTTGGGTTTTAGGGCACATCAACCCTTTTTATACAAATGTATTAAAAATGAGATTTATAAACGCATATTTCGTTAACAATATTTTTAAACGAGCTAGAGCTCATTTGTTTGGACTAAGTTAAATGGTTTCAAGGATTTCTGTGTAATACCATCAAACAATTTAAGGGTTTCAAGTATTGTTTTTAACTATAATAATTCTATTGAACATTACTCTTTCGTTTGCACGTCACTTAAGTGGTTCCAAGTATTTCCATGTAATGCTAACAATTCAATTTAACATCGTTTAACTGTGTGCAAACAAATGACTTGTCAAACAGTTCTATTTGATCCATATATGGGATCCTATCAAGGACTACCACTCCGAGTTCGGTTTTGGTTTCTTTGTTTAAGGGCATATCAACCTTTGTAGGTTACTTAATGCCAAATACATCCTTTAAGAAGAAAAGTAGTGGTACTATTTAACCCATAGCTGGGAAGATAAGGCGGTTCATGCCTTTCACAAGGGTATTAGTCCGAAAGAGAACGTAATAGCATGACTGGAGTTGGAACTCGCTTACTACGATTCCGGAGTCCTCGTGGTGTAATGGTTAAAGCGATGAACTGCGGAATCGTAGTACGCGAGTTCGTACTCCAGTCGCGCTATTACGTTCACTTTCGGGCAAATACCCTTGGGAAAGGTATGAACCTCCTTATTCTCCCTCCAGCTATGGGTAAATAGTAGGACGGACTAGGTTCTTCAGCCTTGGTGAGGCAACTAGTCTAGGAGAAGGAAAACTCTGAAATCAAACCTGTTAAACTCCGCTTAAAAATTGACCTTGTGTCATATCCTGCCCGAGCGGAGGGGTTGGTAAATAGTACTACGATTCCGGAGTCCATCACTATAACCATTACAATGGCAATGAAGGGCTACTCCATATCCCTCAAAGCTCTAGGACTGAAGCCTCACCATCAGACAAAAGTTATTGTCATACCCAGGACATAACAATTGAATATCAAAAAGATCATTTTTAGAAGCAATTAACACGACAGTTTGACATGATCTGACTGGCCAAATATACTTTAGTTTAGAACTTAATTTAATATCATTTGACCGTAGAGTAGTATATGCTATTGAATCAAACTTTACAACCGAATGTAATAATACCAATACATGTGTGACAATTGCATTTTACCAGAATTCATGAAACAAATATGGCCAAACTTTTATTGCCAATC
This sequence comes from Sepioteuthis lessoniana, assembly GCA_963585895.1. Classification (NCBI taxonomy): domain Eukaryota; kingdom Metazoa; phylum Mollusca; class Cephalopoda; order Myopsida; family Loliginidae; genus Sepioteuthis; species Sepioteuthis lessoniana. The sequence goes on from OY757922.1 coordinate 14,087,555, forward strand.
ATACAAATATAGTGTTACAGCAAATTTTGGCGCGACCAGACTGCTGTATTTTTGCAGAATGTCTTTACCCAACATCTCCGCCTCGGACAGTATGTGACATCAAGTTAATTTGTGGAGGTTGGTTGAATTCAGAATTTTTAGACCAGGATTTGAGCTCTGGCTCAATAACCGTTAAACTAAGCACGCCACTGTATTTTTACGCGAACTCCATTTAGAATTTGAACACCTCGTCGTAGTTTAGATGTTAGCATCTCTAAAATCCATTGTTAAGTTCGATTTTTTTACAAGGTGTCCTCGTGCCAAAGTTTATAAACCATAACCGTGTTTCAACTTTGGAAAAGATTTTTATATTTTATCACCAACTCACTTTACCATTCTCCAGTTAAGAGAAAATGGAATATTTCTGCCCTTGGGAAGATTTGATGATTAACCATAAAACATTTGGAATTTTGATAAGTTGTATTATTCGATTAAATTTTTTTTGTTTTTTAGCATTGTTGGTTATTTAATGCCATATCCGGTTTATACATATATATTAGATATAATTTGTCAACAAAGTCAGGTAGTTTCAAGTATTGCTATGCATCACTAACAATTCAATTAAGCATCTGTTATTTGTTTACATACAGTTAAATATAAAACAGTTCTATTTCAAGCAATCTAATAAACATAAATCATTCATTTGCTCTCAGATTAAGAGTTAAACATTTCTATTTGACCCATAGATTGGACCTTATCAAGTGCTATCAATCCGGGCCAAAGTGAATCTGGGAGCGATGGCAATGTAGGGATATTCCGCATTCCTTAAGGCTTCGACTTTACAGGAGCCTAACCATCAGGTTGTTTAGTGTCATACCCAGGACACTCGTTAGAGGGGGTATTACCCCTCAGCAGTCGGTGTATTCTACAACCCCAGCTGACTAAGCGGTAAACGTTTGGGGATATAGAATTTGTTTACATAAATCCGATGCTAACTCAAGAGGGTTAAAACATTAGTTGTCCCAAGTCTCATACTCCTTTCGCAATTTACGATTGACGTTTAAATAAGAACTTGAACCAATTTGATATTAAGAGAAGAATTGGTGTCAGTGTGTGCCCAAGCCGCTTCTCAAATTTTGAAACTTCGTCTAAATTTCTCAGATGAAACTAAATTATTTTTATCGCTTAGAATATTCAGACTACTGGCTTTGTCTTTATTGTTATACTCACTATGTTTCCACCGATATTATCCATAGAAATAATTACTTAAAAGCGTATAATTATAGCCTTTTTTTTATACAAACGTTTTCACCGCCCTGACGATAGAGCTTAGAATACACTAACCGTATCCCCTGGAGAAAGAGGAACCCCCACAAAAAGGTGAGGGTTCCTAGGTATGACACTAAACTATATCTAATAATGAGAATCCAGTCCTAGAGATGTGGGGGACATTGCTATTAGTTCCAGGGTCTACTCTGACCTGGAGTGGTAATACCTATTTGAGTCCTATCAAAGGTTCAAAGTGATCTGGTTGAAAATTAGTATTAGATTGGAAATACTGTAATAATTTTAAGAAAAGTTTAACAATAGAACAAAACTGACCACATGTGGCTTTCAACAGTAATTCTAGCGCTTTCAGAGTGGAGAAGGGAGCTTAGACAATAAGACAGCAAAACTGCCTCCGACCATTTGTCGGCTGCTGCTACTACTAATGCTCAGTACAAACTCGAGACCGGACTGCTGAGTTAGTAAAAAAGATAGCCTGCAGAAAGGTTTTGTCACTCACTCCTTCAACTGTTAAAATGGAGTTATCCGAGAATTTCACCTAAAAGACAGCTTTACAGAAACGTCAACAAAAATTTGACGAAAGCTGAAAATTCGACCATATTTCAACGAAACCACCAAAAAATACCCAAATTTAAAGAACTTTGTTTTCAGGATAATCTCTCTTAGATAACTAAGAGAGAATAACCCGCAAATTACAACAAATTTTAGCGCTTTATCCTATCTCTTCTCTTTTGTTTATAATATATAAAACTTTGTTTCTAAAACTTTGTCGTTTGTATAATCTTTTTGAATAAGTGTCCGAAGTAGAAAACTACGGAACCTACTTTGAGAAATTACCCACCGAAACTCCCTAAAAATATTATCGGAAATTTGCCACTTTTCTTTTATATTGCAAATTTGACACTTCATATTTTTTTAATAGTTGAAACCATTTTGAGTGCAAATTATTTGAATTAAATAGGAATACTTGATAACTTTAATAAAATAATAATTACTCAAATTATTAGTTTCTTGAACCCATGTAATTATTTGCAAACATAGCCATTGACTTTATGAGTTGAAAGTTTCCCAATGGTTCAGGAGTCCAGTGTTCAATCCCAGGTCGAGTCAAACCAAAGACTAAAAAAAAAAAAAAACATGGTACTCGATGCCGCCTTGCTTAACACTCAGAATTATAAGATACGTATCAAGGGTAAAGTGGAGCAATCCAGGGAAAGGAGTAACCCCCTCCCCTACGCCTCGGTGTAGTAGCTATCGAAAAGGGAGCTTTTGGGTTACCCTAGACTAAGGTCGCTAACTTTACTTTTTTTATAAAAAAGTTATACATTACGGTTTCAAGTAACCATTCATAATTTTTTTGTAAGTTATATTACATCGAGTTTTCCTATGTAAGTAAATATAAGTAAATTTCATGGTTTGCTTTGTTAGCGGCGTATGGACCCGTTGTGGGTTATGTTTTCCATGTTCCATTGCAACTAGTTTTTATTATATTTATTTTTTTTAAATCTTATTTGTCAATCATTTGTTTGCAATTATAGGGTTCCAAGCATTCTATCAAATACAAATTTTTAAAAAGATCGTTAAGTGTTAACATTCCGGAGTTGAGTGAACCTGGGAGTTATGATAATGAAGGGGTACTCCCCAGATTGGGAGCCTCGTCTCTAATATAAATAATTTGCATGCAGTTTTGGTTTCAACGAATAATAATAATCCTTTGTAAACAATTACATTTTCTAATGACCGTATGCAAATTGTATCAGGTTATTGTTTTATGAATTAATATCTAATTCTAATGTTCAGACAGGGTTTCCTTGACTCATAGATTGGCCCCTAACAGGTACTTCCTCACTGGATCAGAGTGGACTTGGGAGTAATGGTAACAAACAGGTACTCCACTCAGCAGAATGGCTAGGCTGATTTTTATGGTATATTTCTTTGCACACAGTAACGCTTGAAACTATTTAACAAACACAAATAGTTTTATTTATTGTTAATAATCATTTGTTTACACACTGTTAAATGGTTTCAAGTATTGCTATCCAACACTAACAATTCAAGTCATTTGTTTGCACACAGATAAATGGTTAAAAGTTCTATTTGACTTATATATGAGACTAACACAACCATTTCGAGTAATAGTTGACCGGAGAGCGATCGAAATGATGGGGTACTCCATTTTCCCCTAAAGGCCCAAATACTGAAGCCTGATGAACATTTGATTTTGTGTCATAAACAGGACACTCGTTGGAAGGAGTCTTCAACAGAGATGCAGTCTGCATATTCTACAGTCCCAGCGGATTGGGCTGCTTTGAACTGGAGCCTTACCCCGAGATATAGCTTAGTGTCATACCCAAGACAATTCTTTAAGGGTGTAAGTTTTTACCTCTTTACAGAGGGTACAATTAGCGTATTCTAAGCCCAGCCGACGTGAGTGGGGCTGGTGGTGAAAGTAATGTTTTGCGACATTACTTTGATATTTATTTATTTAACAAATTAACTTAAATGACGAAGACTCACTTAAAAACAGAAATATTCCCAACATTTACTGCTCATCAGGAGATTAGAGACAGTATTCATGCAGCGTTTTTTTTTAACATACCAATAGATTTAAACAGATTGCTTTTTATAAATAAATTTGTGGAATATTAAAGTGACTGTTATACCAATTACAGTCTGATCTGGAACAGAGACTACGTAAACTAGAGATAAGGAAAAATTAAAATCATTCAGCCCACAGCAATATTATAATCTGCAAACGTACTTATGTTATGGAAGCTTGCTATTACTCAGACTCCAGTGAAATATCATCTGAGCTGGTGTTTAAAAACTTCTCAGGAGTGAAATGATAAAATAAGTAAAGTTAGCGAGCAGAGTAGTGTTGCATAATTTGGTGATATCAATAACAACGGTACTACAAATACATATTCAAATACAGGCGCCATACAAAGGCGGAAACAGGCGGACTCTTGTTCAGGTACGAACGGTTTATTAACTTCTTGTCTTTGGTTGTTCGACACGAGAAGAGAGACAATTCTTACTATGCTGACCATACTATCTGATCCCCACCAACGCGCAGTGCATCTTGTGATGTCTAAGATCTGTCGGTAGAGATCCGAAAACCTCAACTTTTCGACTCAATGGCCGAATCCCCAACTCTCGCCTCAATGGCAGAAACTCAATTGTCTGCCTCCATGGTCCAATTTCAACTGACTCTTTTTCAAAATTCTCAAATTCTCAGGACCATCTCTTCCGGGCATGACGTCATCCACACTCCAACCCCATTTCCTGTCTGGAGGTTTATTATGACAATGGTGATTGTCATATCCTTTGCGCTCGAGTGTAAAACGGTTCCCAATGCACCTGAACTCTTAACCCGTATAGTTCAAAGCTCAACCAAACTGAATGATAAAAAATGATTAACGAAAAATGATTAATATAAAAAAATCATTCCTTAATTATATATCAGTAGCTACTACACCGAAGTGTAGGGGACAGTACTATTCCTTTTTCTGGATTGCTCCACTTTACCCTTGATCCTTACCTTATAATGCTGAGTATTAAACAAGGAGGTAACAAGTACCATTTTTTGAGTTTTTGGTATGACTCGACCAGGGATTGAACACTGGTCTCCCGGGTCATTGGCGAACACTCTACCTATAAGGCAATGGGCCGAATTGTCAGAAATTATTCACCGATTTATTCAAACGTGAGTTTATTTGGGTTGTTAGAGTCAAAATTTACAATTGAACATGTGCACTTACAAAGCAAAACTTTACACCAAAAATAATTTGAAATTAGGAAACACCGATCACTGAACTGTACAGGGTTTGTTTTTTTTTTAATTCTAAAATTCAAGTCTTCGGTGAACATACTTTTTATGCTCCTTCAGTTAATCTATAAATTTACTTTCAGATAAAACTCAATACCAGTATAGAGATTCTGACAAGCTAAGTCTTATTTTAAACCGGGCTTCAGGTAATAAGTTAATTGTATTGAGGTAAGAATCGTAAGTTATAAACAAAACAAAACAAAACTAACTAACCAAACAAACACAAGTAGCCGGAAGAAAGATGATTTGACAAAGTTCAACAATTCACCCATTAGACCAAGTGTAACAATATATGCTTGATCTAACACTGCTGACTGAGAACATAAATTATCCAGGACTTTCCGGTAACAAAACTCGAGCAGCCATCAGGTGGAAACTGGCCGGACGATGCGAAAGTGAGGAGTTTTGCAAGCCCCAGTAAGAGACGATGGGATTTCTCGATTCGCTTTCTTTTGGTGGCTGGGGTGCAAGGAGATAAGCGTTTACATAAACGAGTCAAAGATACAGGAATAGCCAGGCCCAAATATGAAATACGTTGTGTCCATTATCTATTTGCACCGACTTTGACGGCCTCAGAGAATAAACGGAGAAAACAAAACGTGCCCAAACGCCTGTGTGTGTGAGTGTGCTTCTCCGTCAGACGATTAGCCATCACCGACTCAGCAGTTGTCAATGACTTCGCCACACGAAACAGCTTTCTAAGCAGAAGTACCATTTCATGGAGTAATGATTTACGTACGCTAAATTTGTGGATCATTATTAGCAGCGAGAGTCATCTTTTTTTTTTTAAATCCTTTAATGACAATGTGCAGAAATCTTAACTCAGAATAACAATATTTAGTTTCTTTCTTTAATGGTGCATCAACATTTGTGAGTTATTTGATGCCAAAGCCACCCGTGAAAAAGAACAGCAGTAATTCTAATTAACCCGGAGATGGTAGGGATAATGGAGTTCATATTTTTCCCATAGGTATTTGTCTGAAAGTGAACGTAATAGTACGACTGGAGTTCGAACTCGCTTACTTCAAGGCTGCAGTCCAACACTTTAGCTACTACGCCTCAGAAACTCCTCCAATAAATATTTGGCTTTCCCACTGTGCAATGGTTAGCACACGTCGAGCTGTTGACTGCTGTAGTAATCCGGCATGTCAATCGGTCTAGGGCTATTTTAGGCCCAGAGATAAGGGATTCTTGTTCACGTAATATAAATCATTCCGTTCAAAAAGATCTATTCGAACTATTGATGAGATTCTAACAGGTGCTACCACTCCGGGTCAGAGTTGAACTGGGAGTAACGGCAATGATAGAGTACTCCTCATTCTTCAGAACTGTGGCCACACCATTATAGGCATTCTAGTGTCATACCTAGGATACCTTTTTGAGGTGGAGTCGTACCCATCTTCATGGGGGGGGGGGTCACAGCTAATTTTATGCCCTGCCGAAAGGTTTGGTACGTCAAGTTTACCGAAGATCCAGGTGATTTTACAAGCTGGCTTTTGTATATAATTGAAACTTAATTGGAATGAGAGTTGTGTTACATTTTATGTTTTGGTATGGGGAAAAAAACCCAACAAAAAACAAAACGAACGGCCATAAGTTTATTTGGCATTATTTGAAGAATTTGACAGAAAGTGAGATGAAAACAGACGAATTTCAAGAATTGGTGGGAAGAGGGAGGTGCAGGGGAATCCGATTTGCATTTTCCCAAAGCTTGAGCAAACCTATCGAGAATATACAAAAGTCTACTGGCCGACTGACCAGACGTCAAGGGAGGTAATTACCATTTATATCTTCTTCCCCTCCTCGTGTCAAGGTTTTGTTTGTCTCGTCCCAAAATTATTATTATATATATATATATATATATATAAATAAATAAATAAATAAATAAAGAGTCCATAATCATTCTCCAATTATCTGTAATTTTAAAAAAAAAAAAAAAAGATTATGCTCGATACAAAATTAATATAGTGGCATTACGTATTCTAATTTCTTTTTTCTATGTAGATGGCGCTTTAATCATAAATACGAAAATGTAGTCTATCCTCGAATTCTGATTTGGTTTGGTTTTATGGTATATCAACCATTGTAAGTTATTTAATTCTATTTACCCAACCCCCCGCTCGGGCCGGATATGTCACAAGGTCAATTTTTAAGCGGAGTTTAACAGGTTTGATTTCAGAGTTTTCCTTCTTCTAGACTAGTTGCCTCACCAAGGCTGCAGAACTCAGCCTGTCCTACTATTTACCCATAGCTGGAGGGAGAATAATTGGATTCATACCTTTCCCAAGGGTATTAGTGCTATGTGAAATGCAATCAGTCTCGTCCAGGATTTGAACTCGGGTCACCGTGTCCATTTCCTACGACGATAACCATTACACCACGGGCACCTTGTAAGTTATTTAATGCCAAATCCTCTTCATACATATTTATCAAATATGTAGGATTCGGTTTGGTTGGGGTTTTTGGCATATCAACCATTGTAGGTTATTTAATGCCAAATCCTCATCATACATATATATTAAATATAAATGATTCGGTTCGGTTGGATTTTATGGCATATCAACCTTTGTAGGTTATTTAATGCCAAATCTATTTTTATACAAATTAACAGTTCTATTCCAAACAATTCCGTTTAGCATAAGTACCCAGTTTAATCGTCAAAACATTTCTATTTCAAGCTATTCAGTTTAATCAAACAGTCCTAATTCAACCAATTCAGTTTAGAATAAGTATGGTTTTTGTTCACACAGTTAAATGTCAAAACAGTTCTGTTTCAAACAATTCAGTTTAGCGTAAGTACAGTTTCAATGTCAAAACAGTTCTATTTCAAGTAATTCAGTTTAGTCCTATTTGACCCATTGATAGGGTGCTATAGGGAGCGATGGCAATGAAGGGGCGCTTCACATTCCCTAAAGCTCCTGGATTACTGGAACCTCACCATCAGATTGTTTAGTGTCATATACGGGACACTCGTTGGGGGGGGGTCTTACCCTTATGCAGAGATGCAGTCGGTATAGTCTACAGCCCCCTCGCCCCTTCCGAATTGGGCTTTCGATTTCAGAGGAACACTTCATACTCATTACGTGTCTGTCACTTCTAAACGTGCCCCTGTACGCATTTTTCTTTGGGGTTGGGGACTCATACAGTCGTATATAACATTATTTTTGAGTAGTATGGAGGCGGGCTTTGGAGAAAAAAGCACGAAGCTATCTGCTCTTTCCCAGTTATGGGGGAGATGGTAAAATTTAGGAGACTGGAGTTTTTAGCCTTCGAATGGCAACCAGTTTTGAAGGAAAACTGAATTCAAACCAGCTTTACTCTGCTCAAAAATAAACATTTGTCACATCCTGTCTGTGGCTGAGCGACTGGTTACTTAGTACATTTGAGTAAGAGATTTTAGCTGAGAATCTTTTGAATGTAAGTGGCTGGGACAATTCATCAATTCTCATATTGAAAGTTATTTACTAATCTTAGTTTGGCACAAGGCCAGAATTATTGAGCATCCAGTGAAAAAAAATCAGTCTGTTTTTCTAGTTATTTACTAAGCTTAGTTTTCCACAAGGCTAAAACTATGGATCACCCAGTGAGAATCAAACTCACTATGGTCTGCTTGTCTAGCATACTAAAAATGTCTTTACGAACAAATAAATATGTAACACCCTAATACGTATGGAAAAACTTGAGCCTAGTTTGGCATGTGGCTATCAAATAGAGAGCACGTGCTGTCGGCAAGCGTTTTATTTTTACAGTGATCTGCTAAATTATCTGATTAACGTTAATTAGTGATTGGTAGATTATTTTCTAAGTCGAGTTAAAAAAATATCTAGATTGAAACAAAAGATAGAAAATTCTTTCATTCATTCATCGTTCCGTTCTATTTCTTAACGCGATAACCGTTACACTAAGTCCGACAAAGGGACATGATTACTTAGTTAAGTGAACTATTTTCTATTTTCGTTCAAGTTTTGTTCTTTAAGATTTTGGCTATCATGATAATTGTCTGTCGGATTTTTCACACAGAAACCGTTTAAATATGTATTTATTTTTTTGAGATATGAATGAAGTCGATACAATATATTTGGATGTTGCGATTTTGCTCCACCACCATTAAATTTTACCCTCTTCAGAATCAATATTTTTTTAAAAATTTCATTTTACAATAAAATTAAAAAAAAAAAAAAAAAAAAAAAGTGTTATCGTCAGAGGAAATAGAAACAGTGACTAGAGAAAATAGTGACTAGTGTTCAAATCCTAAATGTGACTGCGTTTCACTTCGAGTTAAATGGCATTTGAGTTTGAGTTTGAGTTTTGTTTAACGGCATATCAACCCCCTGTGGGTCATTTAATGCCAAAAAGGTTATTTTGAATTTCAGTCATTAAAGTAGCAGTTCTATAGAGATGTTTGGTTATATCTTGCTGAAAAAGTTGATTTTTTTTTTTATTTTTTATTTTTTTTTTTTTAGAAAATTAATAATGTTTTCAAGGTTTGTATTCTTAAAGATGTCCCTCAGGTTTCTTGCTTGATAGTATTTAGTGCGGATATGTTTAAGGTTGTTACAATTTAGAAGGATATGTTTGGTTGTGAGTTGTACTTTACATGATGGGTACACTGGGGCATCTTCCCCTTTTAACAGGTGTGAAAGAGTAATGTGGGTGTGCCCATGAATGGCATTTGAAAAAAAAAAAAAAAAAAAAAAAGAAAAAAAAAAAGAGCACGAATCCATTCGTCCTTCCTACATCTATGGGTTGATATGACAGACTGGATTTTTAACCCCGGTTAGTCAACCACTCTCGGATAAGGAAAACTGAATTCAAACCAGTTTTGCTCCCCTTAAAAATTTATCTTATGTTAAATCCTGCCAGTGACGGAGGGGTTGGGTATATGTATACGTAAATAACTCTTTACTGAGAGATAACATGATAGTTTTTTTTTTTCATTTTTCATAAGATAAAAAAATATTCGGTAATTTATCTTATCTGTCATTTCCATTTCATGAAGTCTTCAAATTTTTGCTTTCATAATCGGATCAAGATATTTACTGCTATTCCGACCCACCCCCTCCACTACTTGTTCGATATTTTCGGATATTGTGCCAGTTCAAATGGCTCTCTATTGACAAACTTATCTTCATTTTTCCAAGAGAAATATTAAAAATCGGAGACCTGCTGATTGGAGATCCTCTTTTCCAGACATCATTGCTCTAGGGTCGGAGTACATCCTGATGTTTGTGGAAATGGCTAGAGTAACAGGTATTTTAGGATTAGACCCACTTTTATGATTTCCGACCTCAAAATGAGCGCTATATATATATATATATATATATATATATATATATATATTTCTTTTTCAGTGTGACATTTTTGTCTTGGTAGGAATGTTAAATACCTGATTCACAAAACTAGGTAGATGGTGCTTTTTAAGACCCTAGAATAGTTCGGGTTGAAATTATTGATTTTAAAGGCATATCAACCCTTATTTTATGCCTGGAGGTGAGGGAATCGTGATCATATTTTTTTTCTTTGATTTTTTGTTTATGACATATCAACCTTCGTGGGTTATTAAATGCCAAAGCAATCTTTGTCGACGTACAACAGAGATACTATTTAAACCATGGTTAAAGAGGAAGAAGGGAGTTTATTCCTTCCCATGTGTACGAGTCCCTTATTTAAGGTAATATCGTGCAGAATGTGAGCGGTCATGGCTCTCGACAACTTCCTTTATACACTATTATTCAAACTCCTTGGAAGAAACCATGTTTCTCACTCACATTCCTGAGCTGGTAAGCACTCTCCTCCGTCGAGTCTGGGATAGGGTAGTTACTTACCAAGCTTAGTTGGGGCACAAGGCTAGAAGTGTGGGACACCCAGTGAGAATCGAACTCGCTAACAATGATTTAATCTAGTTTGCTAACCATTACACTACACGTGGCACCAAAGTGTGAGATGAAGGAGCTGATTTTGTCACCGATCATCAGGCTGTTTTTTTAATCGCCTTTACATTGCTAAAAGAAATACACGTAGCCCGTTTTCATTTAGATGTGGAGAGAAAAAGGAATTGATATGCCAAACAAAACCAACCGTTAATGCTAAATCATGTTTTAACGTAAATATTGAATATCTGATTTGTAAACACATTTTATAGATACATACCGTTAAATGATCAAACTGTTCTATTTCTAAAATTTCAGTTTAGCTTAAGTCAACAAAGTTAAATGGTTCCAAGTATTGCTATGCATCACAAAAAATTCCATTAAAACCAATCGTTTCTTTACATGCAGTTAAACGATCAAACACTTCTATTTCTAACAACCCATTTTAGCATAAGTAATTTATTTTGTACTCAGTTTAAATGAGAAACACAGAGCCTATTCAGGCGCTACTGTCATATACTGAACCGCTGGACAAACAACGAAAAACTCGTAGATTTATAAAAATATAATTTATATTTTTATTCTTAGACAGTGACGATTGAGTGTTCTAGGAATACAGTCAGAGAGAGAGAGTTCGCACATATCTTTCTTCTGTGACACTATTTACCAACCCCTCCGCTCGGGCAGGATATGACACAAGGCCAATTTTTAAGCGGAGTTTAACAGGTTTGAATTTAGAGTTTTCCTTCTCCTAGACTAGTTGCCTAACCAAGGTTGAAGAACCTAGTCTGTCCTACTATTTATCCATAGCTGGAGGTAGAATAATTGGATTCATACCTTTCCCAAAGGTATTAGTGCTATGTGAAATGCAATCAGTCTCGTCCAGGATTTGAACTCGTGTCGCCGTGTCCATTTCCTACGACGATAACGACTACACCACGTGACAGGGATCCTTTTTTTGAAGTAGTGTGGCGGCTGGAGAACACACACGAGGAGCTGACAGGTCTGCTTGAGTGACCAGAGGGTCTCTCCCCCCCTCTTGAGAGACCATCAGACCTCTCCCCTTTGCTTGAGCGACCAGCGGATCTCTCTTTCAGTCCCAAATTACAGACCTTATATTGTCTTTTCAAGTCCCGTGTGGATATATGAATATCCTCTTCGCCTCACGTATTTTCTGTTTATGGCTGGTTATCGGAACTTACATACTTCGTTTTTTTTCCCGGTAATTTGTTGATCTTATCTGCGAACAGAAATATCTGTCACTATCCATAGGCAATAAATTATATATTCTCACCATCTTTTATATTTCTCCTTCCTGTGAAAACCACTTTGTTGATGTTATCTTGCGATCGCATTGAATCTGCTAAGTTCATCCCCGGCACTCTATCGCTAGCTAAATCTCCAAACCATCTTATGGTTTAGTGTCATATACAAGATGCTCGTTAGGGGAGTCTTACTCTTTGTAGAGATGCAGTCAGCGTATTTTACGACTGAGCTAGGGAGAAAAATAACGTGATGAAGTAGTAAAGTTTACGCCAAATTATCAACCAAATCAATTAAAATCTACAGTTATTTAAATTAGAAGTGAATTTAAAGAATTTTGATGCTTTAAATTTTAGTTTTGAAAGCTAAGAATTAAAATGTTAAGTAAAATTTCATTAGTATTCAAATAAATTTTACTTTTCTTTTATAATAAAGTTACGAGACAATTTTACACAGGTTGACAAAAAATAATAATAATAAAAGAACCACGTTGTCTATATCTTCAGAGGTATGGTTTCTGTAGCCACATCTTTGATCTTCCCATTCTACATTACACCATTTCCCAGAAGCGGATATATTCGAAGCTACCTTTTTCACTTGGGATTGATTTTAACTGCGTTCAACGCGTATGAGGTTATTTTATGCCTTGAAGATAGGGAATCGCGTACATTTTACATTTATGTTTCTGTATAGTTTCTCAAGTCTTTTTTTTGCTTAGTTATGATATTTGTATTTGATAGGAATACTTGATAATTTGCATTCAGATCTATTTGATCCATAGATGGAAATCTAATCGGAACTACCACTCCAGGTCAGAGTGAACCTGACAGTAATGGCAATGATGAGTTGCTCCACATTACCGAGAGCTCCAGAACTCGAGCCTCATCATTAGATACAGTTTAGTGTCATATCTAGCGCAACCAATCAAGGAGAAGGAAAAACTGATTTGGTTGGGTTTTATGGCATATCAACCATTGTAGATTATCTAATGGTAAATCCTGTTTATACCGATATACTAAATATATGATTTGTAAACATTTGGTAGATAAAATTTTTAAACGAATCTGAGATCATTTTTTCCACACACATTTAAATGGTTTCAAGTTTGCTATGTAATAGTCACAATTTAACATCAGTCATTTGTTTGCTATATGTTTAAATATATATATATAAGTAAAAGTTTAGTTTGTCGGTAATTTCATTTTTAAATGAGGAGTAATTCGTTTGCACGCTAGTATTGCTATTGTTTCTTCAGTTAAATGGTTTCAATTATTGCTATCTAAAACGAAGTCTATTCAACATTACTCATTAATTTATACACAATTGAATGGTTCCAAATGTTGTTCTGTATCAGTAACAATTCAATTAAACAGCCATTTGTTTACACAAAGTTAATAGAACTGTTTGATCAGTTAAAAATTCAATTTAGCATAAGTCATTTGTTTAAATGTCAAAACACTTCTATTTGACCCATTGATAGGACCCTATCAGCTGCTGGACCAAAGTGGAGCTGGGAGCGGTGATAATGAGCCTCAACATCATATTGTTTACTGTCATACCTAGGATTTTCGTTGGGGAAGACTTACCCTTCTGCAGAGATGCAGTTGGTGTATTCTACAGTCCCATCTTTGCCGACTAGGCGGAAAAACTGAATTCAAAACCAGAAGTGTAGGATTTGCAACTTCACCCCCATAAAACCCTAATTAGAAATGGCGTGGCTGCAGCCTCACAGCTAAGATATTTCGGTTTGGTATGTATCAACGTCACAAAGGACAAGAACTTGCAGTGGAGGTTAGAGACCAATAAAACAGGTGTCTTCTCTTTACTGCGTCGAAAAATTGATTTTTTTTTTTTTTGCATTTTCCTTAAATGGCCGGATTGTTGCCCTATTTACGTTTTTGGAAGGGAGACCCGATGACGTTGTGGCTAATTTGCTGAACTGCAACGTCAAAGTAGTATTTATATTTGGCCATTACAAAGACACTGAATTGTGTTAGACACGCGGTGTAAAGATTTTTGTCATCAAAATAAAACTAGAGGTAACTTATTTCTTCACACAAACAACCGTTTTGTCTTCCTTTTCTTTGTTATTTACACGTGATTGTATTAACTAAATCGACTCAGACCCGCCAACCGTTGTGTCACCTAAGCTAGAAAAACACTCAGTAATCTTTTTTTTTAAATCCACTTTTCCAACTTAGGTATTTTTACTCCAACAAATTATACAACAAACCTTTTGTAGATTTTAAATGACACCACAAGAAAAATAATTTACTGTTTGTTTGGGTTTTATGGCATATCGACTTTTGTATTTAATACCAAATCCATTTTTATACAAATAAACAGTTCTAATTCAAACACTTCAGTTTAGAATAAGTATAGTTTTTGTTTATACACAGTTAAATCCAAAGAAAGGAGTAGTACCCTTCCCTACACCTCGGTGTAGTAGCAATTGAAAAGGGAGCCTTTGGCTCCCCTCTCTACTACGGTCACCAACAAATGTTAAAACAGTTGTATAAAACAATTCAGTTTTGCTCTAGCACACATTTTCAATGCCAAAGCGGTTCTATTTCTAACAATTCAGTTTAGCATAAGTAAATGTCAAAAGAGTTTTGTTTCGAGCAGTTCAGTTTAGCATAAATACGCAGTTTAGTTCTATTTGACATATAGATGGGACCCTATCAGGTGTTATCACTCCGGGTCAGAGTGGACCTGAGAGCGATGGAATTGAAGGAATACTACGTATTCCCCCCAAACTCCAGTATTACTAGAACCTCACCATCAGATTGTTTAGTGTCATATCAAGGATACTCATTGAGATGGGGATCTCACCCCCTCTGCAGAGATGCAGTCGGTGTATTCTACAACCACAACCGACTAAACAAGAAACTTTATTGATAATAATGCAAGGAGGTGCCCGTGGTGTAATGGTTATCGTCGTAGGAAATGGACACGGCGACACGACTTCAAATCCTGGACGAGACTGATTGCACTTCACATAACACTAATACCCTTGGGAAAGGTATGAATCCAATTATTCTCCCTCCAGTTATGGGTAAATAGTAGGACAGAGATTTCTTCAGCCTTGGTGAGGCAACTAGTCTAGAAGAAGGAAAACTCTGAATTCAAACCTGTTAAACTCCGCTTAAAAATTGACCTTGTGTCATATCCTGCTCGAGCGGAGGGGTTGGGAAATATGATAATGCAATAATAAAGTTTGAGTATAAAAAGGTATCCCTATTTTTTCCCCTTCCGTCCTTGATTCTTATATAGCTTTCATAGACATAAGTAGGCAATAAGCGAATGGTATCTGAAGAAGAAAAAGTTGTCAGATATTAAACTCACAATTCCCAAACTTTACCAACAATTCACCACAATAGACTCTTCTTTATGCACTCTAAGATGTATTTGACCCATAAAGTGGTAGCACCTGTTCGGGTCCCATCTGAGTCAGAGTGGGCCTAGAGTAATGACAATAAAGGGAATACTTAACACTCCTCAGAAGTGGAGATTCACCATCACATGCAGTTGCGTGTCATAACCTGGATACCTTTTTGTATGTGTGGGGGAAGGTTTTATCTCTCAGCAGTGGCTACAGTCAGAGTATTCCAAGCCTAGCAGACAGGTTTAGGATGGTAGTTCCAGTCAATCTCTACTTAAATTGAGAATAAGTTTAAGGAAAAAGTTACCAAGTGCTTAATACAATGAACTGAAAGAATATAACTAAACAGAATTATCATTGTGACTTCAAGTTAAATAACACTGAAAGCACCGGTTCCCGCTAGATCACCAAAGTCAAGCAGCGATTAAACTGTTCAATACTTAGATGGGTGACTACTAAAGCTAACAGCGGTTACTGTAAGCAACCTGCGGCCTGTGTGCCTTATCTAAGCAAAACTTAGTAAATAACAGACTTATCGTTCTACTCTCCAAGTAAGACCATCGTTTAGAATGGATGATAGATGTGCATGCTTAAACAGCAGCAGTTTCACTCCAAAAGAAACCTTGTACCTACAAAAATTTTGTTCAACAACATTTTATGTCTATGGTGGTTGGGTTTGAAGAAAAACAAAATGGCGGATAGAAGAGGAAATTAGTTTTCGGACTTGAAGAAACAGACATGAAAATGTTGCTATAATCTTTGGAGACATCCCTGTACAGTTGGAACAATATAAAAATAAACTTTCCCTGTAATTATGAGCACGTGTCTCCTAGAAGTTGACTGTTTATGTAACCCCCGAGATCACGGATGGATTTGTTCAGCAAATATATTACGACTGACATTTTTGTGAACTTGATACGGAAACAAAAGATTCAACATGACATCTCGCAACTTACCGACTTAAGCTAAACGGGATTGTGAAGGTGTGGTATAGTTATTTTCTTCAAAGTATTTCTGGATGTGTAAAAAAAAAAAAAAAAACCACAAAATTATGCAAATTTATTAACAATGTTTCAGAAATATTGATATTTCGTAATCTAATAACTTGACCAATTCCTTTTCCAGTGAGCTCAAATTTTAGCTGTATGTGTCGAAACATGGTAAAATTTTATCTTTCAAGGTTTCTTTTCTAACAAAAGGAAAGCCAATAACTGGAAAGGAAAAGACGAAGTATTGAACAGATTTTTCGAGTTTCTACACATGCTGTAAAAAATTTGAGATCATTAGAAAGAGAATTGGTCAAAATACGAAATGATATAAATTTTTTTCTAAAACGTATTGAACATCTCAGATGATTTTTATCATTAAGGGTTTTCGGACTATTGTCTTCATCTTTTTACTCAGAAATTTAGACAACTAATACCTCAGATGATATCACATTTTATGAAACACCCGGTAAAACTAAAATATATCGATGCATGTGTACAGTTCTTTTTAGACCTATACGTTTTAATGCTTTTAGCGAATAAAACAATTTCCAGTCCAGTTTTCAACTGAAGGATGATTTTTAAAGGGAGATATTTAAAGAAAAAATGAATTCATATATCATCAAAATTCTCAATATAACAACGATGAAATACAAATTAGAATCTTTTAACCATTAATAAATAGAAGCATCAATATCATCATGGATCGCTATTGCAACGAGAACCTACATAGATTCATGCATCGCGTAGTTCCTGTTAACAAAAAAAAAAAAAAAAAAAAAAAACAGAAAACAAAAAAAAAACTCTCCTGCATTCGCGCTTGACGTCATTTTTCAAAATAAAAATTTTCGATTTAACAGAGCCACGAAATGCTAATTATAATCAGTTACTTCTTCCTAAATAGAAGCATCAATATCATCCTGGACCGCTGTTACAAGGAGAACCCAATGGTCCACAGGTCGTCGAGTTCACCACCAAAAGTTTTTTCCCCTCAATTTGCGGGGAGAGACGTGAAATTAAAGTAAGGATTGGCTAACGAGTAGAGTGTTCGCCAAAGGTCCGGGAGGCCGGGGTTCAGTCCTAGGTTGTGTCATACTAAAGACTAAATTCCGCCTTACTTAACACTCAGCATTATAAGGTAAGGATCAAAGGTAAAATGGAGCAATCCCGAGAAAAGAGTAGCGCCCTCCCCTCGGTTTAGTAGCTATTGAAAAGGGATCCTTCAGGTAGCCCTCGACTAAGGTCACCAACTTTACTTACTACTTATTGTTTGTAGTCAGGAATTAAAGAAAATGGCATTATTAATTGGCCTACAAATATAATTGACATCTACTCAAGAACTTTGTTTTTTCCCCACAATATATATATATATATATATATATTTGTGGTGTAATGGTTAAAGCGATGGACTGCGGAATCGTTGTAAGCGAGTTCGTACTCCAGTCGCGTAATTACGTTCACTTTCGGGCTAATACTCTTGGGAAAGGTATGAACCCCCTTATCCTCCCAGCTATGGCTTAAATGGTACCACTACTGTCCTTCTAGCAGAATGGCATTAAATAACCTACAAAGTTTGATATGCCATTAAACAAAGAAACCAAATATAAAATGGAGATCCCATTTATTCTTGAAGTTCGAGATGATTGATTTTAACGACATATCAATCCGTTTAAAGTTATTTCATGCCAAGAGGTTATTGAATTTCATTCATTGTATATTTGTCTTAACATTTTTTGCGTAGTTTTTTTTTATGATCAAATATTCTTGTTTCCTGTCCACGACACCATTGAAGTCATTTTTGTTTTTTAAAAAACAATTCTTTGATGTCGGATTGATAAACACAACTTTGACGAGCGGAATAAACTATAATTTTATTCTTTGGTCCAAAACAAAGATTTCAACGAGTTCTATTGAGTTTAAACTAACAGTAAAAATTTACAGAGTAAAACGCATAATAGGTTTCAAAGAAAAATAATTTGCAGCGTTTCAAGTATTTCTGTTTGATACTAATTGTATATTTTCAAGTAATTGTTTCTATTTGATAAGTCATTTGTTCGCACATGATAGAGTTAAAACAAAACCCTGCCGGATAGTGGACTTTGCTGTCCTGGTGGACCACAGAGTAAAAGTTAAAGCGAAAAGGATAACTACCAAGACCTTGCTAGAGAACTACAAAAAACAAAAAAAACTATGAAAGGTGATGGTGATACTAAATGTAATTGGTGCGCACCTAACAATCCCAGAAGTTTGGTAAAGGGACTGAAAGATTTTAAAATCAGAGGACAAGTGGAGACCATTTAGACGACAGTATTATTAAGATCGGCCAGAATACTTAGAAGAGTCCTAGAGTCTTGGGATTTACTGTCACTTCAACCGCAGTGAAAAACTATCAGCTAACGGTAGAGTGAAAAAGTATTAAAAGGAATCAAAAAATAATAATTATCTTTCGTAAACCATTATAGCTGAAAGTGAATTATCTAATTACATTTGGTTGATTTATAAATGGTATTAATTATTCTTATCGAACACAATTTCCATCTTAATCTAGAGTCCCTTAGTCCATCTACTATAAAATTTGTGTGGAATAATGGATACGTAATTAAAATAATGGTTAGAGTGTTCGCCAATGGCCTGGGTTCAATCCCAGGTCGAGTCATACCAAAGACTCAAAAAAAAAAAAAAAAAAAAAAAAAAAAAAAAAAAATGGTACTTGATCCCTCCTTGCTTAACACTCAGCATTATAAGGTAAGGATCAAGGGTAAAGTGGAGCAATCCAGGGAAAGGAGTATCGCCCTCCCCTACATATTGGTGTAGTAGCTATCGAAAAGAGAGCCTTTGGGTTAACCTCGACTACGGTCGCCGATTTTACTTACTATATGGATTTAATTACTAAAATCATTGATTTTAACAGCAGATCAACCCATCTGGAGTTAGGTAATATCCAGCGGTTAGGGAATCGGGTACATAATACGTTTATCGCCACATTTTTAGGTAGATTCGTAGGATTTTTTTTTGCACACGGTTATACGTCATCAAGATTCCTATTGAATACAAATAATTTGCCAGCAGATTTATAGGACCCCAACGAGCTCTAGCCCTCTGGATCCGAGTACCCCTGAAATTAATGGCATTGAGCACGTACTCCCAGACTCCCTAGAAAGGGAGCCTCACAATCGGATATAATTTAGTAGTTTTTTAACTAGTACTTTTTTTTTGGTTGGGAGGCTGTTATTCTTTCAGGAGATACAGTCAACATATTCTAAGCCCCCCCTGCTCCCGACAGGGTGGTCAGATGCTTATACATTTTCCATTTTCGGCTTAATGGAGTTTTAATTCCTTAAATTTCTTTGGGGAACATCTTTTATATTAACGCTTTTTCGCCCTCAAATTACCGAAGCAAAGCTAGAATACTAGACGTTGATCCGATTTTATTAATTCAGTATCCTTGTTGGCCTTCTTTAAGGGGCGGGGTGGGTTGGAGGGCCCAGTGGCCCGATTATGACACCTGCATTTATTTCGATGCACTTGTTAAGTGACATTGGGCACAGGTGCGCGGAAAAGCGGAAAGTCAATGTTGCTGCCATTATAAACGTACCCCACCTGACAAGGTGATCAGGAAAAAAAAAAAATGATGATTATCCTAAACCTCCTAACTGGAGTATTTTGCGATCGATCTCTTATCTATAATACCACCTCAGAAAGAGTAAACAGTGTGGAATAAACAACAGCCTGTCTGAAGTTATGCAAATCAAATAAACCTCGATAACTTAAAAAGCTCTGAACCAATATTTGTCAATTCAAACTCGTCCATTTCCATCCTTCGTACTTAAATTTTCTGCCATTTTAAATTTTATTTTTAGATATTTGGAATTTACGAAAACTGACTGAAGTGTTAGTATTCCAATTAAACCTATATTAGCTCAAGACCTTTGAAATCTAATCAAAACAATTTTTTCTTTTTGTCTATTATAAATATTGAAACACGAGTTAAAAAAAAAAAATGAAAGCTCCAACAACTGCTAGAAAACAGAAAATAAAATTAAGGGAATGTCCATTTGGAAGATATCAAAGATCTTTTGCAGAGATCAAATGATAATTATATTTTCAATAACCATCTTTAAGCGGAGAACTGACTTTCCCGAGACGAACATAAATTAAAGCGAGTAATATCGAAACAACCAGTTTTGACTGGAAGTTAGATCTTTGAAAAGGCGGGAATTTAGGGAGTCAAGGACGAAAAAGTGTTGAATACTTTGAACAGGGACAGAAAAAAAAATCTCCGAAGCAAACTCCTCACACTAAAGCAAATATTTTCAAGTGTTAAAACCAAGCCAAGAAATACATGAAAATTTACATTCTACAATAGTTTTCACGGACGAATTTTGAGTGACATTTGATTGATCTGATGGATGGGCCATAGGATGGATTTTATTCAATTTAGATGTGCCTGTGGCTGAAAGGTGGTGGTAGTGTGATGATATGGGCTAGAATTGTCAACCCAACCATTATCAGACCATTCAAAGTCGATAAAGCCAAACTGAACAGTGCTGACTATTGCTATTTTAAGGATAAGACTTTCTTTGCAGAGTATAAATCTCAGTTTCAAAGTGGAGCGTGTTTTTATACACGACAAATTCTCCTTCACGAATACCAAAGATTGCCTGTGAATTCTTTGAGCATAAATGATTTACAGGAGCGAAGACCGGTCACCATTAAATTCCAATCAGAATCCGATCGAAAATCTAAGGTCAATTATAAAAATTAAATTACATGAAGATAGCAAAGAATATAACAGCAAAGCAGACATATGGGAATGAATTAAAATTGCCATGTCGGGAATTGAACCCGAAGTAAATAAATAACAAAATCCATGGATCACTGGCTATTCGTGAGAAGAGTCGCGATATTAAAATGTAGTGGATTCAAAGACTTTTATATTTGTTATTTGTTGTATGAAAAGTGTTGATCAATTTTTGGTGATTTTATTACCTTTTATTGTAATAAAACTTGAGTATTTGGTTTTGCCTAATAACATTTGATGGTAGTTTTTTTTTTAAGAATATATCATCATCATGTCGTGCCGCTAGCACGGATATCCCTGACCCTCTCTCGCCACTTCTCCCTATCGTTCATCACCTCTGGCAGGTCTTCAGGGCTACATCCCGTATCCTCATAGCTGCTGAATGTATGTTCTACCTGCTCGTCCTGCTTTTGCCCGTGCCATATGTGGGGGTCCATAGGAGTACATCACTTATGAGCTCGTCCCTGCTTTTCCAGCAGTATCCTGCATGTCTGGTTTGTCTAACTTGGATAGTTTTCGTGATGGGAGACAGGTGGCCGTATAGTTGGTGCCTTGTGGGGTGTTGCAGTCAGGACTTGTTCAATATTGCTCGCAACATTCTTGCGTAATTGCCGTCCAGCTTCTTCTCCAGCCGTTTAGTTAGCGTCCAATTAGTGCATCCATATAGCAGTATCGATACGCCCGTTGCCAGGAAGAAACTGCGTTTCATTTTATCGGTCAGGTCTGATTTCCATATGATCAATAGCCTATCGATAGCTGTCCATGCCTTCGTTAGTCGATGCCCTTTTCGGTTGAGGAGACGCTGCTTCCTTGGTAGGTGAATTTGTTTACTACTTTCAGAGGGGAGGGGGTTCGTCTCGTGTGGTGATGTCGCCTGTTTGATTATAGCGCATATATTCCGTTTTGTGTGCATTGACATGGAGGCCAATGCCTGCGGCGGCTCATTCCAAACTATGCAGTAGTGTTTCGGTTTGGTTGGGTGTATTTGCCAGTATCACTATGTCATCGGCATAGTAATTGTTTTTGCGGGGTACCTTCTGCTTCTTTGTCAGCTCGAAATCGATTGATAAAAATCAGAGAAAACGGCTTCGAGCTGACAAGAATATATAAACTTCAATAAAACATTGATTCTATCTAAAATCTTAACTCAGGCTTGGTTTCGACATCTAAATTGATTGCTTAAAATTTAAATTTAAGTTTTTTTTCCAAATTAAATTTGAATTATGTAAATTATGTGATTTCCTTAATAACTTCAGACAGGATTTAGTGTTTTGCCTTGAAAAAGAAAAAAAATCGTTTTTACTGAAAAGCTTCCAAACATTTGAACAACAAAGAAAAGCCTAACGATTGGCAAAATATCAAATCTAACCACTTAATTTCATTCCTTGATTAATTGGCTTCATAGCTTATTTGTTTTATTGTAAAAGTTTTTCTGTAGTATTTATTTCATCAGAATTTTATTTGACAAAACTAAACGCTACAAAAACCAAAAAAAAAAAAAAACCCCACAAAAAAACCCCAAACATTCAAAAGAAGTACCCTGTCCCCCAAATATTACTATTAGGTAAATGTTGCATGGGAAAAACCGATTTAAGGAATATCACAAAATAGAAGGGCTAAAAACAAGTAATTTTAACATGTCAACTTTTTCGGAGCTATTTTATGCCTATTGGTAAAAGGAAATGAATTCATTGTAGGTTCATATCTACGTTTATGTAGTTGATTAAGAGAGGGTTTTTTTTGCACATAGTCTTATCGAATACGAATAATTTTTAAATCTATTTGACTCTGAGATGAGAAAGCCGAAAATATTTGATAAACGCTGGAACTGCGAATGTAAGCAAAGAGAAAAGATTCTGAATAAGAAGAGTTACAGGCATGAAACCAAGAAAACTGACCTTTTTTATTAAACCTAAAAAGAAACAGGTGTTTGGTGATGAAGAACATGTTTTTCAGGGGTTTGAATGTAGAGCTACAGGATGTGTAATACCCCGACATCAAATACACATTTTGTACCACCATGGTTCTCCACAGCCATTTGTAACTCTACGGCATCGCATTGACACATGTGACACCACCATTCTAAAGAGTCCATGAGTATAACACAGCACCTTAAGTTTCAGTCTGACCCCTGTGGTAACCTCGCCGCGAGAAAAAAAAGTGACAAACACCCAAAATTCCGTCTTTAGCTCGCTGATACAAAAGTTTATTTGCTAAGTAGTCACTTGATATTCACTTTTCTGCCCTGGTCGTTTTCTGTTGTAGTTATCCCCCGTGTCTTCTAACTAACACCGCAGTTCGGTCCCAAGAAACTTTCTTTTCCTGTTTTATCCTGCGTCCTTTTTAACGGCTTTTCCGTTTGAAATTTTTGTCAACCAACCGCAGCCCGTCTTCTGATTTGCTGCTGTATCAGCAGCAAATCAGAAGAAAAATAATTTAAAATAAATAATTTAACTTGGGTGTCTGCTGCTATTATGACCTGAATTTCGGGAGCCAACCGTTCAGTTATTCGTTTCTCCTTTATAGCCTTAGTGCGTCTCAGCTTCAAATCTTTCTCATATATGTTCCTCTTTTTCCATCGTCCTGTGATTGACTTAAATCTAACAACGAAACAACTCACTAAAACAGTCAACCAAAATCCCTAATTATGTAACAGACGAACTTGAACGCCAGGAACGAGGATTTCGGTTTTTATGAAACAGACAATCAACAGTAAGTGTGTGTGTGTGTGTTGGGGAGAGGGTAGCATTCCAGACATGAACAGGCCGAAATGACTGCTACCATCATGGATTTGAGTATGTTCAGCCATACCCATAATGACTTACAAAACGATATTATACGATGGTTATACTCGAACCCTTTCTGCCTAGGCAAGGAAATGTTAATAACTACTTTTTAGTGCTAGCATCTTTTGTTTTATTTTTGCTATCCGTCTAGTCGCTGGATTTTTGAAGCAAGAAGAAATAGACACTACGTCATAGCTTCGTTATTTGAGGGACATCGCTTCAACGTCTTGTGTTGACGCCCCACTCAGAAACAAAACAGAGAGCAAATCCCGAAATATATATCTGGGAATCACAGAACAACCTTTCTCGATTTCTGCTTCGGGTAGAGGATATCTTCCGGTCTCTTCACAACTTGTTGACCTGGTCCTGAAGTGCCAGACCAAGCATGTTACTACAGCGCAGTGGAAGAGAACGATCTGTATTCTTTCCTACAGGATTGTTTTTGATAACCAAAATACCATTTTCTTTCAATGTTACAATCCCTTCAAATTTGACGAGTTGAAACACTCAACTTTTTAAGGAACCTTCAAGTTAAAAAAGGTAAATGATTGTAATTTTTTGATTTTTTTAAATGGCATCGGTTGCAACCAGCTAAAAGGGCGGATTCACGCAAGTCAATGCTTTTTCATATTCATTTGTCAATTGAAAAAAAAAAGTTTCAAAGATATAGCATCAATGGAATATTCGGGTTAGAAATACCGATGCAAAAGAAAACTTGTGAAAGCATTATTAAAAGAGATGTATATCATTGGTTTGTTGTGTTTTATGGCATATAAACCCTAGTGGGTTAGTTAGTGCCGAATCCTGTTGAATATGATTTATAAACGAAAAGTTCATTTGTTTTCACACAGTTAAAAGGTTTCAAGTATAGTAAAGGATTAAATAGTTCCATTTGACAAATAAATGGGACCCAAACAAGTACAACTAATCCGGGTCAGAGTGGATCTGGGAGTAATGCCAATGAAGGGGTACTCCAAATTTCCCAAAGCTCCTGGACTGGAACCTCACCATCAGATGGTTTAGTGTCGTATCTAGAACAGTCGTTTGGGACGTGATAGGCTCATCTTCTGCATTCGGCTTAATCTACAAGCTCACCTTATTGATTCGTTTGAGCATAAAGATTCACTCTACTTCCAATTTTAATATTGACTATGAGAGATTGACAGAAATGATTGTCAGCGTAGGTCTTGAGGCCCACAAGTAAACCTGAAAAATTTTTAAAAATGGGTCTGGAATATTCCGAAGAAAATGATGTGTTCACAAAGAAACGTAATTTATTGCATATTGAAAAGAAATGTGTCTTACGCCTGAAGCCGCAACAAAGTTTAGAAGTTCGAGTTGACAAGCTGATAGACACCAGGAGCAGTGTAGTCATTAGTTAGGATTTCTATATTCTACTATATTTTGCTTTTGTAAATAAAATGTATTTTCTTTAACACGGAATTTCTTTTGGTACTTGTGTGGGCCAAGAATTTTTTGTTACTGAAAACGGGCGACAAAGAAGAAAAGGTTGAAAAACACTGTATTAAAGAACAAACAAATATCTCCAGTTCTTAACTTTGGAAACAACTTTTTTTATACTAGACTTTTCTCCATTTATTCTTATAAATAGCAACAAGACTTACGAGGGTCATTCAATAAATAAGTGGGAATATTGCCCGAAAAATTGGCTCTGTTTACAATAGCACCTTTTTTACGGAAATCAAGAGTATTCCTTTTATGTTCTAGAAAACTTAACATGACCTTCGTCACTGACCGCTACGCCAGGAACTTTTTCTTTACCGGAGTTTCAGTGTGTTTCCACTCCGTGGACTGTTTTCAAATTAGGTTCGTTGGGGCAAGCCCAACTTTTACCCATCTGTAAACATTCACACACTTCTGTAAATTTCCAATGGTTTGCACTTCCCAGCCGCTAAAAACTTGATATCACACCTCTGTTTAAAGCTAGAACACTAATTTGCTAACATTTTGAAGAGTCTCAAAATTTTTCCGGATTTAAAATAATTTTTTGCTACAAACAATGCAAAGTTTTCATTCAGGGGAAAAATACCTTTGTGTAAAAATTTCCCAAATTGAGTAATCCTCGTATTAAAATGAAATTAATTTTTATACAAGTTAAACTAAGTTCATTTCTAATACGAGGCTTGCAAGAGCCACACCGGGTATCCTTAAGAGCTTAAATATATTTCACCAACATTTGATTGATTAATACCAATTTTGATATGTAAAGAAAAAAAAAAAAGAAAAGAAAAAAGAAAAAAAAAGGCAATTTGTAGAATGTTTTTTTCAAGAGTTTGACCCCTGTCCCCCCCCTAAAAACAACAAATCACTGCATCCAAGACAGTGAAAGTCAGTATTGCAATCTACGAATCAACACCGTTGAACGGTTCAGATGACTTAAAACAAAATGACAACATATTATTTGCTAAGTTTTGGAAGCACCCTGTATGTATGCTTTTTCACAGTCCCTTCCCTATAAGCAGCATGCGTCACAAGGTCGATTTTTAAATTTTCCTTTTTGACTAGTTGCCGTACCAAAGTTAGATTGCCCAGCTTGCCCTACTATTCATCTCAGATTGGAGAGAAGAACAAGCGATTAATACCTTTTCTAAAAGGTACGGGGGGCATACAATAAGTTTCCAGACTTTTTTCGTATGGGCATTTAAAATTGTCTTAAACTCTTGAAAATTCAGTATGTTATTGCTATACATCTTATGAGATGATTGATTAATTTTTATGATTTCAGGTTATCAATAAAAGTGCCCTTACGAAAAAAAGTTTATAAACTTATCGTATGCACCTCGTATTAGTGCCATTTAAGGTTCTAAAAATATATCCACCGTGGACCTTACGTACTCTAACAAATCACTACCCACCCCCAATAAAAAAACAAGTCAGAGAATTATTTGATTTTAATTGAATTCAATGTGGTGGCCTTAAGTTTGCATTAGGTTTTTACTTAATTTCCTCTAATACCCGGTTAAATCTAAATATAATATCAAAAATTATTTTTAAAAGTTGGAAAATATAAATTTTCAAGAAAAAAATGGAATTTAAAAGAAAGATATTTTAATTTTGTTTACGATATGAAAATGTTTGAGGAAAACGTATTGAAACCTACAGTAACCATCATTTTTAAAGCAATTTTTACTTTTATCCCGAATATTCAGGTTGAATTTTATGAGTAAAAAATCGAAGGAGAAAGAAAAGCATGCATATATAAATAAAACGAGTATTTTCCCGACCAATAAAATATTTGTTGATTATTACCAGGTAAAACAATTATTAAAAAGTATTATTTCAGTTTTTATAAAGGTAAGGAACTTAAAGAATTATTTCATTGAATTTTCTTAATAGTACTTCAAAAACATTTCTGTACTTATTTTCCGTTTTCAAAATTAAATGCAAAAAAATAAACAGTAGCCGATACGATTTTTTCAATACTTAAAAAAAAATTGTGGTTGGCTTTCTATGTTACTAATTTTGGGCGGTAAACTAAAGTTTACCTTAATAACTGTATCATAAAGTGACAGAGAAAATGTCATTAATTTTTACCAATAAGTCATATAGTTACCAACATGTAATTTTTTTAAAAATTTTGATTTTTATAAAAATCACTATTAATGTTACTTTTAAAGTTACTTTTACTGAACTTTGTATTTCAGAATTTTAATTCCGACTTCTGTAACTTCGAGTTGGGTAAGATAGTCAACTTTTCATGAATTTAAGTCTTTAAAAGGTTTTAAGAATTAGTTATGTAATGTTATCTAATTTAATACTGATCCCAATGATGTTAGTATCTTTCAAATAAAATTAGAATCTAACCTTAAATAATAACTTTAGTTTTTTTTTCAAACGTTCATTTTAACGGAAAAAGGCAAAATTGTTTGTACCTACACAATGTGAAATAGAAACGACCTGGTTCAAGATTTTATCCTGGTTCACCAAACCTCCTGGTATACATTCTATTCACCTGTGCGTACGAAGATGAAGTAAATTGCGATAAAATGGAATTTTTTTTTTTGGTTATCAAAAGATAAGAATTTCTTCTCGTAATTTATCTGCAAAAGCTGAGAAAAAAAAATGCAACAGGATTTCTTTTTAAAAAGGATATAATTGAAAAAAGTTTTAAATCATCTGAAAATACCGGATATTAGTTATTCACTTAGGCATGAGAAATATCAAAAAATAATTATGTGTGGGAAGAAAAATAAATAGCTACCAATCTAATCGATTGATTGATTTCAACTTTATATTTTCAACAGCAACGTGTTTTTTCTTCCCGTCTTTCGAATGACACCATTGAAAAAAAATCATATATATAAACACACAGAAACATTAAACAATTGAGTTGTTTCTACATTTGAGATCATTTGAACGAGAGGAGTTATTAGATGACGAAATAATATCAAGTTTTCAGTGAGACCCTCTATATACGAGGGAGAGAGAGAGTTTAATGACCTTAGTATGGAAACGGAGTAGTCATATCATTTTTGTTAACGTATCGTGTTTAGTTACATGATGGGAATTTATTTCTGTACGGATATCATAACTACGGGAGAATGTTATTGTCTGGCTGTAAAAAGCAGGAAAATTCTTATTTACTTTTATTGTGACGACTTCGTCCCAGTAGACTTCTCAAAAAGAGATTTGTTGGACATAGCACAACAGACACAGAAACCTAACAATATATTTCTTTAGTCTCGAAAGAGTTAAGTTGCAGAAATTTAAATTAAACTTCTTTGGTTCTGAACGTGTCAAAATCTATATTAAAAATTTTTGGCACGAAGCCTTAAGTGGAAAATCACAGAGAATTTTATTGTAATTTGGTTTAAAAAAATTAAGTGTGTATGATAATTTATATTTACAATCTAATATCTATGAAAAGTATTGAAATAAATTTCGTTAAAATAATTTGTTACACGATTCGTTTGATCGTCATTTCAACCCGTCTAGGGTAATTTTATTCCTTATGATTAAGAAAATACATCCCAACTTTTTCATAGTTCTGTCGAATACGAAAAACCTTTTAACAGATCTTTTGGACCTAGATATTGGACCTTAACAGATCGATTAGACCAATAGATTGGACCTTAGCAGATCGATTAGACCAATAGATTGGACCTTAGCAGATCGATTAGACCAATAGATTGGACCTTAGCAGATCGATTAGACCAATAGATTGGACCTTAGCAGATCGATTAGACCAATAGATTGGACCTTAGCAGATCGATTAGACCAATAGATTGGACCTTAACAGATCGATTAGACCAATAGATAGGACCTTAACAGATTACCATAATTCCTAGGTCCATTCTCACCGGGAACGGTAATGTAGGGATTCTCCAGATTTTTCAGAGCTTGAGCCTCACCATCAGATACAGTTTAGTATCATACCCTGGACATTCTTTTTTACAGGTCTTACTCCACTCTTAAAGGGATACAATCAATGCATTCTAAGTATCACCGACTGCTATGATAATTCATAACTGGATTCCTCATTATCTACAATTGAAATAAAAAGGTCAGTTTTACTTGTGGGTCCTGAGACACAATAAGCTTTTCTGCTTCTAAGTGCGCGTACAAATCTGGAAAGAAGAATTTTCATTTGACCCGAGATTAGAGAATTGATGTTTGACTCAATTCAAACGTAAATTGAATCTATTTGCTGGCGGCATGCGATTCATTTATATTAAATTTACTGACTTTTGAGTTGAAAACGATGCTTATTGAATAAACTAACAGTTCTGCAAAGAATGACATTGTATTCAAATCTTGATTCCTCCCCCGGCTCGCATCTAATCTAGACGAGCAAAGTGATGAGCAGAGAAAAAAGATTCCATTGAGATATTTCGATGAATGAAACTAGATACAAACAGCACTTCAATCCAAACATGATAAGCGATTACTGCTAGTTTCTATTGTGTGTGAGACTTGCACTTTTGGTGTACATATTTAGGGGCAATAACATATAGATGTGAATGTGTTTATATGAATGAGTGTTTAGCTGTATCAAAATAACTACACCAATTAGGAAATTCGGCAGATTTTAATAGATAAAATAGAAATGAAAAACTTTATGTTCGTAAACTTCTGGGGGGGGGGGGCAGCTGAAAAAGCAGTTTTCTTTTTCTGAAACATACATTACACACATAACATTAAAGACGTGGTGAAATCAATAAGATTCCAGACTTTTTTGTACAGGCATTTAAAATTGTCGTAGACTCTTGAAAATTCACTATGTTATTGCTATACATCTTATGAGATGACTGACCAATTTTTATGATTTCAGATTCAAACCAACAGCTACAGCAGGAATTGGAATACACCCTACTAAAGCCTGATTCTTACAGCTGGTGAATTTCAAAAATGCAATATGGACTTGAGGACACTATAGAAGAACGATATGCAATAAAATTCTGTTTTAAACTTGGAAAAAATGCCACAGAAACGTATGGAATGCTTCAGACTGCTTTTGGAGCATCTTGCATGAATTGAGCATCAGTTTTTGAGTAGCATAAGAGATTCAAGGAAGGCAGAGAGTATGTGAGGGATGATGAGAGCTGTGTGAGGAGTAAGGAAGTCAATAGACCAGAGTTGATTGGCCAAAGAGTTAGGGTTACTATGTTGAAGTTTTAAGGGAGTACAGGAAGAGATTCCTTGGGAAGAGGCCAGTACTCTTCAAATCGGGTCAGTGGCATTTCCACCAGGACAATGCTCCAGTCCACAACTGCATCCTTGTCACAGACTATTTGATCAAGATGGGCATCAAGACAGTTCCGCACCCTCCCTAAAGTCCAGACCTTGCTCCCTGTGACTTTTGGTTATTCCCTAAGCTCAGAGGCTGTTGTTATGAGACAGTTGAGGGGATGAAAGAGGCTGAGACGAAGGTCATTGACACGCTCACACAAGAGGACTTCCGTGGGGCCTTCCAGAAGTTATTGGAACGGTACAACAAATGCATTGCAGGCGGAGGAGATTACTTTGACGGAGACTAGAGTTTCATGTGTGCACTATCAATAAAAGTGCCCATACGAAAAAAAAAAAACTTGTCTGAAACTACTCAATCCCTCGTTGTGTGGCTTTTATCAGGCGAAACTAGGCAAGCGGCGAACGATACTGTTACAATCCCAGCTAACTAGAATTGTCAAGGAGAAGCAAGAAAAGTTATTTTAAGAGCAAAATGTTTGCTTAAAAAGGAAAGAAATAAAATTGGATGCCGAGAAAACTAAAATCTTCTGTCAGAACAAATTTATACCACAATATATTTTAATGAAAATATACAAATATGGAAAAAATATACAAAAATTATCAGAAGATCTTATTCATAGTTTGAATTATTTAATCTTTCCGATTTTTAAACTAAAATCGGGGATTATGGATATTTAGACGGAAAATCGGGGATTATGGACATTTAAACTGAAATCGGGCAATATGGACATTTGAATGAAACGAAAAGATTAGAATATTAGTGGCGTTCAGTTTCAAATTAAAAATGCCACTCTTCAAAGACAATTAGGGATATAATAAAAATGAAAATATCCACATGGAATCCAGAACTGGAATTTACGATATCCCATGTCTGGATTATAATAAATGTCGGTGATACTTCTCGTAGATTAAAAAACTACGAGAAGTATCACCCACATTAACAAACGATTTTATAGATACAGTAGGGATTAAAAAAACATTAATAATGGTTTTGTCAAACAATTTCGAATTTAATCACAACTTTAAAATTAAAGATTTCGAGGTGTTTGTTTATAATCGTAAAGAAAAAAAAAAAACGCCGGAAAATTGTTTAGTTTCTTTTCAAACCACCACAAAATAAAAAAAAATTTAAAAAAAGACACGGCATATTCAGTTTGTTTCCTTATTTGGTCAGATTAATGCTAAAAAGTTACAAAAACCTTTAAAATCATTTTTCTTCATATATATTACACACACAACTATCTAACAGGCAGACGTAGAAAGAACCTGATTGACAGAGACGGATGTATGTGTTATGGAATGTATAAAATTGGTAGATAGGAACAAATATGTTAGAAGAAACAGAGAGACTGATAGGGTATGAATTCAAGGAAATTGGCTACATTTTGAAATAAATTTTCGAACATTAATTACATCATACAAATTTAAAATCATCCTCGGAAGACCTTTACATATTTGCACATTTTTTATAGTCTCATTTATATATATATATATATATATATATATATATATATATATATATATATATAAAAAAAGAGGATTTGGCATAAAATAACTTTCAAGGGTTGATATGCCTTAAAACACAACCAACCTAATACTAATCATTTTCTAAATTGATTAATTTGACCCATTGATGGGATACTAAAGATACTACCACTCTAGTCAGAGTGGACCGGGAAGTAATGGAAACAGTGAGGGTGACTTCACTCTCCAGAACTGGATGTAGGCAAGTATCATACTCAGGACAACCTTTTATTTGTTTTTGCTCACTCTGCAGGAGAACAGTCAAAGGTGCATTTTTGAGGCAGAAGTCTTAACCACTAGATTGTTTTTTTTGGGTAATATCATCGCTGAATTTACTCGAGTTTCCTGAAGGTTGCTGCTGAAGCACTTTTCGTAAAGACAAACCGATAGTTTGCCGTCATGAGATCTCATGATTACCATGTCCAGCTTTAGACTGACAAATCTTCCTACAAATGTTACAAACATTATCAGGCTGTAAAATGTCTGGAACTGAGGTCAAGTCCTGGTTTTGGAATGTTAGTTTCAGACCAATGTTCAATTCTCAATGCTTCAAAGTCTTCAATGTCTTGGACGTCAATCGTATTGACTGTAGAACACCTGCCTGAGTAACTTGACGCCCTTCATCCTGGTAAGGTTTGTTTGGGTTTTATGGCATATCAAACATTGTAGGTTATTCAATGCCAAATCTATTTTAATAAATAAACAGTTCTATTTCAAACAATTCAGTTTAGCATAAGTATGCCGTTTAGTTCTATTTGACCCATAGATAGGACCCTATCAGGTGCTACCATTCCTGGTAAAAGTGAACCTGGGAGCTATTGCAATGAAGGAGTGCTCCACATTCCCTAAACCTCCAGCATTACAGGAACTTCACCATCAGATTGTTTAGTGTCATATCAGGACACTCGTTGAGGAGGGTCTTACTCCTCTGCAGTCGGTGTATTCTACAGCCCAGCTGATAAGGTGGAAAACATAATACATCTGATTGCATATATGGAGCATCTCTACTGGATATATTGGCTTGCTGAAGAACAGTGATAGAATATACCCAATTATGGTATCTGTGTTCGAGACTGCCATTTGGCGTTTAGGATCTTGCAAAGACAAGCTTGATGGAATCTCGCCAAGGCTGTGATGACAATATGTAGTCCAAGTTTCAAAAGAATATAAAAAGACAGATATAAGTACGTTTCATTGACATTAAGTTTGGTTTTAATGGTTATAACTGTTAGATAAAACGCGGCTTTCGAGGGGAGAGGGAGCTGCCAAAAGAATCGGTCGCATCCACTTGTCACCCTTGACGAAGATGTTTGGTTCGACATAGAATTGGCCCGGAAGTGGAATGAACATGACCTTTGTCTTCTTGAAACCAACGATTAGCCTCAAAGAAGAGCATGCTCTGGAGAAGTTATTTACGAAGCTCTTTGCTTCGATTTGGCACAATGCCCAATGAGACTCGAACTCACTCGTGTAGGTTTGCTAATCTAGCTTGATTACACCACTATGCTCTGGAGAAAAGATCCGCTACAGCTTGCATATCTTCGGTATAAGCAACGAGATCTGCTTCGTCAGCATAGAACAGCTCCCCAACGAGAGTCTGGAAAGTCTTCGATTTTGAGAGGAAACCTATGAGATCAAAAACTTTACCAGTGTTTCTGAATCGAATTTAAACGCCGAGGTTAGTTTTTGAAAGTGTACGATAACGAGTTCAAGCAAAATATACGAAAAATAGGCCGGAATGTCGCATTAGTTAACATCGCTATCGATGGAGATAATTTCAACGGCTCAGTCTCGGAACCTAACACTAAGTTTCATATCACAATGGAATTATCTAAACAAGTTGACAAAATGAAGTATACCACCAAGTTTGCCGGGGATGGAAAACGGAGCAGTCCTATATACTATGTCGAAAGTTTTTGTTCAATCAAGTCCTGATAAAAGGCAACGATGTTCAGTTTATTTCTCAAATTGATGCATAGAGAAAATCATAAAATGTATCATGACTCGACCGAAAAATACATTGGGTTTCTGGAGATATGTGCTTCACGTGTCACAAGATTTGTTTTCAGCTCTCAAACGGTCCTTGAAAATGCAGTCATCATTGGTTGCAATCGCAAATTTTTACGGGGTCTTAGGCACTACAGAAAGAAAAGGGTTCCTACTGCGCTGCTATTTAGGCAAATGAAGGAACTGTGGGTTTTTAACTTTCGAAGAGTATGAATGCCAAGTGAACGTAAATTGTCCCAGCCAGAGTTTGAAATTTTAATTTGGCCCATTCTGTGTTGTTAATCTTTAGACCACCTTCACGTTGTGTGATTAAAGTACGCGGATAACGAGGGTGGAAGAGGTGTTTCAAATTAAGCTGTTTATAATTCCTTTTCGTCAGTTAAGGTGACTCGGTGAAAAAAGGTGGATATGGGTTTCGACCTGGAAAGTGGGTGTTGGTGAAGAAAGCTTGTGTTTTGGGTTTTTTTTTCAAATTCTGGTGGAGAGGGGCTTGCGGAGTTTTTAATCATTGAAAAATAAATTTGGCAGAAAATCAGACCTTCAAAAAAATTAAAAGCTAATTGATGCTTCCATTATGTCAATTTACAACAGTTGATTGAGAAAAAAAAAGGTGGGGGAATCAATCAAGGATAATTACAATTTTATAATCGTAATGCAGTCTTTACGTCCGTATATCCTATCTGGCTGCTTTTATAGAAAAAATATTTTAGGTGGGGGGATGGTTTCTTGATTGGTAATTCTTGGCCGAGATCTGAACAATCATCAGAGACGAGTGTAAGATTATGTAGAGTCTGCTTTTATAAAAGGCAAGAAAGTCTTTAGTTTTTGTCAAGGAATAAATAGGGATCTATCGAGTCTGTAGAGGAATGCGTAACACTCGCAGATGCCATAATCGAAGAATCAAATACAGTAATAAACATTATTCATATCGCCAGTCATCAATTCAGTGCCAGTATTAATCAAAATGCTCCAAAGTCTTGTTTTTACCGTTTATGTACTCCTGATTTGGCGTTTGGAAGACAACTTTAGGTTGTCTTCAGATATTCTCAAATAACTTCTGACGTGATTGAGCGGTTTATGGGGGGGTCGAAATTGGAAAAGTTAGCGGGATGCTAATTTCAGAGAGAGAGAGAGAGAAAAACTAAGAAAAAGCAGACAGGGTGGGGGTCAACCAGCCGTTTGTAGACTGAATCAGACGAAAGCACTCGTGGGTCACCGGGGAGTGACTATTGTAAATAAAAATGACTAGAAAAAGAAACTGGAGGTCCCAAATCTGCGCAGGCAAGGAACCTCTAGAAACGGATGTATTCCTCCCCCAACAAGTTCTGTATCTGTTCTCTCCCCTCATGACATTGTTTCTCTTTGTTTAGCTAACGCAGCGATCCAGTTTTCATATTACGTCTCTCTCTCTCGACGATTATTGCAAAAATGTGTAGTAGCGAATAAAGTTTTGCATTAGCGAACCAAGATGGAGTTTGTGTATTCGTCACTTTTCTCACTGCGAGGTTATCAGGCAGCTCGACTAGCACTTAAGATGTTGCACTACACTCAGACACGTAGTGGTGAAAGTGTCCATGTAGTAGTACAAATATCTATTGAGACCCCACAAACACGAACTTCCATTTGAACATCGTAATGTTTCAAGCATCTATTTGTGCAGTGTAATGTTTGTTACAACGGTACTTTGGTGTCGCTTGGTACATTTCAAATATTTAATTTTCTGTTTCAGACTTGGCGAGGTAGTATTAATCTAATTATAAAGCTCTTTTTTCGGTGAAATTAGACACCTGGCTATGAAACGGGGTTTCTAAGAGTATATATAGAGCTGGAAAGATTCGTCTGATTCTAGTAACAATTACCAAGAGTGCGTTACCAACATAGGGCAGGAAAATCCCCTGTCTCTTCTAAAGCAAAAGAAGATCCAGTGGCGGTATAGTTGGTAAGTTGTTTTATTTTACGGCGTATCAACCCTTTTCCAGCCATTTAACGCCGAGTTAAGTAATTTTCATACGACTGTCAGTTTGGTTTGGTTTTATGGGCCAGAGTGAACTTGGGAGCAGTGGCAATAAAGGAGTACTCCGAATTCCCCAAAGCTTCAGAATTACCGGAGTCTCCCCATCAGATTGTTTAGTGTCATATCCAGGACACTCGTTGGGGGAGTCTTACCCCTCTGCAGAGATGCAGTTGGTGTATTCTACAGCCACAGCTGACTGGGGCATAGAGGTAGGGGAAGAGAATTAGTTTAAACTGGACTTCTTAGGATAATAAGTTCTTATCTTGCTTGACAAAATTCGTTTGATGCATTTGCCGAAATGTGTATAGTATTTTGGCAGAGAAAATAAAAATGGTGGATAAAAAGCTAACTGTCGTATCTACAGTTATCGAGCCACTTAGAGTTTCAAAGAGCTTTGCAAATGCATTGAAAAGAAAATCTGAAATTTTAAATGAAAGCATTACCAAAAAATGAATAAATAAATAAAATAGTGACAGCAAATCTGCACAAAACTATCTCCATCGAAAAAGAAAGCCGTGAAGAGTATAGAGTGCTCCCAGTCCACTTATATGGCTGAGAAAGACAACCACTGATGTATAAAAATATAATCAGCTCCTTTTCTTTTCCCCTTACAACCCGAAATATACTTATGAGAAGAGTGAAAGAGAACCGAAGATGGCTGAGCTTGCGCGCGTACGCAGACACACACACACTGCGTACTGCGGTCTTCTTTCTTCCGCTCGTCTCTGCCAGTTATATCATATTCCAGACATCCATTCAAATTCTCGTGATCACACCTCCTGTCTGCTGCCTACTGGTTGCAAATGGACACGCCTTCTAGTGTGCCACCGACACAATTTACACGGCACTTCGGCTTGGGAACACATGCGTCCTGTTTACTTTAGGAAACGGGTTTATTTTTTGTTACGGCGCGACTTCCTTCTGGCATGCCACCCATACAATTTACGCGGCATGTCAAAAAGGATCTTCTAGTCAATATCCAACACACTGACTCGGAATGATAGCACATGTTAGGATAGCATGTATGGGAAGGTTGATACACTATTAAGAAACCAAACGAATCTATTTGTTTAATAGATTTCTTTAGAAATAGTTCACATTAAGAATAATTGATACTATATTACTGTTTAAATTATTAAAACCAGATTTAGTTACTTTAAGTTATAATTATTTACCTAAGATTATTAATAAGTATTATTTACTTGAAACCATATAACCGTATGCAAAAATATTAAATAGAAATTGTTTCTTGAAAACATTGTGTATGAATTATCTATATTAGATACTATTTTAGCACAAAAAATGACTAAAAATTAAAAAAAAAAAATGCAATGGAACATAGAAAATTGTTATGGATGCACTACATGGACGCTTACAAAACGGCTGGAGAAGAAGCTAGACGGCAATTATACAAGAATGCTGCGAGCAATCTTTAACAAATCCTGGTGGCAACACCCCACAAGACACCAACTATTCAGCCACCTGTCTCCTATCATGAAAACAATCCAAGTTAGACGAACAAGACATGCAGGACACTGCTGGAGAAGCAGGGATGAGCTCATAAGTGATGTACTCCTATGGACCCCCACATATGGCAGGGCAAAAGCAGGACGACCAGCAGCTATGTGAGGATACGGGATGTAGCCCTGAAGACCTGCCAGAGGCGATGAACGATAGGGAAAAGTGGCGAGAGAGGGTCAGGGATATCCGTGCCAGTGGTACGAAATGATGATGATGACACTAAAATATTTGCAAATGATTTCGTTAGAGTTTTGTGCGAATAGTTACGTAGAACTATAATTGTGTATAAATTATTTGTATTAGGGTTGGTTTCTTGAAGCTGTAATTGTTTATAAATAATTACCATCATATGAAAACCAAATAATTTCTTAAAAGAAACCCCCACCCCAAGAACTTCTGTTATGAATGGCCCAACAAAGATTGACATGGCGTAAAATCATCCGAATGTGATGCAATACCCCACCCCACCACAAAAAACCAACCAAAAATAAACAAAAGAAAAACAAGACACAAGTAAAAATTATTTTGGATAACAGTTGAGAAAGCTAAAAAAAGATTTTTCTTTCTTGACTATTTATCATCATCAACAGAGGGTCTCTACGGGACAAATAGTCTCCATGATAAAGTCGTCGATAAAACCTATCTCTTTAGCTGGAGGTCATGAGTTCAATCACTGCGTCAAGTTGTACAATATTCAGTGGAAGAAACAGACAAAGATCTAAACATGAATGATGGAAGGAGAACAATCAAACCCAGTGAATCGAATAAAGCACTTTGTTTAAACTTTCACTAAAATTTACCTTCTAAAACGCCTGAAGAAGGTTGGAGAGAACAACGACTAAAAACATGACTAACAGATTTTTGGTTTGATGGCATATCAACCATTGTCGGTTATATAATGCTAAATCCATATAGTCATCCACAGATAGACTGTTTCGTTCTATCAGAACTCTTCAGAGTGACTAGACACGCAGGACACTCGAAGCCGGAATCGAAACCCGTCCAACTTTACGATAGACTAAGGTTTCAGACCACACGGCCACAGGCGGACTACGTTGGCTAAGGGAATTTTTAGGTATTTTATCTTCAGCAAACAGCAGCAGCAGCCTTTGTTTACATTTTTTGATACCCTATCGACTACCAGAGAGCTCAATTCTTTCGAAGAGCCTTGCATTACGCTAATGGTGGCCGTCAATTCCTTCGCCAGAGAGCTCAACCCCCCATGGGGGAGCATCGCGAGTCGGAAATCTACTAATGTTTCACCTTATCGAATCATCAGGAAGCCTAACTCCAATTAATGCTAAAGGAGAAAACGCCGTCTTATATTCACCAAAAACCCACCTAGCTTAGAATTTACATTAAAAAAAATGAATGCTGGTAGATATTAGGTTAGTATATATATATATATATAACAGTTCTATTTCAAGCAATTCAGTTTAGCATAAGTACACTGTTTAGTTCTGCTTAACCCATAGATAAGACCCTCTCAGGTGCTACCATTCCCGGGTCAGAATGGGCCTGAGACCAATAGCAATGAAGGGGTACTCCGTATTTACCAAAGCTCCGGCATTACTGGAGCCTCACCATCAGATTGTTAAGTAGTCGTATCCAAAACACTCGTCAGTGGAGTCTTGCCACTTTGCAGTGATGCAGTCGATATATTTTGCAGCCTAGCCGACTGGGCTAAAAGACACTAGCCAAAGTTTAATAAACATTTGATTACAAAGGAAGCAAGCCCTTCGTTAGATTTTGGCAACGTTAACTGAACGATCAAGATTTGGTTTATTTGTTTAATGGCATATTAATCAGTAGATGGCTTATTCGATACAAATAATTTGATTAGAGTCATAGGATAGTGTTGTTTATTATTATTTGCTGCAATACAAAACAACGCTGGACATGACCAATTATATCAAACCAAACAGAATAGCAAGTGTATGTGGAGACAGATCAAAAAGTGAATCACATAAGTGAGTGTAGCAATCTTGCATAAAAGGAGTACAAAACATAGTACGAATGGGGGGTGCATAAGTGATCCACTGGGAATTGTGCAAAAAACTAAAGTTTGACTATATTACCAAATCAGAATGAATCCTAGAGTATGAGCTGCATAAATGCGCTGGGATTTTAAAGCACAAGATCATTTAATCAACCAGTAAAGCAGATTTAGTTTTGATTAACAAAGAAAAAATATTGTCTTGCAAATTTTGCCATTCCGGCGGACCACAGAGAAAGTGAAAAAAAAATCCTGAAAAGACAAACTTGCATCTCTCCAGAGAAAACAAAACTAACCTGTGGAACATGGGTAGTGCGTTTGGAGCGGTTCCCAAAAGATTGGAAAAAAAAAAGAAAAAAAAAAGGTAAAAGAAACTTGAAAAATCAGAGGGAGATTGAAGACCAAGCAAATTACAACATCAGCAAGAATACTTAGAATAGTGCTGGAGACTTGCTGTCACTCAGACTTTAGTGAAAGGCCCCCAGCCAATGATGTGTGAAAAGCTCATAGTAAAATGAGAATAATGATGAAACAGGCTGATCACCCAATCCAGGTCAGAAGACTAAACCAAGAATTTATTGGATTTTGCCAATAAACCACAAAGTACAAGTAAAGGCGATGAGCGAGACATTGCCGGAGAACGGAAAAGGCTGTGGAGTATAAATGTGACAATGAGCCATTGGAATAGTCACCAAGAATCTAGAAAAAAAAAAAACTCAAAGTGGAGCTGTGAGGAAGAATTAAAACAATCTAGATAACAGAATTACCGAAATAAGCAAATGTTGGTTGGTTGGGTTTTATGCCATATCAACATCAGTTTTATTTCAAACAATTCAGTTTAGCGTGAGTACACAGTTTAATTGTCAAAAACTTTTCTATTTTAAACTATTCAGTTTATTCGAACAGTTCTAATTCCTCAAATTCAGTTTAGCGTAAGTACAGATTTTGTTTACACGGTAAAATATCAAAACAGTTCTATATATAACAATTCAGTTTAGTGTAAATACAGTTTCAA
This sequence comes from Sepioteuthis lessoniana, assembly GCA_963585895.1. Classification (NCBI taxonomy): domain Eukaryota; kingdom Metazoa; phylum Mollusca; class Cephalopoda; order Myopsida; family Loliginidae; genus Sepioteuthis; species Sepioteuthis lessoniana. Next base: position 14,128,526 of record OY757922.1, read on the forward strand.
TGTCAAAAACAGTTCAATTTCAAACAATTCAGTTTACAATAAGCACGCAGTTTAAATGTAATTACTGTTTAATTGTGAAAAACATTTCTATTTCAAGCTATTCAGTTCAGTCAAGCAGTTCTAATTCAGCTGAGTATAAGTACAGATTTTGTTTACACACAGTTAAATGTCAAAACAGTTCTATGTTAAACAATTCAGTTTCGTGTAAATACAGTTTCAATGTCAAAAAACAGTTCTATTTGAAATAATTCAGTTTAGCCTAAGCACGCAGTTTAAATGTAAATCTGGTTTGATTGTCAAGAACATTTTTTCGAGCTATTCAGTTTAGTCAAACAATTCCGTTTAGCATAAGTATGCTGTTAGTTCTGTTTAACCCATAGATAGGGCCCTATCAAGTGCTACTATTCCGGGCCAGATTGGACCTGGGAGCAATGGCAGTTATGGGGTGCTCCGTATTTCCCCAAAGCCCCAGCATTACAGGTACCTCTCCAGATTGTTTAATGTCATATCCAGGACACTCATGGGGGGGGGAGGTTTTACCCCTCGACAGAGGTGCAGTCAGTGTATTCTACAGCCCCAGCTGACTGGGCAATGAAAAAAAAAATCACTGAAATCTGCTGTCAGTCAGACTACAATTAAAAACCATCAAAACTAGTAAAAAAAAAAAAAAAAAAAAAAAAAAAAAAAATAGCAAAGATAAGATTTTTTTTACAGTTATATGGCATCAAGTATTCATATCGGATAATTTTTAGAAACGTATAGATGAGATACAAACAGGTATTATCACTGTAGCGTAGTCACCAGCAACTACTACATCGGTGCTGGCTATTTGTCGGCGAGGAAGGGACCCCCACCACCAAAAAACAAAAAAAAAAAAAAAAAAACAACAAAAAAACCCAAACTTTTTTAGCTTTACGTGTGGTTATCATATTTACCCAACCCCTCCGCTCAGGCAGGATATGAAACAAGGTCAATTTTTTAAGCGGAGTTTAACAGGTTTGAATTCAGAGTTTTCCTTCTCCTAGACTAGTTGCCTCACCAAGGCTGAAGAACTCAGTCTGCCCTACTATTTACCCATAGCTGGAGGGAGAATAATTGAATTCATACCTTTCCCAAGAGTATTAGTGTTCGGTGAAATGCAATCGGTCTCGTCCAGGATTTGAACTCGTATCGCCGTGTCCATTTCTTACGACGATAACCATTACACCACGGGCACGTTCGGTTTATGGCATATCAATCAGTGTTGGTTATTTAATGCTAAATCCTGTTTTTACATATATGTCAAATATTATCTGTAAAGTCATTTTGTAGACACATTTTTAAACGAATCTGAGATCATTTTATACATTTAAATCGTTTCTTTATTTCTTTCTAACACAAATATTTCTATTTACTTTTAATTATTTGTTTGCACATAGTTAAAACGTTTCCAAATATTACAATGTAACATCAATCATTTGTTTGCACAAAATGGATATTCATATATGATCTATTAGTAATTCATTTACCCACAGTTATTCGTTCCAAGTATTGTTATGTATTACTAACAATTCAATTAAACATCAATCCTTTCTTCCCACAGTTGTTTGCAGAGTTTAAATATCTAACAATTCTATTTAACCCACCGAGTGCTACCACTCCAGGTCAGAGTTGATATGGGAGTAATGGCAATGAAGAGGTACTCCCCATTCCCTAACGCTCAAGCATCACTAGAACCTCACCATCAGATTGTTTAGTGTCATATTCAGGACACTCGTTAGAGGGTTTTTTGTTACCTCTCTGCAGAGATGCAGTCGGTGTATTCTACAGTCCCAGGCGACGGGGCTCGATAACAGGGTTGTGAACAATTAACCAATCATTCATTAGTCTCATAAGCTGGTATAGTAGTGTGGTTGTTATTTAACTTATCTTGGGCATGAAGAGACTGGAGGAGATTTCTATCTAGACTGCTTGCCATATAAAGGTTAAAGAAATAAGTCTGACCTACTATTTACCTATAACTAGGAGTTGTTGACTTCATAATTTTTCCCGAGAGTGTTAGCGCTCTGTGAAATGCAAACAGCCGCGTCTGGGGTTTGAACTCGGCAGGATAAGTCTTCTTACAACGATAAACGTTGCACCACGAGCACCTCGTAACTAGTGTTTTCCAATAGCCAGGGTGACTGGGGTTTAATCCCAGGTTGAGTCAAACGAGGACTCAAAAACAGTACTTGATACCTACTTGCTTAACATTCAAGATTATAAGGGACGTATCAAGGGGGTAAATCCAGTGAAAGGAATTGAGCCCTTCCTTACAGCTCTGTGTTTTAGTTATTGAAAAGAGAGCCTTCAGATCACCCTCGACTACGGTCGACAACTTTTATTTACACACATTCTAATCCCGAACAAAGACACGAATCTGTCTGTCCTTCTCTGGTTATAAGTATATTGTAGAGCAGACAGAGTTCTTTAACCTTGTTAAGGCAACCAGTCTAGGAGAAGGAAAACCAGATTCAAAACTAGCTGTATTCTGCTCAAAAATTGACTGTCACATCCTGCTCCTGATTTGGGTAAATAAATACATATTCATATTTCTGGTGACAAATTCTCAGTGCTGTTGAGTTTGGTCATAAATAATTCCTAATATCAATTTTAATTATAATGTGCAGATCAAGGATAAAGTGGATTAATCAAGGGAAAAAGAGTAGCACCCTCCCCCGACAACTCGGTGTAGTAGCTATTGAGAAGGGAGCCTTTACGTAAAGAACAAAAAAAAATTATTAATCTTAATTTTCTTCATGAATAAAAAAAAAGTCTTTTTCTTAAGCAAGTCTTCCCTGGAGAAAAAAATTATGAAGAGGTCGACCAATCAAGATGACAAGTTTGACAAAAAGCCGACACCCCCTTCCCAATGCCCTATAGTCAATAATTTGCATTAGACAAGTTTTTTAACCAATCAATAAAATTATTCGTTTAATTAGCCAGTCAATATAAAACTATTTCATATACGAAAACCCATTAGCGGCGAATTATTCCATAGAAGGCAATGGGCAAAATTGTATTGACAAAATTTCTCTTACAATTAATTATAATTGTTGAGAGTACGTATCAATCGATGACCTGTTATTTCCGTGATTGGCTTTTGTTTATGATCAATCTTGGTGATTCTGCGTTGAGTCAATAATTCATAGCTTCAATTCTATTCATCAGCTGTCTGTAGGGCTAAGAATACACCGATTGTATCCCCGTAGAGGGGAGTAAGACTCCCCCTCCCAATGGTGTGACAGTAAATTGCATTTGATGGTGATACTGGAGATTTGCAGAGTGTTGAGTCCCCTTTCATTGGTATTACTCCCATGTCCACTCTGACCCGTTACGGTCTCATCTATGGTTCAAATAGATTTATTTAGAATCATTCGTATTCGATAGAAGCATGTGGAAAAAAAACAACCTCATAACCCTTTTTGTAGGTAGAGGGACATTTGTCTTTTTTGGTTGCTCAGTATAAGGTATTTTCCTACTGGCTGCTTGTTGATGTTTAGAAACATCGTTCTGGTGCGGGATTATGTAAAGGTTGTTTTGTAAAATGTAATAAAGAGTGAGTGTTTTTGTTTTTCTTCCATTGCAGTATGACAATCATTGATAAATTTTTTTTAAAACATGATTAATCGTCTATTTTGCAAACTTTCTGATAATAATACGCCCTCTCTACAAGGATTCAAAATTACCTGCTTATGAATGGTTCAAGAAACAACTATACAACGAGATTCCCTTCACCTGTAGGCATCAAATACCACGAGACTAATTAACGTGCCGTTAAAACGAATTAGTTTTACTCATGCCAGTTGAATGGAAAAGTCAAAACTTACAGTATCTTAAGTTCAGAAATAGTGTTCTTATATATATATATATATATATATATATATATATATATATATAAGAAAATAATGGATTGTAATCGATAGTTTGTAAAGAAAAATTGCTAACACGGTAATCCAAGTAAAAGGAGAGAATTGAGAAACAAAGTCGACACAATAGCGTTTCGGTTCTGCTGAACCATCATCAGGTCTATGAGGGGTTATTATATTACTGATGTTAAGATAACCATGGGTGTATAAAAAGTGTAAAAAATATATAAAAACTTTGGAAAAGTTGTATGACATGAAAAAGTTGGCTGTTTATGATAAGAAAAATTTGGCCGTTTGATCAATGAATCAGCGTTCGTTTCTTTAAATTGTGCAGAATCCACGTTCCGTTCGTTCATCGAGAGATTTTGAATCATTCCTTGTTTACGACGAAGTTCAAATCCTGTAAGTCTGTTTTTTTTAATATATTAAATGTATGTGCCTCGGAAAATCCCAAAACACGAGTACAAGCCTCAAGGCACAGACTTATGTTATCCAAGAAAATGTTGGGATGAACTAAGAAGGCTGGACATGCTGATAGGTGTGATTCCCCCCCCCCAATGTATAGTTGGTTAAAAACCATATATAATTGAATTTACATAAAACCTTTCTCTATTTTCTTCATTGAAGAAGAATACCACAGCAGTTCCTGAATTTAATTTTTCAACATCTTAATAATAGTATTACAAACGCTAATTCTTCCTTCTCTTATATTGGTTCGCTGCGTTTTAAAGTAAAGAGGATATTCTATAAGAAAATGTAAGAAAGCGTGTTTTAGGAAAAGTACGAAAGAGCGAGTCATTGAGGAGACACACACAAAGGAAGGGTCTTGCTTTTGTCGTGTATTAGTGAAAATTGGATTTTTTCCCCTTCTTTTTTTGTTTCTTTAACGCGTTTCTATGTGGTTCCTGTATTCGGTTTACGTTCAAATTCCTGCCGTCGGCAGATAGGGTTCACCTACTTTTCTGAATTAAGACAGGGAAGTTCCTTTCTTTCCTGTTTTTAAGCTTTAGTTATTTTTTTTGTGTTATTATTCGACGTTGTCCCCCCCCTTTTTTTTTTTACAAAGCCGAGCTTTTTAAAAAGTGTTAAAACGTGTGGTTGCTATAGTCAGCGCCTGGCTTGAAAAGACAAACAGTGGCTTTGAAATGTAGTTTAGCGATAGGAATCGATTCGTAACTAGAATTAGTTTCAAACATCTGGTGTTTAAATCAGAGCAGTTATTGAAGTGCAGTGAAAAGAATCAATGAAATATTTAAGTAACGGACTAATTGATTTAACGACAGGTTAAAACGTCATGGGTTAATTTATACCTAGAGGTCACACAATTGCATTTATTGTACTTTTGTCTTTGCATTTGTCTAGTTGCTTAGGGTTTTTTTTTGCAGTTATATATTTTTAAGTTACTAATAATAATCCTTAAACTATAATAGTTTCAAGATACTTTTAATACAAACTACTTACAATTACTTGGTTGCTAGTATTCCTTATTGAAGGCTAATTTTATAAACATATATTCAACCCATACATGGGACTCTAACAGGTGCTTCCATTCTGGGTCAGTGTGGAACTGGAAGTAATGGTTTAGTTTAATGCCAATGACTTTTGAGGTCTTATGCCGAGGTGTAAGATATCGTCAGCGTATTCTAAGCCCACAGGACTCCTGGGGTAGGAGTAGATAGAACACACTGACTTGTGCAATCATTCTAGGAAAACGAAAGCTAAATTCTAACCAGCTTAAGTCTGCTTACAAATTTGCCTTGTGTCACGGTGGTGTAGGGTAAATACATAACTTTCTTGTAGATAACTTTTTGATGTATATAGAAAAAGATTATTGGTCCAGTGGGTAGAGTGTTTGGTAATGGCCCGGGAAATCGAGGTTCAGGCCCAGGTCGAGTCATACCAAAAACTTGAGAAAAAAAAAAAAAAAAAAAGTACTCGATTCCTTCTTGCTTAACATTTGGTATTATAATGTAGTATCAAAAGGTAAAATGGATAAAGCCAAGAAAAGGAGTAGTGCCCTCCTTATACCTCGGTGTAGTAGCTATTGAAAAGGGATCCTTCGGGTCGCCCTCGACTACGGTCGTTTAATACACACACGTTTTCGCACATTTAGAAAATACGAAAATCTTTAAAATCGGAAAACATCTTATTTTCATGGTTTTATGTTGTTTTTTTTTCAAGCTACTATAGATATATGGTCTTTTTACCCATCTCAACAGAAAAACCATAAAGTTCTTTTAGCTAGCACGGATATCCTTGACCATCTCTCGCCACTTCTCCCTATCATTCATCGCCTCTGGTAGGTCCTCAGGGCTACATCCCGTATCCTCACTTAGCTGCTGTACGTATGTTCGAGCTGGTGGTCCTGCTTTTGCTCGGCCATATGTGGGGTCCATAGGAGTACATCACTTATGAGCTCGTCCCTGCTTCTCCAGCAGTGTCCTGCATGTCTAGTTCGTCTAACTTGGATAGTTTTCGTGATGGGAGGCAGGTGGCCGTATAGTTGGTGCCCTGTGGGGTGTTGCTGCCAGGACTTATTCAATATTGCTCGCAGCATTCTTGTGTAATTGCCGTCAAGCTTTTTCTCCATACGTTTTGTTAGCGTCCATGTAGTGCATCCTTACAGCAGTATCGACACGACCCCTGCTTGTAAAAAAACAAACAAAAAAACTGCGTTTCATTTTATCAGTCAGGTCAGACTTCCATATGACTGGGAGCCTATCGATAGCTGTCCATGCCTTCATTAGCCACGTGTAGACGTCTTTTTCGGTTGATGAGATACTGCTTCCTAGGTAGTTGAATTTGTCTACCACTTTCAGAGAGGTTCCGTCTAGTGTGGAAATGTCGCCTGCTTGATTAAAGCACATATATTCCGTTTTGTGTGCATTGACATGGAGGCCAATGCTTGCGGCGGCTCGTTCCAAACTATGCAGTAGTGTTTCGGCTTGGTTGGGTGTATTTGCCAGTATGGCTATGTCATAGGTGTAGTCGGCGTCGGTAATTGTTTTTGCGGGGTACCTTCTGCTTCTTTAAAATGCAATATTTTCAAACTGAAAATCCATTTTCGGATTAGAGTATATTGAAAGATTTGCCTATTTCACTCCCCAAAATCTCATTATAGCTTTCGTGGCAAGATTAAAAAAAACAAAAAACAAACTAAGATTGAGTGATTATCTCATGGCATATCATCCCGTTTAGGGTTGTTTAATGGAATCGCGTCCATTGGACGTTCTAATTTATATTATTCGTGTGGCTTTTTGAGAGATCTCTGATAATTATTTGGTTTCAAGTAATTATTTCTAATAATACTCATTCATTTCCATAGTTTTATCGTTTTAACTTAGTAAAGTTGTCTCCCTTTAGTCGAGGGTGGCCAGAAGGCTCCCTTTTCAATAGCTACGACACCAAGGTGTAGGGAAGGGCACTCTTTTCACTGGACTGCTCCACTTTACCCTTGATACGTACCTTATATTGCTGAGTGTTAAGCAAGGAGGTATCAGGTACCATTTTCAAAGTTTTTGGTATGACGTGACCTAGGATTGAACCCTAGCCTCCCGGACCATAGACGAACACTACCCAAATAATGATAATAATCTGAAAACGATTAGAGCTTCCAGTAACTTTTTTTTACAATTATACGGCATTAATTCTTTATAGCGAATACGAATAATTTTCGAAGATCTATTTGGATTCTTAGAAAAGTACCAGCACTCCGAATCAGAGTGGCAAAGAACAGGTCTAATTTGAGAGAAACAAACTGTCATATTGAGAGAGAGAGAGAGAGAGATGCAAAAGTAGGGAATTAACAGGAAGTTTGGCTGGAATCTTCGCCAACTTTTCGGTTGAAGACAGTCACTGAGGAGCAGAAGGTAGGTGGGGGGAATGAATCTTCTGCTCAACAAGGTTTAAATTTGTAGATTAGAAAATCGCGTTCCCCCGCAGATAAATAGAGTCAAGAATGTTTTTTTTTCTTCATTTTATTGAGGAAAAGAAAAAAAAAAGTTAATTCATTTCCAGTTCATCTTTTGAGCAGAGAATCTTAACTGGCGGGTTTTTTTTCTGCCTCGTTACCAATATGAGAGATAGAGAGAAAGAAATTGTGATCAAAAATACGAAATGATTTTTTCCTTGTTTCCTTGCTCTTTCCGTTACAGGTTTGACTTGCTCCGAGCCCTGGGGGATGTGCTGCACCACTTGTATGTTCCTTTACAAGTAATAAGTAAAAGCTAATTAATGCTTGGTTAGACCTTTTAAAAATTTTCTTTTTTGAAAAGAGACATAAAACAAAAATCTACATTGAGTGGGGGTTTACTTAGAGGATCAGGTATGAACCGCATAGAAATGAGGCCCAAGAATCTGAGAGAGTGGGTAGAGAAATAAATTGCCAGATTTAAAAAAAAATTCCAAAATAACTTTGTAAAATTCTTGATCCGTATTTATCAAGAGTAAGAGAAATTAGGAAAGAACAAAATTGATCTAACATGAAGGGAAGATCGTATTGCGTCAATCTGCCAAGTATAGGTTTGCTAAGTCTAAAAGTATCGTTTTTTTTTATCTTAATCTTCATTTGTTCAAATACTGACTTGTGAAATAAAAACTTATCCATATGTGTGCATATATATTTACCCAACCCCTCCGCACGAACTGGATGCGATACAAGGTCAATTTTAATCGAAGTTTAACAGCCAAGACCGGTTGCCTATCAAGGTTGAAGAGTTCTGTCTGCCCTACTATTTACCCATAGCGGGAAAGAATAAAAGATTCATTCTTTTCCCTTGAGTATTAGCGCAATGGTAAATGCAAACAGTCTCATCCAGAATTTGAACTCGTTTTGTCGTGTCCATTTCCTACATCACGAACGGTTCCATACATGTGTGCATATCTTTTTACCCAACTTCCTCATCAATGACTGGATGTGACACAAGGTCAATTTTTAAGCGGATTGTACAAAACTCACGCACTTCTTTATACTCAAACAAAAACAAACTCCATAGTTTATAGCACGTCAATATCATTGACTCTTAAGGAAATTTTAAAAAAATCTCACACTGAAGATATTTAGCTCTCAGACATTTTTTTTAACGCAACCTATTAAAAAAATGTCATGGACGACATTTTCGTTGGTTGATTTTACGGCATACTAACTCTTTTCGGGTCATTTAATGACGAATTAAATTTCAAACAATTCAGTTTATTATAAGTATAGTTTTTATTTACAAACAATTAAATATCAAAACTGTTCTATTTCAAGTAATTCAGTTTAGCATAAGTACACAGTTTAGTTCTATTTGATCCATAGATAGGACAAGATCAGATGCTACCATTCCGGGAGCGATAGCAATGAAGGGGTGCCTCGCATTACTCAAAGCTCCACCATTACTGGAACCTCACCATCAGATTATTTAATGTCATATCTAGGACACTCATTGGTGGGGGGGTTTACTATTCTGCAGAGGTGCAGTCAGTGTATTCTACAGCCCCAGCCGACTGGGGAAGAATGGCATTTTGTTTTGCACGAGAGAATTAAAATCATAGCAAAATTATCATCTTAAACGTGATCAGTACGACATAAAATTATTAGAGGTGTATCCTTGAAGACACATCGTTCAACTGTTGCTGTCAATTCCATTTTCTTCGATCCTAAGAGCACCACTTTGGGTGCGCATTGTAAACTCGATTCCAAATACCACTTTTTGGAGTACCGTGTGAATGTTCATCTATCGGCACTGATGATGACAAGAAAGCCGAAGCTTAAATCACCTGAACAGGTGATTTGTTACTGAAAAGAAAGTAAGATGAAATGTATTGCCCAGCACAGGGATTGAACTCTATTTCCAGGTTATAAGTATTTTCATAAGCATTCAATCACCCCTGTTTATTAGAATTAAGAGAGAGATAAATGTCGAGGCAGTTTCTCGCCATGGATTTTTTTCCCGGTTGGCCAGAAACTCATCTTTAGCACCCCTGAAACACTTTAAGGGTTTTAACGAGTGAAGAAATCTGATTTTTCTCATTAACCCTATCCAGACAGCGGTGAAGAATATCACAATGATGATATTCTCAAAAGCAAGTTGATTTTGTAATATCTTACTTTTCTGAAGAGATGCTGCCGGCGTATTCTACAGCCCTGCTACCGACTAGCTAGATAATAAGAGTGTATTATTGTACCGTAGATTATCCTAATACCCAGTTTTGAGTTCAGTTTTTCCTTCTACATTGGTGGTTGCCACCGGGTCAAGAAAACCTATGACATTTCCTAACTGACTTGTGTCACCAAATCTAAAAATAGAAAAAAGAACCACGTGATTCATGGTTTCCAGAAATAACTTTTGCCAATTTTTCCCTCCAAGAGCTGGTGGGAACTAGACACTAGCTTCCCCTCCACTCGTCAGTAGCAGAGTATTGAGGTTGGATTCTCTAAGCAGAACCGAAAATATCGGGCTCAAAAGTGGGTAGATTGTTCGCCAATGGTCCGGGAGCCCTGGGTTCAATCCCAGGTCGCGTTATACCAAAGACTTTGAAAATGGTACTCGATACATCCTTGCTTAACACTCAGGATTATAAGGTTAGGATCAAGGGTATTGAAAAGGGAGCCAACTTATTTAAGTTTCAGCCACTGAGGAATTTTAGGACTGACACGCAGCTAAGGATTTAAAAAGAACACTGGGAGAGTCACTGTGACGTTGTGGCTAACGTGTTCGACAGAGAAATTATAGTAAGCGAGTTCGAACTCTAGTCACGTTTTCGGTTTATTGCTCTTGGGAAGGATATGAACTCATTTACCCCCCCTCCCCTCCCGCAATGGGTGAAGTAGTACCACTGCTCTTATACAAGAGTTTTGTTTTAGATATCCCACAAAAGTTGATATGCCATTAAAACAAAGACATAAAAAATCCTAAAACATTCACGTACATATAAAAAAATTCATACATCTTGTCAATTAGTGCTTATTGCCAAAGAAATAATATATAAAAAGACAATGCCTGTTTTATCTCAGTCCGGCCCAGTCGCCGGGGCTGTAGAATAAACCTACTGCATCTGTACAGAGGCGTAAGATACCCTCAACGAGAGTCTTGATATATAACATTAAACCATCTGATAGCGAGGCTCCTCTTCCGGAGCTTCGGGGAATGTGGAGTTCTCCATTGCTCCCTTGTCCACTAACCTGGAGAAGAAGCATTTGGTTGGGTCTAGTCTCCATGGATCAAAGAGAACTGTTTGACGATTAAATAGTGTGTAAACAAATGACTTAAGCTAAACTGAACTGTTACCGATAGTTAAATGATTTCAAGTATTGGTATCTGAGTGAAAACCAATGATTAGTGTTCAACGGCAATACTTGTAACCAACCCACTGTGGGTCGATATTTTTGAACCCCTGATTATGTTCCAACTGAAAACCACCAATTAGACGTCCATTACTCCCGCAATGAGTTTTGAGTTAGGTTAACTTGTGTATTTTTTTTGTTTTCTTTCCCGTTATATAAATCTTATATGTTATAAATCTTGGAGGTGCCCGTGGTGTAATGGTTATCGTCGACGCGGCGACACGAGTTCAAATCATGGACGAGACTGATTGCATTTCACATAGCACTAATATGACACAAGGTTAATTTTTAAGCGGAGTTTAACAGGTTTTGAATTCAGAGTTTTCTTTCTCTTAGACTAGTTGCCTAACCAAGACTGAAGAACCCAGTCTGCCCTACTATTTACCCATAACTGGAGGGAGAATAATTGGATTCATACCTTTCCCAAGAGTATTAGTGCTACGTGAAATGCAATCAGTCTCGTCCAGGTTTTGAACTCGTGTCGTCGTGTCCATTTCCTGCGACGATCACCATTACACCACGGGCACCTCCATAAATATTCCTTTCTAACTATACAAAAAAATAGATAAAAAAATAAAACAACTCTAAAATCATCATCTCGCGCTGCCAGCACGGATCTCCCTGATCACCTCTCACCACCCGTCTCTTTCGTCTATCGCTCCTGGGAGATCTTCCGAGCTATACCCTGTATTGATAGGGAGCTGTTGTATATAGGTTCTAGCTGGTCGTTCTGCCTTTGCTCGTCCATGTGAAGGGGTCAACTGGAGTATATAACTTATGAGTTCGTCCTTACTTCTCCAGCAGTGTTACGCTTTCCTGGTTCATTTAACTTGGATAGTTTTCGTGAATGGTGGTAGGTGGCTGTACATCCGCTGTTTTTGGGGCGTTTCCTCTCGGACTTGTTCAATATAGCTCGCAACGTTCTTGTGTAATTGCCGTTTTTTTCTCCATACATTTCTTTCTTTTAGCGTCAATGTAGTGGATCCATATAACAGTATCGACACGAATGTTGCTTGGAAAAACGGTATTTTATTTTATCGGTCAGGTCTGACTTCCATATGACCGCTAGTCTATCGTTAGCTGTCCATGCCTTTGCTAATAGCGTGTTGATGTCTTTCTCGGTTGATGAGACACTGCTTCCCAGGTAGGTGAACTTGTCCACTAGTTTCAAAGGCCCAGCCTTTAGTGTGGAAATGTTGTCTCTTTGATTAAAGCACATGTATTCTGTCTTGTCTGCGTTGACATGGAGGCCTATGCCTGGTTGACATGGAGGCCTATGCCTGCGTTGACATGGAGGCCTATGCCTGCGTTGACATGGAGGCCTATGCTGCTGGTTCCAGACTATGTAGCTGGGCTTCGGCTTGGGTGAGTATTTGCTAGAAGGGCTATGTCATCGCCGTAGTTCGCATCCGTAATTGTTTGTGTGGGGTATCTCCTTTCCTTTGCCAGCTTGAAACCGTTTTCTTTCATTAAACACGAATGTAAAAGTCCGCTCACCGGATGGAGACACAGACTACATCGACATTCTAGCAGGTGTGGTACAAGGAGGCATATTAGCCGCCATACCTGTTTATCATCTGTCTAGACATCTAAAATAGTTTCAGTCTAACTCCAAGGCTCACTGACCCAGTGTGCTAGTACCTATTAGAGTCCCACCTGTGGGTCAAAAAGTTCCATACGCCAATGGTCCAGGAGACCTGGTTTCAATCCCAGGTCGCGTCATACCAAAGACTTTAAAAATGGTACTCGATACCTCCTTGCTTAACACTCAGCAATATAAAGGTACAGTGGAGAAATCCAGGGAAAGAAGTAGCGCCTTCCCCTACACTTCCGTGTTGTAGCTAGTGAAAAGGGAGTCTTCTGGTCACCCGAGACTACGGTCGCCAACTTACAACTGATAATCGCTTACTAAAATTTATTTGTAGGTTGGTGTTTTACGGCATATCATCCATTGTGGATTATTTAATGTCAAATCCTCTCTCTCTCACACACACATTCAAATATATGTGGATGTGAATAGTTCGTTGATAACTTTTTTTTTTTTTTTTTTTTTAGAAGCGTGTTGGTTGGTTTGGGTTTTATGGCATATCAACCTTTGTAGGTTATTCAACGGCAAATCCATTTTTATGCACACAGTTCTATTTCAAACAATTCAGATTAGTAGGAGTAGACAGTTTAATTGTCAAAAACATTTCTATTTCAAGCTATTCAGTTTATTTAAACAGAGCTAATTCCGTTTAGTATAAGTACATATTTTCTTTACACACAGTTAATGTCAAAACAGTTCTATATTAAACAATTCAGTTTCAATGTCAAAAACAGTTTCATTTCAAACAATTCAGTTTTGCGTAAATGCGCAGTTTCAATCTAAGTATACAGTTTAATTGTGAAAAACATTTCTATTTCAAGCAATTCAGTTTAGTCAAACAGTTCTAATTCAAACAATTCAGTTTAGCATCAGTATGGAGTTAGTTCTATTTAACTCATAGATAGGGCCGTGTCAGGTGCTACCATTCCGGGCCAAAGTGGAACTGGGAACAATGTCAATGAAAAGGTGCTCCGCATTCCCCCAAAACACCAGCATCACTAGAACCTCACCGTTAGATTGTTTTGCGTCATAACAGGACACTCATTCGGAGGTGCAGTCGGCGTATTCTACAACCCCTGCTGACTGGGCTGAGTTGGTTGTGCTTTACGGCATATCAACCCTAGTTGGTTATTTAATGTCAAATCCTGTTTATCCATATATATTAAACTCATGATTTGTAAGCGAATAATTTGTCGGTAACAATTTTTAAACGACCCATGGATCATTCGTTTGCACAGTTAAAAAGCTGTGAATATTCCTATCTAACGCATACTTTTTGTTGTGGGATCACATCCCTAGTCTTGAAATACAATGGACTCTACCAACAAACATAACATTTGACCGTAATCCACTCGGGGGCGGGGTAGTTGCAAATACCAATATTAGATATGAATAATTGAAACCCTACAATTGACCAAATTATTTTTATAAGATACTTGATATAACTAAACATTTTGAAGAAGCAACCACACACACACACGCACACACACACGTCAAGATGAACATACAATAAACGTGATGACTTAATGCCTAGGCATACCATAATCCTGGATGAATTGACATGCCGTTAAAATCAATCATATTCGTGGCTTAAAAAAATTTCAAGTCATTTTCTATTAAGATCTTCATTTAAATATAAGGTCACTTTTCTCTTGTCAGTAATTTTTTTTAAACAAGATGACAACCTTCAAAAGAATGGTTTAAGTCTGGAGTAACAAAAAAAAAATCTATTCGTATGGAAGTTTAGAGACGTGTATGTCTCAAATTGTCCTCTAACTAAAAAAACAAAAACAAAAAAAAAATATCTGATCTCCTCTTTATAGATTCTGTAACTGTGTATCATATTTCCCGTGGAAATAGATTTTTTTTTTTTTTTTTTTTTTTTTTTTCATTGAGATATCAGACTTAGAAAAATTTCTTCCTGACATTACTCATAAGCTCAAAAATCTTTACGCATAGGATACCTAAAATTAGCGGAAGTTAGTGTCAAAAGTTTGGTTTTGAGACAAGACTGTCCCCTACTTTTTATTTAAAAGGAAACGGGAAGATTGTGGAAATAAGAATTCTTCCGACGGAAGTTACAGTTCCTTCCCGTTGAATTCTTTACGACTCAGTTTTTCAATTTCCCATCTGAGATTCACGCGTCACGTGAAGGGCCATTTCTCTCTCGAATTCTCAGTGGCCAGTTTTCTATTTTGAAGTTCAGAGCAAGATTCAAAGAGTTCATTAAGAAATCAGATTTCGTTTCCGTAAATTCAAAAGGCTATTCGTTCTTCTGGATTCAAAGTGACACTAACGCTCAAGATTTATTAATTATAGTTATTGATTAAAAAAAAAGACAAAAAAAAAAAAAGACCGAAGATGATGTAAATAAACACCGATAAATCTCTACACCGGTTTTCAGTTAGGTTTATTAGAATTTAGTTAACCATTTATTCAGATATTCTCTTGCCACTGGTCAATAAGATTATACTATTAAATGCCATGGAATTTTTCAATGCTGAGTTGGTGGGGCTCGTTATTTTAAACAACAAAGTGCGATTAAATGCAGGAATTCTACAGTTAAAGCTTGTTTTTTTATTTATTAAAGAAGCACTGCAACGGCAAACCAATACTGGAATTACGACAGGGATTTAAAAAAAAAAAAAAAAAAAAATTACAAACTTTCGCCAGTTGTAAAAATTTAAGATATAATTCATTAATATTAAAGTTATATTTATTGATTAAATGAATTATCCCATTTTCTAGTTGAGATATTTAATTTTTAATAGACAAAGCATAATTAGTTTGTTTGGGTTTTATGGCATAACAACTATTGTAGGTTATTTGATACCAAATCCATTTTTATACAAATAATTCTATTTTAAACAATTCAGTTTAGCATAAGTACACAGTTTAGTTCTATTTGACCCGTAGATCACAACTTCGGGACAGAGTGGACCTGGGAGCGAATGCAATGAACGGGTACTCTGCATTCCCCAAAGCCCCAGCATTACTAGAACCGCACCATCAGATTGTTTAGTGTCATATCCAGGACACTCGTCGGTGGGGGTCTTATTCCTTTGCAGAAAAGTAGTCGGTGTATTCTACAGCCCCGTCCGATTGGGTAATACACAATGTTAAAACGTAAAAACAGTTTTATTTCAAACAATTTAGTTTAGCATAAGCATGTAGTTTAAGACAGTCCCATCTCAGCATATTTAGCGACTCTTAATTATTGATGCGTATTTTTTTTTTTTAGTTTTATTAGCGTTTCTTCACAGCTATTCAGACTTATTTATTCTACGCCCATCCTAGTGTGACTATTTAATCCTTACTACTGAATCTTGTTTTTATGGTTGGTTGGATTTTATGGCATATCAAACTTTGTAGGTTATTTAACGCCAAATCCATTTTTATGCAAACAGTTCTATTTCAAACAATTCAGTTTAGCATGCGTACACAGTTTGTCAAAACATTTCTATTTCAAGCAATTAATTTATTCAAACAGTTCTAATTCAGTTTAGTATAAGTATAGATTTTGTTTACACGCAGTTAAATGTCAAAACAGTTCTACATTAAACAATTCAGTTTAGTGTAAGAAGAGTTTCAATGTCAAAAACAGTTTCATTTCAAACAATTTAGCATAAGTACAGTTTTAATACCCTTGGGAAAGGTATGAATCCAATTATTTTCCCTCCAGCTATGGGTAAATAGCACAGACTGGGTTCTTCAGCCTTGGTTAGGCAACTAGTCTAGGAGAAGGAAAACTGTATTCAAACCTGTTAAACTCCGCTTAAAAATTGACCTTGTGTCATATCCTGCCCGAGCGGAGGGGTTGGTAAATAGGATAAGTACACAGTTTAATTGTCAAAAATGTTTGTATTTCAAGCTATTCAGTTAGTCAATCAGTTCTAATTCAAACAATTCAGTTTTAGCATCAGTATGGAGTTAGTTCTATTTAGCCTATAGATAGGACCCTATTAGGTGCTACCATTCCGGGCCAGAGTGGACCTTGGAGCAATGGCTAAGGAGTGCTCCGCATTCCCCAAAGTTCCACCATCAGATTGTTTTGTGTCATATCCAGGACTCATTGGGGTGGGGTCTTACCCCTCTGCAGAGGTGCACTGTGTATTCTACAGCCTCAACCGACTTGGCAACCTTTTTTAGGGATTTTGCTTTAGGGATAACAAACATACAATGATGTTATATTTCGCAAAGTAAAAATCGTCTCGTGGTTTCCCATATGAAGTGTTTATTTCTTACAGTAATATTGCATACGGCAGCTGAAACTCTAGAGAAACAGAGTGAAATGTATTAATTCTTACATAGAAACGCTATCAGATAATGGGTGGTAGACGTACACAAACACCCGACTTCGATTCCTTCCTTCCCCACTCGTCTCATGGTCCCCGAGGGCGTTGAAGTCAACTGACTGTGAACTCCCAACTACTCGAAGCTTACCTAACTTCCAAAAATTTCTTGATTGTAAAATAATGTCGTGATTATTCTATTCACTAATGATATAAGGACACGTGTCTAACCTTTATGTGTAACGTCACCTTTCTAAGTCAGCCAACCTCTCTTTAATTTTGTTTAGTTTCCAATATCCGGCCTACTCGCGGATTTCAAAACAAATCTCTAGTATGTCGCTCTCGGGTACTTCCAAAATAACCCGTCAATTTGATAATCTGTCGACATGTGCACCATATGACCTTCGCATGTGACCTACACTTTTATTCAAAGTTTTCAGTTAACCTAAAAATCACCACAAGTAAAACAATTAACTGATCGTCTACCTTAATTATATCACATGGATACATTTGCTATTTTACAAGCCACATAGCTCTTCTAGTTCAAGCGGCTGGTGCAGAAAAGAATAGCTCCAAAAATTACCTTTATTAAGAGCGTTTACGTTTATGCGGTAGGAAAAGGATCCAAATATGAATTGAATATCTGGTTGATATTTGGTTGGTTTGTTAAATGGCAAAATCAGATTTTTTTGGCAAGTAATTTTATCGTTTGGTTTTATGGTATATCAACTATTGTAGGTTATTTAATGCCAAATCTGGTTGATATATTAGATATATATGATTTGTAAACGTAAATCAACAAAGTTAAATGCTTCCAACTATTGTTATGTATCACAAATAACTCAATTAAATATCAATCATTTGTTTACACAGTTCTATTTCAAGCAATTTAGTTTAGCATAAGTACACAGTTAAGTTCTATTTGACCCAAAGATAGGACCCTATCAGGTACTACTACTCCGGGCCAGAGTGGACGTGGGAGAGATGGTAATGGAGGGGTACCGCTGCATTCCCTAAAGCTCCAACATTACTGGAGCCTCACCATCATATTCCAGGACCCTCGTTTGGGGCCCTACCCCTTTGCAGAGATGCAGTCAGTGTATTCTACAGCCTCAGCTGACTGGGCTTTAATTTTTATGGTTCCAAGTAACTAATGCTAATCACTTGTTAAGACTTTTAGCTCCTGTAATTTTTGTTAAAAGCAAATTAGCACCGTTATAAAGTTTCAAGCAGATCTTTTTGGCCCGTAAATGTGACCTTAAAAGGCACTAAGTCTACTGATTGGGTGACTCCACACCACCGAGAGCTGCTCAACAGGAATCTCTCGACTAGATGCAGTTTAGTGTCAAACCCAGGGCACTTTGATGTTGTTGAACTAACAATAATCCTTAATATAATTTGCTTGCTGTTACACGGTTTTAAGTTTTCATGTTCAAACAGATCTCTAACCCATAGATCAAACCCAAACAAGTACTGCCACTACGGGTCTGAGTGGACCTGGGAGTAATGGCAATAAAGGAATATACCACAGGACACACAGATGACTTCAAATAATTACTGAATTTAGTATGAGATCAGAAGCACAAAAAAAAATTGATTTTAATGGCATGTCAACCCGTATAGGGTTATTTTATGAGTAAACCTTAAGAAACTATGTAAATAATTCATTCATTAATAACTGTCCAGTTTCTGAAGAAATTTCTGTGAAGACGGTCCAATCGAATACGAATAATTTTAAAGATTTATTTAACCTCTTGATGGGACGCTAACAGGAATTACTACACCGAATAAGAGTGGACATGGGAGTAATAGCTATGAAGAGAAGCATCGACGCCAGCTCATTAACAAATTACCTATTAGCGTATCAAGCTGATCATTACACGACACGAGGCACCTTCAGGAGATGTGGGAGGGGAAGAGAGAAAGATGGCAACCTTGATTGAAAATTGATAACAAAAACATTTACGTGAAACGTCGAGGGAAATATATTTTAGCTCTCACGAGTATTTTTAATATTGCCTTCTGCAGACAGACGAACTGATTTTGTTTTTCAGTCCCTGGGAAGGTTACCAATCTCTTGTTCTCATCTCGTCGGCAAAACATGTCGATTGTCACCACTTCCCGCTTAAAACAAACTCTTTACCTTCGACTAAACAAACGAATCAGAGGTCAGGAGAGTGATAAGATATGTTGACATTAAGAGGATTATGTCCTCAATTTTGTGTACTTCGTTTTGTTAAAAGATTTGAAGTTTCTCAAATTTCAGTAACCATTTGTCGGAAAAGAAATTTGTTTTTGCTGATACGTTGATGTTTTTAAAAGTTTGATTTCCCCGCGTTAAAGTCCGGCAAAAGATCATTTTATTGTCTATTTAATTGATTTATGTTAATGGCACATTGGCCAGTCGAGGTTTTTTTTCTCTTTTTGCTGACGGACTTGTTCAATACGACTTGTTTTTAAACCTATCTTTTAAACTCATTAATGAAACCCTAACATACACTGAACCCAGAATTGGTCCGTGAGAAATGTCAATGAAGATATATAATATACTCCTAGGACATCTTTTCTTGAGGAGTCCAATCCTATGCGAGAGGGATGCAATCAGCTTATTCTAAACGACGCCAGCACAACGGTGTGTACTTTGTTGGCTGGTTGGGTTTTATGGCATATCAACCTTAGGTTATTTAACGCCAAATCCATTTTTATGTAAATAATCAGTTCTATTTCAAACAATTCAGTTTAGCATGAGTACACAGTTTAATTGTGAAAAACATTTCTATTTCAAGTTATTCAGTTTAGTCAAGCAGTTCTAATTCAGCTAATTCAGTTTAGTATAAGTACAGATTTTGTTTACACACAGTTAAATGCCAAAACAGTTCTATGATAAACAGTTCAGTTTAGTGTAAATACAGTTTCAATGTCAAAAACAACTATTTCAAATAATTACGTTTGGTATAAGCTCGCAGTTTAAATGTAAGTACGGTTTCAGTTTAGCATAAGTATGCCGTTAGTTTTATTCAACCCATAGATAGGGCCCTATCAGGTGCTACCACACCGGGCCAGAGTGGACCTGGGAGCAATGGCAATGAAAGGGTTCTCCGTATTCCCCAAAGCCCCAGCATTACTGGAACCTCACCATCAGACTGTGTAGTGTCATATGCAGGACACTCGTTGGCGGGGGGTGGTGTCTTACCCCTCTGCAGAGGTGTAGTCAGTGTTTTTTTTTTTACAGCTCCAGCCGATTGGGCAAATGTACTTCGTGGTCAATTATAAAATAACTAATAATTATTACAAAACAATTTTAAACTTCAAGAAACAATTGTTAATACAAAAATGCCGATATATGGTTTTAAATATTCTTACTATACGTGAAAAACTTTTCACACTAATAGAAGAGAAGATTAGATTCTTTAATCTTTCAAGCAATAAATCTAGGAACAGGAAAACTTCATTAAACCTAACCTTATTTCACTTAAAAAGTTTGCCTTATGTCACAGCCTGCTCGGGGCGGAGGACCTGCGATCCTACACACGAATTATTTTCGAGCAGTTCTATTTGACCCACAGATGTGATCCTAGCCACGAATCATTTTCAAGCAGTTCTATTTGATCCATAGATGTGATCCTAGCCACGAATCATTTTCAAGCAGTTCTGTTTAATCCATAGATGTGATCCTAACAGGTAATACTACCGAAAGAATGACTTTACATAGAGCCCCAGAACTGGAACCTCACCACTGAATGTAGTTTAGGGTAATTATTTCCCAACTTGACATAAAGACAGAAGTATAGGTCACTCATTGAGAACAACAATAGTAAGCTAGCCTCCCTAACGGATCACTAATTGATGCTAACCTTACGAATTGATTGCTATACGACACGAATCTGAATAATAACAATTTTTGTGTTCTTTGCTTTTGAAATATTTGATGTTATTCAAATTGCAGTAACCATAGAATTGTGGGAAAGAACAAGAAATTGGCGATTTGTGAAAATTGTTAGTGTTACAGGACATACGTTTTTAACCTTGTATTTTTGGGCAAAAAACGTTTTAGAATTATCGTCTTTTGGTGAAAAGTTAAGGGATTTTAGGTTGACGTTTCTTCCGGGGAAAAAAAAGGTAAAATTTGTGCTTGTAAATCTATTCATTGAAATTGTGGTGCAATCTTTAAAATGGCTTTCTTGGTCAGGTATATGATAAGACAAAATACCCCAATGGTTTCCTGAAATTTTCTGACTTTTGTACAAAAACGGTTTCGTAATATATTTTTATGCATTGCAATAACATTTTAACAACCAGATTTTTAGAAAACACACCATCAAAAATGCCCATTTAATGTAATTTCATTCAATTCTACCTTGGCTATTTGGAAAATATCCATAAAATTTTGTTTTAAATTGCAAATATTTTGTGTCAAAGTTGATTTCCATTATAAATATCAGGTACACGTCATGTATAATTCCATTGTTAGAAGCGAAAATCCATGCCAAATTGTATTCAATTTCCTTTAGTTTGATATTGCTATATGCTATTAATATTCCAAAGGTCTGGTTTTAGAAATAATCGGATTTTTTTTCTCGTGCGTGTGTGAAAACTTTAATATAAATTATTTCCAACAGCGCTATTTAGGTCATAAATGGATTCCTGTTGAAATCCTTGCCCATAAACAATTACCAATTTTATGGTTTATTATTGACAAATTTACAATGCTCAATTCAAACGTTCACGTAACGGACATGTATAGACCCCCCACCCGTGAATCGTTGAAAAGGGAATTTTTTTTCTCAAATATTCTAAATCGTTCAAGTTTGATTTCTCCAAGTAAAATAGTGGAAAAGTTTTTGTGATCTTAATTTTGTTTGGTTTTATTGCATATCAACAATTGTAGGTTATTCATTGCCAAATTCTGTTTTCACATATATATATATATATATATATATATATAAATATAAATATCTCAAATATGACTGGTAAACTCATTTTGTACAAAAGTCAGAAAATTTCAAGAAACCATTGGGGTATTTTGTCTTATCATATACCTGACCAAGAAAGCCATTTTAAAGATTGCACCACAATTTCAATGAATAGATTTACAAGCACAAATTTTACGGCCTGGAATCGTTCTTTTGTACACAGTTAAATGGTTTCAAGTATTCCTATCTAAGACGAATATTTCTATTTACTATTCATTTATTTGCACACAGTTAAATGGTTTCAAGAATTTCTATCTAAGACGAATATTTCTATTTACTATTCATCATTTGTTTGCACACAGTTAATTGGTTTCAAGTATTGCTATGTAACAGTGACACAAATTTAAATGGATATACATATATGATTTGTAAGTAAATAGTTTGTAGGCAATTTCATTCCTAAATGAATCAGAACTAACTTGTTTGCACCATGTCAATGCACACAAGACGGAATATATGTGCTTCAATCAAACAGGCGACGTCTCCACACTAAATGGTAGCTCTCTGAAACTAGTTGACAAGTTCACCTACCTAGAGAGCAGTGTCTCATCAACCGAGACAGACACCGGCACATGACTAGCAAAGGCATGGACAGCTATCGATAGGCTATCGGTTGTATGGAAGTCACACCTGACCGATAAAATGAAGCGCAGTTTCTTCCAAGCAGCGGTCGTATCGATACTGCTATATGGATGCACCACGTGGACGCTAACTTAACGCATGGAGAAAAAACTTGATAGCAATTACACAAGAATGCTGCGAGCAATATTGAACAAGTCCTGGAGACAGCGCCCGACAAAGCGGCACCTGTACGGCCACCTACCTCCCGTCACGAAAACTATCAAAATTAGACGAACCAGACATGCGGGACACTGCTGGAGAAGTAGGGACGGGCTCGTAAGTGATGTACTTCTGTGGACCCCTTCACAGACCAGCTCGAACATACATACAGCAGCTCTGTGTCGATACTGGATGTAGCCCGGAAGACCAGTCAAAAACAATGGACGATTGGGAGGGGTGGCGAGAGAGGGTCAGAAATATCCGTGCTTATAGCACGATATGATGATGATTGATATTGTTTTCACACTGTTAAATGGTCAATTATTGCCCTTTAACACTTATAATTCTATTAGATATTAATTTCCCTCCCCCAGACAGTGAAGTGCTTAAAAGCATTGCTATTTACCAGTAATTATTCAATTTAAAATTACTCACTCTTTTGCACACAGCTATATTGCTCTGTATCACTAAAAATTCAGTTAAATATCAGCCATTAGTTTACACACAGTTAAATGATCAAACAGTTCTACTTCAAACAATTCAATTCAGCATAAGGAATTTTTTGCACTCAGTTTAAAATGTCAAACCGTTCAATTTGACCCTTTGGTAAGATCCGATAAGGTGCTACCACCTGCAGAGGGATAGCCCCGCCACCAACGAATGTTATGGATATGACACTAAATAATATGATGGTGAGATTCCAGTTATGCTGGGGCTTTGGAGAATGCGGAATACCCCTTTATTGCCATCGATCCGAGTTCCATTCTGGCCCGGAGTGGTAGTACCTGATGTGGGTTAAATAGATCTAAACTGTGTACTTATGTTAAACTGAATTGTTCGAAATAGAACTGTTTTGACGTTAACCGTTTGTAAACAAAAACTATTCTTATATTAAACTGAATTGTTTAAAATCTAATTCAGCGTTGAATGACCCGAAAAGGGTTGATATGCCGTAAAACAAAACAACCAGTCATCAGGTGCTACCACTCCGGGGCAGTGTGGACCTGGGAGCGATGCTAATGAAGGAGGACCCCGCATTCCCCGAAGCTCTAGCATTACAGGAGTCTCCCAATCAGATTTTTCAATTTCATATCTAGGACACTCGTTGGATAGGGGGGTTACTCTTCTGCCAAGGTGCCGTTGGCGTATCTTACAGCCCAAGCCGACAGGGTGCTGTGAACTTAGTGATCAAGTTTAGCTTTAATTTTCTTTAGCACTTGACCTTTTGTTATATATTGACCCTCGACCGAGCCGTCAATCAAGAGATGCACCTGTGTAAATAAGCGGAAGAACAGCGGAAGCAGGTGTGAGTTAGAAAATAATATAACCAGGTGCCCGGGCGGTTCGAGTCAGTCGGAGACGGAATGTCAGCGTGAGAACCAGCTTGCAGACTGAGGGCTTTGCGGTCCTCAGTGGCCCACGGTTGAGCAACCAAGCCAAGATGAGGAAGAAGTGCTTCTATGGTCGAGAGAAGAACTTGGGTTAATATAGCAGTCCGTCCTTGTCTCCACTCATTCCTCACACACAACAAACATCACCTTTTTGAAAATAAAGTGTGAGATTTATATCTTCATAAAGAAGTGTATTCGTTCATTACCGGTTATTGATGTTTCCGCATGTAAGTGTATATTTATATATGTATACGTGCTGTTGTATGTGGCTATACAACACTTTGCGCAAGAAAGAAAGCAATTGGGCACTGCCTGCTGATCCATAGCACCTAGTGGCTCAAATAACAATTTTTTAAAAGTGATTTCAACTGAATCAACTCATTATAGCTAAAATGCTTCAACACAGAGTCCTTGCCGTTCTATTAATACAGCGCGATAGACGCTCGTAATATTAATCAGTAGCGATGAAAATAGACACCAATAATTTTTTAAATATTTATTGAGACGAAGTTTAGTTTATTTGTTTATCGGCATATCAACTCTTCATGGGTTATTTAGTACTGAAATTTGATTCACTTGTAATGATTTACTAGTTACAATTTTCCATTGAATTTTTTAAGAATTGCACTTTTTTAGGATTGGTTTCTTTGTTTAATGGCATATCAAATTTTGTAGGTTATTTAATACCAAAGCTATTATCCTATAAGAACAGTATTGGTACTATTTCACCCATAGCTGGGAGGATAAGGGGGTTCATACCTTTCCCAAGGGTATTTGCCCGAAAGTAAACTTAATAGCGCGACTGGAGCACGAACTTGCGTACTACGATTCCGCAGTCCATCGCTTTAACCATTACACCACGAGGACACCCCCGCACCTTTTTAATTATCTAATTAAATATAACGACATGTCAACCCGTGTTTTTATTTTAGGCCAAAAGGTTAAGGAATTGCGTTCAGTGTACGTTCAGTTTCATTTTTTTGTGTCGTTGTTTCCAAAGATTTTTTGCACACAGCCATGTAGTAATTTACCAAGTGTTTTGCTCAAATGTGGCAATAAATCATATGACCAGAGGAGCACCCAATGAGACGCGAACTCATTCATGAAGGTTTACTAGTGTAGCTTGCAAACTATTAATCCACCAGAGGGACCCTTGCATACAGTAATATATTCCCAATAATTTATACGCAATTATAAAATTTAAACTATTCCTATTTGATAATTTGTTTGCTCTCAGTTTTATGATTCCAAGTATTCCTATCTAATACTAATAATTTGAAAGCAATCATATGGTTGCAAGTAAGTTGGATGGCCGTTTGGGTTTTATGGCATACTAGCTTTCGCAGGCTATTTAATGCCAAATCCATTTTTATACAAATAAACAGTTCTATTTCAAACAATTCCGTTTAGCATAGGTGTTGTATTTTGACCTTCGGCCCGAGCAAACATGCCATTACAAAGTGATGAACCGGAAGGAAGTGACACATTCCAATGGCCAGTAATCGAAAGAGATCGCGTGGGTGGATTTGGCTGATGAAATGGGACAAGGTAAAGCCCATGATACACTCATAGATTGATGCACCGGAAGAGAGTGACCTGTGAGCTGCATGGCAGTTATTTCCGCTGGATGACGATCAATCATGCCATTCCAAAGATCGAGTGGGCGTTGAACTATTATATAACTCAGTCAAGACAGAAGTCAAGTTACAGTTGGAGGCGGAGTTATAGACGAGATGTGGTAGGGAAAGCCACACCCGGCCCAGAGGGCCCTCGGGAACCCCGATGGAGTTTGGGGACCAGAGAAGTTACTGATAAGATGCAGTAAAGAAAGCCAGCACCCAGCAGAGTGGACCCCAGGGCCTCCGGTTGAGCATCTGGAGAACGAGAAAGACAACGTTGACGGCCATAAGAGTGGGGGGGGTCAAGATATTGCAGTTTCTGTTCGGTCTCCAGCTGCCTCTCACACGCAAACCTTGAGTAACCCTTTTCGAACCCTTACAATAAAGTGAGAGGTACATATATTTATAAAGAAGTCTTCCTGCGTCTTTATGATGCAGTAGATGACAATATAACATAGGTACAACGTTTAATTGTCAAAAAAATTTCTATTTCAAGCTATTCAGTTTAGTCAAACAGTTCTAAGTCAGACAATTTAGTTTAGTATATGTATAGTTTTTATTAACCCACTGAAATGTCAAAAACAGTTCTATTTCAAGCACTTCAGTTCAACATAAGTTCGCAGTTTAGTTCTATTTAACCCAAAGAAAATCCCTATCAGGTGCTACCACTCCAGGACAGAGTGGACCTGGGAGCGATGGCATTGACGGGGGTATTTCAAATTCCCCAAAGCTTCAGCATCATTGGAACCTGACCATCTGATTGTTTTGTGTCATATCTAGGACAGTTGTTGTTGTTGTGGTGGTGGGTCTTCCCCGTCGTGCAGTCGGTGTATTCTACAGCTCCAGCTGACTCGGAAAGTTACAAGTAAGAATCCTTACTAAACAATCACAGGTTCAAGTAACATTTCTTAATACAAATAATCTACAGTTAAACATCAAATATTCCCTTCTTATACTAATAATCTATTTACAATTATATGATTTAAATAAACTATTTCTATTAAATAATAATTGTTTGCATTTAGTTATTTGGTTTCACGATACTAATAATCCTTACGAAACGATTTGAGCTTCAAGTAACTATTCTTACAACAAATAATTAATAAGAGAAGTCCCGTAGGCCTAATTGCAAAAGTGTTAGACTACGGCCTTGGTGTAAGCGAGGTCGAAATCCAGTCGCGCTATTGCAATCATTTTCGTACATTATGTAATGGATATCGTCGAAGTAAATGAACACAGCGAACAGTGTTCAATTCCCGGTGGAAGCTCTTTATATTTCACACAGTGTTTTAATACTCTTGGGAAAGGTATGAATCAAATTAATCTCCCTCCAGATATGGGTATATAGTAGGGAAGCCTGGGCTCTTTTAACCTTGGTATGGCAACCGGTCTAGAAGGAAAACTGGATTCAAACATATTAAGATCCGCTTAAAAAATCGATCTTATGTCACATCTTGTTCGTGTGAAGACGGGGGTGGTAAATAAATGCACTTTCGGACTAATACCCTTGGACAAGGGTATAAATTCCTTTATTCCCCCAGCTATGGGGGAATATCACTGCTGTTCTTCTACAATGTTGGCTTTTACATTACATAACCCACGAAGGTTGATATACTATTAAAAGAAAAAAAAGGAACTAAACAATTTACACTTATGGAATGGGAATAATTTTTTTTATAAAACATATCTAATACATTGACTAGTACCATAAAAGGTACTTGGACTCCGGTTCAGTGGAGCTGGGAGTAATGACAATGAAGGCGTAGCGTATTCTGAACCCTGCTTATAGGGAGGGTTAATGTAAAATAATCTGAGATTTTAGTAAATTATTTGAATAAATTGTTTTCCAGCTAAAGTGAGATCGTAGTTGCGGGTTTTCGTAAAAGGTCAAAACTGTTTTGCGTACACATGTTAATGCGTGTCAAAATAAGAATCGACATGTCTGTTTTAGAATCAGCTGTAAGCAAAATATTAAAATAAACAATTAGATAGATGTCAGCTGATATTTAGCAATGACACGCCGCTAAAAATTTTAGTTATTACGTATGATTAGCGCATTCGTTATATGAATGATTTGAAGAAAATATAAGATTTCGAAGACACGGGGAGTAGGAGTTAGAGTCATAGTGGGAGTCAGAGTAGGGGCAGACAGGGGTTAGGGGCAGACAGGGGTTAGAGACGACGAAGAGTCTCTGGTGGGTGTCGGCTGACGCGCGTGCACTGGGAGCGGTTGGATGTGAGAATCATAACTATGTCAATATTTTCATCTCACACTCCTTATTCGATGTGTATATCGAATGGGCTGTAGTAATTCCTATTATCTCTTTTCAGCGACAAAAAGAATGTGAAAAGGTAGTACCAAATGAACTTTCGTATCCTGAAACCAACTGAGTCGACTTGGCATCAGTAACGCTTCATTAAGACTGGAAGTTACTGAAACAAAGACCTTAATAAGTTTATATGGAATAAATGTAAAGTTATCTAAAAGTTAATGATCTTTCTGCGGGGTGGAGAGTGTCCTCGGAGTGTAATGGTTAAAGCGCTGGACTGTGGAATCGTAGTAAACCAGTTCGAACAAATACCCTTGGGAAAGGTATGAACCCCCTCCTATCCTCCCAAGTATGGGTTAAATAGCATCACAGCTGTTCTACTAGTAGGATTGCTTCGGCATTAAATAACCCACGAAGGTAGATGTGCCATTAAACAAAGAAACAAAATCAAACCTTTTTGACCAAGTCACAATCAGTTCGTCTCAAGTTTGATTTTATTAATAGCAATTCAACTTTCCTGGGTTATTTAATGCAAAATTCATTGCTCCCCATGGACATTAGTGACACTATTTAACCCATAGCTGAAGTGATATGGTTGGTTGGTTGGGTTTATGGCATATCAACCTTTGTCGCCAAATCCATCTTTATGCAAATAGTCAGTTATATTTCAAACAATTCAGTTTAGCATGAGTACACAGTTTGTCTAAATTGTCTAAAATATTTCCATTTCAATCTATTCAGTTTATTCAAACAGTTCTAATTCAGCTTATTCAGTTTAGTATAAAGTACAGATTTTGTTAACACATAGTTAAATGTCAAAACAGTTCTATATTAAACAAATCAGTTTAGTGTAAGTACAGTGCCAATGTCAAAAACAGTTTCGTTTCAAACAATTCTGTTTAGCATAAATGCGAAGTTTCAATGTAAGTACACAGTTTAATTGTCGAACACATTTCTATTTCAAGCTATTCAGTTTAGTCAAACGGTTCTAATTCACACAATTCAGTTTGCATTAGTATGCAGTTAGTTCTATTTAACCATAGATAGGACCCTATCAGGTGCTACCATTCCGGACCAGAATGGACCAGGGAGCAATGGCAATGAAGGAGTGCTCCGCATTCCCCAGAGTAGCAGTCGGTGTATTTTACAGCCCCAGCCAACTGAAGGAGTTTTATATCTTTCCCAAGAATATTAGTTCGAAAATGAACATAGTAGCGCGACTAGATTTCGAACCTGCTTACAACTATGTTGCAGTCCAGCACGTTAGCCATTACGCCACGGAGACTCCCCCAGTCCGGCTCTCCTTTAAAACCTCCTAGCATCATATGTTATTTATACAAAATGAAACAAACTATATATAAGTATACATAGATGATAAAATAAGATAAGTTATAGACTAAACAAAAAGACGTTAATCTAAGAAATTTACAGATGATTAAGCTATATAATAAGTTTTTTTTTTACCGCTATTGGCTAAATTTAAATATTCCACTTCAAGATTACGACCATCCCATTTGATTATAAATAATGCCCATAATAAACGCTGGACTTTGTTTACAGTTATGCACTTATCAACATAAGCTTCTCTGTTCTGAGGTTACAAATATCCTTTTGCTAAATGTTGCAACATTAAGCTGTATTCATAATTTACATTCTGCGATTTTGAAACATTTCTTTGATTATTTAAGCCTTCTGGGACAACAAACCTTTTGTTTTAAAGTGAAAAGGATTTTACATTTTCTTGTAAA
Organism: Sepioteuthis lessoniana; assembly: GCA_963585895.1. NCBI lineage: Eukaryota > Metazoa > Mollusca > Cephalopoda > Myopsida > Loliginidae > Sepioteuthis > Sepioteuthis lessoniana. The sequence continues at coordinate 14,158,401 of OY757922.1, forward strand.
AAAAAAAAAAAAAAAAAAAAAAAAAAAAATCATTAACGTCGTCATCTGATTGTATATAAAATGCATTCACTCAAGCCCTTCCTCACATGAAGGATGTGACAAAAGGTCAGTTATTTTAGCAGAATACAGCCAGTTTGATTTCAGTTATCTCACGCGTAGACTGGTTGCTTTACTTGAGCGAAAGAATCCAATCCAAATTATTTTCTCCCCTTTTCTGGGGCGGGGGAGAGAACCTTTTCCTAAGAGCATTAGTGTATAGTGAAGCGCAAATAGCCTTTACAAGGATTTGAACTTAAGGCACCGATTTCATTTTCAACGACAATAATCGTTACTTTAAGAGCGCCTCCTTATATAGATGTGTAGCAGAAAGAACTTCGTATTTTTGTTTGGTGCGTTAATTAATTTGACCGTCAGGGTCGACGTATATTTTCACCCAATCAGGATGACTTATCCTATTCAGCCGGACCATTTTTCCTGGCAGCACCAAATTGGGGAAAAGCCGCCAAACACTCTCCCTCGGACCTTTTTCGAACAGGACAGACGTAATTACTGTCCGCTCTCTTCATTAGCAGCAGCATCTCGACACCATGAGGAAAGCCATCTAATTTATGGACCTCTTGAGTCTATTCTCATAGATCAAGGGTTCCCATTTGATTATGAATTAGATGAATTCAATCCGCCTCACACAGGAACAACTTTAAGTCGCCTTCAATTTTGGCTATGTCGACTGCGACGCAAAATTCCGCTCAGACATCCAGCCCCTTCTTCCCTGGGTAATATTTTCTGGAGACATTCACTCGTCTCTCTCTCCCCAAACCACCAGGACCACACATTCATGGACGACGACAACGTTCCTGCCCTTAACCAGCAAACACGACTTTTGCTACACCTATGGCGACCATATCTCACTCACACATTCAACAATGCCTTAACCGTAACGCTGCACGTTTTGCTCAAGCATTTAGCTGCTAAAATTCCTTCTCAACTCCATCACTATTTCCTTCCTTCCTTCCTACGAGACTTGCAGCATAAATAAACCCTTTATTCCACGCTGCCATTAAAACCTTATAAAAACCTTACGGCATCTTCGTTCTTCTCTCTCCTTTATTTTCCAACAACGTTTAGCGAGGAAATAACAACATAACCACACGTAATAATATTACCATCTCTAAAAATGTATTTGCTGCGGTATTTTTAAAATCTCACCGTAAATAAATAGTCATGTATTCTTGCAAAAGAAATGTTAAGATATCGTCTTTTTCAAAGATATCCTTATTGCCATATATGAAGTGTAGTTTTAAAAAAAATATTAAAGTTTATATTTTCAAGAAAATAAAAAAACCCCAAGAAAACGACTAATTTATATCTGATATTGTAAGAAGTGTTGGATTTTTTTTTAAGAGGACGACGTAAATACAGGGTTAATTAAAGGCAGCGTGAAAATATCTCTGCATACAGTTAAGCGAAGACATTGATTACTGCCACCCGTTAGACACTCCCACTCCGGGAAGGGCTTAACCCTTTACACCTACTACTTTTGCATTTTGATACGCGACGGCATGTTACGTGACCTGGTTGTGAGTAAGTAAAGTTGGTGACCGTCGTAGAGGGTGAACCGAAGGCTCCCTTTTCAATAGCTACTACACGAAGTTGTAGGAGAGGGCGCTACTCTTTTCCCAGGATTGACCCACTTCACCCTTGATCCGTACCTTTTAATGCTGAGTGTTAAACAATGAGGCATCAAATTCCATTTTTGAGTCTTTGGTATGACTCATCCTGGGATTGAACCCAGATCTCCCGGGCCATTAGCGAGTACTTTAACCAATATGCCAATAGGCGACATTAAATTTGGCGCGCATTTTGTATTTCCTTTATCTTTGTTCTTTTCTTTGTACGTTTGGTTCCTGTAATAAAGGCTTGTAGTGAACACACACACACACATATATATATATATATATAATCCAAAGCCAAGTCAGCCGATCGAGGGAACAATTCTATTTTAGGGTTTTCTTTCTTCAATATCCATGGACAAAAGCCAAAAAGCCTTGACAGTAATTGGCAAAAGATCAAGAAAACATACCTAGTTGGTAAATGAGCCTTATTTCGGGTTTCATCTCTTATACGAACTTCGTTTCTTTATGTTATTGATGTGGACCCAAAGTCGGTACACAGAAGGAAAACACGGAACACGGTTCAGAGGTAGTCGTACTTCTAGTACTCTTGTACTACTGCTACCACTACTCTCTTAGGATATTACTACGCAAATAATATAGATATATATAAGAGTCCATAATGCAGGTAAATTTCGGTCTCACAACACTTATACACTAAGAAAAAAAAAAAAGTTACCAACAAAGTAATTCGAGGATAACCCGAAAGATTCTTTTTCAATAGCAAATACATCTCGGTTTAGGGAAGTGCATTAATCCTTTTCCTGGATTGCTCCACTTTACCCTTGATGCATACCTTATAATGCTAAGTGTTAAGCAAGGAGGTATTAAGTACCATTTTGGAGTCTTTGGTATGACTCGACCTGAGATTGAACCCCGGTCTCCCAGGACATTGGAAAGCACTCTACCCACTAGGTTATTTAGTGCCAAATCCTGTTTATACCGGCCAAGTTTTTATGTTGTTTGTGTCTGTTCAATCTGGTTTATATAAATCTTGTCAGGTTAGTATTACTAAATAATGTTTTTTTAAAGGTTTAGTAAATATGTTCATATCACACTGTTAATTATCAGATTCGTTATTGGTAATTAGTTCATAAAAAAATCACGTCAAGCTGAAATGCAAAAAGCTCACTTATTAGTCAAATCTGATAAAACGCAGTTGTAAAAAATTCTAGGTATTTTCTCGGTTCAAAATTGGAAACAATCTTAGCCAGTTAAATTAAACATCTGCATTTAAAATTTTTGCCTTTGATATACATAATAGAAGATGCATGTTGAAAAAAAAAAATGGCTATAGAGATTTATAACAAAAAAAATTTCCCAGAAAGAACACACTGAAAGTGTGTGTATATATCATAATCAATGTATAGGAAAAATACAGAGCTATACTAAGTTTATATTGAATCGCCCATCCTTCTAGAAGAACAGTAGTTTAAGGTTTATTTGTTTTAATGGTATATCAACCTTCGTGGGTTATTTAATGTCAAAGTCATTCTTCTAAGAAGATCGGTAGTAGTACTGTTTGACTCGTACCTGGTGGTGGGGGAGACAAGGACGTTTATACCTATCCCTAGAGTAGGAGTCTGACTGTAAACGCAGTGGCGCGATTGGATTTCGAACTCGCTTCACACGATGTTGCAGTTCTGCACGTTAGCCGCTCTTAAGATTCGGAAAGAATAATTTACTTACGACATTATGATAGATTAAAATGGCATGTCAACCCGCTTATAATTTAGGGAATCGCAATCAAATTTACATGGAATACGAACAATTTTAAACGGTTACATTTAACCCCTTGAGGTAAACTGAACTGGTACTAACACTCCGAGGTCAGAGTGGAACTGTGAGTAGTGGTCATGAAGCAGTGCTCCCTATTCCTAAGAACTGGAGCCCTATTAGATGCAGCTTAGTGTCATATTCAGACACCAATTTATTTTTTGAGATGGTGTTATCTTGTTCCTCATCGAGGAGTTGCAATCTGCATATTCTAAACCCCACTGACAGAGCGTAAAATAAAATAAATAAATAAATAAAACAAAAAATGTCGAGAAGGATTTCTGTGACTGTCAAGGGACACACTACGAGTCCCTAAAGGATATGTAAAGTTTCTAAGGGATGATTATTTCTTATATCTTTACGCTAGGAACATAAACATTACAAGTCACAAATATGTGGGGGTTAGAAAAGAAAAAGGAAATGAATAAATAAGAATAAAATAAATTCAAAAAGGTAGCAGTTCACCAATGCTCCTGACTGGAAGTAGAAATTGAGCATGCCTGAAAGACCCTTATCGGCGTTAGAAAGAAATCCATTTCACTTCAGCTTTACCTCTGATACTAGACGGACCTTCTTTCCCTTGGCAGCGCACGTGTCCGCCCAAGTCCCGTACTTGGCGTAAGACCATGTCTCCTCTTGTAGCTGCCTATATTAAAAACACCCACAGGACATGACTACGATTTAGGGCGTATCACCCACTGATAATGAGAAATATATTTCAATGCCTTTTTGAGGGATGCGACTGTTCTCTCATGGTTCAAAAAACATTACCCCGTTACAGAGTAGCTGTAGGAAACCCAAAAATAAAGCTGAAATTTAAAAGGTATCTTAGTTTTTTTTTCTTCCTTCCTCCAGTAATTCCTTTGCTGCCTTCTTCAGGCGAAAACGACGCCAATGAGGTAAATGGGGTAGAGAAGAAAACAAATAGAGTCATATTTAAACCTGAATACCCAAAACCGACTACTACCAACCAAACAAAACAAATAACACCAACGAACCTTTTCTTCATCGCATAAATAAAGAATTCTGAAAACAGAAAACAACCAAACATGTTTGGCCAAAGGATGAACAAGACTGTCTCATGCCTTTTTGATATTGTTTTTAATTTTGAATAGTCTTAATATCGTGTGGGTATACAAACTCATGGTGGTAATAATAAATAAGACAAAACGTAATTTGGTGTGTATGTGTGTATATGAAAAACCTTAAAAAATCCCTCAATTTTTGTGATAATATTTATTTCAACGGACCCTTTATTGCTTGAATGTCAGATCTGCATCTTCTGATAAAGAAATAATCTGAATAAGAATGGATCATTTCTTTATCTGAAGATGCAGATCTTGCATTTAAAAAAATAAAGGGTCTGCTAAAATGAATATTATCACAAAAAAAAAATATGAAGGATTTTTAAAGGTTTTTCTTTTATATGGAGTGTTTTGCTCTGTATTTTAATTTATTATTTTACATTGAGTTCCCTTGTGGATTTTGAATTACAAGGATATTGAAGAAAGAAAATCCTAAAATAGAATCGTTCCCTCCATCGAATTACTTGGCTTTGGATTATATATATATATATATATATATATATATATATATATATATATATATATATATATATATATATATATATATACACACACACACACACATTTATTACTGGAGCTAAACGAACAGAGAAAAGAACAGAGACAAAAGAAATAAAAAGTGATCGCCAAAGTTAGTGCCGTCTACAAACTGGTCACGTGAAACGCCGTCGCGTAACTAAAATACAAAAGTAGTGGCGTGTGGTTGTGGCTCACAACCGCATCACCAAATGCCCAAGTGACTATCTCAGTTGATATATTTAACAAACCGTATGAAGCTTTTAAAAAGGATCGTATTTAAATGACTAAGTACTTTTGTTGTTTATGTACAAAATGAGGGGGGGTCCTTGCTCTGTAATTATTCGAATTCGTAAAGTTAAATGAAAGAATTACGTTTAAACGTAGCAGGTTACATATAAAGAGAAAAAAAAATCTAAATAACTTTAATATAAAAGGATTAATAGATAGAATAAATCAAATAATTATAGCGCGCACATACACACTTCAACTTAAAACTCCAAGCAGACCACGTTCTGAATCCTTGTGCAAAAAGCAAATCTTTTCACACAGATCCCTTAAAGAGATCAGATGTGTATTTGACCATTCCATAAGCTAAGTACAATATTGTATATTGAATTTGTGTCAAGTTTTATGTATCTTAAAAACAGCTTATTGCCTTGTTGGTAGAGTGTTCGCCAACGGTCCGGGAGACCTGGGTTCAATCCTAGGTCACGTCATACCAATGACTTTAAAAATGGCACTTGATATCTCCTTGCTTAACACTCAGCAATATAAGGTACGTATCAAGGGTAAAAGTGGAGCAATCCAGAGAAAGGAGTAGCGATCTCCCCTACACCTCGGTGAAGTAACTATTGAAAAGGGAGCCTTCTGGTCGCCCTTGACTACGGTCGCCATCTTTACTTTACATCAGGATACACTTTGTATCTTGGATGAACTCATTTGTTTTCTTCATATTAAAAATAAATTCATTACCACGTGAGAAACTGTTTCTATAAATCATTCGTTGATACGCACGTTCGATGTTGCTTTTTATTTCACTTCAAATTACAACAGTGGTGTGCAACAGTTCTCTACGAAGTGGGAAAATGTATGAAATATTCACTTCTCGCACAAGGTAAAAATGTTATTGCAAAGTTTACACTAGAGGCACATAAAGCAGCTTATTTGCCTATCTTTGTTTGTTTTGGGTTTTATGGCATATCAACCTTTGTAGGTTATTTAATGCCAAATCCATTTTTATACAAATTGTAGAGAAGAGGAAAATCTCGTATTTTGTTTTGGCGCGCAATTTAATTCAACACTGAATTTCACCCAATCAGGATGACTTATCCTATTCAGCCCGGACCTTTATTTCCGGCTAGCAAAACGGGTGAGCGGCCAAACCCATTCTCTTTGGCTTGAGACGGCGACCAGAACAGACGTTCGTCTGACCGTCCCCGCTTTGCGATGCTTTTTAGCTAGACAAGCCACTCAGTGTGGACATCTCACTGTGGCTTTAACACTAGCAGCAGCAACATGGACACTCAACGAGGGAACCATCTAATTTATGGATTCTTTACGAGGAATCCCAGTTGAACATAAATTAGAAACATTCAGCATGCCTTCCACAGGCACCACTTCATGTCACCCCAAAAAATTGACTATGTCGATCCGAGTGTAACCCCGCTCTCGACAACATGGAGATATCGCAGACTCTCCTCCAAAAACCAGATACAAAACTACACAGTGACTTTAAACACATCCCTCACACGTCCAACAACACGCTGCCATCTCAACATCCCACTAAGCCATTTCGTCTCCAACACTAACAAGCCTAAACACCACGAGTCTTGCAGCACCAAAAACAAACCATATTCAAAGCTGCAAATAAAGAACTTTCGTTGTTGTGTTGTTAAAGCAAAGTTTCGTAATTCATTTGTGTGCCTAAAAAATAATAGTGTTCGGGAAAATAACTAATTCCTCGAAACCGCTATAGAATAAACAGTTCTATTTTAAATAATTCAGTACACAATTTAACAATAAAAACGTTTCTATTTTAAGCTTTTTAGTTTAGTCAAAAGGTTCTAATTCAAACAATTCAGTTTAGTATATGTATAGTCTTTTTTTTTTATATACACACAGTTGAATGTTAAAACAGTTCTATTTCAAATAATTCACTTAAGCATAAGTACGCATTTTAGTTCTATCTGACCCATAGATAGGACCCTATCAGGTACTGCCACTCCGGGCCAGAGTGTACCTTGGAGCTCTGGCAATGAAGTGGTGCTCCGCATTTTCCAGAGTTCCAGCATTATTGGAACTTCACCATCAGATTATTTAATGTCCTGGACACTCGTTCGTGGAGTGGGGTGGGGTCTTACCATTCTGCAGAGATGCAGCCGGTGTAACCCTAATCTATTGGGAAAGTTTGCCTTTGATAGACACAGGAAAACCAGAGACAATAAAACCGAGGAGTGCTTCGTGACTGAAATGCTCGTTGACCTGCGTTGTGTTAAACTTATAAAAAAAGAGAAAGAGTGTTGCCGGTTTGATTCTCTGATGTCCACACACAAAGCAGAAAACCGGACGCCAAATTAGGACCCCCCCCCCGAAAAAAATACACATGAAAGATTCCTCTGTCCAGTTGATTTTCAACAAGAGCACAGAAATAGTATTCAGTATTCGTTGGCGCGCCCAAAGACAAAAAATACATTAAATTTTACAAATTTGGTTTATTATGAATGTTGTTTCAAGAGTATGAATAATTCAAAATTCTATTAAAAATGCTATTCGTTGCGTTTCTCTTTAAAATGATTAAATTCCAGGAGATGGAAGCATTCTGACTACCGATCCTTTGCAAATTTAACTCCTGGTGTTACATCAGAAACTGAACATCATATGAAACGTATGTTTGTGGGAGGGGGAGATTTTAACCGCATGAAAACTCTTCTAGAGACATTTTATGACAAGAAGTTAGGGAATCATGCTCATATTTATATTGTGTGGTTAAGTTACTTAATGTCACATACAGAACACTCTTTAGAAGTGATGGACCTTATTTCAAAGGAAATCAATGAAATTTTTTGCGAATTGTCAAATATGTTAAAACGTAGCAGCCAGTTTTGCAGCATTTATACTGCAAGATATACTGTCCGGGTGGAAAAGAAAAAATATTTTATATTCAGAAAAAATGTTTCATTTAAAACTAAAAATGCATAGTTCCTTTTTAATTAACATGCAATTCTAACACTTTTATTCGAATCCAAGTGAAAAGAATCAGAGATACGAGAAAAATACAATGTTAGTATTAAGCCCAACCCCCTCCTTAATCGTTGGGATGCCTGGAATTTGTCTCTGAAGCCACTCGAGCTTCAAGCAGACCATTCTTTGAAGCCACTTTAGTTACCTTATTGACGACTCAAGTGAAATGTTTTTTTTAAGCCAATGAAGAATTACGGGGTAAGGACTACTCCTTTCGGGAGGCCACAAAACGTATATGACGTTAATATATATATATATATATATATATATATATATATATATATATATATATATATATATAGATAGATAGATAGAGAGAGAGAGAGAGAGATATAATCCAAAAATGATGAATCTATTATGAAGCAAAGTAAAAAGTAAAGTTGTCTCCCTTTAGTCGAGGGCAACCCGAAGGCTCCCTTTTCAATAACAGGGAAGAGAACAATATATTCAAAGAAAGATTATATAACCGTTCAATCAGCGTTCTTTTTCGAAAAACGCTTGTTTTCCTAATAAATTCATCACTTTTGGATTACTGTTTTCTCCATACTGTTGGATTAATTTCCATTATTTACTTCCATATATAATACAAAGCGGGTCGCCTACCATACACATTTACGGTGAACGAGAAATTCCAAGACATCCGATTTCGGTATTTTGCGCCAAATGCAATATAATGTTGGGTCCAACGTGACCCTCAACCCCACTCTTAATTGTTGGGATGGTTCAAAATTGGTACCAAACTTCAAGTAGACCATATCACACACACACACACACACACACACACACACACACGATCCTCAAACTTTTTATCCTTGGCAATCATATATCTTTGGAATTTTGGAGGAATTGCATCATTTCCCACAAGTTTAGAAGTTCGGTAAACAGTTTTGATTTACCAAGCACTTTCAAAACGCATCTACCGAATCAACTGCGATATTTCTCGTATACCAACATTACAGGAGTTGCAAGATTGATCTTAAAACAAGGTTTATTACTCTCAATCATTTGACGAGTTTGATCTTTTGTCGCTCTCTTGTAATCCTGTACCATTTCAAGACTAACTAAACGCAAATAGTTGGCTAGCTGATAGCTATGTAAGCACACTTTTTTTTTTTTTATATAGAGTGTTATTCCCTTAGCTTAGTTGAATCTGACAAAGTCTCAGGATACTTGTTTAGAAGCGGTGTCGGCGAAGAAAGGGACACAAAGTATGACGTTACAAGAATATTTCTCTTAAAATGAAATCAAAAGAACAGACGATAAAATAATTCTATCATAGCAAAATTTCATTACGAAGTACAATGAATTTTAAGTGATGTATATTTTAAGGGTTTTGTCTAAATTTTGAATTAAATCTCGACCAATAGTCCATATCGTACACTTGGTCAAACATGATTTTCAAATTGTGTTGAGTTTTCGCAATGCAGAACAGACCATTTTAAAACTATTTCCAGCCTTAGTAGTGAAATAGTCCCATCGTAGAGAACTTGAAATAGTATAGCAAGACTAACTTAGCTAGCTTGCCTTTACCAAGAAGATTCAAGAAGGCAGCCATGTTAGGAGGCGAGTCATTTGACTTCTACAATAGAGAGAGAGAGAGAGAGACTAAACAACAGTTTGTACGTGGTGCAATCAATAAGTTTCCAGACTTTTTTGTACAGGCATTTAAAATTGGCGTAGACTCTTGAAAATTCACTATGTTATTGATATACATCTTATGAGATGACTGACCAATTTTTATGATTTCAGATTCAAACCAACAGCTACAGCAGGAATTGGAATACACCCTACTAAAGCCTGATTGTCACAGCTGGTGAATTTCAAAAATGCAATCTGGACATGAGGACACTTTAGAAGAACGATATGCAATAAAATTCTGTTTTAAACTTGGAAAAATGCCACTGAAACGTATGAAATGCATCAGACTGCTTTTCGACCATCTTGCATGAATCGAGCATCAGTTTTTGCGTGTCATAAGAGATTCAAGGAAGGCAGGGAGTCTGTGAGGGATGATGAGAGGTGTGGGAGGAGTAAGGAAGTAAATACTCCAGAGTTAATTGGCCAAAGGGTTAGGGTTACTATGTTAAGGTTTTAAGGGAGTTCAGGAAGAGATTCGGTTGGAAGATCCCAGCACTCTTCAAATCGGGTCAGTGGCATTTCCACCAGGACAATGCACCAGTCTACAACTCCATCCTTGCCACAGACTATTTGACCAAGATGGGAATCAAGATAGTTCCTCACCGTCCCTATAGTCCAGACCTTGCTCCCTGTGACTTTTGGTTATTCCCTAAGCTCAGAGGCTGTCATTATGAGACAATTGAGATGAAAGAGGCTGTGACGAAGGTCATTGACATGCTCACACAAGAGGACTTCCATGGGGCCTTCCAGAAGTTATTGGAACGGTACAAAAAGTGCATTGCAGCCAGTGGAGATTACTTCGAAGTGGACTTGAGTTTCATGTGTGTACTATCAATAAAAGTGCCCATACGAAAAAAGTCTGGAAACTTATTTAATGATCCTCGTACCACTGTAAAATGGTTCAGAAAAACTTACCAATTTTCTCTCAAGTTGAGGTTTTTAAAAATTAAGTATTCACGTCAATTAATTCATTCGTAAAATCTATGTTTTTATTTTACGATTACATCCGTCATATCCGACTTATTTTTATGATCCTTAAGCAGATCGATATTCTAAGACACTGTCTCCTTGACATAAACAGTCGCAATTGAGCTGTTTTCAATATTCACTTTTCTATTTTTTTCCCTGAAATCTCTGACCGAGTACTTCCTACTGTTGATCAGCACATAATTCGCTAATGACGGTAAGTCAAAAGATGGAATTAGGATTTTGAACGAATCTGGCCTTCAAAACAGTTGGAAGTTGGCAACCGTAATAGGGGGCAACCCGAAGGCACCATTTTCAATAGCTGCTACACCGAGGTGTAAGTGAGGGCGCTTCTCCATTCCTTGGATTGCGCCACTTTATCCTTGATCCATACCTTATAATTCTGAGAGTTAAGCAAGGCGGCATCAAGTACCATTTTTTGAGTCTTTGGTATGACTAGACCTAGGATTGAACCCCGGTCTCTCGGACCATTCATGAACACCTTACACATTAGGCCAATGGTCCGGTAAAACAGTCGTAAACTAGTAGTATTTGGGGGTTCCTCCATTCAGGAATTCCTGGTTCCCAACAGGGAATCCCAAATTGATTATAAGGAATTGGTGTGAGGTGTAAATAATAATAAAATAAATAAAGTAATTTCCGACTGTTTCGATGGCTAGATTCGTTTACCCCCCCACCAAATCATTGGAAAAACAAAAAGATACTTATGCATCTATGTTACCGCAAAAGAGCCGAACTTTACCGAGCGTTTCCGGGCCGATAACGGAAAGAATCGGAATATTCCGGAACGAACTCTAAGCAAGCAGACGATTAAATAAGTCAACCAATTTGTTGACAAAACGCATGAAGACAAAAAAATGAAAGAGAAAAAGACAATTTTTAATAAATAATGTTACCAAACTTTTCAGGAGAAAAAGAATAAATCAATAGTCAATGTATGGTAATTTTCAACATGAAAAAAAAGAAAAAAAAATAGTTTGAATCTTTATCTATTTTTTGGAGGGGGTGTATCATGTTTTTGTCTTTTTAAAATTTTTTTTTTCGTATTTATGCACTTATTGTACCGTGCAAAAGTAATAACGTGTTAATTTAGAAATCCATTTTTACTATGGGGAGGGTGGGATATTTTGCAACTATTCTTTACTTTCACCTAACAATTTAATAATAATCCAGGTCCTGCATTTGGTGTTACGGCATCTCCAGGCATAACTTTTCCTCATTTTTTTTTTTTTAGCTGGCAAGGATGCTCACATGCCCGGCAACTTTTAATATTGCCAATAAGGTTTTTTTCTTAGCAGAATTGGATCACCATTTCTGCAAATTGTAGATTTTCGCTTAGCTGCGATAAGATCATGTTTACACTTTTTGTAACTTAGTAAACAAATTGATTGAATTATTTTATCTTAAATTTGATTAGCTAGGCGTTTCGGCATATTCCGATTCTTTCCGGAAACGCTCGGGAAAGTTCGACTTTTTTTGCGGTAACATAGATGCATAAGTACCAAAACAAATTTCAGTTCTAAAAAGGGGGAAGGATGAGACCGTAAGAAAATTAAGTCAAAATTTTTTTTATTTACATCCTTTGTCATTATGTAAATAAGTTAGCAGGGAAAATACTTATCAATGCAACTCTTCTTAGAGAAAAAGCCAAGACAATATTCTTCAAAGAAAACATTATATTGGTTAGAATTCTACAGCAACTCTTTTGGGAAGTATTGCCACGATTTTAAAAAATAAGTTATTCTTATATTTCATTTTAGATTTATAGTGGCATTTAGATTTTTCGGTCTGTAGTATATACATTAGTTTGGACTTCAACTTTTCCCTCTTAGTACAACGTTTAATTTATTACGAATAAAACAGGAATTTATTTTAATAAAAGAATTAAAAGTATGAATAAAAGAATAATTAGGACCGAGAATCTTTGAAATTATGGCGAAAAAAAAAATAAAAATAAAAAAAATAAAAAAAGAAAAAGCCATTGGAATAAGAGTTAAAAAAGAAAAACAAAATATCGACCTACCTGGTAATTTTTCTTTCCTAACCATGAAAGTTCCGGAAGTCTGTGATCATTTAACATTCACATAAGATGTGAGAATATATTCCCTTATAAAGTTAGACTTAAAAAAAAAAAAAAATAAATAAATAAAACGGCCAGTTTGAGGGTCTAATGAGTTCACACTACATAAACACATGCACAAAAAGTTTAACGATAGTCAAGAATATTCCTTCTGTGAATATTTTAAGATGGCAACGACTTATTACTGAAAATAAACGGTTTTGACAATTACAAAGAAAAAAAAAACACTTACTTACTAATATGACTTCTTTTCTTCGATAAACAGCCAAGAAAGCATTCTTCAAAGAAAGCCAATTATATTGGCTTGAATGTTAAGGCAATTCTGTTGGGAAGTAGGTATCCATTTTGTGTAACCACGATTTTAAAGTACAACAGAAGTTTTATTTATTTTTTTAGGTTGATCGTGTCACTTCGGTTTATGAAATTTTGGCATAGGCATTGGAGCATACCTCTAACTCTCCCCCTTCTTGTGGAATGGTAGGAGGTGATATTTGGTTCCGGTCACCAGGGGATGTTTGACTCAAGCAGGTCGTCGAGTCGATTCAGAAATAAATAAAGAATGCTCTGATAAAGTATTTGTATATTAAGACACAAATGGGCACTTCGAATGGTGTAATGCTTAGTAAGCTAGACTAAAAAACAAACATTCTATTTGAACTGAATTTAGCGGTTTTAAGTATTGCCATTTAACATCAATAGTTTTATTTGCACACAGGTTATTTGATTTAATGGTATCTCAACCCTTAATGTTTATTTGATGACAAATCCTGTTCATTCATACATTATATAGTTTTTTAGTGAATAGTTTGTCGGTATAATTTTTTTTAAACGAGCCATGCCCTTTTGTTTGCACACAGTTGAATAATTTCAAGTATTGCTATTTAACATTCATAGTTATATATGCACAAAGTTAAATGGTTTCTAGTATTCCTGTCTAATTCTAATAAATCAATTTGATATCAATCATTTGTTTGCACACGGTTAAATGATTAAACGGTTCTGTTTGACCCACACATGGGACCCTAATAGATACTGCCACTCACTGTCAGAGTAGACCTGGTAATAATGGCAATAAAGGAGTACTCCTCACTCCCTGTATCTCGAGAATTGGAACCTCACCATCAGATGCAGTGTAGTGTCATACTCAGGAAATTTCTTTTGGGGGGTTCCAAATCCTCTCCCGGAGATCATCGCCAACAGGGCGATTTGTACGCTTAGGTCTACCACGAAATATCTGAAAAAATATTTTTTTTAAAACAAAGTTGCAAAACTTTTATATATATATATATATATATATATATAATGTTACAATGAGGATTATATATCTCAGAAATTAATGAATCATTTCCGTAAATGATAACTATATTTCTACAAACTGCAAATATATCACACATTTTAGACTGGCCTAAATTTTTAAAAAAATGGTACAATACCGTTAATTTTGTTACTAAAACGTAAAATTTTATTTTTAATCTTATGAATCTCCTAATATCTGCCCGTCCATCCGTCTGTCCTGCAAAGTCTCAGGCCATTTTTATACTCAAAAGGTTTTAAATTACTATAGAATTCCAAAATTATAACTGTTTTCGGTTGTACCCTTTTTTTTTAGACACAGACTACTTCGACATTGTAGCAGGAGTACTACAAGGAGACACACTAGCCCCATACCTATTTATCATCTGTCTAGACTACGTACTTTGAACATCTATCGATAAAATCAAAGAAAACGGAAAGAAGCAGAAGGTACCCTGCAAAAACAATTACCGACACCAACTACGCCGATGATATAGCGCTTCTGGCAAATGCACCCGTCCGAGTCGAAACCCTGCAACATAGTCTGGAACGAGCCGCTGAAGGCATCGGCCTCCATGTCAATGCACACAAGACGAAATATATGTGCTTTAATCAAACAGGCGACATCTCCACACTAAACTGTAGCGCTCTGAAACTAGCTGACAAGTTCACCTACCTAGGGAGCTGATATCAACACGCGACTAGCAAAGCATGGACAGCTATCGATAGCCTATCGGTCATATGGAAGTCAGACCTGAGCGATAAAATGAAACGCAGTTTCTTCCAAGCAGTGATCGTGTCGATACTGCTATATGGATGCACCACATGGACGCTAACTAAACGGATGGAGAAAAAGCTTGACAGCAATTACACGAGAATGCTGTGGGCAATATTGAATAAGTTCTGGAGACAGCACCCCACAAAGCAGCAGCTATACGGTTACCTACCACTCATCACGAAAACTATCAAAATTAGACGAACCAGACACGTAGGACACTGCTGGAGAAGTAGCGCCGAGCTCGTGAGTGATGTACTCCTGTGGACCCCTTCATATGGACGAGCAAAGGCAGGATGTCCAGCTTGAACCTACATACAGCAGCTCTGTGCCGATACGGGATGTAACCCTGAGGATCTGCCGAAAGCAATGGACGATTGGGAGGTGTGGAGAGAGAGGGTCAGGAATATCCGTGCTGCTGCTGATGAGGTTGTACCTGTCTTTCACCCTTTGCCACACTGTCCCTTTCTCTGTTAAAGGGTGTCCATCTCGGAGCATCAACTCACTTTCTGGGTATGTGTGTGTGCTTCTCTCTCTATATATACATACACACACTTGAACCCTCTGTGTCGCGGCCGAGTCAGCACGAAGAAAAGTGAATACTACTCTTCCTAGTCCGGAAAATAATGAAATTAAATGTTTATTTGAAATATTGTTTTTTTAAAGATTTTTTATGTTATCTGAGACCTCCAAATGAACCCAAATCCATATTCCGTACGCCACACTTGGTGTAAACAATCAGTAATCCGTTATAAAAAATGTAAAAAAAACAAATAAAACATCCCTTAAATAAGAATAATTATCGTAAATGCTAATTGAAGCAACTGTGCATCTTTTTTTTTAAAATAATGGCCATCCCACAACCCAAATGTAATATGGGTAAATATAGCTAGTTTTTTATTATCGGTTTCTTTGTTTAATGGCATATCAACCGTCATAGGTTATTTAATGCTAAAGCCATCCTTGTAGAAGAACAGTATTTGATCCATAGATGGGGTGGATAAGGGGATAATTAGTTTTTAAACCATCTAAAATGAAAATGACATTCATAATATTCTTTAGTGTTGGTAAAATAAAATCACTGGGGCAGCTTATGTGGTGAAATGGTTGGTAATTTAGATTAGCAAACCATTGTTTATGAGTTCGATTCTAACAGAGTGCTCCTATTTCTAGCCTTGAACCATACCAAAATTAAGCTAAATAAGTATCTAAAATATAGTGCCAACCTAATCTCCTACTACCCTAAATAAGATTCCTAGCGGTACATAATCTCGGGCGCCCTAGGCGTTGTCAAAGTAAACACCGTTGGTTAGTTGACAATTGCTATTGAATTCAGTTTTTTAATTTTACTAAATAACCATCAACACATTACTTATCAAAGAATCTCATCGACTCCATTTTTGAAATCTCTTCCTTCAGCTGTTAGTCTGACCCGGACCTGCTGCCTTTCACTCGAAATCAAGTGACAGTAAGTCTCCTACCTCGGTCTAGGATTCTCCTCAGTAGTCTTCAAAACCCACTCTCTTCAACTTCCCTCTGCAAATCTCCCCCCCCCCTCGGTTCTCTATGATCTCCTCAGCAGTTAGTTTTATCCGTTTCTGGTGTGCCTCTCGCTGATGATCAAGTGATAGCAAGTCTTCTAACTTCTTCCAGGATTCTCCTCAGTAGTCATGGAAACGCTCTCCTTTCACTTCCCTTCTGCAATTGCTTCCCTAAAGGTAACTGAAGTCCCTCAGCAAGTTGCCAAATCTGCATTTGATGTGCCTTTCATTAAGGATCAAGTCACAGCAAGTCTCCGACCCACTTTTAAGATTCTCCTCAGTATTCTTCGAAATCCGCTCTCCTCACCTTTCTACGCTCCCTTCTGCAGTTAATATCAGCCCGTAACTTTCAATGGAGTTTAAATGACAGCATTCTTCCTTCTCTCTTCCAGGATTTTCCCAAGTACTCATCGAGACTCCCACTCCTCTTTACTCTCTTCAGCAAATCTCTTTCTCTCGGCCGATTCCTCCACTCCGCTCCCCTTTTGGCAAATATCTCGTCTTGGCCATTAGCCTATTTGGCATCTTTCGCAGAAGATCAAATGACAAGTCTCCTCCCTACATATCATGACTCCTCTCTGTTTTAGATTGACCGTTCAAATCCTTACAGTATTGATCACTGTCACCCTCATATTTAACAAAAATTCCTTCGTCTAATATTTATTCTGCATTTCGCTCTGTAATGGAACAAAATGACGATGCTTATTGTTTGGTAGATTCTCATCTTTGTTTACAAGAAGCTGGTCTCATTATTTTGCTTTGCATAAAGCGCTATTTACATTATTTCACAAACAAATCACTTGAAGCCAATATAATTCGTGCTAAACAACCTGTGAATCTCCCGAATTGCAGCTACCACTACTGTCCATAATGATATTAGTACTTTTATTTAAGAGAAATATAGGATTCTAGTCAGCCTGTACTTATACTAAACTGAATGAGAACTATTTGACTAAACTGAATAGCTTGAAATAGAAATGTTTTTCACAATTAATCTGTTCTTACATTTAAATTTATGTTTGAAATTGAACTATTTTCATTAAAATAGATTTGGCGTTAAATAACCTACAAAGGTTGATATGCCATAAAATTCAATCAACCAACGGTTAAATGGTTTCAAGTTTTCTGATCAAGCCTTACTAATACTATTTAGCAATAATAACCTATTTTGTAATACTTTTATTGTTTCACGAATTTCTGTATGATCGAAATAATTTTCAATTAAATCTATCCGACCCATTGATGGGACTATAACAGTACTATCACTCCGGGTCAGAGTGGAACTGGAATTAATGGCGATGAAGGGATCCAGGACACTCTCCAGAGCTGCTGGACTGAAGCCTCACCACTAGATGTCGTTTAGTGTCTTATCCAGGATACCTCTTTTGCAATAGGTGTTTTACCCCAGTAGAGGGTACAGTCGGTGTATTCTAAGTTCCTTCAACAGGGTGATATTGATAGAGAAGACACGGCTTCTTAGCCTTGGTAGCCCACTAGACTAGGAGAATGAGGGAACTCTAAATTCAAACCGGCTCTAAAATTGACGGATAGGGTTGGGTAAAGAGATACAGACTCCTTCGTGGGAACATTTGTAGAAGTCATTAAAACTGTTTTAAGAATTTTTTTAAACAGTTTTCTTTTTTCTTTTTTTTTTTAAACTGTTTTCATTTTGCATTATTCCGTTTGGTGTGATAATTCCTGATTTTTCATTGATCTTTGAATCTTCTCTTTTATCTTAATTTGCCAAACAGTATAAATTACATATCCCACAATTCCTAGAAACGTTATCTTATTTTTCGGAAAGAATTTATTTTCAAATAGATCGCCAAGATTCCCGGAATCACGCATATTAAATTTAAGCGGGGGTGTCCTCGTGGTGTAATGGTTAAAGCGATGGACTGCGGAATCGTAGTACGCGAGTTCGTACTCCAGTCGCGCTATTACGTTCACTTTCGGGCAAATACCCTTGGGAAAGGTATGAACCCCCTTATTCTCCCAGCTATGGGTTAAATAGTACCACTACTGTTCTTCTAGGAGAATGGCTTTGGCATTAAATAACCTAAAAAGAGTTGATATGCCATTAAACAAAGAAACCAAACCAAACCTAAATTTAAGCGTTAAACCTAATGAATGTAATTTGTTAAAAATGTTAACTTTCATTTAGAGCATCCACTTACTCATAGTATTTGATATCACTGTCACTCGTGAAGTCAATTCAAATTAGTTCAGCCATATTTGTTGCATTTGTGGATCAAATCGTTTTGATTGGACATTCCATTTATTTGCGCCATTTTAGTCTTCTCTCTGTCGGATACAGTTACACAAATCAAGCTCAATTTACGCAGAGACCTTGACAAGCAAAGAGAAAAAATAATTTTTCCTCCATTAATCACACTAAAGACCAGTATTTAGTCACGAGGTTTATAGCAAAAAAAAAAAAATTAAAATCAAAATATGAAAAGTAAATAAAGACTCATAAAAAATAAATCTTTTGTCTAAAATAACGAAAAGAGGGAGTCGCCGGAGTGTTGTGACTAACGAGCTGGACAGCGTCATGAGAGTGAGTTCTTTGGCTTTGAATAATCCTCAAAGGTTGATATGCCATTGTTGTATCGTGGTAAGGAATAGATACACAGTGAAATAAAGAGTTAGTTATTTATTAACTGAAGTGGTACAGTCCAACAAATATTATAAGTCTCGCGCTGTGGGTGTTACGTCCAAAGTTTGTCTTACTACTCACCGAGATCTTTCAGAACGCCGCTTGCTTAAGAAACACGGAGTCTTTTATAACTCCGCGATGCTGGAAGTCACGTGGTACGAGCCAGTATACAACACCCATTCAGCAAAGAAACGAAACTAGAGTGAGTTTGAACGCCATTATATTCACTTTCGGACAAATACATTTTCGAGAAATAAATAAATTTATCCTCCTCCAGCAATGAGTTAAATTGTACCACTACTGGCCTTCTACAAGGATGGCTTTGGCATTAGATAATCCACGAAGGTTGATAAGCCATTAAACAAAGAAAATAAACCAAACCATCTATCTGGCTAATTTTTCTTATTCTTTTCATATCTATCTATCTATCTATCTATCTAGGGTTGTCTTGGGTGGTGTAATGGTTCGCAAGCAAGACTAACAAACCTTCACGTGTGAATTCGAGTCTCATTGGGTGCCCCATTCATATAGCCAGGTGCCACATCTAAGCAAAACGTTTACTATCTATCTATCTATCTATCTATCTATCTATCACAGTCTATTCAAGGGGGAATCCCTTGGTGTAGTGGCTATTGAACTAATACCATTGGGAAAGGTATGAACCCCTTTAACCCTCCAGCTATACGTTAAATAATACCACTACTGTTCTTCCGCAAAGGTGGCTTTAACATTAGATAACCCACGAAGATTGATGTGTCATTAAACAAAGAAACCAAACCAAACAAAACATAAAACATTGGAATAAGAATTATAATAATAATAGATAAATGTTGAAAGGAAAAATAAATCTACAATATTTGAAAAATTAAGGAATTGCTGGTGTTTATAACGTATCCATTTGATGGTGAGGCTCTAGTTCTTGAGATCTGTTGAGTATAGAACCACACCTTCTTTGCCATTAGTCCCAATATCACGCGGACTCTCAGTGGTATTACCTGTTAAGTCTGTTTAAAGATTATTAGTAATCGATAGGACCGTGAGCAAGAAAAACCTTTCTTAACAGTTACACGAAAAATGTGAATATGAACGTGATTCTCTAACTTCTTTGCATAAAATAACCATTGAGGGGTTGACACACCGTTAAAACCAGTCAATCAGCCAATTGAGGTGGCGAAAGATGCGGGTCTAAAAGAACGGAGCTGTGAAAAGGATCAATTAAATGGTTGAGTTTTATGGCATATCAACTCTTGTTGGTTATTCAATGCCAATTCCTCTTTATAGATATATATATATATATATATATATATATATATATATATCCAATATATAGGATTTATGAATACATTTTGTTGATAACATTCTTAAACGAGCCGGAGCTCTTTTTTTGCATGCACTTAAATGGTTTCAAGTATTGCTATATAACAGTCACAATTGAACATCAGTAATTTGTTTGCACATAGTTCGTTCCATTCGACCCATAGATAGGACCCGATCAGGCGCTACCACTCCGGGTTAGGGTAGACCTGGGAGCAATGGAAATGAAGGGGTACTCCACATTCCCCAAAACTCAAAAGCTGGAGCCTCGCTATAAGTTATTTTAATGTCGTATCCAGGGCACTCGTTAGAGGGAGGGGTCTGACCGCTCTGCAGAGATGCAGTCGGTGTCAAAACTGGAACATGAAGGTGACAGCGATGCCAATTGTAATTGGTGCACTTGGTACTATTTACCAACCCCTCCGCTCGGGCAGGATATGACACAAGGTCAATTTTTAAGCGGAGTTTAACAGGTTTGAATTCAGAGTTTTCCTTCTCCTAGACTAGTTGCCTCACCAAGGCTGAAGAACCTAGTCCGTCCTACTATTTACCCATAGCTGGAGGGAGAATAAGGGGGTTCATACCTTTCCCAAGGGTATTTGCCCGAAAGTGAACGTAATAGCGCGACTGGAGTACGAACTCGCGTACTACGATTCCGCAGTTCATCGCTTTAACCATTACACCACTTGGTACAGTTAGCAAAGGATTGCGACAGGGACTCGAGTAGAGACCATCCAATCTACAGCATTATTGAGATCGGTCAGAATACTAAAAAGAGTCCTAGAGACTTGAGGAGACTTATTGTCACTCAGACTCCAGTGGAAAACAATCAGCTTACGTAGTAGTGAATAATTCTCAAAGGAGTAAAATAATAATAATAATAATATGCCGTCCCAGTGGACCACAGAATAAATCTGAAGGAATGTGAAAAGAAGGATAAGTACCTCGACCTTGCTAGAGAATTGAAAAAGCTGTGGAATATGAAAGTAACGATTGTGTCAACCGTGATTGGTGCTTTAGGCACAATAACTAAAGGGTTATTAAAAGGCCTGGAGGATTTGGAAGTTGGCGGACGGGTAGAGACTATCCAAATGACAGCATTGCTGAGAACAGCCAGAATCCTGAGACGAGTCCCGGAGACCTGAGGAGACTTGCTGTCTTTCAGACTCCAGTGAAAATCCATCAACTAACACTGATGTTAAAAACTGTAAAGGAGTAAATAATAATAATAATAATAATAACAATAATAATAAAAGAGGGATAAGTACCTGGACCGTACTAGGGAATTGAAAAAACTGTGTAACATGAAAGTGACGATTATACCAATTGTAACTGATGATCTTGGTACAGTCACCAAAGGATTGGTACAAGGACTGGAGAACTTGGAAATAACAGGACGGGTTGAGGCTGTCCAAACTTATGAAGATCAGCCAGAATACTGAGAAGAGTCCTGGGGACTTGAGGAAACTTGTCACTCAAACTCCAGTGGAAAACCATTAGCTAACGCTGATGTGAAAAACTCTCAAGGAGTAAGAAGAGCCCTGGAGACTTGAGGAGACTTGCTGTCACTCAATCTCTAGTGAAAGACCATCAGCTTAAACTAGTGTGAAAAACTCTAATGAGTAATAATAATAATAACAGCACAAATAAAAGAAGAGATGTACTACTCGCTAATAAGCCGCGGATTTGTTCCTTGAGGAACAGAAAAGATGCCACAAAGGATACAGAGACACAGGAGAGTTACTTTATATAGATCAGCACATCCTCAAAAAAAGCAAGACCTGATGGAAAAATGGCCTAGATTGACTACAAAAAGGCATATAATATGTTCCCACAAAGCTGGATAATAAACTGCCTGAAAATGTACAAAATATCACATGAAGTCATAAACTTCATCGAGAAAACCATGAAAACCCGGAAAGTGAAATTGACAGCGGGGGGGGGGGAGAAGCTTAGCTGAAGCAAAGTTCCAAAGAGGTATATTTCAAGGAGATGCACTATCACCGTTACTATTCATAATTGCGATGATGCCACTTAACCACATACTCAGAAAATTCACTGCCAGATACAAAATAGTAAATCAATCACCTAATGTACACGGATTGCATCAAACTGTTTGCAAAAAATGAAAAAGAACTGGAAACTCTAATACACGCACTGAGAATATACAGTCAAGACGTTTTGGCATTGAAAAATGTGCCATGCTAGTAATGAAAGGCAGCAAACGACACCTGACGAACGAAATGAAACTGCCAAATCAAGACAAGATTGGAACGTTCGGAGAAAAGGAAACGTACAAATACTAAGGCATCTTGGAAGCTGACAGCATCAAACAAGTGGAAATGAAAGAAAAAAATTAAGAAAGAATATCTTGGGAGAACCAGAAAGCTACTTGAGACAAAACTATGTGGCAGAAACTTTATAAAAGGAATAAATATCTAGGCTGTACCCTTTGTTAGATATTCGGGACCCTTTTTGAAGTGAACCAGAGAAAAACTCAAGCAAATGGACCAAAGAACAAGAAAACTAATGACCATGTATAAGGCATTGCATCCCAGAGATGATGTTGACAGACTATATGAATCAAGAAAGGAGGGAGGAAGAGGACTTGCCAGCATTGAAGACAGCGTTGACGCATCGATATAACGACTCGAAGACTACATAGAAAAGCACGAAGAAAGACTGATTACAGCCACCAGAAACGACACTGACAACACGAAGACCAACAGAATGACAATACCAAAAAAAAAAAACAAAAAAAAAAAAGACATGACAATGGAGAAAAAATTGAAAATGCAAAAAAGAAAAGAGAGAAGGAAAAGAATCAAAAGAAAAGTGAAAAGAAGACGGAAGAGTGAAAGAAGACGGGAGAGTGAAAGAAGAAGAAGAAGAAGAAGAAGGGGAGGATAAATAAGTCCATTAAGAGATAATGATGATGATGATGGCAATGAAGGAAGAAAAGATAATTTCTGTTGATATTCGTTCCAACTTGTCGCATGTCTTTTTAACTTAATCAACAGAAACGATTATACAAGTAAACGCCTTATTTTGTGAATTGTCTTTAACACTGATTTTCAAAAAATATCTTAAAATTTTTCTTTTGATTTTCTTTAAAGCTATTTTGATTCCAATATTGTATTCGATGTAACTTAAAAAAACAAACAAAAAAAAAAGAAAAAAGTAAGAAAAGAAGTTATATGGTTGGACTCATTTTTCAAGTGGTTTCCAAAAAGGATTTAAAGATATTTCGTTTACAAAAGAGGATTCGGAATTTTTGGTTGAAATAGATGATGATTTGGTCTGGTTTCTTCGTTTAGTGGTATATCAGCCTTCTTGTGTTATTTCATACCAAAGCGATACTATTTAATGCATAGATAATGGTATAAGGGTACTCATACCTTTCCTAAAGGTATTAATCCAAAAATTAATGTAATTGAGCGACAGGAACTCGAACTCGCTAATTACGTTAGTCCAGCACGTTAGCCACTACACCGTGGGAACTCCCCTCCTATAGAAAAAAAAAAATAAATAAAAGAGATAGGTAAAAATTAGTCGAATCGTACAAACTGGCCAGAACAGAGTAGGTGGGTAGGACTTGTGTTCCAGTTTGCATAATCCGACGATTTTCGTGAGACCTACACTACCTGGTATAAGCAAAGGATGACTCTTTGATTGATCGATTGATTAATTAATCAATTTTAACGATATATCAACCCGTCTAGGGTTATTTTGGACAAGGGAATCACTTTCACTGTACATTCATAATCGCATTTTTGTGTTGTTGTCTCGTAAGAGTTTTTTTGTAATCATTTACATGATTTCAAAAACTATCTAATATTAATTATATATATGCACTTATAGTTTCAAGTAACTCATTGGCCTAGTGGGTAGAGTGTTCGCCAACGGTCAGGGAGACCAGGGTTCAATCCCAGGTCGCGTCATACCAAAGACTTTAAAAAAATGGTACTTGATACCGCCTTGCTTAACACTCAGTAATATAAGGTACATTTCAAGGGTAAAGTGGAGCAATCCAGCGAAAGGAGTAGCGCCCTCCCCTACACCTCGGTGTAGTAGCTATTGAAAAGGGAGCCTTCTGGTCGCCCTCGACTACGGTCGCCAACTTACTTTATTCTTATACAAAAAATTTACAGATACATATATATATATTTATAATATTCCTAATACTAATAATTGTATTGTTTTAAGAATTTATTTCTAATTAATAATAATCGCTTATTTGCGAACAGTTATATAGTTTTAAATAATGAATAATAATCCTTTGTAAATAACTATAGAATCAAGTAACTATTCTTAATACGAAGAATTTACAATTATATAGGATCAAATATTCCTATTTGGCCCATAACAGGTACTACGAATCTGTGTAAAGTTGGTTGGTTGGTCGGTTGAGTTTATGGCATATCAACCATTGTAGGTTATTTAATGCCAAATCCTCTCCATAGATATATATTAAATATATACGATTTGGTTTATTTGGGTTTTATAGCATATTAACCATTGTATGTTATTTAATGACAAATCCTCTTTATACATATATATTAAATATATATGATTTAGTTTGGTTGGGTTTTATGGCATATCAACCATTAGAGGTTATTTAATGACAAATCCTCTTTATACATATATATTAAATATATATGATTTGGTTTGGTTGGGTTTTATGGCATATCAATCATTGTTGGTTATTTAATGCCAAATAATCTTAATACTTATATATTGACTGTATATGATTTCTTTTGGTTGGGTTTTAGGCAATTGCAGCTATTGTAGGTTATCTAATGCTAGATTCTTCTTTATCCATGTATATATGAAAAATGTATGATTTGGTTTGACTTTGTTTTATGGCATATCAACTATTGCAGGTTATTTAATACCAAATTCTGTTTTATATATATATAATGGTTTGGTTATATTTTATGACATATGAACCATTGTAGTTTATTAAGTGCCAAATTCTCTTTATACATTTATTTATATAAGATATATGTACGATTTGTTAACATTTCGTAGATAACATTCTTAAACGAGCCTGAGTTAGATGGTTTCAAGTATTGCTATATAACAGTTACCATTGAACATCAATCATTTTTTTGCATACAGTTTGTTCTATTTGATCAACAGATAGGACCCTATCAGGTGCTACCACTCAGGGTCAGAGTGGACTTAGGAGCAATGGCAGTGAAAGGTGAATGGTTACTCCACATTTCCTAAATCTACAAGGTTGGAGCCTCGTCATCAGATACTTTAATGTCATATCTAGGACACACGTTGTTGTTGTTGTTGTTGTTGGGGGGGGGGGTCTTACTCCTCTGTAAAGATGCACTCGGCGTATTCTATAGCCACAGTGAACTGTACTGAAATGTACTAAGTATTGTGTTATATTTGAAAGTTTTACTTTAAACACATGACAAATAGTTATTTAGTTATTTTCTGATGTTTATTTAATGGCAAATCAACTCCTTCAGATTTACACGAGAGATCACGCACTTGACATACGGGTCATTTGATCTCTTTAAATTCATGGAGCATTTACAGCAATGGAAAGTTTCTATTTGACGTACAGGCGATACTGAGCATCCAAAGTTCGACCTGTGGTCCCACCAGCGATGCATTTATACATAATTAACCATTTCTCCATGAAGGAGAGTTGTCTACGTTTTAAATGACTTATATATATATATATATATATATTATATATATATATATATATATATATATATATAATAAATACATATATATATATATATATATATAATAACTTACTTACGGTAAGGAAAAAAAACACCGCAAGTATTTCGAAGATAAAAATATACAACGAATCACTATCTAGGGGAAAAATATATTGGAAAAAAAAAGCAAAAAAGAAAAGGCCAACCTTATCACACCAATTGAAAAAAATCAACGGATACGCAATCGATTGGTCAAAAGAAAAAAACACCGTAAAATGCTGCTAAGCTACAAGTACCAAAAGTGCTCAATACTAAGTTGTGCAAAATAGTGACAAAATTATCTCGTGAGTCAGGAACTGAACTAACCAACTATAGTTTCGCCTAAGCGGCTCATCAGGCATTAGGCGAAACTTTAGTAGCTTAGTTCCTGACTCACGAAATAATTTTTGTAAGTATATATATATGTAAATGTTTCCTGTGCAGTCTTTTTAGAAATAGTATATTATCAGTTTTTTATTAGATTAAAAAGTAATTCAAGCAGTAGCAGTGCCAGTACTACAGTCTGGTTGCACTATTTGGACTTTAAAGAAAAGCCTGGAGAAAAAGCTAGATGGGAACCACACAAGGATTCTATCTGTTGTTTTAAATAAATCCTGGAAGCAGCATTCTCCCAAACAGTTGAAGTACTCGTGGTGTAGTGGCTAATGTGTTGGACTGCGCCATCGTAATAAGCGATTTCGAGCTCCAGTCTCGCTATTATATTTCATTTCGGAGTAATACCCTTGGGAAAGCTATCAACTCCTTTATTTTCTCAGCTATGAGTTAAAGAATACAACTACTGTACTTCACTGATTGCTTTGGCATTGAATAACCCGCGAAGGTTGACATACTATTAAACATCATCATCATCATGTCGTGCCGCTAACTCGGATATCCCTGACCCTCTCTCGCCACTTCTCCCTACCGTTCATCGCCTCTGGCAGGTCTTCAGGGCTACATCCCCTATCCTCAAACAGCTGCTGTATGTATGTTCGTGCTGGTCGTCCTGCTTTTGCCCGGCCATATGTGGGGGTCCATACGAGTACATCACTTATGAGCTCGTCCTTGCTTCTCCAGCAGTGTCCTGCATGTCTGGTTTGTCTAACTTGGATAGTTCTCGTGATGGGAGGCAGGTGGCCGTATAGTTGGTGCCTTGTGGGGTGTTGCCGCCAGGACTGCGAGCAATATTGAACAAGTCCTGCTATTAAACAAATAAATCAAACCAGGCCAAATCAACGAAACAGTAGATGTATGGCCACTTACCTCTCATTTCACAATCCAATTAATAACGACGAACAAGACATGCTGTATGGCCACATGCCACTCATCTCACAAACAATCCAATAAATACAAAAAATGGTGTATGGCCACTTACCTTTCATCTCACAATCTAACTAATAACGACGAACAAGACATGCTGTATGGCCACTTGCCGCTCATCTCACAAACAATCCAATAAAGACAAATAAAAATGCTGTATGGCCACTTACCTCTCATCTCACAAACTATCCAATAAAGACAAATAAAAATGCTGTATGGCCACTTACCTCTCATCTCACAAAAATCCAATAAATACAAAAAAACATGCTGTATGGCCACTTACCTCTCATCTCAAACTACCCAATGGAGACAAACAAGACATTCTGTATGGCCAAATGCCTCTAATCTCACAAACAATCCAATAAAGACAAACAAGACATGCAGTATGGCTGCTTACTTCTCATCTCACCAAAATTCCAATAAATACAAAAAAAAACATGCTGTATGGCCACTTCCTCTCATCTCACAAACTATTCAATAAAGACAAATACGGCATGCCGGCCATAGGACGAACTTATAAGCGACGTTCTACAAGGGACTCCTGCACATGGACACACCAGTGATAGCCGACAAACAAAAACTTACATTTATCATCTCTGAGCTGACACTATGCCATCTAGAAGACTTACCAATAACCATGGCTAATAGGGACTGTTGGTGTGAGAGTCAAAGGAATCCGTTTTGTCGGCATGTCTTGGAGATGATGATGATGATGATGATGATGATGAAGAAAAAATAAAATAAACACTTAAAACTTTTGTACTCATCTAATATAATCTGAAAATGAACAAACCCTCCCCCAAAAGCCAAACAAACGAACAAACTTTACCTGAATATTTTTGTATTTTGTAATATTTAAAAGATATATAGATACAGTTTATCTCTGACGACTTAGAGAAAAAATAAATATAAGAAATAAAAAACAAAAGCAAAAATAAAAAATAAAAATAAACTCACACTGAAGATATTTTTTTGTTCGATAGGAAATTAACTCTTTTACTTTAAGAAAATCTTCTTTAAGAAAGAAAAGATAATAGATTTTGATTCAGACGAAGAAAAGAAAAAAAAATAAAGTGAAGTATTGAGCGATCTGTTTAAAGATCACCAGACGCAACTTTCAAGAAAAAAAATAATCTGAATATATTCGTTGAAACATCGCATTAAATACAAGAAAGACGAAGATAACAGCGTTTGTATAAGGTCGATCTAGAAAATGACGGAAACAGTAAGGTTCTGTGCTTGCAAAATGAAACAGTAAATAACAATGTAATCGACTGCAGCTAATTGGCACAAAAGGAATACATAACTTTACATGTTCGGGAAACACTCGAAATCATTTTATTATATATATTTATTGTTATAAATTCAATGAATTTGTAGTGTATTTTTATTTTTCTAAATAAAAATAAAATAAAATAAGATCAAGAAGTACAGAAATTTCCGGAAGCTCCTGACAGAAAGTGGAAGCGATGCATGCCCGGAAAAGGAACCGTCCTTGCAAAAAGGAGAAATTCGACCTCATTTCAGCGGTACTCCTCTGACCGAAAGGACGCTTTTCCACTCGATTGCTAGCGAGGTTGCACGCCTATTTGCTAAGTCCTGGGACTTCGTATGTGGGTTGTTCTGCTGCTAGCGAGCCGACATGCTGAAACAAGCATATTGAAAAGTACCCGACTTTGGACTTATCAACCACCGGAGACGACCAGTATATTTTAGCACCTTGTCTGGGAGACGTAACCATTTCATTTGGATTAAGGAAGAATCTCTTCACCCACAGAAAGGTTATTGAACTCAGAAATAAAGTTAAAATTTAAAAGGTATCTTGGTATCTTTTCTTCCTTCCTTCAGTAATTTCTTTGCAGCCTTCTACAGACAAGAAGACGCCAGCGTATTACGTGGTGGGGGGTAAGAAAAAACAACGGAATCAGATATCTAAACCCAATATCCTAAAAACCAAATGACACAACAACAAATTCTTCATAACAACTACAAATTAAAACAAAAACAAATAAAAATCAGCAATAATTCAATTTTCAGATTCATGTTGTAATAATTCATTTATTCTGCAAAATGTCTGCAGGAAGTACATATCATCATCATCATCATGTCATGCCACCCTCTCTCGCCACTCCTCCCAATCGCTCATCGCCTCTGGCAGGTCCTCAGGTTTGTATCCCGTATCCTCACAGAGCTGCTGTATGTAGGTTCGCGCTGGTCGCCCTGCTTTAGCTCGATCATGTGCGGGGATCCACAGGAGAACATCATTTATGAGCTCGTCCCTGCTTTCCAGTAGTGTCCTGCATGTATGGTGCGTCTAACTTAGATAGTTTCCGTGATAGGTGGTAGGTGGCCGTACAGCTGCTGTTTCATGGGGTGTTCCCTCCAGGACCAGATCAAAATTGCTCGCAGTACTCTTGTGTAGTTGCCGTTTAGTTATATATATATATATTCAAACACCGGGGCCAAAGCTCCAACCTTAGCAGAACGCGTCCCTTGTTTACCCGCGCGAAGGGCGATGTGGTTTGGACATACGGTTTTAATAAGAATCATGGTAATCTTTTGTTGTTTAGCTTTTTTCACTCATCAATCGACCACAAACTCATTGATGAGAAGTTGTAGTTTCTTGATAGAACTACTTGATTCTGACCGTTAATCTAAGGGGTTTTCCCCGCAGCATCTGGTGAACATCTCCGTTAAATCGTCTTTGGATTTATCCGCTTTACTTCATATCCACCCTACTGCTTCCTATGGCGTACGTTGACATACGCTTGCATATTTTTCTTTTGGTGTGGGAAGTGTGATCATTAGATTTTTAGTTCCCGCCTCCGTCTTCACTGGACCAAATTTGAGACTACATCATTTATACTTTTAAGTGAATATCGTAATTCGAATGAGGATTTGCAAGTTAAAAAGTGAGTGTAAGTTTAACAATCTCTTTTTTATTTAGGCATTGTGGATTAATTTTATTCTTTACTTAAACAATTGGCCTTCTATCTATCTATCTATATGTATATATATATATATACCTAAAATAGCCATAAACTACCAAGAGTGTTGGCCCAAACAACATTTTATTATTAAAGTTACCACCAGAAAGAATAAAAAATTAGGATAAAAAAATCCATATTCTATCTACCAAGAAGCGAGGCTTTTTATGCTGGTAAGCATTTAATATTTCAGATCTCTGATTGAGCAATTCATTGGGGGCAATCATAAGAAGCTATAACTTATAAAATAATATATATATGTATATATATATATATCATTGATGCAATCATAAGAAGCTATAGCCTATTCATAAAATAATATATGTATACATATATATATATATATATATATATATATAATTTTATAAACAAGCTATAGCTTCTTATGGTTGCCCCAATGAATAATATATATATATATATATATATATATATATATATATATATATATATACTTACGTCATACAATTTCTAGTTCTTGCCCAGTCGCATGGGACTGTAGAATACACCGACTGTTTCTCTGCAGAGGTGTAAGACTCTCTCAACAATCTGGTGTTGAGGTTCCAGTAATGCTGGGGCTTTGGGGGAACGCAGAGTATCATTTTATCACCATCACTCCCACGTCCAGTTTAGTCCACAGTGGTAGCGCCTGATAGGGTCCTATCTCTGGGTCAAATAGAACTAAACTGTGTACTTATGCTAAACTGAATTGGTTGAGATAGGACTGTTTTAACATTGAACTTGTTAACTTATGCGAAACTGAATTGCTTGAAATAGAACTGTTTTGATATTTAACTGAGTGTAAACAAAAAACCATACTTACAAAAAACTGAATTGCTTGAAATAGAATTGTTTATATGTATAAAAATGGATTTGGCATTAAATAACCAACAATGGTTGGTATGCCGTAAAACCAAACCCAAACAAACCAAATTAGAACATCATTAAGGGTTTTTGGACCATTGTCTTCATCTTTATTGTTATTTTCATAAAGCATCGGCCGATATGTCCTCCGACCTTCTTTTTCTTGGTTCCCTAAGCTTCTAAGGAGACAATCATCTGGAGGTTTCACGTTCATTCCTGACTGCAGGCGAGTAACAATACAGGAATAGTTGACACTTGTACGCGGTTATGGCTAACGGAATCAGAACAGGCGACCCCCGTGGATTCAATAAAGGACGTAGTTCGAAGTTCCGTGCTGGTTCCCGAGTTCGACAAACACCTGAAGAAGGCCAGAGGACATATCGGCCGAAACGTTGTGGAAATAACAATAAAGATGAAGACAATAGTCCGAAAACCCTTAATGATAAAAATCATCAAGCTTCGTCTCAGAAATTCAGACAACAAATTAGTATAAACTTTATCTTTTTTTTTTCTATTTTGATTCAATCTCACACTTTTATACTTGCTGCTACGTTTTCCTGACTTTTTTTTTCCAATTCAAAAGACAAACGAATGACTGTTTAGCAAGGTGTCTTTTTCATATCTTAACATATTTTATTTATCTCTATCAACGGCCGGGTTAATTACGTTTGCATAAAAGTTCGACCACGCGGTTTCCTAGAATTTTTATTTTTACATAACTTTTTAAAAAAATTCTATCTTTAACCATATTTTTTCAAGTAATAGAAAAACTGTTTTTACTTCAATCATTTATCAAAATTTACAGAAACATGGATACACAAATTAAAGCCGAAAGTTTTTCTTATATCAACATTGCCAACATTAACGCCACCACCACCACCACTATTATTATTAACAATGTTGATATTTAGAATAAAAATAAATAAAAAAAAAACCGGTTGAAATGAACGTTAGAATTTGAGGCGATTCTCCTACAGTTCAAGTAAAGTAACTTAAAAAAACAACGCCAATGAATAATGAAAATAAATATATACATAAATTAATATATATATATATATATATATATAATTGTATATATATATATATATATATATATAGTCATCGATAATGTATATGTAACATATTGACCCTCGGCCGAGTTGTCAAATAAGAGATGCACCTGTGTAAATAACGTGTGCATCCGGTCGAAGATACCAGGGTATAACCTTGACTGCGGACGGTTGAATCGGGTGCAGATGTGACGCCCACAAGAAGCAGGTGAACGTGAAACAATTATATAACCCTGTGCCACAGACAGGTTCAGTTAGCTGGAGATAAGATGCTGTAGTGAGAACCAGCACCCAGCAGAGGGTTGGGCCTTCAGGACCCCCGGTTGAGCTGCCCAGCAGAATGAGGAAGAACTGCTGCTATTGTCAGAGGAACTTGGGGTCAATATGTTGCAGTCTGTTCCGTCTCCAACTCACCTCTCACACATAACCAATATCAACCCTTTCGCAACCCTTTCGAGAATAAAGTGTGAGAGGTATATTTTTCTACAGAAGTGAGTTCGTTCGTCATTATTGTTGATTATGTTTCCGCATGTATATGTATACGTAGAGTTGTATCATGGCTATGCAAGATATATATCTTTAATTCTTTTTAGTATCACTTAGTCTCATATTTAAATGTATGGTTAAAACGTGAACTGTAACTGTTGTGAAATAAATTTTGCGCAAATTTAAAAGCTCCCCCCCAAAGGTAGATATGTATGTAGAGGGAGGTGCCCGTGGTGTAATGGTTATCATCGTACGAAATGGACACGGCGACACGAGTTCAAATCCTGGATGAGACTTATTGCTTTTAACATAGCACTAATACCCTTGGGAAAGGTATCAATCCAATTATTCTCCTTCCAGCTATGGGAAATAGTAGGGCAGACTGGGTTCTTCAGCCTTGGTTAGGCAACTAGTCTAGGAGAAGGAAAACTCTGAATTCAAACCAGTTAAACTCCGCTTAAAAAAATTGACTTTGTGTCATATCCAGCCCGAGCAGAGGGGATGGGTAAATATGGATATTTATGTAGAGTCTAAGTATCTCTTCATATAATGTTAAGATATAAACGAATGAATAAAACTCAATCACTTGCTCCTGATTTATAAATAAGTTAAATATAATATAGTTAATTTTCATAAAATAAAACAATTAAGGTAATTTTTTATAAAGTCATTCCTATATCTATCTAATATCGTAAATAAACAAATACTCAACAAATTTTATACATGATTAAAATACGTGGTGCAGCCAATAAGTTTCCAATCTTTTTTGTACAGGCATTTAAAATTGTTGTAGACTCTTGAAAATTCAGTATGTTATTGATATACATCTTATGAGATGACTCGACAATTTTTATGATTTCAGGTTCAAAAGAACAGCTTCAGCAGGAATTGAAATACACCCTACTAAAGCCTGATTGTCACAGCTGGTAAATTTCAAAAATGCAATCTGGACGTGAGGACACTTTACAAGAACGATCTGCAATAAAATTCTGTTTTAAACCTGGAAAAAAGGCTACAGAAACGTATGGAATGCTTCAGACAGCTTTTCGACCATCTTGCAGGAATCGAGCATCAGTTTTTGAGTGGCATAAGAGATTCAAGGAAGGCAGGGAGTCTGTGAGGGTTGATGAGAGGTGTGGGAGGAGTAAAAAAGTAAACACACCACAGTTGATTTGCCAAAGGGTTAGGGTTAGGGATACTATGTTGAGGTTTTAAGGGAGTTCAGGAAGAGATTCGGTCGGAAGAGGCCAGCACTCTTCAAACCGGGTCAGTGACATTTCCACCAGGACAATACACCAGTCCACAACTCTAACCTTGTCACAGACTATTTGACCAAGATGGGCATCAAGATAGTTCCTCACTGTCCCTATAGTCCAGACCTTGCTTCCTGTGACTTTTGCTTATTCCCTAAGCTCAGAGGCTGTCGTTATAAGACAATTGATGAGATGAAAGAGGCTGTGACGAAGGTCATTGACACGCTCACACAAGAGGACTTCGATGGGGCCTTCCAGAAGTTGTTGGAACGGTAGAACAAGTGCATTGCACCCGGAGGAGATTACTTCGAAGGGGACTAGAGTTTCATGTGTGTACTATCAATAAATGTGCCCATACGAAAAATGTCTGGAAACTTATTTAATGATCCTCGTATATATATAATTCATATATAATTTGAAAGTTGAATAAGGATATGATTCAAAGAATGAATAAGTGAATAAACAGATAAATCGATAAGTCAATTACATTGCTTAAACTGATCCGGAAATAACTTAGATACAAAAACACTGTTAACATAGCGACATTTTACGTTAGGATTTTAGACCCAGAAAAGAAGTTACCAGAGCCGAGCATTATACAAACATTATATATATATATATATATATATTTAAACATAGATTCTGCCATAACAGACAAAAAATAAAATACCACGATATTGCTAATAGATGGAAATTCATCTCGATATTTGTATGGAAAAACTCCGTCAATGCTGTTATAAGAGGAATAGGATTGCTTCTGTGAGTAAAGCTTACATTTCAGACAGAAACACCAACAGTAAAATTTTGTATAATTTTTGGGATCCAAAACAGCGGGAGAATATTACATTAAGCCCAACTTTCGATTGGTCCAAAAGCCACTAATAGGCGTATACTTCGATTCCCGCGTGAAATACAAAAACCTTCAGTTGATCCACTTTGCTTATTCAAAAACCTATAAATACGCGAGAATATCTTCGCCCGGCAGTTCAGTCACAATTTCTGCAGGAATCTTTGTTTGTGAAAAATACTGAACTCACAAACAATGACTGTGAGAATCAAAATACATCTCTTAACAGTTAAGTACCAAGCAGGTCACTTTGGGTTATCAAAAATAACTAAACAATCTCCGGTCGTCAAATTAAATATATCAGCCAACACATCCGTACCCATGTTTTCAAATGCATGGTAATATGAGTACTACTATTACAGCTGACGCTACTTTCGCTGTCTGCTTTCTTTCCCTGCAGTTAAGATTACTACTTCACCTTCGAATAAACTTTTCTTGTCCGATACAATCCCGAACACAACATTCTAATCAGCGGGCGAGACATGAATGTTTAAATATGCAAAGACAAAAACAAAAAGAATTTTTGCTACACTCTGCTCGTCAATCAAAAATCGGGAATATCTAACTCCTAACGTGAAAATAGTCTAGCACGCCTAAATCCTAAATTTAAAAAAAGAAGGGAAAACTATGGACCAACATTTATAAAAATAAATTCAAAACTCAGTAATATTTATCATATTTACCCAACCCCTCCACTTGGGCAGGATATGACACAAGGTCAATTCTTAAGCGGAGCTTAACAGGTTTGAATTCAGAGTATTCCTTCTCCTAGACTAGTTGCCTTACCAAGGCTGAAGAACCTAGTCTGTCCTACTATTTACTCATAGCTGGAGGGAGAATAATGGATTATATTTATGTATTTATATTTATAAACAAGAAATGGATAAATGTAATATTACGATCGGGCGCTGTCGTTGAGAACGCATGAGCACATCGGCTGTCATCAATCACTGAAAAATGTCACGAACCTGGCGCATGTGGGCAGAATGACCTGTGGATTTCAAGCGTGATTTTAATATAATCACGCATGAACTTTCACGTGCTACACAATTGTTTTCACTGGTGTCACCGAGCCTTCTTGAACCTTCGAATTGATCCATCAAATCTCTATATAAGAAATAAAGTAATGAGATTTGGGGAGTTCAAGGCAGATTTTCTAAACAGGTTCAACAGAGGTCCAGGACACCCCGACCCGTATCATACCCAGCCTGTCAACAATACGACTGATATGAACGTATCAACAAGGCCTCTATAACGACGCTGCTCTCAACCCAAGAAGGGGAAAGAAGAAGAACGCTATCGAACAAAAGCGACTACTATTTTCTTCCTTAAATTTCGAGTTTTGAGTGTTTCTTTCCTGCGGACTCCTTTCTTTCAGACACAACGTATTTTGGTCCTATGTTACATAAATATCGCTCTGAACTGAGATGCATATTCCTATTTTGAAGGAGTATCTTCCAATTACGGAATCATCTAAGCAAACATAAGGCATAAACAGTTGACGTTTTACAATATAATTGGTTTTCACTCACAAATTGTGATATCAGAAATCATTATACTATAAGTGTAAGAAACAATGGGATACTCTTCAGGAGACATCAGAAAGACATTCTTGGGTTGACAAATATGAAAACTTTGTTATCATCCATATAAAAGCAGCAGCCAAATGTATTCCACCAAAAGAAAGAGCCCAATATAGAGTTCTCTGCGAGGCAGTAGCAATTCGAGAAAAGCAAGATAACATGAAAGAAGAATACTTACTTAAGCAAGGGTTCTTTTTCATGTTATCTTGCTTTTCTCAAAGAAACCCAACAAATGCTAATCCGCAGAAAATTAAAGCCCAAAGAGAACTAACACATTCCAGAAAGAAAAAAATATTATACATTCTTGGACAAATCAATAAAATCAGAAACTCGGTTGAAGATAGATACTCCCGAATAGCACAGCAGAAAGTAAATGAAGTAAGCAGATGGAAGAGCACTTCGATATCAAAACAAAAAGCTGCCAGCCAACAATAAAGACTACAAAAGTAGAAAGAACATTTCAAGAATCTTCTCGGAAACCTTCTTCAAGTCGCTTTCAAAACATTTAAAATGGCCAAATAAAAATCAAATAAAGTCAGTTTACGGAGGAAGAACTTGACGTAGTTCTGAAAAAAAGATTAAAAGTAGAAAAGCTGTGGGGTTTGACGAAATACCCACAGAACTATGAAAGACAAGAAAATTTAAGGACATATTTATGCAATGCTGTCTATGAATAAAACATACAGAGATGGACAAAAGATTATATCCTCCTCTTCAATAGGAAAGATGACCTATAGAGGTATAACTTTTACTGCGATAGCTGGTAAGGTTTATTATGCCACGTTTCTCAAACTGAACTTGAGAAAATTCTTAGATAAAATCAAAACGGTTTTCGGAGCAGTCGATCCACATCATTTGTTTGCATACAGTAAAATGGTTTCAAGTATTGTTATTCAACACTAATAATTATACTTAATATTATTCATTTGTTTGCACACAGTTAAGTGGTTTCAAGTAATACTATTTAACAGTAATTCTATTTAGTATTTAGTATTTCTGCCAAATTTATTATTAATCATTTGTTTGCAAACTGTTAGATGATTTTCAGTATTGATATTTTACCCAATTGAGTTTATTAAATATTGTTTATTTGCACACAGTTAAAAGATCTTCAGTGTTGCTATTTAACTCTAATATTTCTATCTAATACTAATAATTCTATTTAAAATTAATCATTTGTTTGCATACAATAGTTTTCAAGCATTGCTATTCAATATTATTTATTCTATTTATCAAGTATTCCTATCTAATACCACTAACTTGTACACAGCTACACGGTTTTTAATAACTAACCATAATAATTCTTAGTAAAAGAATGGACAGTTCTAATTGATTCACTACTCCAAGACAGAGTGGCTCTGAGAGTAAGGCTAATGAAGTGGCACTTGACATTTTCCAAACGCCAAGACCGGATTTCGATTATTAGATGTAGTTCAATGTCATACCTAGGGCAATAAATGGTTTTAAGTATTACTATCTAACATTAATAATTAAAAGAAACACGAGAAAAGACTTTTTTGGTTTGGTTTGGTTTTATGGCATATCAACCATTGTAAGTTATTTAATGTCAAATCCTCTTTATACATATATACTAGATCTATAAAATTTGTAAACAAAAGTCAATAAATTAAATAGTTCCAAGTATTTCTATGTATCACTAACAATTCAATTAAACTACCTTTTTTTACACACAGTTAAATGATCAATCTGTCCTGATTAAAACAAATTCAGTTTGGGCCGTCTGGCATTCGTGCCGGATGGGTGCTCGAAACCAAGAGCAGACTCGGGGCCGAATAGGCCCCCAGCTTCGGCTGGGCAACCTTCGGGTGGGCGAGCTGCACTTTTGTCCCCTTTGTACGGCACTAGACCAAGCGTCTAGTTTAAGCCGTTAACTGGCATACGTGCCCGGACCCACATTTGGGTTCGTGAAACTGCTTGCCTCATCAGGCTCACATTGCACTGAGTGAGCCGATGAGCAGCACAGACAAGCAGGGTTCGAGTCTCGGCTCGTTCCCGACCTTCCCCTCCCCTTTATCCCCACTTTAATTGGCCTTCGGGCTTTTGACCTTGAGTCAAGTCGTGTCTGGTGGGAGGCAGCGACAAATATCTGACCTATCGATAGGAACCTGACAGGTGCTACCCCTTCAGGTTAGAGTGGACCTGGGAGCAATGGCAATGAAGGGGTACTCTGCATTCCTCAGGGCTCAAGCATTACTGAAGCGTCAACATCAGATTATTTAGTGTCATAATTAGGACAATCGTTGGTGGGACTTACTTCTCTGCAGAGATACACTCGGCGTATGGTGTAGCGACAGCCAATTAGACTGTGCGAGAAGCAGATGATATCCTACAGAAACACCGACTCAAACCGAACCCCAACTGCACTGCCTAGATA
The DNA here is from genome assembly GCA_963585895.1 of Sepioteuthis lessoniana. NCBI lineage: Eukaryota > Metazoa > Mollusca > Cephalopoda > Myopsida > Loliginidae > Sepioteuthis > Sepioteuthis lessoniana. Next base: position 14,197,488 of record OY757922.1, read on the forward strand.
AAGCAGCAGGAGGCATTGGTCTCCATGTGAACGCAAAGAAAACTGAGTTCATGTGTTTTAAACGAAGAAGTCTTCTCCACTTTAAGTGGAAGGCCTCTAAAATTAGACAAGTTCACATACAGTGGCAGAAATATCTCATCTACTGAAAGCGAAGGCGAGGACTGCTACCGACAGGGTGTTTATCAGGTAGAAATTTTATCCTTTTGATAGAATAAAACTGTATTTTTTGTCCACTCGGCTGGGTCTGTAGATTACACCGATTGCTTCTCTGCAGAGAAGTACGACCCCCCACCACCACCAACGAGTGTCCTCGATATAACAGGAAACAATCTGATGGTGAGTCTCCTGTAATACTGAAGCTTTGGGGAATGTGGAGTACCTTTTCATTGCTAACGCTCCTGGTCCACTCTGGCCCGGAGTAGTAGCACCTGATATAGGTCAAATAGAACTAAACTGTGTTCTTATGTTAAACAGAATTGCTTGAAATAGGACTATTTTGATATTTAAACTGCGTACTTCGGCTAAACTGACTTGCTCGAAATAGAACTTTTTAAATTTAAACTGCATACTTATGCTAAACTGAATTATTTGAAATGGAACTGTTTTCGTATGCTAAACTGAATTGTTTGAAATAGAACTGTTTTTGACATTGAAACTGTACTTACGCTAAATTTGATAGCTTAAAATAGAATTGTTTATATGTATAAAAATGAATTTGGCATTGAATAACCTACAATGGATGATATGCCATAAAACCCAACCAAACCAAATGGTATTTCTTGCAAATTGTGATTGTGTCAATACTGTTGAATGGATACACAACATGGACGCACACAAAATGTATAGAGAAAAATCTAGATGGGAACTACACAAGTATGCTAAATGAAATTTTGAACAAATCCTGGTAGAGACACTTCCCAAAACAGCAGCATTACGGCCACTTACCTCTCATCTCTAAAGCCATCCCAATAAGACAAACGAGACATGCAGGAACTGCAGGAGAAACAAGGACGAACTCATAGGTGATGTGTGTCTATGGACCCCTACACATGGACGCGCCTGTGATAGCCGACAGCGAGAACTTACATCAGCTCTGTGTAGACGCTGGATATAGCTTGGAAGACCTGCCTGGAGCGACGGATGATTGGGACGGATAGCGAGCAAGAAATTGGGAAATCAGTGTGGTCAGTGCGATTTGATTAAAATGACGATAATATGATCATTAAAATTTGAAAAATATTCTATAAAATTTTCTTCCCGAAAATATCCTATACATAGATACACACACACATATATATATATATATATATATATAATTTACAAATCAATATTTAAAACCATTGCTGATCATTAGTCTTTTCAAAGATTTGATATCTTTTACACTAGTCTGAGAATCGCTTTTAAGACTTAAACAAATATCATCTTCCTTTTCTTAAATTCTGTCGACCACACTAGATTATTCTCTTTCTTATATATATATAAATATATATAAACATAGATAGATAGATAGATAGATAGAAGGGTCGTTCGAAAAGTTCCATGTTTCACCCAGCAGTCGTCGTGGAGTCAGAATTGTCCTACTTGTGTCAACCCTATTCTGCTCTTGCTCTGGCGTCAGCATTCTTAGAAACCATCTTTTAGAGAGCTTGTTCATCTCCAAGATCTCAGCAAAAAATATTTAGCTATGACTCTTCTTTCTCGGTGAGGATTAGAATGTTATTAACGACCCTCGTACATACACACACACACATACACAGACACTCTCTCACACACACACACACACACACACATATATATATATATGACAAAATAATCATATTAACATACTTCGAATAACATCATTTGGACCAAAGATTATCAATAATACAAAAATAAGCGAATCAGAATATATGTGGCTTTTTAAAAAAAAAATTTCTCTCTTTTATTTATTAATCTTTAATCCTACGTCTGCCAATTTTCTCTTTGCAATCTATCAACAATCTGGTCTCACTACTTTGTAATAAAAAATTCCATTGTTAATTTAACATGAGTTACGTTTGCTGTGCCGTAATTCTTAGAAATACTTACAAATTTCTTATAGAAATTTCTTATAGAAATTTCTTATAGGAGATCAGATTTCTTGAGCGACATGAAGTTTTTGTTGCATTTCTTCATTCTGTTACTTCCATATTTTTAGTTTCATTGTCTGGGTGGGCCTGTCTTGAGTGCAAATTTCTATCCATAACCATTTTTTAAAAAAAAAAATTTGAATTTAAACTTCATCATTTTAATATCTTAATCAATTCTGTAACCTTTTTTTTTTTTGCATTCGTGTAAAAAACAAACAAAGAAACATTCTTGTCATTAATTAATCAACTCATTAGTATTTCTATAATTAAATAATCTTGAACATTTTAGAATGATTGCAATTTTTTTGAAAATATGTTGAATCATATTAAAATATTTCAGGCCAGAAACTTTTCGTACTGCTAAAAAAAAAAAAGAAAAAGAAAAAAAAATCATCAAAAAAAAAAAAAAAAAAATGAAGGAAGTTTGGATGGTGAATGTACCATCTTCTGGTGTGTCCTCATCCTCCGAGCAATATCCGGCTCAGTCGGCTGGGCTGTAAAATACACCGACTGCATCTCTGCTGACGGGTAAGACCCTCTCACAAACGAGTGTCCAGGAAATGACAGTAAACAATCTGATGGTGAGGTTTCAGTAATGCTGGAGCTTTGGGGAATGCGGAGTATCTTTTCATTGCCATCACTCTCAAGTCCACTCTGACTCGGACTGGTAGCACCTGATAGGGTCCTATCTATGATTAAAATAGAAGTTTGGCATTTAAACTGAGTGCAACTAAATGACTTATGCTAAATTGAATTGTTAGAAAAACAACTGTTTTATGATTTAACTGAGTGTATCAACAAAATCCATTTACAAATCATATATTTGATATACATGTAAAAACAAGATTTAGCATTAAATAAACAATGGTTGATATACCAAACCAAACCAAACCAAACTAAACTAAAATTCATCCAAATGCCATCACTCCCAAGTCGACTCTGGCCCGGAGTGGTAGAACCTGATAGGGTCCTATCTATGGGTCAAATAGAACTGTTTAACATTTAAACTGAGTGAAAACAAATGACTTCTGGTAAACTGAATTGTTTGAAGTAAAACTGTTTGACATTTAAACTGATTGCAAACAAATGATTTATGCAAAATTGAATTGTTAAAATTAGAACTGTTTGATCACTTAACTGCGAGTAAGCCAATAGCAGATGTTTAATTGAATTATTAGTGATACATAGCAATACCTGGATCTATTTAACTTTGTTGGCTTATGTTTACAAATATATGAATAAACAGAATTTGGCATTGAATAACCAACAAAGGTTGATATGCCATAAAACCAAGCCAAAGCAGACCGATCCAAGCACTATCGCTGTATACTGATATTGTCTTGTTCAAGGTTAGGGATCTTGTTGTCTTAAGACCGAATGTGGCCTTTTAAAACACCAGGTTTGGCATTCCGTGGCCTTATGGAGAGGGCAATTATACAGGGTGGAACGATAAAATTGTCGTCCTAAAGAAAACAACACTACAGCTTTATTTTTAAAACTTTTATTGAAAAAATCAATTCAGGTAACTTGATTATGTAGTAGAGCTGACAATTATTCAATGTAGCCGCCTTCAACCTCAATCACCGCCTCTATACGGATCCGGAACTGGGAGCATGCTTTTTCCACAAGCGCCGGCGGGAGCTCGGCGAATACTCGGCGGATGGCGGCGATCAGGCTGGCTTTGGTGTTGTGGGAGGTCATGTTGGTGATGTTCTCGACGGATGACCAAACGAAGTAGTCCAGCGGGTTCAGGTGTGGGGAGGAGGGTAAAAAGTCGTAGCATTCCTTCTGAAGCCAAACCTGGGTCTCTTTGAATTTGTGGGCCGGCGCCGAGTACTGCTGCCACAGCCAGGGTCTGCCACCGGCCACCTGATTGCACCAGGGGATCACCACTCTCTTCAGCACATCCAGGTACACTTTGGTGTTGACTTTCAAGCCGACTTCGAAGATGTGAGGTGGCATGATGTGGCCTTCCGCTCCACCACCTCCAAAGGGTCGTCCGATGCATTGAGCTGTGCCCTCAACCGTTGAATCGTCCGGATTTGCATTTTGGGGGTGCTGGCAATGGTCCTGTTGTCATAACCTGGATCGGTAGAGAGCATTAGTTGTACAGCAGCGCATCTCCGATCTCGCTCGTTGAACATTGCGTCACTTTCAAACATGATAGAAGGCTCCTACCTTTCTTGGGATTTGTACACAACTGGCCAACTAGTAGATCGTCTGTAACAATAAAAGAAAACCAGTTTTCATTAAACGAAAATGGAATCATGTCGTCTTTTCCAGGGCGACAATTTTATCGTTCCACCTTGTATTTGTGCATGCCAACTTTAGAACGATGTTTGCGTGTAAAAAAGACAATGAAAAGTTAATAAAGCATTTACCTTCTTAAAAGATATTAATTAAATTAAAAATTAATCAAAAATAGATTAATAAAAATAATATGCATGAATTAAGTAGGACAAAGTTATTAGGTCAAATGTTTAAGCTTTAGATCTTGTTTCAACATAGAAAACATTAAAAATTATTGAGCTTAACTATATTCCATGACAAGAATTTTTGGCGTTTGTACAGGATAACACTCTCACCTCCATAAATGTTTAAGTTTGTAGCAGAAAGAATTGCAAACCATTATTTAGTGAGGGAATCGTTTTGCCATTGGAATTTTGAAATTATACATTTCATCCAATTAGAACGACCCATGTCATTCTGCCCGGTCACACCGCACCGGCAGCGCTAAACACGTACGACCTCTCTTTTCTTTTCTCATTCCTCGTGGCTGGCAGCTAGGTAAGACCAGACGACACGAGAGATAACATTTCTCTCTCTAACTCGGGACGACTCCAACAGCAGACAGGGTCTATCCATCTCAGGAGAGCACACTTCAACAATTGTTCCTTTGCATAGCTTAGGAGACCATTTCCTGGTCAAATATTTCCCCTCCTAAACCAAATGGACCCGATGCCTCTGGCTAAGCACTAAACTCCCACATAACCATTTACAAGTGTTTTGCCATTCTCTTCAATTCACGGCATAAGGAAAACTTCCTCTCAAGCAGTCATTAAACTACTAGATTGAAAGCCATCAGTATCTACGCGTTCATTGTTTTTTTCCCTTCTATAAAAATAACAAGAGACAACAGAACGATACTACGTCAATTAACATTTATGCCAAAATGGTAAAATCATCTGCTCTCTTGTTATAAGTTAATTTTGTGTTCATGTCCAAAAAATGCGAAAAGATCTTATAAACTTACTTTCACCATTCAGATAAATCGTTTTCGGTTTCTTTTGTTTTTATTGCATATCAACCTATGTGGGTTACTTAATGCCAAATCTATCCGTAATAAATAAAGGACATGTTAAATGTTTTACTTTTGCTTCATTGAATATAATGTCGCTCTACGACACCAGGTCGAAAGTTGTAATACAACACAGATATAAAACAACTGTTTCATGATACAAAAGTTTATTGCTACTAACTTTTTCGCAGTAGCCGCGAAACGACAGAGATTGGAACTAAGAATTACTTGAGCCCATTAGATTGACATATAGAGTAGAGAGTGGGAGACGAAAATATAGACAGAGTCATAGTTACTATGCGAGACGGAAACGGACAACCAATGACATCGACCTTTCTTTTTACTGACCCAGCCCCAACTGGGTTCGTGTACTGTCGGTTACGGTCAACCCCAGCTTCTCACTTCAACTGCTCCGACCTGCTGCCTCTATCTGACTCTGCGTCTTTTAAATCTTCTAATATATTTTCTTCTAATTATTCTCTCTACTGATATTTTAATGACACGTAATCACTAAAACTTTTAAGTGCCACGTCATTCTAAATATCAGCTAATATTTATCTAAATGTTTATTTTAATATATCGCTCTCAGCTGATTTCAAAACAAACCTGCAACGAAGTCCAGACCTTTAGAAACCAAAACCTGCAATTACACACTCAAAGTTTTTAGCTAAGAAGACAATTCCTCTGTAAAAACTAAAATAATTAATTAAAATCCCTAATTAGATTACAATAACTTAACTATTAAGATGAAGATTCATTAGTATTTATAGTGATCTGATACAAGTTGTCAGACTATTATCTATCTATCTATTTATCTATCTCATTTTGTTCATACCTACCTACCTACCTACCTCGGACAGTTGACATATATATTGTTGTAGACCAGTAAAGGGTCCGGAAGAAAGACACGAACTCAGGTTTACGTGAAACAAAGTATATTAACGAAAGTATTATACAACATAGGTAAAAAGGTGTTGAACGGCAGTTTGACTGCCAAAGTGTTAGGCTGGAATAAACTTCACCACCGAGATGAATATTCTCCCGGTATTAATATCAACAGGAAGAGTTCATTACAGTCCGCAGGTTGGATACCATAACATATATATACCAAAGACGTTAAAACTGGTACTTGATACTTCCTTGCTTAACACTCAGCAATATGTGGTACGTATCAAGAGTAAAGTGGGGCAATCCAAGGAAAGGAGTAGCATCCACCCCTACACATCGGTGTAGTAGCTATTGAAAGGATGCCTTCTAGTCGCCCTCGACTAAGGTCGCCAACAACATATATATATATATATACCAACCCTTCTGCAAAAGCAGGATGCGAAATATGGTCCATTTTTAAAGTGGAGTTTAACCTGGTTTGAATTCAGAGTATTCTTTCTCCTAGACTGGTTGCCATTCTAAAGTTAAAGAATCCAGTCTGCTCTACTATTTATGTTATATATTGACCCTCGAACGAGCCGTCAATCAAAAGATCCACCTGTGTAGATAAGCGGAAGAACAGCCGAAGCAGGTGAACGTTAGAAAATAATATAACCAGGTGCCTGAACGGTTCGAGTCAGTTGGAGACAGGATGCCGAAGTGAGAACCAGCTTGCAGACTGAGGGCTTTGCGGCCCTCAGTGACCCACGGATGAGCAACCCAAGCCAAGGTGCGAAAGAACTTGGGTCAATATAGCAGTCCATCCTTGTCTCCATTCATTTCTTACACACAACAAACATCACCCTTTCGAAAATAAAGTGTGATAGATTTATATCTTTATAAAGAAGTGTATTCGTTCGTTATTGAAGTCGTCATTATCAGTTGATTATGTTCCCGTGTATATTTGTATACGCGTAGTATACTATACAACATTTACCCATATCTGGGGGTAGAATAACTGGATTTATACCTTTACACTGTTACACCAGGGGCGCTTTCTATTGTCTTTATGGACATGTCTATATGTATGTATGAATGTAAAATGCCACGTCCAATCATGGCGTTGTTAATTAATTGGCAATTCGAGATCAAATCCGTGACGAAGATGTTTGCATTTCCCTTCGCGCTAGAGAAAGACATGAATCTATCTTCTTTCTTCCTCCGGTTATGGAAAAATAGCAAGGAAGATAGGGTTCCTTAACCTTAGTTAGGCAGCCAATTTAGAGCAATGAAAATAGTCAATTCAAACCAAATGTTAATCCCTTAAAAATTGACCTTAGGCTTGGGTAGATGCATTTTCAAGTAGAGGATGTAACTTGGCGACTGTAGTCGAGGGCGATACGAAGGCTCCCTTTTCAGTAGCTACTACACCGAGGTTTAGGGGAGAGCGCTACTCCTTTCCCTGGATTACTCCACTTTACCCTTGATACGTCCCTTACATTGCTGAGTGTTAAGCAAGGAGGTATCAAGTACCATTTTTAAATTCTTTGGTATGACTCGACCTGGGATTGAACCCTAGTCTTCCGGACCATTAACAAACAGGCGACACGAGTTCAATCCCGAGACAAGACTGTTTGCATTTCACATAGCGCTTATACGCTTGGGAAATGTATGACTCCAACAATTCCCCTTTCAGCTATGGATAAATAGTTGGGAAGACTGGGCTCTTTAATTTTAGTATGGCAACCAGTCTAGGAGAAAGAAAACTCTGAATTTAAACCAATTAAACTCTGCTAAAAAAATTGACCTTGTGTAACATCCTACCCGTTCGGAATGGTTGGTAAATGCATTCATTTTCTTCTAGTTCTTATGATTGGCAACAGTTTTCTGTAACGAAGACATTTCTGCTTTTGTAATGAGTATGTTGTTAAGTGACCTTTGGAGTCATCAGTAAAATAAACTTTCCTAAATTCGATTATCAGATGAATCGCCAAACTGATGAAAAAGTCGTATGATGTGCATACGATAAGTTTCCAGACTTTTTTCGTATGGGCACTTTTATTGATAGTACACACATGAAACTCTAGTCGTCTTCAAAGTAATCTCCTCCGGTTGCAATGCACTTGTTCTACGTTCCAACAACTTCTGGAAGGCCCCATAGAAGTCCTCTTGTGTGAGCGTATCAATGACCTTCGTCACAGCCTCTTTCATCTCCTCAATTGTCTCATAACGACAGTCTGTGAGCTTAGGGAATAAGCAAAAGTCACAGGGAGCAAGGTCTGGACTATAGGGAGGGTGCGGAACTGTCTTGATGCCCATCTTGGTCAAATAGTCTGTGACAACGATGGAGTTGTGGACTGGTGCATTGTCCTGCTGGAAATGCCACTTACCCGGTTTGAAGAGTGCTGGCCTCTTCTGACGGAATCTCTTCCTGAACTCCCTTAAAACCTCAACATAGTAACCCTAACCCTAACCCTTTGGCCAACCAACTCTGGTGTATTGACTTCCTTACTCCTCCCACACCTCTCATCATCTCTCACAGACTCCCTGCCTTCCTCGAATCTCTTATGCCACTCAAAAACTGATGCTCGATTCATGCAAGATGCTCTAAAAGCAGTCTGAAGCATTCCATAGGCTTCTGTGGCGTTTTGTCCAAGTTTAAAACAAAATTTTATTGCATATCGTTCTTGTAAAGTGTCAGATTGCATTTTTGATACTCACCAGCTGTGACAATCAGGCTTTAGTAGGGTGTATTCCAATTGCTTCTGTAGCTGTTCATTTGAAGCTGAAATCATAAAAATTGGTCAGTCTTCTCATAGGATGTATAGCAATAACATACTGAATTTTCAAAAGTCTACGATAATTAATTAAATGCCCACACGAAAAAAGTCTGGAAACTTATCGTATGCATCATTGAATGGGTTAAGTTAATATATTGTGTTGAGTGCAGTGGAAAGGCGCTTCATCAAAGAATGGAATTCGTTATATATGTTGTTGATTTTAGAAGAATCTTATCGATTACCGGTTACTCGGAGATAAGAAGAAATCAGTTAGGGTTTCTAAAGAAGATCAAAGTTTAGAGCATTGGTTTTCAATGTAGTAACTTCGCCTATTACATCAGGACGGATAAACAGATTCCATTTGGGAACGAAATATGTGCATACCATAGACTGGAATCTATTGCCAACACGAGCCAAGAAAATCCGTGGATACCGAGACCTTGTTTTTAAAACAGGTTTATTACCGTGTCCCACTAAACAAATCAATCACATTATCCACAAACATGAAAGCATGTAACAGCAAAATAAACTTATCTCTGTCTTCAAGAAACGAAGCACAGTAGTCGTTGCTTTGTGCCTTTCCAGAAGGTAGTGAAGAGAGAGCTTTCCCATGTCACGTTTTCACCTAAGCAATGACAATATGAAAAGGTAGAGTCTTTGAATTTTTGTGCATTCACTCGGGAGTAGGTGGAGACAATTAAAGATAATCATTTATCTCTAAAACAAAAGCAGATAATTATGTCGTGATTGATAGATAGCTTGGTAGATAGAGAGATCGACAGACTGATAGCCAAACATATCGATAAGAAGAGACTGAGAGATAGATTGATTGATAAGAACTGATTAATAGACTGTTTGATAGACTGATATGGACAGACTGATAGACAGAGATGAATAGACAGATATGAACAGACTGATAGATAGATAGATAGATATGAAGAAAATGATAAAAAGACAGACAGGCAGATATTCGAATAGAAAAATAGATAGATATGAACAGAATGATAGATAGATAGATAGATAGATAGATATGTGAATACGGAAAGACTGGACGAGAAAGAAAGAAAGAAAGAAAGAAAGAAATGGTTGGAGATAGAAATGAAAATGCTGAGATAGATAGATAGATAGATATGAATATACAGTGAAAGAAAGAAAGAAAAAAGAAAGAAAGAAAGAAAGAAAGAAAGAAAGAAAGACGAATAGAGATAAATGAAAATTATGAAATTAATTAGGACCTTCAGAGATAGATAGATAGATAGATAGATATGAAGAGAATAATAAAAAGACAGACAAGCAGATATTCGAAGAGAAAAATAGATATATATGAACAGATATATATATATATATATATATATATATATATATATATATATATATATATATAGATAGATAGATACGTGAACACGGAAAGACTGGACGAGAAAAAAAAAGAAAGAAAGAAAAAAGAAAGAAAGAAAAAAAGAAAGAAATGTTTGGAGATAGAATTGAAAATGCTGTGATAGATAGATAGATAGATAGATAGAGACAGAAAAATAGATTGGGGTGAAAAGGTTAAGATAAAGGGAGAGGTTCCAATTTAAATATTTAGGAATGTAATGATACCTTGAAATATGACTGAAATTAAAAGAGAAAAATGTTAAGCATTTGTTAGTTGAGAAAATGAAGGAAAATTGAAAATTGTCTTCTTTAATTTGCGGAAATAAACGAATTCTGATAGCAAAATAGTTTTCGTTTTTTAAATTCATTTTCTCTCAAAAAAAGTAGATAAAAAAATCCCTAGTTGTTTTCCACACTTAAATCTGAATATAAATTTCCGGTTAACTGAACATTGTTACAATGTTTATCTGAGGAAATCCAGTCGTGGCCCTTCTCCTATCACCTCCGCCAGCTTCTGTCTTTCATCGAAAGTCTCTCTCTCCATCTGACGGACAAAAGCTACGACTTCCTCAACAATTCCCGCTTTGTGTCGTCTGCTTAATCTTCTACTAGTTACCTCCCTTTTCTCCTCGCCAACCCGAACCAAGAAAACAAATTCTTTTTAAAACTCAGAATGGAATGTCCTTATAGTTTTTCGCGGCAAAATGGTTTTCCTGAATACATTCTTTCTTAAAGGCAAAAATAGAAAAATAAAATGTTTGCAAGAAAAGAAATGTTTGCTAAAGGAACTGAGTTCCATTGAATTCCTAAGATAATTCTTGTAAAATTTCATTTCAGAGAATTGCAAACCCACTTGTCCATTTTCTCGTTCCATCTACTTTTCTTTCTTTTTTTTCCCCAGTTATCCTTTATTTGCTTCATTTTTCATTCGCTTCTCATTTTTTTCTTTGAATCTTCTTTCCTAATTTTCATTCATTTTGTTCTTTCTTTGGTTTTAATTAACAGAAGCAGTAATCTTATAAGGTAGTTCATGCTGAATAACACACACACACACACACACACACACACACACACACACACACACACACACATATATATATATATATATATATATATATATATATGTATATATATATATAACTCCACATTCGCTACACTGCGACAGGAGGGAAGCATGTAAAGTGTCATCTGACGAGGCAGAGAGTATCGCAATAATATTCTCCGCCGAAATAAATTTATTATGACGACTTAACCGAGTTTAAGTCTCCATTAAATTGTACTATATATATATATATATATATATATATATGTGTGTGTATATTGAAGGGTGCTGATAAATTCTTAGCGTAACCAAAAAAGAATACATTTGATCGATTTTATTGCAGTACTTCTTAAGGATCACTTCATATTTTTAATGTTAAAAGAAACTTTTTGGGTTGGTTGTCTTCTATGGCATATCAACCCTTGTGGCTTATTTAATGCCAAATCCTAATATATATATATACAAGGGTCATTAAATAAGTTTCCTGGCTTTTTTCGTATGGGCACTTTTATTGATAGTACACACGTGAAACGCTAGTCCCCTTCAAAGGAATCTCCTCCGGCTGCAATGCACTTGTAGTACCGTTCAATAACTCCTGGAAGGCCCCATGGAAGTCCTCTTGTGTGAGCGTGTTAATGACCTTCGTCACAGCCTCTTTCATCTCCTCAATTGGCTCATTACGACAGTCTCTAAGTTTTTCATTGAGCTTAGAGAATAAGCAACATTCACTGGGAGCAAGGTCTGGACTATAGGGAGGGTGCGGAACTGTCTTGATGCCCATCTTGGTCAAATAGTCTGTGACAAGGATGGAGTTGTGGACTGGTGCATTGTCCTGGTGGAAATGCCACTGAGCCGATTTGAAGAGTGCTGGCCTCTTCCGATGGAATCTCTTCCTGAACTACCTTAAAACCTCAACATAGTATCCCTTGTTGACTGTCTGTCCAGTGGGAACCCAGTGCATGTAGATCATGCCAGTGCTGTCAAAAAAGGGATCATCAAAAGTTTGTGGGTGGATTTGCTCTGTCAGGCTTTCTTCGGTCTGGGAGAGCCAGCATGCTACCACTGGGAACTCTGTCTCTTGGTCTCTGGGTCATAGCAGTAGATCCTGCTTTCCTCCCAGGTCACCAGAACCTCAAGAACTGCGGGAACTGAATTGATCAGCTCGACCATCTCCCTGCTGTCGTGACAAGGTCTTTCTTTTTAATCCTCTCTGAGCACCCTTGGGACAAACTTCGCGCAAATTATCCGCATCTTCAGTTCCTCGCGAATAATTGTGTGTACAATTCCCACACTGACATTAAACTGTGCACTTATGGTCTCTATAGACATACGACGGTCCTTATGAAATTCTTTATTTGGCCAATCAACTCTGGTATTTTGACTTCCTTACTCCTCCCACACCTCTCATCATCCCTCACAGACGCCCTGTCTTCCTTGAATCTCGTATGCCACTCAAAAATGATGCTCGATTCATGCAAGATGCTCTAAAAGCAGTCTGAAGCATTCCATACGTTTCTGTGGCATTTTGTCCAAGTTTAAAACAGAATTTTATTGCATATCGTTCTTGTAAAGAGTCCTGACGTCCAGATTGAATTTTTTAACTTCACTAGCTGTGACAATCAGGCTTTAGTAGGGTGTATTCCAATTGCTGCTGTAGCTGTTGATTTGAACCTAAAATCATAAAAATTGATCAGTCATCTCATAAGATGTATAGCAATAACATACTGCATTTTCAAGTGTCTACGACAATTTTAAATGCCTGACCAAAAAAGAAGTCTGGAAACTTATTGAAGGCACCTCATTTATATATATATATATATATATATATATATATATATATGTATATGTGTGTGTGTGTGTGTGTGATTTATAAGGCAATAGATTATAGGTAACATTATCTTAAAGCCAAAGCTCATTTGTTTGCATACAGTAAAATGTTTTCAAGTATTGTTATTCAACAATGATAATTATACTTAATATTATTCATTTGTTTGCACACAGTTAAGTGGTTTCAAGTAATACTATTTAACAGTAATTCTATTTAGTATTTAGTATTTCTGCCAAATTTATTATTAATCATTTGTTTGCAAACTGTTAGATGATTTTCAGTATTGATATTTTACCCAATTGAGTTTATTAAATATTGTTTATTTGCACACAGTTAAAAGATCTTCAGTATTGATATTTAACTCTAATATTTCTATCTAATACTAATAATTCTATTTAAAATTAATCATTTGTTTGCATACAATAGTTTTCAAGCATTGCTATTCAATATTATTTATTCTATTTATCAAGTATTCCTATCTAATACCACTAACTTGTACACAGCTACACGGTTTTTAATAACTAACCATAATAATTCTTAGTAAAAGATTGGACAGTTCTAATTGATTCACTACTCCAAGACAGAGTGGCTCTGAGAGTAAGGCTAATGAAGTGGCACTTGACATTTTCCAAACGCCAAGACCGGATTTTGATTATTAGATGTAGTTCAATGTCATACCTAGGGCAATAAATAGTTTTAAGTATTACTATCTAACATTAATAATTAAAAGAAACACGAGAAAAGACTCTTTTGGTTTGGTTTGGTTTTATGGCATATCAACCATTGTAAGTTATTTAATGTCAAATCCTCTTTATACATATATACTAGATCTATATAATTTGTAAACAAAAGTCGATAAATTAAATAGTTCCAAGTATTTCTATGTATCACTAACAATTCAATTAAACTATCACGAGAAAAGACTTTTTTGGTTTGGTTTGGTTTTATGGCATATCAACCATTGTAAGATACTTAATGCCAAATCCTCTTTATATATATATATAAAAAATTTGTAAACATAACCCAATAAAGTTAAATAGTTCCAAGTATTTCTATGTATCACTAACAATTCAATTAAACTATCATTTGTTTACACACAGTTAAATGATCAATCAGTCCTATTTAAAACAATTAAATTTAGCATACGTCATTTGCATCTTGTCAGTTTAAATGTCAAATTATTCTTTTTGACCCATAGATAGGAACCTATCATATGCTACCCCTCTAGGTTCAGAGTGGACCTGGGAGCGATGGCAATGAAGGGGTACTTCGCATTACCCAAAGCTTCAGCATTACTTGTGCCCCACCATCAGATTATTCAGTGTCATATCCAGGACACTCGTTGGTGTGTGTGGGGGTGGTGGTTCTTACCTCTCTGCAGAGAGGCAGTCAGTGTATTCAACAGCCCCAGCCGACTGGGCTGCCCGAGAAAAGATGAGAGAAAAGTGTTAAAAATGTGCTTACTTTTGAGAACTTTGTGTAGAGTTGTATTTTTTGTTGAACAATTGCATATTCTTATTTTAGGTGAGAGAGTTTCAATGGTGTAGATATCAGTTTTGATCGTATAATATTCCACTATAGATGGTAAAATCCTGCTATCTTTGTTCCCCACCAGTAAAATAATTGAATAAATGAATAAAATCAAACAAATATATTAAAAAATTCTTAAATGCGAACTTATGGCTGATATCTATCTATCTATCTATCTCTGGAGGTTCCAATTAATTTCATAATATTTTAAATCTCTATTCGTCTTTCTTTCTTTCTTTCTTCCTTTCTTTTTTCTTTCTTTCTTTTACAGTATATCCATATCTATCTATCTATCTATCTATCTATCTATCTATCTATCTGTTAAATAGTACCACTACTGTTCCTCAACAAGTTTGGCTTTGGCATTAAATAGTCCAAGAAGGTTTGATATGCCATTGAATAAAGAAAGGAAATATATTATAGATCCCAGTACAGTAACCAGATGGTTCAAGAAATTTCGCTTTGGTTACAAGAAACTCAACAATCAAAAAGGGCAAATTGGCGGATTCCGAGGCCGTGCTCTTAACCATGGTGACAGATATAGCGAGTATTTCACAGTCCAGGTTGGTTTGTTACTTTCACGTTCTCAGCGAAAGCATTAGAAGCGGCCAAATTGTGCCTCGTGCTACAAAGATATTGCAAAACTTTTACTCATCTATATATATATATATATATATATATATAAGTAAGTAAAGTTGGTGACCGTAGTCGAGAGTGACCAGAAGGCTCCCTTTTCAATAGCTACTGCACCGAGGTGTAGGGGAGGGTGCTACTCCTTTTCCTGGATTGCTGCACTTTACCCTTGATACGTACCTTATATTACTGAGTGTTAAGCAAGGTGGTATCAAGTACCATTTTTAAAGTCTTTGGTATGACGCGACCTGGGATTGAACCGAAGTCTCCCGGACCATTGGCGAACACTCTACCCACTAGGCCAATGAGCCGATCTATATACAGGTATATGCTACAGTGAAAGCAAAAGTTTCCGAAGTAACACCAAAATATCTAGCCAGCCCAGTAATTTATTGAAAATGTAACACATGATCTGATATAGGTTGGTGTCATTTTTCAAACGGTTTCAGATCCACTAATCAGAGCGTCGAACAGAGATACGCCATGTGGCGCCCCAATCGGAAATAATCAGTCTATTCACTCTACCGAACAAAAATGTCTACAAATGAAAAACCCTTGACACCCCGTGGCATTGATCCATTAAGCATTAAGGGAGGCGACCGGTTTTTGCATTTGATTGACTCGGTTAAGTGGGTCTGATGGAAAGATCTCACCAATTGCGAAAGGCTGCCGAACGCTGAGTTACTTTGCCACTGCTGATTCGAGGTTTGTGCAAGCGGTTGACAGTAGGGAACAGGACGGCGTTGGCTGTTGGAGACGGACACAAATGGATAGGTACGTGATGAGGGCGTGGAAATCACTTGGGCGATGTAGACATTGATTAATACTTTTCAAAGCTTGATAAAGACGACTCTACATACCCACACCATCTTCTCTCTCTCTCTCTCTCTCTGTCTCTCTCTCTCTTACACACACAGACACACAGACACACACGCGTGCGTGCAGACGACAAATACTGCCTCATCAGAATTAGTATGATCATCAATTTGGTAGAATTCAATGAGGATCGATATGACCCAATCAATTGAGAAATTTGTTGGTTGTTTATTGTGAATAGTTCTTATGAATTGTGATATATGAAAACATAACATAGATAGATAGATAGATAGATAGATAGATAGATAGATATGAACAGAATGAAATGATAGATTAATAGATAGATAGATATGAAAAGACTAAAATGTTATATATATATATATATATATATATATATAGATGAAAGGGTCAGAGGAAATGGTCACAGCAACACGAGTTCAAATCCTGGACAAGACTGCATTTCACATAGCATTAATACTCTTGGGAATCCAATTATTCTCCCTTCGGTTACGGGTGAACAGTAGGGCGGACTTGGTTCTTTAGCCTTGGTTGGGAAACAGTCTAGGAAAAGGATAACTTTGAATTCAAACCTGTTAAATTCAGTTTAAAAATTGACCTTGGGTTGCATCCTGCTCTTGTGGAGAGGTTATATATATATATATGTATATATATATATGAGGATTGAAAAGGATACAGAAACAAATTTAGGAATATTCTTATATTATAATAAACGATTCTATTATAAACAAAATTAATTGTAATTTTAAAAAATAGACAACAAAATAAGATGGACACAAAACAGTAAATTCACACAATATGGTGTCCATTTTTTTAAATTATTGTATCAACACACCTTCAAAACGATTTGCATAAGTTCAAAATAAATTCTTTAGACATTTTCTTCCATTCCTCCTCAAAAGCAGTTTTAAGCGACCCAATATTTGGATAGGAAGTTGCTTTGGTTTTATTTTCAAAAACGCCCCATATAGCATAATCCAGGGGTAATGCTGTCCTCATAGTTTTCTCGTGGACTTTCAATTAATCAGCATGCTTTCTTATTGACGTTGTGGGATTCTTCTGAATCGCCGTAGCGAGAACAGTAAAAAAGTCTTCTTTTCGTTTTTGGTTTAGTCTTTCACTCCTCCTTTTCCTTGAAAAACTCTTTTTCTGTAAATTTTTTTCTTTGCTTTGATTACGGTAGACAAAGAAACTTTGACTTGCTTTTAGCGTTAAGCAAATCATAGATTCTTTGTTGTTTCTATTCTTGCTCACGCATATTGGGCTGAATTTTAATAAAAAATGTGCTTGAATAATTAAGCTAACCATGAAAATTTAGATTTATCGCATTTTCTTTCCAAAATTGAGAGTAATCACACTAAAAAAAAAAAAAACATTTCAAAAAATTATTTCAGATTTTGCTTCTGCACCCTGTATATATATATATAGATAGATATGAACACAGTGAAGTTAACAATATATATATTGAGAGAGAGATTGGTGCCACATCAGATACGAATGTGGCGATCGCATATCATTTTGTATAAGATTCTGAGTGTGGTTGTACTCCTGTATTTACGACTTAAGAGCATTTCCTATTGGAAGTATAAAAGAATTGTTTGAGAATCCATGCAAGAACAACCAACAATGAACTGTAAATAGGGCAGGGGAGAGGAGAAATCTGCCATAAAATTGTTTCCAATATTTAAAACAGAATTTTGTTTTTTAACCCCTGGTGATCTTAACTAACCTTTAATGTCAAACCCGCACAGCCCACGTCCTCAAATGATCTCTTTTTAGTGTTTATATCAAAATTATTTCCAGAGGCCTTTGTCATTTCAATGCAACAATCACACACACACACACACACACACACACACACACACACACACACACACACACACCAACAGAAACCTTATTTGTAAGTATAGATACAGTATCGCCCATAAATAAGTACACCCAATAACTATCTTTTTCAATAAAAAGTACATTTTTTTTCTTAACTAATGAAACAAAGTAGAATTGTGATATATTTCTGCAACCAAAAATAAGACTGAAAATATTTGATTCATTTGAAAATGTTTGATTGTAATCATAAGTATATATTTAATGTTCCATTGCATTTCATTTTTCAATAATTTTTGTGTTCCCCCAGTTATAAGAGATCAAGTATTCTTATCTAATGATTCATACATATTTACATTGTTTGATGTAACTAGTTCTATTTTATAACAATCATTTGTTTGATTCGTCTAACTTGCATAGTTTTCGTGATGGGAGGGAAGTGTCCGTATAGTTGGTGCCTTGTTGGGTGTTGCCGCCAGGACTTGTTCAATATTGCTCGCAACTTTCTTGTGTAATTGCCGTCTAGCTTCTTCTTCAGCCGTTTAGTTAGCGTCCAAGTCATCATCATCATCATGTCGTGCTGGTAGCACGGATATCCCTGACCCTCTTTCGCCACTCCTCCCTATCGTATCGTAGGTAGGTCTTCAGTAGGTGTGGGGGTCCATAAGAGTACATCTCTTATGAGTTCGTCCCTGTTTCTCCAGCAGTGTCCTGCATGTCTGGCTCGTCTAACTTGAATAGTTTTCGTGATAGGGGGCAGGTGGCCGTACAGTTAGTGCATCCATATAGCAGTATCGATACGACCGCTGCTTTGCTGGAGAAGCAAGGACGAATTCATCAGTGATGTACACCTATGGACCCCCACATATGGCCAAGCAAAAGCAGGACGACCAGCTCGAACATACATACAGCAGCTATGTGAGGATACGGGATGTAGCCCTGGAGATCTGCTAGAAGCGATGAATGATAGGGAGAAGTGGCGGGAGAGGGTCGGGGATATCCGTGCTAGCAGCACGATATGATGATGATGATGATGATTTATTTGAACACGGCTATGCGGTTTCCAATATTTTTATCTAACATCAACAACTTGCAAGCGATCATATAGTTTCAAATAACTAATGATCAATCTTAGAAAACAATTTTAACTTTAATCAACTGTTTATACAAAGAATTTACACCTAGTTAAATAGTATAAAGTATTCTTATCTAAGTAAATTGGCCGACCGTAGTCGAGGGCGACCCGAAGGCTCACTTTTCAATAGCTACTTCATCATGCAGTAGGTGCCCGTGGTGTAATTGTTATCGTCGTAGGAAATGAACTCGGCGACACGAGTTCAAATCCTGGACGAAACTCATTGCATTTCACATAGCACTAATACCCTTGGGAAAGGTATGAATCCAATTATTCTCCCTGCAGCTATGGGTAAATAATAGGACAGACTAGGTTCTTCAGCCTTGGTTAGGCAACTAGTCTAGGAGAAGGAAAACTCTGAATTCAAACCTGTTAAACTCCGCTTAAAAATTGACCTTGTGTCATATCCTGCCCAAGCAGAGGGATTGGTAAATAGGATCATGCAGTAGGGGAGGGCGCTACTCCTTTTCTTGGATTATTCCACTTACCCTTGATCCCTACCTTATAATGCTCAGCGTTAAACAAGAAGGCATCAAGTATAATTTTTGGCTCTTTCGTATGAATCGAGCTGGGATTGAACGCTAACCATTATACCAATGGGGTGAATTCTTATCTAGTATGAATATTTTTGTTCGAGCTGTTCGAGCTGGCCGTCCTGCTTTTGCTCGGCCATATGTGGGGGTCCATAGGAGTACATCACTTATGAGCACGTCCCCGCTTCTCCAGCAGTGTCCAGCATGTCTGGTTCGTCTAACTTAGTTTTCGTGATGGCCAGCTCGAACATACATACAGCAGCTCTGTGAGGATACGGGATGTAACCCTGAAGACCTGTCAGAAGCGATGAACGACAGGGAAAAGTGGCGAGAAAGGGTCAGGGATATCCGTGCTAGCGGCACGACATGATGATGATGATGATGAATATTTTCAAACTGATCTGTTTGAAGAGCCTAATCTATGTATACACTATTCAAACTTGGAAATACATATGCCCAGTCAGCGATATTGAACTCTCTTGATTTATAATAATAATAATAATAATAATAATAATAATAAAGTCAGGCTGATAGCTTGGAGTTCCCTGCCTCTCACCATCCTTCCCTATCATTCCAGGTAGGTCTTCTTGACTGCATCCTTCTTCCGCACGGAGCTGATCTATGTAAGTCTTTACTAGTCAACCAACACCGGTGTGTCCATATGTGGGAGTCCATAAGAGAACATCACTTATGTATTCGTTCTTGCTTCTTCAATAGTGCCTCGCATATTCGTCTTATTTCGATGGTTTGTAAAATGGGAGGTAGGTGGTCGTACAACTGCTGTTTTGTAGGGTGTTGTTTCCGGCACTTGTTCTTAATATAACATTCTTGTATAGTTCCTATCTTGACTTTTCTCTATACGTTTCGTTCGCCACAATGTGGTGCATCCATACAGCAGTATTGACACAGCCACAGGGGCCTTACAATTAAGTTAACTGTCTGAGTGACAGATAATTTGCACAAATATAAGATTTCGTATCACTAATTATCTTTTGTATACAATTGTAGCTTAAGGTAACAATTCTTAATACAAATAAATTACATAAAGTCAAATGGTTTCAAGTATTCTGATATTCTTTCTTGTTGACTAATAGTGTAGTCTACTCAGAAATCATAAATTTCATTTGACTAAAGCGGTCACAACGCTATTGCTGCGGAGAATTAAACTTGATTTCGACGAATGCTTTTCGAGAAGAGCACGATAACTACTGTGCCATTGTGATATTATCAACATGAATTCAAAATATTAAACACCCCCTCACACACACATATGCAACCACTATAAACACTCTATATAGTTGTTCGTCTATCCGTGTGTGTATGCAAGCACATATTACGTAACATTGTGACGTCATAATACCTAACATAGTGACGTCATAATACTTGCTATTTGTGTCAATGATTCACGAAAAAAAAAAAACATACAAAGATTTCCTACACTAGTTTTTTGTTTAAAAAATTTCATAAACTATCAGTCCACACTCAAACCTTATGGAACGTCTTATCAGCTGAGTAAAAATCAGGCATCTTTTGTAAGTATATATATATATATATATATATGTTGGAGAAAAAATGGAAATAAATGTTACTGAACAAACAAGATATTTACAGGATGTATTTATTTATATATAAATGATATGCCAAGTTTAAGGTTCCTGGTTTTTAAAACCATCTCCAGGGTGATGTTATCATAATCTAAAAAAATATTTTCAGATGAAAAAATGAAAGGAAAAAAAAAAGAAAATCTTTACGTTCTATAATCGTTAATAGTGTTTTGTTTAAAAATGTATGAGATTGTTCATTATTTTTATTTATTTATTTATTCATTAATTTTTTTTCTTTTCTGATCTTTGTTTAAAGGCTCGTGTATTTACTGTAGATTTAAAAAATTTATAACTCTTATAAGAATTAAGAAATTTCTCAAAATTAAAAAAAACAATGTTTATACGTAGAGTTTAGAAAAAATGATTTTTGAAAAAAATTGATTTTTATTTTTATATTAAATAAAATTACGTGTTTATTGTTGATTACCATGAAAATCTAATTACGAAAATATTTTGATAAGAAATCCTACCGAAATTATATCAATATTGTCATCGACTGACAGACTGTTTCGTTGCATCACAACTCTTCAGTGTGGCTTGACACGTAGGACGCTTGAAGCTGGGATCGAAACCCACCCAATTTTACGTTAGACTTAATATTTGACCGCCCAGCCAACAAGCGTACCACGTTGGCTAGGGAATTATAAGGTATTAAATAGTTGCGTTCGTTTGTTTACATTTTATTCCTTACCGGATACCAGAGTGCTCAATTCGTTCGAAGAGCTTTGCATTATGCGAGCGGCAGCCGTAAATTCCTTCGCCAGAGTACTCAACCCCCATGGGGGAGCGTATATATTATTATCTACAGACAGACTGTTTCGTTGTATCACATGTCTTCAGTGTAGCTAGACACGTCGGACGCTGGAAGCAGGGATCGAAACCCGCCCAACTTTACGTTAGACTTCATGTGTATGTGTGTGGTACCTACTGCAGATTCAAGAAATAATTTTCTCCCTTAGATAATGCACATGTCCTTTAGGGGCTGGGAGAGTGTTACGTGACAGTTACTAGAAACCATTCTCGACCTCTTTTTGCTTCTGTTCTTTGAACAGTAGAGACGTTGTCTCTGACTCTGTCAGGGAACGGTAAAGCCACATGACTGCAGTCATCAAGTAAGCCCTTTCCCTTCTTAGTACTCCTTCCATATCCTGATTGTTCATTGAACAATATGTGTATGTTTTTTATCTGTTAGAACATGTTCGCTTATTCTTTTAATACCACTGGTATGTGAATTGTATTAGATGTAATATAAATATGGACGTTTGTTAATTATTTTAGTTAATCATTTTATTTTTGTGATAAATTGGGAGTAAGGTAAAAACTTTGAGTTTAAAATGTAAGTTCGCATTGAAAAGGTCAAAATCGTGAACATGTCCCACCGGAAGTCAAAATAAAGTTGACGAGTTTGTTTTGAAGTCGGCTGAGGGCAAAATATCAAAAATAAACGGTACTTATGCATCTATGTTGCCGCAATAAAGCTGAACTTTCACGACCGTTTCACGGGCCGATAACAGAAAGAATCGGAATATGCTGACAAAACGCATGAAGACCAGTTTGTCAGGGCATGCGCCGAGTTGATACCGCACTCTCGTCTTATATTTTTAACTGTAGCCATCTCGTGCAACCACAAATATATCAAGTATAATATTTGAGCAATGGTCAGTTCGGACCGGGAGAAAAACGTCCCTTCGTGCAATGCAGTCCATGTCCTGCATTTGGTATTTCGACATCTCCTGGCATGGCTTTTTCTCTTTTTTTTAAAATGGTAAGGATGCTTACATGTCCGGCAACTTTTAATTTTGCCAATAAGTTTTTTTTTCTTGTCAGAATTGTATCATCTTTTCCACTGATTGTAGTTTTTCGCTTAGCAGCGATAAATTCATGTTGTTTAAAATTGATTGAATAATACTGTTCTCGTAACTTTGTCAACAAATTGATTGAATTATTTTATTGTCTGCTTGCTTAAATTTGATTGGCTAGGCATTTTGTCGGCATATTCCGATTCTTTCCGTTATCGGCCTGGAAACGCTCGTGAAAGTTCGGCTTTATCGCGGTAACATTGATGCATAAATACCAGATAAATATTTTGGATGCAGTCTCAGCTGATATTAGAATGATGTGGCTTGAAGGTTTTCAGGATACATGTTATTAACTGATTAGTTAGAATAATTGGAATAATATATGTAAGCAGAGTTAGTAGGAGCAGTCGGGCAGTCGAGGAAGGTTCGGTGAGTTAGTCGGGCAGTTTCAATTTTAGTTCCAGTGGAAGTTGAGCAGTTGAACGACAAACGGCCACTTAAGGTGAGAAGAAATGAAGTCTATGGTTTCCGTCTCGTCTGCTACGAATTAAAGTCTCTGCCTTTCAAAGTGAGCGACGCGTAATTGTTATGCTATCTCTCTTGTTTCGGACGACAATTACGCGTCACTCACTTAGCACATCATAATGGAATTCGTATAAAAAGAAATACCTGACTCCGTCTTGAACTAACGTGCGTTACAAAGTTCCCGTAGCCTTACACCTTTATTCATATTTGGCGCCGTAGCGTTACAATATTACATCTTAAATTTTATTCTGTCTTTGAGTGTATCTTGTCTTTCCTTCTGTTGTGTTCTCTAACAATGAATACAAGTGTTAGTATATTACTGATATACTAATGCTAGTGGGGTCTTCCTTGCCTCGGAGGACACCAGTACGTCCATAAGTAACTACATATCTACCAATAAAAAAAAATATATAAATAAAAAGCTACTTTTCTTCATGACCGGGATTTCATTATTTCTATGGGAAGATTATATATTGAAAACAGATATCATTAGCTATTATTTCCTACCGAATTCTACTGCATTGAGACTAACGAAAAATATGAATATGCAGCATATATATATATATATATATATATATATATATATATATATATATATACGAGGTGCATACGATAAGTTTCCAGACTTTTTTTCGTTTGGGCATTTAAAATTGTCGTAGACTCTTGAAAATTCACTATGTTATTGCTATACATCTTATGAGATGACTGACCAATTTTTATGATTTCAGGTTCAAATCAACAGCTACAGCAGGAACTGGAATACACCCTACTAAAGCCTGATTGTCACAGCTGGTGAAGTTCAAAAATGCAATCTGACACTTTAGAAAAACGATATGCAATAAAATACTGTTTTAAACTTAGAAAAAATGCCACAGAAACGTATGGAATGCTTCAGACTGCTTTTAGAGCATCTTGCATGAATCGAGCATCAGTTTTTGAGTGGCATAAGAGGCAGGGAGTCTGTGAGGGATGATGAGGTGTGGGAGGAGTAAGGAAATCAGAACATCAGAGTTGATTAGCCAAAGGGTTAGGGTTAGGGTTACTATGTTGAGGTTTTAAGGGAGTTCAGGTAGAGATTCTGTCGGAAAAGGCCAGCACTGTTGAAATCGGGTCAGCGGAATTTCCTCTAGGACAATGCACCTGTCCACAACTCCATCCTTGTCATAGACTATTTGACCAAGACGAGCATCAAGACAGTTCCCCACCGTCCCTATAGTCCAGACCTTGCTCCCTGTGACTTTTGCTTATTCCCTAAGCTCAGAGGCTGTCGTTATGAGACAATTGAGGAGATGAAAGAGGCTGTGACGAAGGTCATTGACACGCTCACAGAAGAGGACTTCGATGGGGCCTTCCTGAAGTTGTTGGAACGGTAGAAAAAGTGCACTGCAGCGGGAGGAGATTACTTCGAAAGGGACTAGAGTTTCATGTGTATACTATCAATAAAAGTGCCTATACGTCTGGAAACTTATCGTGTCCACCTCGTATATATAATATATATGTATTAAGAGGATTTGGCATTAAATAACCTGCAATGGTTGATATGCCATAAAACCCAACCAAATCAAATCATATATATTTAATATATATGTATTTACAGGATTTGGCATTTAATAACCTACAAAGGTTGATATGCCATAAACCCAACCAAACCAGAATACATAATATCGGTGATAGAGAATATTCAGATCTAAGTTCACCTGGCGATTGGCCTAATGAGTAGAGTGTTCGCCAGTGATCTGGTAGACCGGGGTTCAATCCCTGGTTGAGTCATACCAAAGATTTCAAAAATGGTACTTGATGCTGCATCGCCTAACACTCAGTACTATAAGGTAAGGATCAAGGGCAAAGTGGAGTAATCCAGGGAAGGAATGGCGCCCTTTCCTACACTTCGGGGTAGTTGCTATTGAAAAGGGGAGCCTTCGGGGTACCCTCGACTAATATCGCCAACTTTACTTGAGTGACGTAAACATAGTGATTACAACGGTTAGTGAACGCTAGTTTTCCGTCTATGCAACCATAAAACCAAGAGGTTCCCATGTGGTTGGTATTCCTTAATATAGTCTTCTGTTGGGAATGATTGGAATAATAATCTACCTTGTGGGGTATTCTTGGAAGTGCAGTCTCATTTATACTTCGTTTTTTTTTGCATTAACAGAGATATATAGTTTATTTTTCTATTTTTGTTTTCCCGTCAGAAGCAAGGACTTAGTAGTAATCAAACGTCATTAACACAACATCTCACATAAACTCTCTCTCTGTCTCTCTGTCTCTTTCTCTCTCTCTCTGGCCCATTCGGCTGGGGCTGTAGAATACACCGACTGCATCTCTGCAAAGGGGTAAGACTCCCCCCTTAAGGAGTGTCCTAGATATGACACAAAACAATCTAATGGTGAGACTCCAGTAATATTTTATTGCCATCACCCCCGGTCCACTCTAGCCCGGAGTGGTAGCATCTGAAAGGGTTCTATCTATGGGTCAAATATAACTGATTGACATTTAAACAGTGCAAACAAATGACTTATGCAAAACTGAATTGTTAGAAATAGAACAGTTTAATCATTTAACTGTGAGTAAACAAATGACTGATGTGTAATTGAATTGTTTGTGATAAATAACAATACTTAGAACCATTTAACTTTGTTGACTTATGCTCAACTGAATTGTTTAAAATAGAACTGTTTGATCATTTAACTGTGAGTAAGCAAATGACTGATAGCATTGAATTGATAGTGTTAAATAGCAATACTTGAAAGCATTTGAATGTGTGCAAACAAATGATTAATAGTAAACAGAATTATTCATATTAGATGGAAATAAATGAAACCGTTTAACTGTAAGCAAAAAAAAAAAAAATGAGCTCAGGTTCGTTTAAAAATGTTACTTACAAAATATGGCTAGAAATCATATTGTAAATATATATGTATAAAAAAGATTTGGTGTTAAATAACCTACAGTGGTTGATATGCCATTAAACCGAACCGAACCAAATCTCTCTCTCTCTCTCTCTCTCTCTCTCTCTCTCTACATATAAATATATCATCCTCATCATCAAGTCGAGCAGATAGCTCGGATTTTCCTGACTTTCTTTTGCTATGAGTCCCAATCATACATCACTTCCGATAGGTCTATAGGAAATGATGCAATTTCTTTGTCAAAAGAATTTTTTGGAAAAAACGGATCAAAAAAGGGCGCAAAGATATCCAACTAACACCCACACAGATGTAAAAAAGAAAAATGAATAAACAATTAAAAAATTTTTTAGGACCAATAGGAGGTCTCTAAAATACGCGCCCAAAGAATTTTCGAAAGTCAATGCGTGTGCGCGGGATCCACCTTGATGCTATAAAAACACACAATATTCCAGACAACACAAATCGGTTACCCACACCAACCCGGAGTGATACGCTCTGTTTTCTCAGAGACACAGTACTCGTTTGATCTTCAAACAACGGAGTCATGTTACAACTTCAAGTTGGATAAAGATCTTCATCTACGCTGGACTCAGAACAGGTTTCTATGGTCGTGACCTGATACACGAACCTTCTACATTTCAGCTCCCAACAAAGAAATACATTTCTTTATTTTTGTAGCACTATTGTTAACATTGTCTTTTCATTCATAAACATGAGTACTCTACATGTCTATGGGGTCAGAGGGCAAGTTGTGTTACCGTTTGCAATCTGACTCCATTCTGGGTTCATTTTATTCTTATCCCACTTTTGTTTTGTTGGTTTGACTCCTTGGATAAGAAGGCTGTTAAAGAATCATATGAAAGAAGAAGATAGCCAAAGATAGGAGACGAAGACATATTTTGATATTTTTCCTTTATTTCTGGGTTCAACAGCCATTCAATGGGTGAGGAAATTCTCCTTTAATACAAGTGAAATGGCTGAATCGCCCAGTCAAGTTGTTAAAAATGCGTTAGTCGTTTCTTGGGTATATATCTGTCCTTATTCGGTATTTAAAGTTTTAACAACGTATTCGGTATATAAAGCTTTAACGACGTGTTAGTCGCTTTTGGGAGTTTGTCTCCAAGTCCAGTGTTTTAGTTCGTAGTTCGATTGGTCCATTTTGATACTTTTTATATTTTGGCATACTGTTAACCTAGATGGTTGCTACTAGTGAAAGGTTAGCCAACGTGGCGCTTTAGAGCGGCCACGTGGCCTTCCAATAGCAGCAAGGGAGATTTAGATGTTGTCACTCCGCTGGTCACTGCTGAAAGAGAATGAGATTTTTCCTTTTGTCGGGACGGTCCCTTTTCTTTGCGCATGCGTCGCCTCTATTTCCGTTAGAGGTCTCTGGGAGTTTCTGCATATTTTGATAATTATTTTAATTCAATTAGCATTTTTATTTATTTATTCCCTCTAGGTCTTCTAGACTAAACCCCGAATCAGTACTTATGTCTTCGTCCTTGCTTCTCCAGCATGGATGGTTATAGAGATAGCAGGTAGGTGGCCGTACGACTGTTGTTTCGTGGGATTTGCGATATATATATAAAGTTAAAATTTACACCTTATGATTAAAATTAAAATGGGAGAAAGAAACAAAATACACCAAAAGAGATGAAGAAAAATAGCACCAAAACCCAACAAATATTACACCAAAAACCAACAAAAATAGCTGAAAAACAACAAATATAACAACAAAAAACAACAAAAATAGCACCCAAAAACCAACAAAAATTGCACCAAAAACCAACAAATATAGCACCAAAAAACAACAAATATAGCACCAAAAACCAACAAATATAGCACCAAAAACAACAAATATAACAACAAAAAACAACAAAAATAGCACCCCAAAACAACAAATATAACACCAAAAACAAACAAATATAACACCAAAAACAAACAAATATAACACCAAAAAACAAACAAATATAACACCAAAAACAAACAAATATAACACCAAAAACAAACAAATATAACACCCAAAAACAAACAAATATAACACCAAAAACAAACAAATATAGCACCAAAAACCAACAAATATAGCACCCAAAAACAACAAAAATAGCACCCAAAAGCAACAAATATAACACTAAGAAACAACAAATATAACACCCAAAAACAACAAATATAACACCCAAAAACAACAAATATAACACCAAAAACAAACAAATATAACACCAAAAACAAACAAATATAACACCCAAAAACAAACAAATATAGCACCAAAAACCAACAAATATAGCACCCAAAAACAACAAAAATAGCACCCAAAAGCAACAAATATAACACTAAGAAACAACAAATATAACACCCAAAAACAACAAATATAACACCAAAAACAAACAAATATGACACCCAAAAGCAACAAATATAACACCCCAAAACAATAAATATAACACCAAAAACCCACAAATATAACACCAAAAAACAACAAATATAACACCAAAAAATGAAATAAATGAAAATAAAAATAGGTAAATGAGATAAAATAAAATAGATAAAAATTTAAAAGATTAAAATTAAAATAGTTAAATTACTTACTAGTCGCCTATAGTCGTAGGATTTCGATGAATCTCACAAAGATGATGGGTGCTGTGAAACTTAGTTGTTTGTTATTAAACTTTTATTTACGTTTTACGATCTATCTATCTATCTATCTGTGTGTGTGTGTGTGTGTGTGTGTGTGTCGATTCTGGTTTAAACATGGAGTGTTTGTCGCTAGAAAGCATGGATAAAAGGAAGATCATTTTTTCCTTTTCTTTTTTTTTATTGGCTGGGGAAAGAGAAAAGTCTTAAACAGGAGGCAAATGCTTCAGGGAAGGAAATCTCTTAAGAGAGAGGTTTAGGGTAGGGAAATTAGAAAATTGACAACGTATCGAGTGGTTTTAAAGAAGAAGTAGAAGAAGAAGAAGAAGAAGAGAGAGAGAGAGTAAGAGAGAGAGAGAGAGAGAGAGAGAGAGATGCCATCCGGAATGTGTAAGAGATCAGCAGACAGGCTGAAGATTTAAATCATAGGAAGGATAACTGATTCGACATGAAAATTTGACAGGATTTCCTTCGTTTCTTTTCCCCAACATTTGCTGCTCTCTTCCGACGTCCATTTTTGTTTTTAACTTTTTTTAAAATTTGGTTTTTACTTTAGTTTTTCGTTTCGTTTTTATTTTTATTTAACATTTCATTTTAATCGATCTGTACATTTGAAAATGTTCACACTTTCTTTACAATCTTCAAACATTTCCGCTGATTTTTCTTTCTTTTATTCTTTTAATTTATTTTTCCTTCCGCTCCGACATTTTTTAAAAACCTTTTATTGTAACTTTATCCTGTTTTTTGTTTTTTCTTTTTAAAATTTATCTTGGTCTTGTCTTTTTCTTTGTTGGTTTCTTTCTTGCTTGCTTTCTAGATTGTGTTAAAGTGTTCTTTCTTTCTTTCTTTCTTTCTTTCTTTCTTTCTATTTTTCATTTTGCAGGTTTCTTTCTTTCTTGCTTGCTAAAATGTGCTTAAGCTTTCTTTCTTTCTTTCTTTCTTTCTTTCTTTCTTTTCAATACATTTTACAGGTTTCTTTTTCTTTCTTGCTAAAATGTGCTTAAGCGTTCTTTCTTTCTTTCTTTCTTTCTTTCTTTCTACTGCATAGATTTTCTTTCTTTCTTTCTTTCTTTCTTTCTTTCTTTCTTTTCAGTTCATGGATTTTCTTTCTTTCTTTCTTTCTTTCTTTCTTTCTTTCTTTCTTTCTTTCCTTCTTTCTTTCTTTCTTTCTTTTCAATACATTTTACAGGTTTCTTTTTCTTTCTTGCTAAAATGTTCTTAAGCGTTCTTTCTTTCTTTCTTCCTTTCTTTCTTTCTTTCTTTCTACTTCATAGAATTTTCTTTCTTTCTTTCTTTCTTTCTTTCTACTGCATAGATTTTCTTTCTTTCTTTCTTTCTTTCTTTCTTTCTTTCTTTCTTTCTACTTCATAGAATTTTCTTTCTTTCTTTCTTTCTACTGCATAGATTTTCTTTCTTTCTTTCTTTCTTTCTTTCTTTCTACTTCATAGATTTATTTTCTTTCTTTCTTTCTTTTCAGTTCATGGATTTTCTTTCTTTCTTTCTTTCTTTCTTTCTTTCTTTCTTTCTTTCTTTCTTTCTATTCAATACATTTTACAGGTTTCTTTTTCTTTCTTGCTAAAATGTTCTTAAGCGTTCTTTCTTTCTTTCTTTCTTTCTACTTCATAGAATTTTCTTTCTTTCTTTCTTTCTTTCTTTCTTTCTTTCTTTCTCCTTCATAGATTTTCTTTCTTTCTTTCTTTCTTTCTTTCTTTTCAATACATTTTACAGGTTTCTTTTTCTTTCTTGCTAAAATGTGCTTAAGCGTTCTTTCTTTCTTTCTTTCTTTCTACTTTATAGATTTTTTTTCTTTCTTTCTTTTTTCTTTCCTTTTTTTTCTTTCTTTTTTTCTTTCTTTTCAATACATTTTTCAGGTTTCTTTCTTTCTTGCTTGCTAAAATGTGCTTAAGCGTTCTTTCTTTCTTTCTTTCTTTCTTTCTTTCTTTCTTTCTTTTCAATACATTTTACAGGTTTCTTTTTCTTTCTTGCTAAAATGTGCTTAAGCGTTCTTTCTTTCTTTCTTTCTTTCTTTCTTTCTTTCTGTGTTTCTACTTCATGGATTTTCTTTCTTTGTTTCTTTCTTTCTTTTCAGTTCATGGATTTTCTTTCTTTCTTTCTTTCTTTCTTTCTTTCTTTCTTTCTTTCTTTCTTTCTTTCTATTCAATACATTTTACAGGTTTCTTTCTTTCTTTCTTGCTAAAATGTGCTTACGCGTTCTTTCTTTTTTTCTTTTTGTCTTTCTTTCTTTTTTTCTTTCTGTCTTTCCACTTCGTGGATTTTCTTTCTTTCTTTCTTTCTTTCTTTCTTATCACGCTATTCATGTTCTTTATTGGTTTCTTTCTTTATTTGTTTGCTAGAAAGTATTTATTTGATCTCTCTTTCTTTCTTTCGGATTCTGCTTGTTTCATTTAAGAATTTCTCTCTCTTTCTTTCTTTCTTTCTTTCTTTCTTTCTTTCTCCACATTTTTTCGTTTTAATCCAGCCAAATCCTTCGTCGTCAGCTAATCTTTTCTCACGAACGCCAATATCCTAACAACTCGACTCACCTTTTCTCTCCACCTCCTCCCTCTCCCGCTCCTCATCCCCTCCTCGCTCTCCTTCCCTCTCTTCCTCCTTCTCCTCCTTTTCGTTGTTGTTGTCTTCTTCGCTTTTCAAAGATTTACATTCTGTTTAGATTTGTGCTTCGAAGACACCCATCTCAGGTGCATATCGATAAGATCTATTGCCATTCTTGTGCCCTCGAACATCGATAAACAAGAATTTATCATTCAAATCTATTATCTTTTCTAAAATATTTTTCAAACTTCTTTCTTTCTTTCTTTCTTTCTTTCTTTTCACTTTATTTTTTCGATACTTTTTCTCTGTTTTCGCTGCTTTGTGGTTTTCGTTTTTTTTTCTCGTTATGTTTCTACTTTACTCCTTCTTTCATTAATTTTCTCTTTTTCATTTTCCTCTTTTTTTTCTTTCTTTAAACATTCTTTCTTTCTTTCTTTCTTTCTTTCGCTAATTTTTTTTTGCTTTTTTTTCCTTCTTTGTTGTTCTTTTTTATGCTTCTTTTTTAATCTTTCTTTCTTTCTTTCTTTCTTTGTTTCTTTCTTCTTTGATTTGTCTTTTTTGTATGTTTGTTTGTTTCTTTTCACATTGTGTTCCCTCTTTACACTTTCTTTTATTCTTCATTCCATTTTTCATTTCGCTTTCTTTCTTTCTTTTTTCTTTCTTTTGTTTTCATTGATTTCACTCTATTTCATAGTAATGTTCATGTTTTCTGTTTTTTGTCAGAACAAATGAATGGATATTTGAATTCGGCCGCACTTTCAAAATACTATTGTCCTATAATGATTTTGTTACATATCTAATATTGTAGCATAAAATGCACACACACACACACACACACACACACACACACACACACACACACACACACACACACACAGAGTAAAAATTGCATCACCTTCGAAATGACAATTGGATTTTTTTTAATGAGTGTGTTTACATTAATTTACTTCCACTTATATTATAAATCCTTACTGATGCATCGGGATGTGTCATCAGTGATGTTTCTTTTGGGTTTATGGGGGATTTCGGATCTTGCAACATCAGACCCCCCGCCCTCACCCAAATGACCCAGTTGGCATTGATCTTACGCCAACTCCAATACCGGCAGCTCAATTGCGTATCTTTAACACAAGACGAATGACTGCAGAAATGGCTCTATTTATGGGTATCGCTTTTAAATTTTGGCAACAGCCAATCAGTGCTTGTCTTCTTTGATGACTACTGAAGCTTTCCTTTTAAATTGGGCGGCCACTTTACTCTTGTTTTCCCTGCTGCGATGACGTCATTATTCGGCTATTTGTTCCATCCGGTATGTAGTTGTTTTTCTTCCCTCCCTGAAACTTCGCTACCACTTACAATAAAAAATACGGTACATAAATATAAAATTGCGATTAAAACAAACAGACTCCGGTTTAAAATTGAAATATACGTTTAAATTTTTTTTCCCGAAACTTAATTACAATAAAAAAAACACTGTACATAAATATACAATTACGAACTAAACAAATAGACCACAAATGTAACATTAAAAAAAGTTGAAAAAACTTGAAAACGTCTTCATCATTTAATAATAATAATTTCTATTTCGGATTATTAAATTACTGATGTTAAAGTGATCTTTCAAGAAAAATGCTAAGTAATGAATTCAACTGAAACAACATAAAAGGTTAAATATTTGCTCTGGGCAAAAAATTTTGAAACAGAATCAGAAACAGCTGAAAGGTATGCGTACTCATTCACTAAAGTCTTTACCCAAATTCATTCCAAGTGTCAGATCATTTTATTATGGTAAGAGATTCATGTAAATTGAATACCATGTGTCAGAGTTGCAAATTTTAAAAGTTAAGCGTCTGCTTTCAAGTATATGGCAGAATTTGGACTTGGTTCGATGAATCAATTTTTCATGAGAAAAGTCATTACGAAGGCGGAAAAATTCATCGGCCAAAGGAGAAAAACCATAATAAAAGACTGCCTAGTCGGCTGGGGCGGTAGAATATACCGACTGCCCAAAGAGTGTCCAGGATATGACATTAAACAATCTGATGGTGAAGCTCTTGGAATTCTGGAGCTTAGGGGAGTGCGGAGATTTCCTTTATTGCCATCACTCTTAAGTCCACTTTGACCTGGAGTGGAAGCAACTGATAAGGTCCTACCTGTGGGTCAAATAGAACTAAACTGTGCAAACAAATGTCCGATGTTACATAGTGACTGTTATACCAATACTTGAAACCATTTAACTGTGTGCTTGTTTAAGAATGTTATTTAAAAATGTGTTTAGAAATTATATATATATATATATATATATATATATATATATATACGAGGTGCTTACGATAGGTTTCCAGACATTTTTTCGTAGAGGCAGTTAGAATTGTCATAGATTCTTGAAAATTCACTATGTTATTGCTATACATCTTACGAGATGACAGACCAATTTTTATGATTTCAGGTTCAAATCAACAGCTACAGCAGCAATTGGAATACACCCTACTAAAGCCCGATTGTCACAGCTGGTGAATTTCAAAAATGCAATCTGGACGTGAGGACATTTTAGAAGAACGATATGCCATAATATTCTGTTTTAAAATTGGAAAAAATGTCACAGAAACGTATGGAATGCCTCAGACTGCTTTTGGAGCACCTTGCATGAATCGAGCATCAGTTTTTGAGTGGCATAAGAAATTCAAGGAAGGCAGGGAGTCTGTGAGGGATGATGAGAGCTGTGGGAGGAGTAAGGAAATCAGAACATCAGAGTTGATTAGCCAAAGGGTTAGGGTTACTATGTTGAGGTTTTAAGGGAGTTCAGAAAGAGATTCGGTCGGAAGAGGCCAGCACTCTTCAAATCGGGTCAGTGGCATTTCCACCAGGAAATTTTCTAAAACAAAGAAATGGATGTTAAAATAAAGCCAGCATATCACATACATTTTAATGGCAATATAATGTCATGTGATTACTATTGCAGCAAAGAAATGTAAATGAATAAATTCTACTGTCTTAACTTTAGAAACTATTTTTGTCTGATATTCATAATGTTCTTCAAACACTATTTCAACATGAAATAGTTGATTTTCTTCATGGAACTGTTAATTGAGGAGTGATAAAACCCTAAGATTTGTAAAAGGTATTATCTAACATGAATACTCTCAAAATGGCCTACATGCACCCCCACAAAAAAAGTTGATTACATTTTCATTAAAAAAATTTTGAGGCTGTGGTTCATTGTTAAAATATAATCACTATGTTAATGCCTAATATTTATACTCGTGTAACATGATAGACAAAAGGTCTACATCAAACTTAATATTTTCCAAATTTCTAATATTCGTAGCAGTGTTTGTTTTTTGTTTTTATTTCACTTGAGTTATACAATATCGGTCTAAGCAAAGAAATCTAGTGGTTTAAGACTCTTGAGATTAAGAGCAGATATTGGAAGAAAAGTTTTATTTAAGCAAAAACTTATCAGTCATAGACAACTCTTGGGACAATAAAATAACCTGTCATAAAAAGATCTTTTGCTAAATGATAATCAGACTTTGAACTTTCTCTAATGGCACCAGATTTTCCATATTGATAAATTGTTATACATAAAAGACACTGGTTATCATGAGGGACAGTTTAAAAAGATACTTCTTCTTTATATAGATCATCATGAGATCTTATGTGGCGTGGAAATAAACCAACTTA
Organism: Sepioteuthis lessoniana; assembly: GCA_963585895.1. NCBI lineage: Eukaryota > Metazoa > Mollusca > Cephalopoda > Myopsida > Loliginidae > Sepioteuthis > Sepioteuthis lessoniana. Next base: position 14,232,979 of record OY757922.1, read on the forward strand.
ACGACCTTCTTAAATATTGACCTTCCAAAGTTTTACTTTTTTTTTTTAGAGCTCATTGGAAAGGTGAAATCAGAGTTGAGATAAAGCTATCTTTTGTGTTTGGGTTGGTCAACTTTTTCTGATCTTCTTTTGACTGTCTTATAATGACCTCTCACCTTATTTTGAGGCTCAGTCTACCTTTAAGGTCTGCAATAACATTCCCAATCTTCTGCTCTCTCCAAACGCCATAATTCCACAACTTGTAGCTGACGTGATATTTAGCTGATATGATCAATCTATTTAAATTTAATATTTTAAAGTCTTTGAGTTTCAAAATTCCTTTCAAATCAAAACATCCATGTTTACTATGGATAACCTTGACATGGCTTTCTGTCATCAATGTAGATTTAGAAAATCACCTGACAGTTTCATAAATCAAGTATCTTTATTACATCACAAGAAAAAAAAATGGATTTAGAATAAAAAATGTTTTTTCTATTGTCCACAGAGAATTTTTAGTACCCAACTTCTCTGGTAGAGTCTCTAAATTATTTTATTGAATGTTTCCTAAAGTTTTGAATGTTGGAAAAACTTATGAAACTGATGTTTCACTCCATTTAGAAAGTAAAAACCTTTAATTCTACATATAAAAAACAATTTAATAATGATGAACCTGGTAAATCTCATTGAAAGTTATATTTATTCAACATTAAACTATTAAGAAGTTTAGTTGAGAAGGAAATGCAATTCAAACATAAGAAAAGTCAGTGAAAATAAGATATCCATCATAATTCATAGAGAAGCATTCGACAAATGTTTACTCAAATTTTATCAACGTAGATTAAAGGCTTTTGAGTAAATCAGTGAAATGGCTACTTTGATCTTCTATTTACTTAGTGGATTTAGAATAACAGGAGACAACTTGAAGACAAATAAAAACAAGTTATCGTCCTGAATGGAAACAATTCCTCAAAGAACAAAAACTCTTCTTTATCGAACATCAAAGAATAGAGGAAATAAAATCTATGAACAAGACATTTATATATCACATGGTTGATATAAATGCACGGGGTGGGGAGAGTCCCCATAATATAGTGGTGAACAGGCTTGACTGTGACATCATAGTTGGTAAGTTCAAACTTCAGTCACACTATTATCTTCACTTTTGGACTAATACCCTTGGGAAAAGTATTAACTCCTTATTTCCCCACCAATAAATAGCAATACTTGTTCTTCTACAAAGATGGCTTTGGCATTAAATAACCAATGGAGGTTAATTCCCCATTAAATAAAAAACTGAAACAAACCCATAAATGTACAAATAATTAGAACTATTTTGATGTAATTTTCAAAAGTTACCAATTCTTTGGTGCTTAAGATTGGTTTGACTTTTTAGTTCTGTACACTTTAATGCCTCAAAAAAAATCCTAATTCTTGTTCAGTCAAAAGATTTTCCATCATTGTTTATGGTACTCATTGTAAGAGCCTCTTAATAGTCTCTAAGATCAGTACAAATTGTATTGCTTTCTCCATTTACTAAGTAATTGTATTCATCATCAACAATGTTCATGCAACGATACTTGCCATTTCTAACTTGATTCTCCTGTTTACATAAGGCAATTGAAACATTAACTTGTAAAAGAATGTTAGATTGGTTAACAGAAAAAATAAAATGTTTATTGTAGCATCATTTTAAATTGTCCATGTTCTTGTGTCTTAACTACTAAAGCGTTTAACAAAACCTTAGTTGCATTCACTTTCTTTCATTTAAAATTGTCTAATATTTACTGCTATATCGATAAATTCAATAAGTAGCAACTTATATACACAGCTACAGTTTATTTCTACTTCAATGTGTGTGTGTGTGTGTGTAAAAAGTAAAAGTGAGAGATTTCCACAGTTCCACAGCACACAATTGAGTTAAATGATCCTAGTTAACCAATTGTGAAACAATTTCCCAAATCCTAAATAAAAATATACACATTTTTCTTAAAAAAACAAAAACAAAATTCCTGAAAGATTAAATATTTCTTTTGCTGAAGGTAGAAAAAAAAAAAGAAAAGATAATAGAATTCATTTTCAAGAACATTTTAGCCCAACTGATTTTAAAAACATGAATTTTGTTGACGGTTCCATATTCCAGTTTTAATGGTCTGATTTTTTAAAATATAAAAACCATAAAAGCCAACCAGCCAGCCATATGAAAATCTCATACAGAATTTTCTCAGCAATGATTTGCATAGTTTTGAATAAATCTTAAGAAAAAAATAATGATATTCAAACAAAATAATTTACATATTAATTTAAACTTTTAGCCTAATTTGTATTTCCTAATACTATCACTATTAATATTGCTTCTACTTTAGTCAAAGTAGAGCTGTGTGATTAAGTGAATTACTTTAAATCAAAGCTAGTGACTTTCTTGTAATATAAAAACTTCTCAGTAGGATTGGTCAAATCTTTGACAAATTGACCGAGTAGAAATGAATAATTATACTTGATAGTCATTTAAAAATAACTGACTTCATATTCGAAGATTTGTTTTTCATGCCAAAGAGAATGTGTAAAATCTTCATTTCAAATGATTAATAACAATCAAATTTGATCAATTTGTTATATATATATATATATATATATAACTTTATATATATATGTAAAGAAAACAAATTGACATTTTCAAGATTTTTTACTGCTGAAACAATTTATTTGTCATAAAATTTCCTTTGCAGCTTCCTTCAGCAAGAAAATTTTTAGTGACACTATTTAACTTAACCTATAGCTGAAGTGATAAGGTTGGTTGGTTGGGTTTTATGACATATCAACCTTTGTCGGTTATTTAATGCCAAATCCATTTTTATGAAAATAATCAGTTCTATTTCAAACAATTCAGTTTAGCATGAGTACACAGTTTAATTGTTAATTTGTTTAATTGTCAAAAACATTTCTATTTCAAACAATTCAGTTTATTCAAACAGTTCTAATTCAGCTGATTCAGTTTCGTATCAGTACAGATTTTTTTACACACAGGTAAAAGTCAAAACAGTTCTATGTTATACAATTCAGTTTAGTGTAAATACAGTTTTAATGTAAAAAACGGTTCTATTTCAAATAATTCAGTTTAGCATAAGCATGCATTTTAAATGTAAGTACAGTTTAATTGGCAAAAACATTTCTATTTCAAGCTATTCAGTTTAGTCAAACATTGCAGTTTAGCATAAGTATGCCGTTAGTTCTATTTAACCCATAGATAGGACCCTACCAGGTGCTACCACGCCGGGCCAAAGTGAACCTGGGAGCAATGGCAATGAAGGGGTGCTCCACATTCCCCAAAGCCTCAGTATTACTGGAACCTCAGCATCAGGTTGTTTAGTATCATATCCAGGACACTCGTTAGCGGGGTGTTACACCTCTGCAGAGGTGCAGTCCCAGCTGACTCGACAAACTGATGTTTAATTGAATTGTTAGTGATACATAGCAATTCTGGGAACCATTTAACTTTACTGACTTATGCTAAACTGAATAGTTTAAAATAGAACTGTTTGATCATTTAACTGTGTGTATCTACAAAATGTGATCACAAATCATATATCTAATATATATGCAAAAACAGGATTTGACATTAAATAACCAAAAATGGTTACTATGCCATAAAACCAAAACAAACCAAATCTTAAGGATTTATGCCATATCAACTCTTGTGGGTTTTTCAACGACAAATCCTGTTTATATATGTACACATCAAATATATATGATTTGTAAACAAATAGTTTGTAGATAATATTTCAAGCAAGCCAGAGTTCATTTGTTTGCACATAGTTAAATGGTTTCCGATATTGTTATGAGATACAAACAAATCAATTTAGTATCAATCATCTATTAGCACTCAGTTAAATGGTTTCAAGTATAGTGAATGATCAAATATTTCTATTTGACCCATAGATGGGACCCTAACGAGAGTAATGGCAATGAAGGGGTACTCCACATTCCCCAAAGCTCAAGGACTGAAGACTCACCATTTAATGATTTAGTGTCATCTATACACTCGCTGGGAGAGTCTTACCCTTCTGCAGAGATGCAGTCAGTGTACCCTATAGTCTCAGCTAACTAGGTTGAGAAGGAGTTGGATAAACCAGAGAGTTTTTCATTATTTTCTGAATAGTCTCCCTTGAAATCGATAGACTTGGTCCTACAATGCTTAAGTATCGTAAGCTCATTACTGAAAAAGGTTGTATTCTGGTCCTCCAAAAATTCCACCACAGCAGATATAACCTCATTCTTGTTTCCAAAATGGTGACAAAGCTTGTGGGATTTGTGTAAGGGGTATAAAGTAATGATTCAAAGCCACAGTCAGCTTCTTCAGCTTCTACAATCTGAGCTGTGTGAAGGGGTGCAGTATCCTGGAGCAAGAGCACACTAGTGTTTAGCTTCTCTTCAATTTAATTGCTTCTTTCACTTTTTCTTATTTTGATGCTTAGTACTGTTTATTGACTGTTTTTCTCTTTTCCAGATTGTCTATCATGATTACATCTTCAGAATCCCCAAAACAGAGACTATCACCTTGCCAATAGATGCTGACTGCTTGAACTTCTTTGGGAATGTAGAAGCAGACTGTTTCCATTGTTTGCTTTGAATCTTTGATTCCGGTTCAAAGTGGTGAACCAGTTTTGTCGTCAGTTACTTATTTATGTTGAAAATTTTTGGTTTGGTTTGGTTTCATGGCACATCAACCATTGTTGGTTATTGATGCCAAATCCATCATTATACATATAAACAGTTCTATTTCAAACAATTCAGTTTAGCATACAAAAACAATTCTATTTTTAACAATTCAGTTTAGCATAGGTACACATTTTTGATGTCAGTTCTATTTCAAACAATTCAGTTTAGCATATAAAAACAGTTCTATTGCAAAAACTTCTATTTCAAGCAAATCAGTTTAGCATATGAAAACAATTCTATTTTCAACAATTCAGTACACAGTTTAGTTTTACTTAACCCATATAGGACCTTATCAGGTGCTATCACTCCAGGTCAGAGAGGATCTGGGAGTGATGGCAATGAAGGGATACTCTGCATTCCTCAAAGCTTCAGTTTTACTGGAGCCTCACCATCTAATTGTTTAGTTTTGTATCCAGGACACTCGTTAGGGGAGTTTTACCCCTCTGCAGTGATGCAGTCTGTATATTCTGCAGCCCCAGCCCAGCTGACTGGGCAATTGAAAATTTTTAGGATTATCTTGGATGCAAATCAGAAATGTTCTAGATATATTAACCCTTTTCAGCTTGTGCTCTGGCGTCAGCTTTCTTGGGATGGGACCCATCTGGCAGACAGCTTGCCCAATCCCAAGATCTCTGTTTAAACAAAGTGTACTGAACCAGAATCAATGCCTATGGATTTAGCCATCTGCTGGACAGTCAGGTGTTTGTTATCTAAAACCATAAGGTAAATGGCAACAACTTATTCATCAGTGGTTAAGGTTTTGGGACGATCTAACCGACGGGCATATTCCGTGCTGTCCCTGCCGTGCTTGAATTCCGCAGCCCACTTTGCCACAGTTCTACTGGAAGAGGCGTTCTCAGCAAGTCTCTTATTTATTTATTTGACTGCTTGTGTCGATTTTTAGATTTGTCTCTCACTTTTGTATCGGCCTCGTATGTGTTGCATTTTAACCTTTGACGGAGCCGGGTGTGCCAGCTGTGTAAAAAGAGTGATTGCAGGACGCACCGGTATAAACAACCGGAAAATAAGCGGCTCGCATGAATCAGAGCCGGAAGAAGATCTCGTGAGTGGGAACCAGAACAACCATGCGTAGGCGTTGTGAAGATACCCATGTGAAACAGTCTCAATCTTGTAGCCAGAAAAATTTCGGTCTGTCGCGGAGAACACCTGCGAGTTGAGTACGTTTCGTTAAATAGCAGAAGTCCTAAGTCCTTAAAGTCTTCCGTCTCTCTCTCTCTCTCTCACTACAGAAGTTTCGATCCTCTTTCAAAAGAAATAAAAGAGATGTATTTTTTTTTATATAAAGAAGTGTTATGCCTCTTTGTTATACTCATTTATCATCGTATTATACAACAGTATACAAAGAAATTAAGACAAAAACCTGAATCAGTTTTTTTTTCCTAGTTTTATAAGAAGTGATAACTTGGTGCTACAACTAAAATGCTCAGCTGTAGCTCTTCTTTCTAGGTTAGGCTAACAGACTTTTAAACGACCCTCTTATAGCAATAATAATAATAATAATAATAATAATGAAAAACTCGCAAAAGAAAGCTCTTCTAACGAAATGAACACTCCGACATCCATTAGCGCAAAATGTAAACAACCGAAACTTGATGTGTTAATTCGAACTTTCGCAGTTCATCACTTCAACCAACACACCGCAAGGGCATCCCCAATATATATATATATATATATATATATATATGTGTGTGTGTGTGTGTGTGTGTGTGTGTTTGTGTGTGTGTGTTTATGAAACTTATAACGACGCTAACAATATTTGAACATTTGATACTTCATACTCTTTGTGAAGCTACTAAGAGGGATAAAACCAAGATTTGAAATAGGGATTATCTAACATAAGTAGACAAGTTAAGTGTTCATTACAGTCAATATTATTTGAAGAATACTGAAAATACTCTTTCAAAATTAATGATAATAAATAATGCATTCAACTAAAACAGAATAAGGAAAAATACCATGGGCAAGATATTTTGAAAGTCGTTACGCGTATAAGTTTATTTTCTCTTCCCAAAAAACAAGAGCAGCTGAACACTTCACATTTTCGTTTACTAAAGTCGTTTCCCAGATTTAATCCTATTTCGTCAGGAAGTGTCACATATCTTTCAAAATTGTGAATTGAATTTTGTGAATCAAAGGTTCAAATTTTTAAAGCAAATGTCTCTACAAGTTTTTACTATAATAGAAATAAATTCTCAGAGTGTTTCTAAAGTACTTTACAGTACAACTCACACTAAATTATACGTTAAACTTAATAAGGTAATCGTCTTTAATTGGAATCATTTTGAGATGAGGCTTCTTAATCTGAGAATTAATTTTTTTATTTTATTTATTGCGGACTTTTTGTCCTCATCTTGGTAGGTTCTTTTTTTGGGTGTTGTTTATTCTTCACTACGTTTCGGCCAAATTTCCCCTCTGGCCTTCTTCAGGTACTTAACCGCGACCTCGGATAGGAATGCTGAGTCTTGTAACCGTATCCCCAGTAATTACTGCCTTCCAAGTAAACCTCTGGCCTGTTTGGGTAGGAATTGAAACCGCTATCTTCTGACAATGCTCACCTGGAACCGTAGAGACTAAATGCCTCTATCCACTGCGCCACGGGCCCCGAAGGGCGATCAAGGTTAGATTTTTTTTTGTCTTATAAATCCAATTATTTGTTCTCTTTATCTTGTTTTCCATAGTCGGGTCCGTACCGAATTTGTAATTGTCTTTTATTGGAATCATTTTGAAATGAGGCTTCTTAATCTGAGAATTAATTTTTTTTATTTATTGCGGACCTTTTTTCCTCATCTTGGTAGTTTTTGTGTTGTTTCTTCTTTCACTACGTTTGTCTTAATTGTCTTAATTTTGAGAGTTGAATTTTATCTAAACGTCAAACCTGATGAGTTGGCTAGATGCTCTACATGAACCTGTTGAACAAGTAATCCTACAATTGCAAAATAATTCAGGTCAGATATGACTTACTCTAATATAGACTCACAAGTTAAAAATCAATATTTGCCGTTGAATTCTCATAAGACACAAAAAATGATCAAATATTTTGTGCATAATTTGAAAACTTTCAAGTAATAAAATTTATGAATAAGAAATACTTACACCACATGGCGATTGCAGATATTAAAAAAGTAAAAGTAAAGTTGGCGACCGTAACCGAAGGCGACCCGAAGGCGACCCGAAGGCTCCCTTTTCAATAGCTACTACACTGAGGTGTACAGGAGGGAACTACTCCTTTCCCAGGATTGCTCCACTTTACCCTTGATACGTACCTTATATCGCTGAGTGTTAAGCTAGGAGGTATCAAGTACCATTTTTGGAGTAAAAGTAAAGTTGGCGACCGTAACCGAGGGCGATCAGAAGGCTCCCTTTTCAATAGCTACTACACTGAAGTGTACGGGAGGGAACTACTCCTTTCTCAGGATTGCTCCACTTTACCCTTGATACGTACATTATATTGCTGAGTGTTAAGCAAGGAGGTATCAAGTACCACTTTTAGAGTAAAAGTAAAGTTGGCGACCGTAGTCGAGGGCGATCAGAAGGCTCCCTTTTCAATAGCTACCACAGCAAGGTGTACGGGAGTGCTTTCCCCGGATTGCTCCACTTTACCCTTGATACGTACCTTATAATGCTGAGTGTTAAGCAAGGAGGTATCAAGTACCATCTTTAAAGTCATTGGTATGACGCGACCTGGGATTGAAGCCAGGTCTCCCTGACCATTGGCGAACATTCTACCCACTAGGCCAATGAGCCGGGTTTTTTTTCAGATGGGTCACAAATATTCTGGAATGTATCCAGCTAAGTTAATATTAATGAAAAATAGCATACCTAGGGAAATAGCGCCTGAATCTTCTTTAAAGTACTCCTCTTGGGATGTAATGCACTTATCTCAGTCTCCTTTCTAAGTCTGCAACGTCAATTTTTGTGATCAACATCGGCTTTCTTTTTATATTTTCTTTACTCGCATTTATCGGTTTTAGGTTTTTGGAAAAGCCAGAAATTGCAGAGAATCAAATCTGGACGATGTGTGTGTGTATGTGTGAGAAGGGGTGAAAGGTTATATTTTGTTAAAAAATCCGGTAAGAGACGCGAGGAATCTATTTGCTTGATCATTGTGAATGTGACAGTACCGCTGTATAGAAGTTTACTAAATTACATCCCACTGCTGACTGATGAGGAAGAGTGTTAATCCAGGCATGCACATTAAGATCCTTTCTGTTTTTTCCGCGTAAAGTTACATCCAAGTCACGCAAGCACTTCTCTAGATGATCGTATAGAAAAAATATTTTTAACATGCATAAAAAGCTAATCAGGAAATTAGTTCCTATCGCATTCAGACATCTTTTCCGAAAGAGGTACAAGCGTATAAAAGTCTTTTTCAATGGAACTCTTTCGTATCTTAAACGAACAAACGGTGAGGATCCAGTTCAAGCTTTTCTTCTTCTTCTTCTTCTTCTTCTTCTTCTTCTTCTTCTTCTTCTTCTTCTTTGGGAGTTTTTCATATCAGCATCAGCTGATGGTCTTTCACTAGAGTTTGAGTGACTGCAAGTCTTCTCAGGTCTCCAGGACTCTCCTTAGTATTCTGACCGATCTTAATAGTTCTGGCTTTTGGATGATTCTCCACTCGTGTTCTTATTTCTAATTCTTCTAGTCCTTTTACCAATCTTTTGGTGACTGTACCGAGCGCACAAGTGGTATCACCGCTACTTTCATTTTCTATTCTTTTTTTGTTCTCTAGCAATGTCCTAGTACCTATCTCTCTTTTCACCTTTTTCAATTTCACTTTGTGGTCTGCCGAGATGGTAAAGTTCACAATTTGACAAATTCTCTGATTTTTGTTGACTATCACTAGGTCTAGTCGTCTGGCCGAGATTAGGTGATCCATTTGCATATGAAAATCCTGGAGAATTTTGTGCGTCTCGTTCTCCAAGAGGGATTCCAGGTTGTGCATATACCACTTGTTCGCATCGTAAAAATCTAAATTGTTTGCACAATTCCGACTGGATCACCTTCCTCGCCCAGTCGTGTATACTCTTTTACACACTTTGCGCTCATTTGTTGCATTTGCTTATAATGTGATTGATCGTTCCATCTCTATCATCACATAACCTACATTTACTATTTTGTTGCGTCTTTTCTATTCTTATATTGATATAGTTGGTCCTCATGGTGTTTTTCTGAGCTGCTATCTGGAGAGATTCAGTTTCTCTCTTAAGGTTTCCCTTTCTTAGGCATGTCCAAATTTTCTCATGTGAGATTTCGTTTGTTTGTTGCTTGAAGTGTCCGTACAGTTGTTTTCCTTCCTATTTTTGTTTTCTAGTTATTTCTGTTTATTATTTACTCCTTGAGAGTTTTTCATATCAGTGTTATCTGATGGTTTTTCACTGGAATTTGAGTGACAGCAAGTCTCCTCAAGTCTCCAGGACTCATCTCAGTATTCTGGCCGTTCTCAACAATGCTGTAGTTTGAATGGTCTCTACTCGCCCTCCAGCTTCCAAGTCCTCCAGTCCCTTTAATAGTCCTTTAGTTACTCTACCGAATGCACCAAACACAATTGGTATAATCGTCACCTTCATGTTCCATACTTTTTTAAAATTCCCTTGCTAGGTCAAGGTACTTATCCTTCTTTTCCCTTTCTTTCTAATTATTATTATTATTATTATTATTATTATTATTATTATTTCATTGTCCTCTCAGGTCTCTTGGACTCATCTTAGTATTTTGGCAGTTCTTAATAATGCTTTAGTCAGGATAGTCTCGATTCGTTCTTCGATTTCCAACTCTTCCAGGCCTCTTTCCATGTATTTGAGGACCATTCTAAGAGCTCCAATTACAAGTGGTATCACCGTCACTTTCATGTTCCAAAGTTTTCTTAGTTCTCGTGCGAGGTCCAAGTATTTGTCACTCTTTTCACTTTCGTTGATTTTCGCTCAGTGATCCACTGAGAAGGTAAAATCCTTTATTGTGTAAGTTCGCTTTTTTTTTCTTCTCGAGGTCTTGTTTTCTGGCTGGGATTAGGGGATTTGATTGTATCACAAAATCGCAGTGAATTTTCATTCTCCAGGACAAATTTTGGTTTGTTCATGTACCATTTGATAGAATGGTCAAATTTCCATCTCATTATTTTATTTCTTGCAAGTTTTCACACTAGCGTTAGCTGATGGTCTTTCACTGGGGACTGAATGACTGCAAGTCTCCTCAGGTATCCAGGACTCTTCTCAGTATTCTGGCCAATCTTAACAATGCTGTTGTTTGGATGGTCTCGATTCAGTCTCCGATTTCCAACTCTTGCAGTCCTCTTTCCAAGCTTTTTGGGATCTTCCAAACGCGTCAGTTACAATTAGTCACTTATGTTCCACAGTTTTTTTAGTTATTTTGTAAGGTCCTGTAGTTGTCTGTTTTTTTTTTTTTTACTTTCATTTTGTGGTCCGCCGGGACGGCGAAATCAACTATACCGCAAATTCTCTTTTTTTTTGTTAATTATCACTTGGTTTGGCCTTTTAGCTTGGATTAGGCGATTTGTTTGTATCTCAAAATCCTTGAGAATTTTCTGCATCTCAATCTTCAGAATGGTTAGTGGTTTGTGCATGTACCATTTGGTAGTATGGTCGAATTTCAATTTCTTGCACAGTTCCCAGTGGATCACCTTTCCCACCCTGTCATGTCTTGTTCTATATTCCTTTTGGGCTAGTTTGCTACTTTCGTTTATTATGTGATTAATGGTTTCGTCTCTATCACTACATAACCAACACTTGCTATTCTTAGTTGTCTAAATTTCTTAGACGAAGCTTGGTGATTTTTATCATTAAGGGTTTTCGGACTATTGTCTTCGTCTTTATTGTTATTTCCACAACGTTTCGGCCGATATGTCATCCGGCCTTCTTCAGGTGTTTGTCGAACTCGGGAACCTTCACGGAACTTCGAACTACGTCCTTTATTGAATCCACGCCATATGTCCAGAAGGACACATGACGTAACGGTTATAGGCGTTGGTCCCCTAAGCTTCTAAGGAGACAATCATCTGGAGGCTGCAGGTTCAATCCTGACCTGCTGGCGAGTAACAATACAGGAATACTTAACACTTTTATCCGATTATGGCAAACGGAATCAGAACAGGCGACCCCCGTGGATTCAATGAAGGACGTAGTTCGAAGTTCCGTGAAAGTTCCCGTGTTCGACAAACACCTGAAGAAGGCCGGAGGACATATCAGTCGAAACGTCGTGGGTATAATAAAGATGAAGACAATAGTCCGAAAACCTTTAATGATAAAAACTTGGTATTCTGTTGCGTCTTATCTATTTTTCCTATAATTGGTTGTTTTGTACTGCTATTAGAAGAAATTCAGTTATTTTCTTAAGATTTACTTTCTCGTTTGTCGCTTGAAATACCCATACAGTTGTTTTTCTTGCCATTTCTGTTTCTTTGTTATTGTTCTATTTGTCCTTATGTTTTCAGGGCGGCTACTAGCCGCTGTAATTGGTCTCTCTTTGCTCTTTTAAATGTAGTCTTCGAGTCCTTGTATTGAGGCATCTACGTTATCTTCAAAGCTGGCCATTCCTTAGACAGACTGTTTCGCTGTATCACAACCTGCGAGACAGTTTGAACTGGGACCGAAAACCGACTGAAATTACGTCAGTCGGACATCTTACACCAGACCCATCGTCATTCTCAGCGTAAGTGAAGGAATTTTCTATGCATATCTTTCTACATACACGTTATCGGCTATCTGAAGAACTCAGTTCTTGCGAAGAGCTATGCTTTTCAGCGTGTGTTTTACCCGCCAAATTTTCTTCAGTAGTGTTCTCATCCCACGGGTTAGGGTTAGCACAGACACACATACACACACACGCATTTATATATATATATATATACTCAGACTTTTTCGATTTATCACAACATTCTATCAATATATATATATATCAGAGTTAGACTTCCTGATGATCCGTTAAGGTGAAACTTTAGTAGGAGATTTCCGACTCGCGATTTAAGTTAATTTTATAATTGGCTCCACTCGTGTTGAGCACTCTGGTAATTGTAGCATTGCAGGATTCGCGGAAGGTTTTTAGTTTTCTTTTGACCAACTGACTGCATATCTCTTGATTTTTTTAAAGGGGTGTGACGGGGTTGGCCTTTTCTTTCTTTTTGTCCTATAATATTTTTTCTTTTTCGAGATATTTTTATCTCTGATTCAAGATATTTTTATCTCTTGTTCCTGGCGTTTTTTTTTTCTTGTTTTTCTGGTACCGTGAATGCTGGTAGATATTAGATTAGTAAATATATATATATATATATATATGACATGTAACTCACACACACATACACACCTAAACACACACTCACACACACATATATTTGATTGAGGGGAAAATTAAATTTATTAAAGTCTTTCAAAAATCAGAAAAGGACAAGGCCGTAAAATGTCTACAACCGCCAGGGAAGACAGATCTTTGAAAAGAGCATCCCTTGCAGATAGGAGGAAAAGTTCTTCAGAGCTTGCTGCTGAACTTAGGGAGGGTGCAAACAAAAATATATCAGCTCGAACAGTGAAAAAAAGGTTATTAGAAGTGGGATTAAAAGGATGCAAAGCCAGGAAGAAGCCATACTTGTCTCTGGCCAACAAGAAAAAACGACTGGAATTTGCAAAAAAACATGAAAATTGGACACCTGATGATTGGGGCAAAATTTTTGGTCTGACGAAAGTAACTTTGAGGTAAGTTAACAGCTTCTATTTCCTAAACTTTGGATGTAATAATTGAAATTTTTATGTGAATACACATCAATAACATTTATTCAAAAAGTGTAACAAATTCTTTTTTTTCATCAGATTTTTGGCACCCCTGAAGCGCTTTATGTTCGCCGTAAGGAAGGAGAGGCATTTCATCCTGATTGTGTGGTTCCAACTGTAAAATTTGGAGAAGGAAGCGTAATGGTTTGGGGCTGCATGGCTTCTTCAGGCACTGGAATGTTGTACACATGTGAGGGCAGAATGAACTCCACAATTTATACTAACATGCTGGACCAGGTTTACCGAACCTCTTTGACTAAAATATCTAATAATAACATTCCAAGTGATGTAATCTTCTAACAAGACAATACTCCATGCCATACGTCAAAAGTTTCAATAGGTTGGTTTGAGAAAAAAGGGATTACAGTGATGAAGTGGCCCCCTCAATCCCCAGACCTAAATCCCATTGAAACTTTGTGGTCCCATTTCGGGAAAAGAGTGAGAATGCACAAATGTTCACCAAAAAAAGAATTAAAGGCCAAACTTCATGAAGAGTGGCAGAAAATAGATCCTACTACCTGCAACAACTTAGTCAATAATATGCAAAAATGAATAAAAGCTGTTATTAAGGCAAAATGAGGACATACCAAATATCAATTGTTGTTATTAATGTTTACTCCACTATTCTTAACCTTTAAATATATAAGTTTGAATCATAATTTCGAGTTTTCATTGGTGCTCCATAATTTTGGTCAAGGCTGTATATTTATATATCGAGTGTGAGAGAGAGAGAGAGAGAGAGAGAGAGAGAGAGAGGGGGGGAACAGTTATGTGTCATCATCATCATTCGCAGCAGCAGCAGCAGCAGCAGCAGCAGCAGCAGCAGCAAGACCTTCCGACAGCATAGATTCTTTTGATTCTCTCTCGCCACCGTCCCTATCATTCATCGATGTTAGTAGGTCACCTAAACAGTATCCAGTGTCCGCCAAAATGTAAGTTTTTGGTTTCTTTGCTTCCTTTTCTTTCTTTCGTTTTTAATGGCATACCAACCTTCATGGGTTATATTAATGCCAAAGCCATCCTTGTCGAAGAATAGTACTGGTACTATTTAACCCATTGAGGGATAAACGGGTTTTTGTCTTTTCGTAGGGAATTAGTTCGAAAGTGAACGTAACAGCGTGACTGGATTTCGAATAATGTCGCAGTCCAGCACGTTTGCTGTTACGCCATGGAGACTCCCTCCCTAAGTTTTTGCTTGTCGACCAACACTGGCGAGTCCATGTAGGGATCCATAGGATAAGGTCGCTAATGAGTTTATCCTTACCTTCCCAGCAGTGCCCAGCTTGTCTTGTTCGTCTTGCTTGGATGGTTTGTGAGATGGGAGGTAAGTGGCTGTACAGCCGTTGTTTTGGTTTAGTTTGGTTTCTTTGTTCAATGCCATATCAACATTTGTAGGTTATTTAATGCCAAAGCTATTCTCCTAGAAGAACAGTAGTGATACTATTTAACCCATAGCTGGGAGGATAAGGGGGCTCATACCTTTCCCAAGGGTATTTGCCCGAAAGTGAACGTAATAGCGCGACTGGAGTACGAACTCGCTTACTACGATTCTGCAGTCTATTGCTTTTAACTATTACACCACGAGGACCCCCCCCCGTTGTTTTGTCGGGTGTTACTTTCAGGATTTATTCAAAACAGCGCGTAGCATAATAGGGTGGTCGCTATCTAACTTTTTCTCTGGGAGAAAGAGAGAGTGAGAGAGAATGTGTGTGTATGTATGTGTGTGTTTGAGTGTGTGCGTGTGTGATTGTGGAGCTATTTTTCAGGTTAGATTAAACTGCTTCCACCTTTTCTTGGAACTTTATGGCTTTGTTGTTTGATTTTGTGGATCATGAAATGTTCTGTACCGAATAAATCTTCCAAAAGATTCGTTGGATCATTGACTGTTAGATCATACGACCATAGAATGGCAATTATAAAAGCTTTTCGATTTCAAATATAAAACACTTGAAAGTTTCGTTGAAGCCGTAAAAGTGAGAAGAGAAAACCAGTGATTAAAGTGATTGTTGTACGAGTCGAAGAACTGGTCAAATTTTGTCTTTTATTGGTGAATCGATAGAAGTCCATGGCACATCTTGAAGTTTTTGTATTATCGTTATGCACAGACAGCAAAGATTCGTTTTTGGTTCGTGGCAGAAAATTCCGTTCGAGGATGACATTGGTAATCGTGATGGGAATTTACCAAAGATTCTTACCATGAGTAGCTAGTGGCTATAATATACCATTAAACAAAGAAACCAAAAGTTATAACGCTAAACTAAATGTTTGCTGACAGTCTCAAAAGAAAAAACAAAAACAAAAACAAAAACAAAAAAGTAAAACATTTATTTATCCAAGTTAATATGCATGTGACAATAAAATATGAATACAAAATAAATAAGGTGAGGTTTGTTTTGGTTTCTTTGTTTAATAGCATATCAACCTTCGTGGGTTATTTAATGCCAAAGCCATCTTTCTAGAAGAACAGCAATGATCCTATTTAACCCATAGCGGTGAGGATAAGGGGGTTCATACCTTTCCCAAGGGTATTTGTCCGAAAGTGAACGTAATAGCGCGACAGGAGTTTGAACTCGCTAAAATGCAAGACAGTGACATCTTAATAAGTGATTTCGAACACCAGTCGCGCTATTATATTCAATTTCGAACTAACACCCTAGGGAAAGGTATGAACTCCCTTATCCCCACCCCAGCTATGGATTAGAAAGTTTTAATACTAGTCTTCTGCAAAGATGGTTTTGGCATTAAATAACCCATGAAGGTTGATATGCCATAACAAAACAAAGAAAAGAAAAAGTGAAAATAAAGTGTTAAAATTAATTTTTTTTATATTAAATACCCAAATTTTAGGGAAAAATATTTGTTTCGAAAATGATTTTACTGTGGCGCACAGTTAATGTAATCTCAAAGCAGTATGCGCTGAGTGTGCCAATTCTTTGAGAGTCATGATCTTGTAGAAATATAGATTATGAAAACCGAATAATTTATTAAGGCAATAGGATTTTACAAGTACACAGCTCTGAAGAGACTTATTGAGAGAGAGTTTGTTTCCTTTTCTTCAAAATCAGAACAGTCCTATCGACGGAGCTTAGAATATGCAGACTGTTTCCCCCCTCCTGCAGAGGGGTAAGACCTTACCCCCACAAAAAAGAGTATCCTGAGTATGACACAAAACTGCATCTGATGATGAGTCTCTAGTTCAGAAGATCTGGGGAGTGTAGAGTACATCTTCATTGCTATTACTCCTAGGTCCACTTGGGTACGGAGTGGTAAGCCCTGTTTGGGTCTCATCTATATAGATCAAATAGATCTTGTGCAAAAATATTCGTATTCAATAGAACCACATGCACCCCTCACCAAAAAATAAAAAACAAAACAAAACAAAACAAAACAAAAAACCCCAACAAACCAAACAATCAAAAACAGCAAAATAAACAAAAACAAAACAAGCCCCCTCCCAGCAAACAAACAAGCAAAATCCTTCTTAAGAAAAAACTACTCAAAAATGTAAATATGAACGTATTATGAACACAATTCCTTAACCTTTAGGCTTAAAATAACTCTAGACGAGTTGAAATGTCATTAAAATCAATCAATCGATCAATCGAAGCAGAAAGCAAAAGTTGTGACCACTCTCGTAAAAAATATTTTCAAGTTGTAAACTCTATCTATCTATCTATCTATCTATCTATCTATCTTATCTGCGATAGTTATTTAACAAATAAGAAGACTATCTATCTATCTATCTATCTATCTATCTATCTATCTGTGATAGTTATTCAACAAATAAGAAGACTATCTATCTATCTATCTATTTACGAGGGTTATTAAAAAAAAAGGAATCTATGAATCAATCTACATACAAGAGTTATTCAACAAATAAAGGAATCTATGTATCTATCTATCTATCTATCTATTTATCTATGTCAGTCTGTTCATTATCTATCTATCTATCTACGATAGTTATTCAACAAATAAGAAGACTATCTATCTATCTATCTATGTCATTAAATTTGTTTATCTACTCGACTGGAACTTTCACGCTCATACAAGCAGAAAGAGTTGAAGTTTTGAATACACAGAAACAAAATTCTGTTTCGTTTCGCGGTAATCGCCGTAGGAGATAGAACCAGCGATCCGAGTTCAAGTCTCAGACGAAGCTGTTTGCGTTTCACTTCGTGATAATGCCCTCGGGAAAGGTATGAATCTGTCTATTCTTCCTCTATCTATGAGTAAATAGTACGACCGACTGGGTTCGTTAGCCTCGTTATTCTAGAAGATTGAAAACTCTGAATTCAAACCAAGTGTATTCTGTTTAAAATTTTTCTTTGTTCATATCCTGTTCACAGCGGAGGGGTTGAATATTTATAAACATTATTTTTTTTCTTACACGCTACCCTCGAAATAAATCTTTCTTTGTTTTTTAATTTTAATCTTACAAACAACCACGATAAGGATAGTAACCTGAGTTCATTTGGGTCTAAGAGACTAAACGTTGTGGAAAAGGTTTTGGCTGTTTTTTTCCCACTCTTTTTTGTTTAAACTTTTTCGAAATTCTAAAAATTCTTATCTTCTGAACGTTATCCATTTCGGGTCCGCAATTTAACCATTGGGTTGTTTGTCTCACGAGAGCTGCCCTATTTTTTTTATGATTGTAGAAAACGCTTGACGGCAATTGCACAAGTATGCTGTGAGCTGTATTGAATAAATCCTGGAGGCAACACCCAACAAAACGGCCGCTGTACGGCTACCTACCACTCATCTCGGTAATTATCCAGGTCAGACGAACAAGATACGCGAGACACTGCTGTTGAAGTAAGGACGAACTCATAAGCGATGTACTCCCGTGGAACCCTTGACACGGACGAGCAAGTGTTGGGCGACCAGCTAGAACATATCTACATCAGCTCAGTACTGATACAAGATGTAGCATGGAAGACCTGCCGGGAGCGATGGACGATAGAGAGGGGTGATGTGAGAGGGCCAAGGAAATCCGTGCTAGTGACACGACATGATGATGATGATGATTTCAAGCATAGTTGTTGTTGTACTCCCTACATAATGGATTCACCCTCCTCCATAAATACACATCAACAGGGAGTTCACCAGAGTCGATCCAGACACACGTGTGTGGTGCACCACTCCAGTTAGTGAGTCACACTTCGGCCGGCCGTGTTGTCGACTGCACTGCTCGGTGGGGTGTGCCTCGTCACTGGAGATCCCTCTGGCCTCAAGGGGGCCGTTCCCCCAGGCTTTAACCCTCTTTAGGGGAATGCTGTCGGAGCCCGAGGTATTTTTGCAAAATGCCGGGCGCGTGTTGACTGTTGCTCTGCACCAGGACCTACCTTAAAAAGCCCTTATGCCGTATTTTTCCGGTTGGTGTGACGTGACACAATCACGTGAGACGCCACTAGCGTAGTGGACAATAGTTGCTACCCGACTGGACTCTCAACTTCCTATTAACTCACTACTGTCTAACCCAGTTCACTTGTATCTTTTTTCTGTTGCTTGAATATAAATGTTTTTCTATCTACCTTTTTGTGTTTCCCGTGTCTTTTTTTTTTGCCAGCATCACAACAATTGTTTATTATAGACGCATGATACAAGAGGAAAAAGATAGAATAATTACATGAAGGAAGAAGCAAGAAATGTTAATTGAATTATTTGGTGATTGTCAGACGATTCTTTTTCTAAGTTTAAAGAATTAAAGAAAAGATCAGAAACTCTCGCAGATATCTTTGTTTTCATAGAATTATTTGCAGTTCTCTTTGTATTTAAGGTCACGATTTTTTTTACCCCTTTTTCTATCAATCTTCTCACGGCACCGCCCCAACCCTGTATTCTATTTCTGCCTAATTTTCTATTCTTAATCCCTAAGTACTTTTTATGCCGTTCCGGTTTTCTTTTCTGCCCTCCATTGCCAATCATTTCTACGCTCTTCATTCTCATATCTCTTTCTTTCATCGATTTCGGCTCCATTTCCTGTCCCCTTACTCCCGTCTACATTCCAGACTTCACCTCCTTCTACTTTTAGCCCTCCATCCCCAATCAGTTCGCTACCATTCATTCCAATCCCTTTAACTGTCCTCTATTCTATATGACATTCCTTACCTCCATCCCCCAACTTATGTACAATCAATTCTCACCCATTTCCCACATCTCTTCTGCTTACCTCTCTTTTTTTTCTTTCCGCCATTTCTAGCCAAAATTTATGGGAGGTGCCCGTGGTGTAATGGTTATCGTCGTAGGAAATGGACACGGCGACACGAGTTCAAATTCTGGACAAGACTTATTGCATTTCACCTAGCACTAATACCCTTGGGAAAGGTATGAATCCGATTATTCTCCCTCCAGCTATGGGTAAATAGTAGGACAGACTAGGTTCTTCAGCCTTGGTGAGGCAACTAGTCTAGGAGAAGGAAAACTCTGAATTCAAACCTGTTAAACTCCGCATAAAATTGACCTTGTGTCATGTCCAACCCGAGCGGAGGGGTTGGTAAATATGACTAGTCGAATTTTATGTCAATCGCCACTACTCTTTTCATCCTTCCATTGCCCCCTCCTCTTCTGCTCTTTCCCCCTCCCATTTCCCTGTCCTCCACCTTTGTACCTAGATGCCATCAATATCAATGTCCTCCACCCACATCTATTTTTTCAATAGTTTTGCATTTCTTTCTTTCTTTGTGAATAGAATTACCATGACCAGAAAATCCAGTGAACACTTGCGCGCGACATACGAAAACACTGGTCAGCTTTTTCGACCTTATTAGGTCTCATTAACCATATTTACCAATAAATATGACACAGGATATGACACAAGGTCAATTTTTAAGCGGAGTTTAACAGGTTTGAATTCAGAGTTTTCCTTCTTCTAGACTAGTTGCCTCACCCAGGCTGAAGAACCTTGTCTGTTCTATTTACCCATAGCTGGAGGGAGAATAACTGGATTCATACCTTTCACAAGGGTATTAATGCTATGTGAAATGCAATCAGTCTCGCCCAGGATTTGAACTCGTGTCACCGTGTTTATTTCCTCCGACGATAACCATTACACGACGGGCACCTCATTAACAGTGTATACCATGATCTGACCCACTGGAGATCGAACCAGCGACCACAGAATGCAGAGCGGAAACTCTACCAGTGAGCCATCAATCCACATCGCACACAAGTGGCGCCAAATTAACTAGTCATGGTAATTTCGCGGCCAATTAACTTGAATGTGTCTTGTAAGTTACATCTGTACTCTTTACTGGGGACACGGTCACCTCCAGAGCCACGTCTTCCCAGGAGGATGGGAAATACGCATCTCCGTAATTGTTAAGACCTCAAGGACAAGGAGATAGAGTACATTTTTCTTTACGTAGGGGAATTATATTGTGAATTGAATTACCATGACCAGAAAATCCGGCCGACGAACGGAAACATTGGACAGCTGTTTCGACCTTATTAGGTCTCATTAGCAGTGTATGCCGTGATCTACCCCATTGGAGATCGAACCAGCGACTACAGAATGTAGAGCCTCTGTAAAGAGTACGGATGTAACTAGGCTTCGCAATTACCATGACTAGTTGATATAGCATCACTTGTGTTCGATGTGGATTGGTGATTCAGTAGTAGAGTTTCTGCTCTGCATTATGTGGTCGCTGATTCGATCCCCAGTGGAGGAGATCAGGGTATACACTGCTGATGAAACCTAATAAGGTCGAAACAGCTGTCCAGTGTTTCCGTATGTCACGCGCTAGTGTTCACTGGATTTTCTGGTCAATTCACAATAAAATTCCTCTACTTAAAAAAGAAAACTGCATACTGACTTTCTTTCTTTCTCCATTATTTTATTTGCTTATAAAAATTTCTTTCTTTCTTTCTTTCTTTCTTTTATTCATCGCTTATAAAAGTTCTTTCTTTTTTCTTTCTTTTCTTCTTCCCTCATGTCAATTGCTTCTTTCTTTCTTTCTTTCTTTCTTTCTTTCTCCATTACTTTATTTGCTTATAAAAGTTCTTTCTTTCTTTCTTTCTTTCTTTCTTTTTTTCTTTCTTTCCTCATGTCAATTGCTTCTTTCTTTCTTTCTTTCTCCATTACTTTATTCGCTAATAAAAATTCTTTCTTTCTTTCTTTCTTTCTTTCTTTCTTTTTCCATTACTTTATTTGCTAATAAAAATTCTTTCTTTCTTTCTTTCTTTCTTTCTTTCTTTCTCCATTACTTTATTTGCTTATAAAATTTCTTTCTTTCTTTCTTTCTTTCTTTCTTTCTTTCTTTCTTTCTTCTTCCCTCATGTCAATTGCTTCTTTCTTTCTTTCTTTCTTTCTTTCTTTCTTTCTTTCTCCATTACTTTATTTACTAATAAAAATTCTTTCTTTCTTTCTTTCTTTCTTTAATCGCTTATAAAAGTTCTTTCTTTCTTTCTTTCTTTCTTTCTTTCTTCTCTCACGTCAATTGCTTCTTTCTTTCTTTCTTTCTTTCTTTCTTTCTTTTAGTTCCTTCTTTTTTTGTTTTTTTTTCATTTCCCAATTTAATCGATTTTATTTGCCTCACATCTTTTTTTTTTTACCTTTCTTGATCAGCGTGTTGATATCGCAAACCACCATTAATGAAAAGATTTAAATCCTTTTCCCCTTCTGTTATAAGGCCTTGTGCCAAACCGAGCAATATTGGTCGATATAACAAACATTATCATCTACTTTCTAGAGTATTCCGGTTTTTCTCCTTTACAGACGCCATTTTTTTTTTTACTTTTTCTGTGAATTTATGTGAATGTGTGTGTGGGTGTGTGTGTTTGTATGTCTGTGTGTGTGTGTGTGTGTTCATGTGCGGGTTTTTGTATGCGTGTGTATATACATACATATTTAAATAGAATCTTAAGTATCTTATATATATATATATATATATATATATATATATATATATATATATATATAAGTGTGTGTGTGTGTGTGTGTGTGTGTGTGTTCAAATAGTATCTTGAACAAGACTTGGACTTGCATCTTGTGTTCACAAGGGATAGATGATGACTAGAACGATACAGCTCAATTTATTCTCCAAATTAAATTACCGATGCCACAAACAAAAAAATAGAAAATAAATAAATAAGATCAATAAAAAGGAAACACAAAAAAGAAATGTCTGGAAATATTTCAGCGAATGAGTAGATACAAAAAAAAGGAAAAAAACAGAAAAAGAAAGAAAAAATGAGAAAAAAGAACGTAATAAACTATGAGAAGAAGAAGAAGAAGAAGAAGAAGAAGAAGAAGAAGAAGAAGAAGAAGAAGAAGAAGAACCAAAAAACAAAACAAAACAAAACAAAAATAAAAATTAAAAAAGTCCCGAAAGCTTCAAATGACCCGAAAGGACCCATTAAATTAGGCACCGTAAAGATAAGACATCAGATCCAGAGTTATCTCCCTTGCTTTTTATATTAGTTTTTAAATCTCTTTTTTTATGTACGCATGCTTTCGTATAAGTATTTGTTAGTTTATTTTTCTAATGTGTTTTTGTGTTTTTATTCAACTTGTTAGGGTATTTTTTAAATTCTTATAAATACGACCCGTCTCTTCGCACACACCCATATACACAAATACTTAAGGAGGCGCGCTTAGCGTAACCGTTATTGTCGAAGGAACGACCCGAGTTCAAATTCTAGACAATGCTGTTTGCTCTTCACTTCGTGCTTATCTTATCGGCAAAGGCATGAATTCATCAGTTCTCTTTCCAGTTATGAGTAAATAGAAAGACACACTGTTTTTTTTTAACCTTATGTTGTATAGCCATGAACAACAATATATATGCATGCAGAATCATAACGACGTCACAATAACGACGAGCGGACACAGTTCTTTAGAAAATATATACCTCTCACTTTATCGAAAGGGTTGTGTGTGAGAGGGAGTTGGAGACCGAACAAAGACTGCAACATATTGACCCCACAACTCTTTTGGCTATCACAGGTGCCCATGGAGTAATGGTTATCGTCGTAGGAAGTGGACACGGCGACACGAGTTCAAATCCTGGACGAAGCTGATTACATTTCACATAGCGCTAATACCCTTTGGAAAGGTATGAATCCAATTATTCTCCCTCCAGCTATGGGTAAATAGTAGGGCAGACTGAGTTCTTCGACCTTGGTGAGGCAACTAGTCTAGGAGAAGGAAAACTTTGAATTCAAACCTGTTAAACTCCGCTTAAAAAAATTGACCTTGTGTCATATCTTGCCCGAGCGGAGGGGTTGGTAAATATGATCACAGCCTTTTTTCCCGTTTTCCTGGGCTGCTCAACCGGGGCCTGGGACCCAGCCTCTGCTGGGACATGGTTCTCATTCCAGCATCTTCTCTCCAACTGATCTGAACTTCCTGTCGCCGGGGTTATATAATAACTTGACGTACACCTACTTCCTGCGAGCGTCACAATTCGCACTCAATTCAACCTCTCGACAGTCAAGGTCGCCTCCTGATATCTTCGACCGGATGCACCTGTTATTTACACAGGTTCATTTCTTCTTTTGATAGCTTGGCCGGGGTCAATATGTAACACTTAGATGGGCAACCAGTTTCGGAGAAGGAAAACTGAATTCAAACCAGCTATAACCCCACTGAAAAATTGACTTCGTGTCATATCCTGTCCGTTGCGGAAGTGCTTGGTAAATACGCCCACAAAAATACACATGCATCTATTTGAGCTCTTTGTATGGAGTGATATCTATAGGATTTTTTTGAAGGCTTCTATCAGAGATTTTAATCTTCATTGGGTACACAATTTTGTCCTTAGTGAACCAAAGATTAAGTTTACTGGTTAGTTATGGCTAAATAGAATTTCCCGAGACTCAGCGGAAAGTAAAACGTCGGGTGTTAGTTCCACAATAATACAACACAAACTTGTATAAGCAACGTAGGCAACGAGAAATTTTAAACCCCCCCTCCCCTAAGACCATTAAAGAAAACTAATTTTATATTTTCTATCAACTCGATAATGGCAATGATTATATAAAAAGTCTTCATGTGTGTTTAATGTAAAACATGAATATTGTCAGTTAAATTTGATACATGTATATGTGTGTATATGCCCGAACGGAAAAGAGAAGATAGGCTTGTACTTACATACATGTGTATGTGTACGTATGCGTGTGTGTCCTAAAATGTATGAGTTTTTTGGCCAACTCTCCAAACCGTCGTATGTATTTGCGGGTCATCTGGCGTCAATCTATCGTGCCATGATGTGCCTGTCTGCTGATCTGTCGGTCTCTCTGCTTTGAACTAAAAACCTTCGCTATTCATAGTTTTGGTTAAAATAAAAGTGGATCAAAGTAAAATGTTTTAAGTTTATTACTGGTCAAATAAAGTTCACATGCACAGACGTCGGTGAAAACGCAATCCGTGTTCTGTCTTAACCGATCAGATTCACAGAAATTGCTTATTTATTTTGGAACCTATTTTTGTTTCTATGACAAATTTTTCTACAAGTTAGTTTTTGATCCGCATTTTCTAAAATATTCTTTTCTATGTGTCTTTCGCTGATTGGTTTAAAAATATAAGTATAAATTCTATGTAAGTGAGAATTTAATTATTTTTTTCGGGAATATTCCTGTCTACGTGTTTTGAGTTGATTTATCTAAAACTAAAGAAATGTGTATCCTATAAGTCCAGGAGACCATTGTGATTGTGGTGAGTTGGACCCTCACCAAGTGAGTAATATTTATGACCTTGTGCCAGATACGTTAGTTTAAAGTAAAGAATGTCTGTCTTAAAGTGATGTATCATAGACCATTGTTTTCCTGGACGATGACTTACATTTTAATATAAAATAGAAGAGCGTTGGCTGATCATATTTAAAACCATTTAATTGTGTGCAAAGCAAAGAGCCTTGGTTCATTTAAAAATCATGTGATTTACAAACTATTCGCTAACAAGAAAACGACAGGAAGTACCAGAGTTTACGTGAATTCAAAGAAAAGAGAGTTTATTTAAAAAAAAAAGAACGTGTCTCCACTCAAAGTGGCAAGACTCTAAAATTAGTAGACCCGTTCTCATCTTGTGAAAATGGTGTCTACTTACGCTCAGCAAAGGCATTGAATGATATTGACAAGTTACCAATCATATGGAAATCTGATCTATCTGATAGAATGAAACAGGATTTCTTCCAAGATGTAGCTGAGCCGATCTCATAAATCATATAAAGGAGACGAAAAGAACATGCGAGGTACAGTTGGAAAATAAAAGACGAACTCTTAAGTGACTTTCTCGTATGGACTGCCCTACATAGACGCCCTAGATTGGCCAAACAGTAAAGACTTATTAACATCAGCTTTAAGCTAACACCGGAGGCATCTTAAAAGACCTGTCTGAAGCGATTGATATATATATATATATATATATATATATATATAGAGAGAGAGAGAGAGAGAGAGAATCAGATTCTTGCTGTCATGGAGACTAGATGATGAAGATGATGATATATACGAGACTTGGCGTTAAATAACCCACAACTAAAACAAACTAAACTGTATTAGATTGTAATACTTGATAAATAGAATCACTAATTTTAAACGGCAAGACTTTAAACCATTAAACTGTGTGCAAACAAATAATTGATATTAAATAGAATTATTAGTATTTGCAATAATTGAAAAAATATTTGTATTATATAGCAATACTTGAAACCACTCAACTGTGTGCAAACAAAGTAGAATTATTGTTATATATTGACCTTTGACAGAACGATTAGTCTGGGACTTCAAAACAGGATATTGCACCAGTGTAAACAAGGGACCGCGGAAATGAATCACGGGAATTGAGAATCGGAAGGAAAATGTCTGGACATTGAGAAAATTGAATAATGACACGGGAGTCTTGCGGTCAGTTATTTGGAGAGCAGTCAGCGAGTAAATAGGTCAGCCGGAGTGGAGTCCAGGCACCCCTTTTCGACTGAGAAATAGTTGTATATCAAACCTCCCGTCAAGGAAGCAAGAAGAAGTATATGTTTTTATAGTTATTACTGGGTACATAAAACGTACTGGATTGCTGAAAAGGTGTTGATATGATGTAAAATCAACACAACCAACCAACCAATAAACCAACCAATCACAAAACTTTTCTTTGCCTTTTTGCCACCCATTTTATGTCTACCTATTTTCTCCTACTTTTCTTCTCTAACCTTTTGCGTTTCTCTCTTCTCTCCCAAACCCTGTCAACGAGGCTTAGAATGCACTAGGATAAACATCTCTGCGCCCCCCCCCCAAAAAAAGACGTGTTTTAGATATTACACTAAACTGCATCTGATTATGAGGCGTCAATTCTAGAGATCTCGGAGTGTAGAATCCCACTTCATCGACATTACTACCAGGTCTACTCTGACCCGAAGTATTTGCAATTCTGAAGGTTCTATATAAATATGAGTATAAAAGAGCTGTCTAGAAGGTGCCCGTGGTGTAATGGTTATCGTCGCAGAAAATGAACACAGCGACACGAGTTCAAATCCTGGACGAGACTGATTGCATTTCACATAGCACTAATGCCCTTGGGAAAGGTATGAATTCGATTATTCTCCCTCCAGCTATGGGTAAATAGTAGGGCAGACTAGGTTCTTCATCCTTGGTTAGTCTAGGGGAAAACTCTGAATTCAAACCTATTAAAATCCGCTTAAAAAATTGACCTTGTGTCATATACTACCTGAGCGGAGGGGTTGGTCAATATGATAAAAGAGTTGTCTAAAATTTATTTCTATTCGATTGGACCATCTGCCAAAAAGATTCTTTAGAAATATCTCCACAAAAAATGTAAATATGAACGTACATCATCATCATCATGTCGTGTCGCTAGCACGGATATTCCTGGCCCTCTCTCGCTACTTATCCCTATCGTTCATCGTCTCTGGCAGGTCTTTTGGGCTACATCCCGTATCCTCACATAGCTGCTGTATGTATGTTCGAGTTGTTCGTCCTGCTTTTCCTCGGCCATATGTGGGGGTCCATTGGAATACATCACTGATGAGCTCGTCCCTGCTTCTCCAGCAGTGTCCTGCATGTCTGGTTCGTCTAGCTAGGATAGTTTTCGTGATAGGAGGCAGGTGGTCCGTATAGTTGGTGCCTTATGGGGTGTTGCTACCAGGACTTGTTCAATATTGCTCGCAACATTCCTGTGTAATTGCCGTCTAGCTTCTTCTCCAGCCGTTTTGTTAGCGTCTAAGTAGTGCATCCATACAGCAGTATCGATACGACCGCTGCCTGGAAGAAACTGCATTTCATTTTATCGGTCAGGTCTGATTTCCATATGATCGATAGCCTATCGATAGCTGTCCATGCTTTCGTGTGTCGATGTCTTTTTCGGTTGATGAGACACTGCTTCCTAGGTAGGTTAATTTGTCTACTAGTTTTTGAGAGGTTCCGTTTAGTGTGGAAATGTCGCCTTTTTGGTTATAGCACATTTATTCAGTTTTGTGTGCATTGACATAGAGGCCAATGCCTGCGGCGGCTCGTTAATGAACGCAAATTACCAGCCTTTTGGCATAAAATAACCCAGACAGGTTGACATGCCCTTAAAATCAATCAGTCATCAAAAAACAAAATAAAAGCATAACGTAGATTAGAGTTGACGCAATGTTGCGAGTATGAGGTACCTGGCGTGGATTGAAGTCACCTCTCTGGAGTGATTATCTACTTGTGTGGGATATTGACCAAAAGATCCCTTTGACATGCGGCATAATCGCATGAATGACATAACAAGATATACACCTGTTCCCTAAAGTAAAAAGAACACAGGTGTTTCATCTGCGCAAGTGATGCATAAGTTGCGTGGATGGTATTGCTAGACAGGAGGTGTGTCCACGTGTAACGTGTAAGCGGAAGGTGTGACCACGAAAATTGCGTGGGCGTCCGGAAAACTATATAAGCCGGAGAGGATTTCGACCCAGATATAACAATGACAACCGGCAGAGAAGCTACTAGATGTTATGCTGCTCTGGCCGGTAGCCTTGCTCCAGAGTTGAAAGGTAGAGAAAAGGTAGAGTCATGAGACATGTGAAAGTCGAGAAGCGAGTAGAAACTAAGATGATTTGGTGCTTTGAGATGGTCCTGTGCCAAACTTGTGAAAGCAGTGAAACTAAGATCATTCCATACCTTGAGATGGCCCTGCGAAAGCAGAACGACGAAGAAGCGGTTCACTGAAGATTCGTATCTCGTTATGTGTAATACAGCCATCTTCAGCTCTCTCTCTCTCTCTCTCTCTCTCTCTCTCTCTCTCTCTCTCTCTCTCTCTCTCTCTCTACCCATACGTATATTTCGGGTAATAAAAAGAAAAGAAAAGATGCAGATTGTATCTTTATACATCAGCATTATTGTCTTTATCTGTTATATGACAATGGACAAGCTCGTTATACATTACTCCACGACGAATTACCCAGCTTTTTTCCTCTTCTTTATCCCCAGCAGAATTCGATCTCTGAGCTCTCTTTCTCGTAAAAATGAATTATCATTTCTTTATATTCAAACCAGCGATTTCGAACTTAGCTAAAGCGTCTCTTTTGCCCATAACCAGTAGTAAACTTTACATTGCCCCCGGCTAAAAAAATATCTACCACTTTTTCCACCGTCAATCTCTTATTTATTTTCATTTCCATATCCACATTTTTTTTATGCCTCTCTTTATTCTCCCTTGTCTGCATCTGCTCTCCTTTTCAACACATGGACAAATGTTTATCGCAAAAAATAAAACAAATGATTTTTAGTTTTTCTTTTTATCCTGAAAGGGTCAGTGAAAAGACCCAAGTGTAGTTTTCACACAGGCAGTAATGCTATTTGTTGTTTTTTGAGACTAAACATATGTAAATATGACAAAGTACTCACGTGTTATTGAATGATATCATGCCATTTCTCTGTCCGTCTGTCTGTTTGTCTGTTTCTGTCTTGATCTCACTCTTACACACACGAGTTCTTCCTGGAACATGTTCTGCCATTTTGAATATCAGGATGA
Source organism: Sepioteuthis lessoniana (assembly GCA_963585895.1). NCBI lineage: Eukaryota > Metazoa > Mollusca > Cephalopoda > Myopsida > Loliginidae > Sepioteuthis > Sepioteuthis lessoniana. The sequence continues at coordinate 14,262,430 of OY757922.1, forward strand.
TCAGTTGCGCAACCTCGATGTAGCTTGGCAATCAGATTTGACCTTACTAAGTTAAGAGAAAGTACGTGGTACATTCAATAAGTTTCCAGACTATTTTTCTACAGGCATTTAAAATTGTCGTAGACTCTTGAGAATTCACTATATTATTGCTATATATCTTATGAGATGACTGACCAATTTTTATTATTTCAGGTTCAAATCAACAGCTACAGCAGCAATTGGAATACACCCTACTAAATTGACACGCTCACATAAGAGGACTTCCATGGAGCCTTCCAGAAGTTGTTGGAACGGTACAACAAGTGCATTGCAGCCGAAGGAGATTACTTCGAAGGGGACTTGAGTTTCTATTGTGTACTATCAATAAAAGTGCCCATACGAAAAATGTCTGGAAACTTATCGTATGCACCTCGTATATTGTTGAATTGGTCTGTTATGAGTAAGACACCATTATGTGAATTTGTCTACTGTGGGATCTATGTATTCTCAAAGACCAAGCTAATAGATTCTTCACGTCTTAGGATTTGGTTTGGTTGGGTTTTAAGGCATATCAACCATTGTTGGTTATTTAATACCAAATTCTTTATATATATATATATATATATATATATATATATATATATATATATATATATATATGATAGGTAAACACATTTTGTTGAAAATATTTTTAAATGAGCCTGATCTCATTTTTTTTGCACACAGTTAAGTGGTTTCACTTATTTCTATGTTATATGAATAATTCTATTTACTATTAATCATTTGTTTGCACACAGTTAATTGCTTTCAAGTACTGCCAATTAATACTGACAATCCAATTAAACATCATGAATTTGCCTCAGGAAAAATATCAAAAATAGTAGCAAAAAATTTTCAGTATCGAAATATTGTAATTTTTGTTTAACGAATTTGTTTAATTTAGATTTTAGTAAATTGGTTACAATATGATCCATGAGTAATCGTTTGTGGACCTCATGTCAACGTATATGTGATCTATATGGCTCTCAGGGGACCCGTTAGTTTGATATGCCTGGTATAGAGGACCTGTCAAGTATAACAACCGATAGGGATAGAAGGTGAAAGAGATTCAAGGGAATCCGTGCTATCAGCATGACAATAATGATGATGATAATGGTGAACATAAAAAATGTCCAGTTGCGCGGTAGAGAATGTAATTAAATAAAAAATAGCATATTTGTAGATCCCAGAAGTTATGAATAGGTCTGTTATTCATGAGTTTCCGTCAAAGTTGACAAAAGGAGTTAAAGCTTTTTGATGCTACTGAGCTAGAACGTACAGAGTGTCTCAATATACGAGACCCATGTGGCTGTTAATGACTCTACCAATAATAATGTTGTGTTCTTTTTTGTTTAAGATTTGAAAATAGTATACAATAACAACTATTAATCCTCGATCACAATGCCTTGGAGAGGAAAAATATTTTGTGCCACCACTTATTAAAGAATAAAATCATTCAAAACTGTCACAGAATAGATGCCACCCATTAACATGATAATGATTTATTACTGAGGCAAGACACTAAAAAAAAGATTGCATGTCCAGGAAGCTGATATAATAATTTAAAAAAAAAAACATTGATTTGATTTTTCTAGCTCAAAGAATGCATTTTTTACAGGACGTGTTCCAAATGACCGCCATTGTGCTTATCTCAGTAATAAATTATTATCATATTAATGGGTTGCATCTATTTTGAGACACCTGTATTTACCCATTCCCTTTGATATGAATAGGGTATGACACAAGGTAATGAGCAAGTAAGGTAATTGTTGTATAGTGGCTCGTACCACGGAACTTCCGGTATCTCGGATGTATAAAATACGTTGTGTTTCTTAAGCACGGTCAGTTCTGAAAGATCTCGGTCAGTAGTAAGACCAACTTCGGACGTAACACCCACAGCGCGAGACTTATAATATTTGTTAGACTGTACCACTTCAGTTAATAAATAATTAACTCTATTTCATTGTGTATCTCTTCCTTACCAGGATACAACAGTAATTAACCTAAGAACCTCCCAAAGGCAGGTTCAACATAAAGTTGCCCTTTTTAAAGCGTGACCCTTCCTGCGTACAGGTAAATGTTACCAATAATAGCACTGCTCTAGCAGCATTTCAATTTTGTAGCGTGTCTCAACGATCAGAGAATAATCTTGTCCCTCGTACCTTTTAGTGCAAGAAGGTAAGTGCGTCCTGAGGTTCACCCTCCAGCCTTTCTTGGCCTCAGATCAGGACAAATAAGGCAGGGTGAAAGAATAGTTTGCCCAAATGTTTGCAAAACCACTCTTTTCTTCGTCACTCATCATGGCATGATCGTGACTAGATATTAGGTCACATCAGCATTAGTTGGAAAGGAAAGTATACAGCCATATATCAACTTCAAAATTGGTATAATGGTTCCATTATGTTTAAAACACACGAAGTGATTTTACGTTTAGGCCGATTCTATTTGCTGCTTGCTTCAGGCTATGCAGAAGGGATTCGGTTTGGGCAGGTATATTTGTAAGAATAACAAGATCATATGCGGAATTAGAGTCTGTCTTGGTTTCTGCTCGTTTTTAATTTCCGTGAAACCATTTTCTTTTATTAGATCTAATGACGTTCATAGTGTATAGTCAAGACAAATTATAGACACATATGATATTTCAATGTAAGACTCAAGCAACAATGTTGAAGAAGTTAGTGTTACCATAGGCTGAGCAAATTATCGATTTCGTCTTTTTGGAAAGCACCATTATAACAGTTGTTTTGGGGGGATACCATGAGCTAATAGTTCTTGTTTTATCTTTTCTCTGTGTATGGAATCCTAAAATTGAGAAATTTCTAAGAAAAAATCAGAATAGCTTTTGGAGAAATCTATCCACAACTTCAATAACCGAAGGAGTACGAGCACAACGTATCGAGACAGTACGATAGTTCATAGATTTTTCCTAGACATTTAATTCCATACACAAAAGAAAGATGAAGCAAATTTTTCTACCAAATGGTCACTCTAAAGAAATTGTTATAGTTATAATGATACTTTACAAAAAACGAAAGCAAAAGTTCGCTCAGCTGATGATGCCACCAACTTCTTCGACAATTTCGTTGGGGTCTTGCAAGGAGATACTTTTGCACTATACATGTTTATTATCTGTCTTGACAAAAACACGACAGCAATATATATATATATATATATATATATATATATATATATATATATGTTCCCCCACCCTGGTGGGTTGAGCACTCTGGCGAAGTAATATAACGGTTGTCACTCGCGTAATGCAAACATCTAACGAATTGAGCACTCTGGCATCCGATAGCGCAAAATATAAACAAACGAAATTTGATAAATATATGTTGGTTCCTGAGCTGACGACGAGTCGTAGGTTTGCTAGGGGTATGTCATCAGACTGACGTAAAGTTAGGCGGGTTTCGATCCCGGCTTGGATCGTTTTGCGTGTCTAGCCCCACTGAAGAGTTGCCTTGCAACGAAACAGTCTGTCTGCGGATGACAAGATATACACACACACACACACACACACACATATATATATATATATATATAATAAATACATGTATATTCACGCACACATTGATAAACACAAATGCATATGTAAGCCCTTTTATTGCATGATCTTCTGCTGGTATATATATTAGAGAAAAATGGAAATATATCCGATGGTATTTAAATATACATTAGGAAAAAACAAGATTTTCCGTGGATGTCTTAATTTGTTTAAAACAATATGCTAAGTTTACATTTTTGTTATACCATCTTCAAGGCAATGTTTGAATGTGACGTTATGTCTCATCTGAAAATCAGTTCTAATATATTTATATATATACATATATACAGAGAAGGAGAGAGAAGGAGAGAGAGAGAGAGAGAGTGAAGTCGTTATCCTTGTAGGACATGAGTACGGCGACCCGAGTTCAAACCCTGGACGGAGCTGTTTGCATTTCCCATAGAACTAATACCTTTCGAGAAAGGAATACATCCAACTACTCTGTCCCCAGCTATGCATAGATAGTATGGCAGAGTAGACTCTTTAACCATGGTATTGTAATTAGTCTAGGGGAAGGAAAACTCTGACTTAAAATCTGTTAAACTCCACTTAGGAACTGACCTTACGGAGGTGTTTGGTAAATACATATATCTGCACATCTGATTCTAAGTTTAATTATTCGGCTTTATTTCAGAATTTGTTTCTGGACATTTTTTTATTTCTATTTTTATAGATTATCAATTTTCATTACCACTTTTATCTTCGGTAAGAGTCTTCAACTCTATATCAAAACAATACAATAACACCATCTGGTAGCTAGATAACGTAGTAATTTACGAAGCTCTCTGCTTCGATGTGGCTCAAGGCCAAATGAATGGAGTACCCAATGAAGTTTCCAAAGGCATTGTTAATGACTTAGAATTGACATGGCCTTCTTCAAGTAAACATACACATCAATTATCCTGTGGAGTAATGAACGAGAAACTGACACCAGAGATGGTTAGTTTATTCCGCTACAAGACTGCATGATTGGGGCACTCAGTGAGGATCAAACGTACTATAGAAGTAATGGGTTAACATAGAAGCGTGTTATCACCAGGACATGGGTGTTGTTATTTGTCAGGAGGAAGTTAGAAATAGGTAGTATGTAGTAATGTAGAGTTAGACATACGTGGTGAATTCAATACGTTTCCAGACTTATTTTGTACAGGCATTTAAAATTGTCGAAGACTCTTGAGAATTCACTATATTATTGCTATATATCTTATGAGATGACTGACCAATTTTTATTATTTCAGGTTCAAATAAACAGCTACAGCAGCAATTGGAATACACCCAACTAAAGCCAGATTGTCACAGCTAGTGAATTTCAAAAATGCAATCTGGACGCGAGGACACTTTAGAAGAACGATATTCAATAAAATTCTTTTTTAAACTTGGAAAAAATGCCACAGAAACGTATGGAATGCTTCAGACTGCTTTTGGAGCATCTTGCATAAATCGAGCATCAGTTTTTGAGTGGAATAAGAAATTCAAAGAAGGCAGGGAGTCTGTGTAGGGATGATAAGAGAAGTGGGAGGAGTAAGGAAGTCAATATACCAGAGATGATTGGCCAAAGGGTTAGGGTTAGGGTTATTATGTTGAGGTTTCAAGGGAGTTCAGGAAGACATTACGTCGGAAGAGGCCAGCACTCTTAAAATCGGGTCAGTGGCATTTCCACCAGGACAATTTACCAGTCCACAACAGCATCCTTGTCACAGACTATTTGAGTAAGATGGGCATCAAGACAGTTCCTCATCCTCCCTATAGTCCAGTACTTGCTCCCTGTTACTTTTGGTTATTCCCTAAGCTCAGAGGCTGTCGTTATGAAACAATTGAGGAGATGAAAGAGGCTGTGACGAAGGTCATTGACACGCTCACATAAGAGGACTTCCATGGGGCCTTCCAGAAGTTGTTGGAACAGTAGAACAAGTGCATTGCAGCCGGAGGAGATTACTTGGAAGGGGACTAGAGTTTCGTGTGTGTACTATCAATAATAGTGCCCATACGAAAAAGTCTGCAAACTTATTTAATGATCCTCGTATGTGTCTACATATGTAGCAATCCCTTTCGACGAGCGGGATGCGATACAAAGTATAATTTTTGGTATAGTTGTTTCTAAAATTATTTTGCAGAATCTAATCAAATACAAATTTTTTTTGAAGAGATGTATTTGGATTGGGTGAAGAATTTGTATCTCAAAGTCCAAGGGAATTTTATGCATTTTTCTCAGACAGATTTTGGTTTAATGAATAAATCATTTGTCAGCAATGATAAAACTTCAGTGTCTTGCACAATTCCTACTAGATCACTTTCATCCAGTCATGCCTGTTCTTGTATTACTTTCATGTTTGCAGCATTTGTTTAATATATAACTGATCATTTATCACCACATAGCCTACACAAGCTATTTCTCTCTGTATTATAAACTTCCATTTTAGACATTGACGCTTTCGTAGACAGAATAGAAACCCAAAACTAATTTTAATAGCATGTTTATTTGTCTAGGGTTATGCTAAAAGATTAAGAAATCACATTCATATTTACATTTTTTGGTATAGTTGTTTCTAAAATTATTTTGCAGAATCTCATCAAATACAAATTATTTTTAAAGAGATGTATTTGGATTGGGTGAAGCATTTGTATCTCAAAGTCCAAGGGAATTTTATGCATCTAATAAATAGTTGGACAGACTGGGCTCTTTAACCTTAGCAAAGCAATTAGTCTAGAAGAAGAAAAACTCTGAATTCAAACCCGTTAAACTCCGCTTAAGAATTGACCTTGTGTCATATCCTGCGCGAACGGAGGGGTTGGTAAATATGTATACGTACATGTGGGCATGTTTGCGAGTTGATCTCATGAATGTATATATGTGTAATGTATATCCTTGACCTACGATGAACCCGGCTGATGTGATTACTGGAAAACTAGCAATGCATAGGTGTAAGGCGTGACTAATCGAAAACAAGCATTGCGTGGGTGTAAGCTGTGACCAATGAAAAGCAAGCATTACATGGGTGTCAACCATAGCCAATGAAAAACAAGCATTATGTTGGTGTAAGCCGTAACAAATGAAAAGCAAGCAATGCGTGTGAGAGTTTTAAGACTATATAAGGTTAAGACTTTTGGCTGAAGTCTGTGCTCAGTGGCTGTTCTGACTCCCGACAGTTCCTTAGTGCGCGTAAACTCTCTCCGATTTCTCTCCCGCTCCACAAAAACGTCATATAAAAATGTAAGATTATATTTTTCTATATACGTTTTCCTCGTTGTTTGTTAAGATCCAGCGATAGTATACTACAAACGTATGTGTGTATATATGTGTATATCAATATAGAGGCCTTGACTTATCTGTGTGGGCGTGTTGAGTACGGGTGTGACCGTATGTATTTGTGCGTGATTCATTACTTCCTGTCTAAGAGGAGTTGGTCAGATAAAGCTGAGCTGCGACTTAAAAGTCTTCAATTTTATTGTCGGACTTTTTCGGGTGACCTGTTGACATACAGTTTGATAATATTTTTATGTCCAGTCTATGGGTCGCCTAAAACCTTGAAGTACGCAATATTCATCCCTGTATATAATAAAGTATAGTCAGAGATGCAAAAGAGGTTGGTCAGAAGAATTTGCTGGATTCAGTTGGTCCTAGAAAGCGACCAGAATCGATGGTGCGCTCAGAGTCTGGTGACGCCCAAAGAGTTCGGGTTATCTGCTAGAATATGGCAACATAGAATTCGCACCAGACGCAGAGGGTAGAGGAACAGAGCCGAGGGATGGTCCGAAATAACACACACACTTACACACATACACACACACACTCCTATATGTGAGCGAGTCCAGTCTTTCAAACCTTGAGTTAGATTCTTTTCGTCTTTTATGAACCCACTCCGGGCTCGGTGGAATAAACACATTGTGGGGTCACACAAACCAGTGTGCACATTTACTGCTAAGCCGAAGCGAGCTGTCCCATTGTACAAGGCGGAATGAAGGAAAACTTATTAAATTATGCTATTTCAAAAACCGTGTAATTTTCCTGCAATGTATTGTCCGGGTGTGTCACCTGCTCGTCACGGAATAATAACATATCTTTCCTGATATGAACAACCACATCTTTTTATCTCTTCGTCACGTCTTTTTTCTTTTCGGCTTTGCCGTCTTTGATTGAGACGCCAGCAACACTACAATCTTTCCTAGATTTGTTTAAACGGTTTTATCGGGGTAACGCGGAGAGGCGAAGTTGGTGATCGCCATTATGATTTTGGGAAATCATTAACCACTGCCGGCGAAACCTGCATTGAATTCAGAGTTTTTCTTTTCCTTGACAAGTTGTTTTAATTTCTTAGTTTAGAAAAAGATGAGAGTGGGAGTAGAAGAGATGAATGAATACATTTCTAATTAAAATGAAATCGAAGTGAAATGCAATTGATTGATTGATTTTGGTTAGGTTTAGTTTGGTTTCATGGCATATCAACCATTGTTGGTTATTTAATCCCAAATCCTGTTTATCATATATATCAAATATATGATTTGTAAACACATTTTATTGATATTGTTGCGTTCTGATTAGTGAACGCTTATAATATTAAATAAAGTGCAAACCAGGATATGAGAGGAAATAGATATATTCTCAGGAAAAAGTATATACAATAGAGAGACTATTAGTACACAAGAACATAGGATTAGTGAATACAGAATAAAAATATAGTCCAACGATAGTATTGGCTTCCGTTATTACGGAAGCAAGTAAGGTGATCTAGTGCGATCTCCAGTCTCCAACGCTCTAATACTATTCCAATAAGAAGCTGCTCTTCACCTTTTAGTCTGCTCTGGTATTAGTGGCTACTGCTATATATGGCAGATGAACTAGTTCATTGTGTGGAAAAGGGTGGGTGATACCCAACAGATATATACACAGTTAAATGATCAAACAGTTCTATTTCTAACAATTCAATTTAGCATAATCAAAATTAAATAGTTCCAAATATTTCCATGTATAATTAACAATTCAATCAAACATCAGTCATTTATTTACACACAATTAAATAAATGATTAAACAGTTCTATTGCAAACAATTCAATTTAGTATAAGTTATTTGTTTGCACAGAGTTTAAAGGTCAAACAATTTTATTTGAGCCATTGATAGAACCCTATCAGGTACTATCACCCTGGGCCAGAGAGGAGCAGGGAGCAATGGCAACGAAGGAGTACTCTGCATACCCCAAAGCTTCAAGATTACTGGAGCCTTATCATAAGAATGTTATGTCATATCCAGGACAATCGTTGGGAGAGGTCTTACTCTTTCTGCAGAGATGCAGTCGGTGTTTTCCACAACCCCAGGCGACCGGGCAGCATAAAAATATGTATATATCATCATTATCTTGTCGTGCCATCAGCACGAATATCCCTGACCATTTCTCGCTATCTCTCCCTATCGTTCATTACTTTCGGCAGGTCCCCAGGGCTACACCCCGTATCCTCACTGAGCTGCTGTATGTAGGTTCGAGCTGGTCGCCCTGCTTTTGCTCGGCCATGTGAGGGGGTCCATAGGAGTACATCACTAATGAGCTCGTCCCTACTTCTCCAGCAGTGTCCTGCATGTCTGATTCGTCCAATTTGGATAGTTTTCGTGATGGGTGGTGGGTGGCCGTACAGCTGCTGCTTTGTGGGGTGCTGCCTCCAGGACCCGTTCAATATTGCTCGTAGCATTCTTGTGTAGTTTCCGTCAAGCCTTTTCTCCAGCCGTTTAGTTAGCATCCATGAAGTGCATCCATATAGTAGTATCGACACGATCGCTGCTAGGAAAAAACTGTGTTTAGGTTTCTGTATATGAGATTAAAATGTATCTGATGGCGAGGATCTATTTCTGGAGATTTGGCCGTCAACAGATCTAATGCTAGAAAAGGATCTCGCTCTAGAAAAACGCAAGAAGCAGACAATATCCTCCCCAAACCATCACATCTACTCAAGCTAAATCCCCACCGCATAGCATGGAGCAAACTGTAAGAGGCATTGGCCTTTAGATAAACGCTGATGAAACAGAATGCACGTCCTTAAATCAAAGTTGGACCATCTGATTAGATCGTTTGCTTTCATTGTTTAATAGGATATCAACCTTTGTGGGTTATTTAATGCAAGAGACGTCTTCCAAGAAGAGCAGCAGTTGAACCAAATGCTGGAGGAATAACGGGTTTTATAATTCTCCGAATGGTATTAGTCTAAAGTGAACGTAATAGCGTGACTGGAGTTCGAAATTGCTTCCTACATTACAATGGCAAGCCTCTGAAATTAGTTGACCAGTTCACAGCAAAATATCAACAATTGAAATCGATGTCAGCATAGGTAAGGCGTGAATTGCTATTGATAGGTTATCGATCATACAGACATCTGATTTCTCTTATAGAATAAAACGGAATTTATTCTAAGCTGCAGCCGAATCAGTACGACTGTATGGATTCACCTACTGAACTCAAACGAAACTCTTGGAGAAAAAGGTAGATGGGAACAACACAAGAATGCTACGTGCTGTTTTGAACAAATCCTGGAAGCAGCAACCCATAAACAGCAGTTGTCGGGCAACTTACCTCGTATCTCACAAGCCATCCAAGTAAGACGATGACATGCACAGCACTACTGGAGAATTTGGGATGAACTTACAAACAAGGTTTTCTTCTGGGCTCCTACACATGGACGTGCCAGTGTGGGTTGACCAGCAAATGCATAGATCAGTTCTGTACAGACACTGGATGCTGTCAAGAGGACGGCTGGTTTGAGAGGGTGAAGGAAATCTGTGTTGTAAACTCGACTTAAGAGTATATATATATATATATATATATATATATATATGCATATGTATATATACACATATAGAGAGTCTTTAATATAATTACAAAAGTAGAATATATATATATATATATATATACATACAAGTTGAGAGTGTTTAATATAATAACAAAATTGTCTTTAATTGGAATCATTTTTTGAGATGAGGTTTCTTAATCTGAGAATTAATTTTTTTTTAATAGACAACAACTATGGAAGGCGGTAATTACTGGGGATACGGTTACAAGACTCAGCATTCCTATCCGAGGTCGCGGTAAAATCACTTGAAGAAGGCCAGAGGTGAAATTTGGCCGAAACGTAGTGAAAGAAGAAGCAACACAAAAACTACCAAGATGAGGACAAAAAGTCCGCAATAAATAAAAAAAATTAATTCTCATAATAACAAAAGTTATATATATATATATATATATATATATATATATATATATATATATATATATATATATATATGTATATACTCTTGGCAAGAAGCCCATGTAGATTTCATTACTGTTTTCCTAATAACCTCATGCACCAAAAATATTATAAATGCACACAATGAACAGAGAGCACAGAAGATTAATATTTAATGTGACCACCTTCAGCAAGATTGAATTATTCAATCCTGGTTATCACTGTTTCAATCTACTCCAGAAAAAAAACAGATGTTAAGCCTGGTTTATTTATATATATATATATATATATATATATATTTAGAGAGAGAGAGAGAGATAGATCTTTGTAGACTATGGTTGATAGATCTTAGTTGACTGTGATAGATAGATAGATAGATTGCATGTGGGAAATAATCAAACTGGTCCTGGGAAGGTTCTTCCGTCTTGTGATTAAAATTTAAGCGACTGTGTTCGACGAACGACCAGAATTTGCGTGTAGCCTTCAGGCTTTGCAAAATGATGGCAGGTTTCGGCTTATCTTGGAGGCTCGACGACAGATCTCCATATATCGATTGTGACGGTGCGTAATAATATGCGTGAGGGGTGGTTCGATGTAATTCAAATGTATCTATGCGAACTCCGATGCGAACGCGTTGCGGACGTGTTGCAAGCGTGTTCCGTTGAAGTGATTGCCAATTTCAACTCCAGTGAATCAATGATGAAGAGACAGATGCGTGATGAAGAACTGGAGGAAAATTAGATCTGGTTTTGAAGAAAGTTCCTTTGATGTCACCTTCAAAAGACTTAGCCTCTTATTCTTGTGTGTATTGTTTATTTTGTTTTGATTATTTGTTTTTAGGTATTTGATTACTTGGGACTTAAATGCAGTACATCAAAATAACATCAGGTATGTTATTCTACAGTGATGAGCAGGTGATGTTTACTGGTTTAGTTATTTGATTTCATAGCTTATAGTGAGCGAATAGTTTGTATGAAACTTTATCTTTAAACCAGTCAAATAGTTTAAAGTATTTTTATCAAACACTAATAATACAATATAACATTGATCATTTGTTTGCACACAGTTAAATGATTTCGAGTATTGCTATCCAACACTATCTCTTCAGTTTAATACCATTTAATAGTTGGCCCAGTCTACTGGGGGTGCAGAATACACCGATTGCATCTCTTCAGAGGGGTAAGACTCTCCCAACGAGTGTCCTGGATATGACACTGAACAATCTCATGGTGAGACTCCTGTAATGCAGAGTACCCTTTTATTGCCATCACTCCCAGCTCCACCCTGACCCGGAGTGGTAGCACCTGATATGATCCTATCTATGGGTCAAATAGAACTAAACTGTGTACTTATGCTAAACTGAATTGTTTGAAATCGAACTGTTTTGACATTTAACTGTGTGTAAACAAAAAAACTGTACTTACGCAAAACTGAAATATTTGAAATAGAGCTGTTTATATGTGTAAAAATGGATTTGGCATTATATAATCTACAATGGTTGATATGCCATAAAACCAAACCAAACCATTCCTTTGTTCGCAAATAGTTAAACGGTTTCCACTGCGGCTATTTAACACTAATAATTCTGTTTTAAAAAACACCCGTTTGTTTACACACAGTTAAATGATTTCAAGTAATGCTATTTAACGCTAATAATTTTATGTATTATTGATTATTTGTTTGCACAGAGTTAAATGATTTCAAGCATTGCTATTTAACCTGAAAAAATGTTATTCATTTAAATTCATTTGTTTGCAGACAGTGAAATGGTTTCAATTATTTCTATCTAACACAATTCTATTTTATATTAATCCTTTGTTTGCACACATTTTGAATGGTTTAAGCTATTGATTTCTCAGCGCAATTGGCCACCGCCTTCAAGCACTATTAAGATAGAATAGGGTTGGGTGCTTGTTTGCCACAACAGCAATTTAAAGAATAAGTGCTTGGGTTTGTCATGACCAGACGATTGATCAGGTCAGGCCTCTTTGACCATTAGTCTAGCTTACTAAGGGCTAAAGTGATGTGCAGCAAGACACTTGACCACTTCAAGTGTTGGGTCACTGCTCAGCTACCAGGATTCAGTCGTCAAGCACTACGGGTCACCGCACACGGCGAACAGGTGACATTATTCTTCTACAGAGGTGCGGTCGGCATATTGAACGACACCAGCCAACAGAGCAGTTGACTTGGTGAGGCACCTTGACCATCATCATTATCATGAAGGTGCACTTACAACAGGGATTCTCTTGACACACTCTATCCCTCTCGACATCTAACCCTAGACTAAAATAACATATTTTTGATTTAGCATGATTTAATCATTCGAGCATCATTCGATCGTATGCAATGATAAAAGTGCTCAATATCGGCCAATAAAGATGGACAAGATCTAAAATCGATCCATGATTTTTGACTCCTCCGTAGCTGCCAGGTTAATGAACTTAAAAAGAACAACAACAACAACAACCATTAGATAAGACTAAAAAAGAATAAAAAAAGACGAAGAAGACGAATACATACTTAATATTCATCGCAAGAAGCAAAAAACAAAACAAAATACAGTAATGTCGAGGAACGGAAGTAAGAAAGAAAAGGTGATAATAATAATAATCCCTAGTAAACAATTATAGCAGCAAATAAGTATTCTTAATCCAAATAATTTGCATACCATCATATGATATTAAATATTCCCGCCAAATATTGATAATTTTCAAACAGCGAAAGTTCCTCTCTGTAGCTGAAGTACATAAAGAACTTAAGTTACATAGAGGAACTTTCGCGGTGTTTGTCTTCGTACCATGTCCGCTGGAAAAAAGCTGGTGGTGGCGTCAGGGGTGGCAGTACCTCCTTAGCTACCGAAACTCTGGTATTACCCCTGATTAGCGGCTGACGAGGACAGGGTATCGCACGTGTTCTCACTCGTTGTATGATAGAAATTCTTTATACAAATAATTCACACACCGTCATATGATATTAAGTATTCCTGCCAAATACTGATAATTTTCAAATAGATTTATATGGCCTATAGTTGAGACTTGAACAGGTTGTAACTCACCGCGTCAAAATTGACATTGGAGAATTGGCAATGAAGGGATAATCTCCACTGGCCCAGATTTCCAGAACTAGAGCCTCACAATCAGGTTATCCTATGCCTTGACGATAGAGCAGCGATTGATTGTGCTAGGGAGACTTTTGCTATAAGTTAGAGTGTGAGAATTTTATCTTTAACAAGATGGATCACTCTCCCATTTTTACAATGCAGTCGGCTCTTATCTTGATTAAACATTTTCCGTCTAATGTACTAGAGAAACATTGTTAAAGAGTTACCGCTTTCACCAAATTTAACATCACTTGATCCACTGAGACAGGAATCAACGTCACAAAGTCTATTACACTCGGACAATTTAGAAAGGAAAAGACAACAATTATCGTAAGTGAGGCGTGATGGTTTCTTGCTTTGTATATCAAACAAGGCAACCTAAAGCATTGCTAGTGAATTCGATTCTCATTGAGTGGCTTATACGAGGTGCATACGATAAGTTTCCAGACTTTGTCGTATGGGCATTTAAAATTGACGTAGACTCTTGAGAATTCAGTATGTTATTGCTATATATCTTATGAGATGGCTGACAAATTTTTATGATTTCAGGTTCAAATCAACAGCTACAAAAGAAATTGGAATACACCCTACTAAAGCCTGATTGTCACAGATGGTGAATTTCAAAAATGCAATCTGACACTTTAGAAGAACGATATGCAATAAAATTCTGTTTTAAACTTGGAAGAAATGCCATAGAAACGCATGGAATGCTTCAGACTGCTTTTGAACCGTCTTGCATGAATGGAGCATCAGTTTTTGAGTGGCATAAGAGATTCAAGGAAGGCAGGGAATCTGTGAGGGATGATGAGAGGTGTGGGAGGAGTAAGAAAGTCAATGCACCACAGTTGATTGGCCAAAGGGTTAGGGTTAGGTTCAGGGTTACTATGTTGAGGTTTTATGGGAGTTCTGGGATAGATTCCCTGGGAAGAGGCCAGCACTCTTCAAATCGGGTCAGTGGCATTTCCACCAGGACAATACACCAGTCTACAACTCCATCCTTGTCTCAGACTATTTGACCAAGATGGGCATCAAGACAGTTCCTCAGTCTCTCTATAGTCGAGACCTTGCTTCCTGTGACTTTTGGTTATTCCCTAAGCTCAGAGACTGTCGTTATGAGACAATTGAAAAGATGAAAGAGGCTGTGACGAAGGTCATTGACACGCTCACATAAGAGGACTTCCATGGGGCCTTTGAGAAGTTGTTGGAACAGTAGAACAAGTGCATTGCATCCGGAGGAGATTACTTCGAAGGAGACTAGAGTTTCATGTGTGTACTATCAATAAAAGTGCCCATACGAAAAAAAAATCTGGAACTTATCATATGCACCTCGTACTTCTGCATTTGTCTCATTACTAAGCGAGCCTCCTCATGTGGTGCAATCGTTAATGAACAATATTAGCAAAAACAATGTTAGTTGATTAAATCCTCTCTAGGAGGCTTATATTTCTATTCTTGTGCCACTGCAATGCTGGGTTTCATAAGTGGTGCAGTAGTTATCGAGCTGGGCTGGCAAGACAATTGTTAGTGAATTCAAACCTCACTGGGTGGCTCATACTTTTGGATTTATGCGACAACTATACTGGAATTCATGTTTGGCTTAATGGTTAGCGACCTGATCTGTCTAGACTATCGTTAGTGCATTCAATTCTCACTGGGTGGCTCATATTTCAAGCCTAAAAGAAAATCTTGAGGACTTATCAATAAATGCGCCATTTTTACATTTTTACAGCATTTTCATATAACATGAAATGAGTACGAAAAGCTCGCTGTGAAGTAATTGCATATTCATCAGTTTAAAAACAGTCTTAACAGCAAATGCACATTGTGCACCAGTCCAACCCATGTTCATAACTGATCTGACAAATAAAAATAAAAGACATTAGCTAGATGGAACTACCATTACCACTTTCTTAAATTCACTTGCACCACAGGTTAAAATGTGGAAGGCATTTCTGCTACTGCCTGTATTTCAGCGAAAGTGAAAAAGCACGATTGTGAGCGATTAGCAGGGACATAGTGTCGTATCAAAATCTTCTTGTAGAGAGTTGGTGTCCTTAAACTTAATTTCTTAACCTGTGATGATGATTTTAATTTTAATCATCATCATCATCATCATCATCATTCAATAGAATTCACCACAAAACAGACATTTCATATTCACATCAAATAAACCTTCAGCTATCATAAAGCTCGGTAGAACCAAGAGAAAAAGAAATAATTCTGACTATAACAACTCTTTCCCCACCCACTCCTCACCGTCTGTCCCTTTTCTTACACTCTCTTCCTTTGCTTCACCCCTTCCCAACAATAGACAGCGGAATTATGTGTGCATATGTAAAGATGCATGCCACTATATGTGCAAATATACGCATATATGTATGCGCGAGCGACAGCACATAGGCGCGCGTATTAACTTTCAAAAGCACACATACACACAAACAAAATCCCCCTTTAAACAAAAAATCAATCATATTAATTGGTCTTTTTTTGAAAATCTTTCACTCTTTTTGACGAATGGGTAAAGCATGAAACCCAGGGTCACATACACTATCATGTAATATATATATATATATATATTCATCATACAACGTATGAAAGCACGTGCGATACCCTGCCCTCATCAGCCGCCAACCAGGGTGATAAGGTGATAACACAGTTTCGGTAGGTCAAGGCGGCACTGCCACTCCTGGCGCTACCAAGCAGCTTTTGCCACCAGTCAGGGTATCTAAAAGATATATATATATATATATATATATATGCCAGATCAACTAAAAGCAGAAATTACATTGGACGTTTGTTCATCTTCATTTTTAGTGCAGTTTGTGATTTAAAAACGCGTTTACTTAACCCAGGGTCACATACACTACCATGTAATATATATATATATATATATATATATAGTGAAAAAAATGAGCAGATCAATGTAAAAACTTTTTTTTTCTAAACCAAAAAAGTGCTCAAAGGCTAGCCAGCAGAGTACCTAACATGAGTAAATGTTTTCTGACCGCTTCATGTTAGTCATATGTCTTTAAGTTTCATGTATTTGTAAAAAGAAGATACAATATTCAAATGAAACATGCATTTATTATAATCAATATATTAATTATATAATTATTATTATTAATGCTTATGAGATTTTCACACCAGCATTAGCTGACGGTTTTTCACTGGCGTCTCACTGAGAGCCAGTCTCCTCAAGTCTTCAGGACTCTTCTCAGTATTCTGGCCGTTCTCAATAATGTTGTTGTTTGGATAGTCTCCACTCGTCCGCCAACTTCCAAATCCTCCAGTCCCTTTAGTTACGGTACCAAAAGCACCAATCACAATTGCTTTTATTGTCCCCTTATAATAATTATTATTCATTTGAGAGTTTTTATTATTATTTACTTTACGAGTTTTTTTCTCACGAACGTTAAACTGGGGTTTGGGTGACCGTAAGTCTTCTTAAGTCTCCAGGACTCTTCTCAGTATTCTGACCGATATCAACAATGCAGTAGTTTGGATAGTTTCCACTTGTCCTCTTATTTCCAAGTCCTCTAGTCCTTGTACCAGTCCTTTGGTGACAGTATCAAGAGCACCAATTATAACTGGATTCACTGTCACCTTCATGTTCCACAGTTTTTTTTAAATTCCATAGCAAGGTCCTGGTACTTTTCTTACTTTTCGCTTTCTTTATATTTTACTTTGCGGCCAGCTAGGACAGCAAAGTCCACAATTCGGCAAGTTCTGTTTTGTTGATTATTTCTAGGTCTGGTTGTCAGGCTGAGATTAGGTAATCCCTCTGTATCTCAAAATCCCAAAGGAGTTTGTGGTCTCGTTCTCTAGGACAAATTTCGGGTTGTGCATATACCATATGGTCAAATTTAAACTTCTTGCACAATTCCCAGTTGATCACCTTGCCCACCCAGTCGTGTCTAGTAATATACTCTTTCTGTGCTAGTTTGCTGCATTCGCTTATGTGATTAATCGTTTTGTCTTTATCATCACACTGCTGTTTTTTTTTTTGTGTCTTATCAATTCTGGCTTTGATATGATTGGTCCTTATGACGTTGTTTGTGCTGATATTAGAAGAGATTCGATTTCTCTCCTGAGGTTTCTCTTTCTTAGCCACGTCCACGTTTTCTCGTGAGATGTCGCTTCTTAGTCGCTTAAAACGTCCATAGATTTGTTTTTCTTCCCATTTTTATTTTCTAGTTATTTCAGTTCTGTTGGTCCTCGTGTTGTCTGTATTATTTCTGGTGGTTGTCATCACTCTTCCCCCGCGCTTTTCTATGTAGTCCTCGAGTCATTGTATCGATGCGTCAATGCTGTCTTCAATGCTGGCAAAACCTCTTCCACTTTTCTTGACACATGTAGCCTGTCAACGTCACCCTGGGATGTAAAGCCTTATGCATGGCCATTAGTTTTCTTGTTGTCTGGTTCATTTATTTAAGTTCTTTTCTGGCACACTTCAAGAATAGTCCCGAATATCTTACGAAGGGGACAACCCAGGTATTTATCCCTTTCATAAGGTTCCTGTTATAGTTTTGTCTTGAGTAGTTTTTTCGTTCTCTATTATTATTATTATTATTATTATTATTATTTACTCATTAGAGTTTTTCACATCAGCGTTAGCTGATGGTCTTTCACTGGAGTTTAAGTGACAGCAAGTCTCCTCAAGTCTCCAGAACTCTTCTCGGTATTCGGGCCGTTCTCAATAATATAGTAGTTTGGATGGTCTCCACTCGGCTGCCAACTTCCAAGTCCTCCAGTCCCTTTACTAATCCTTTACTTACTGTTCCAAACGCACTATCCCTAGCAAGGTCGCGGTACTTATCCTTCTTTTCACATTCTTTCAGTTTTATTCTGTGGTCAGCCAGGACAGCAAAGTCGACAATTTTGCAAATTCTCTTTTTTTGTTGATTATTATTATTATTATTATTATTATAACCAGACATTGGTTTAGCGGTTAGAGTGTTCGCCAATGGCCCGGAAGACTTGGGTTCAGTCCCTGGTCAAGTCATACCAAAGACTCAAAAAATGGTAATTGATACCTCCTTGCTTAACACTCAGCATTATAAGATACGGATCAAGGGTAAAGTGGAGCAATCCAGGGAAAGGACTATCGCCCTCCCTTACACCTTGGTGTAGTAGCTATCAAAAAGGGAGCCTTCGGGTCACCCTCGACTATGGTCGCCAACTCTATTATTATTATTATTATTCACTTTTTGCGATTTTCTCTTACTCTCGATACTATTTTTTAATTTTTTCTTTCATCTCTAAGTGTAGGTTTCATTTTCTCCGAAAGTTCTAATTTTTTCTTTATTTGGCAGTTCCATTCCGTCCGTCATGTGTCGTTTCCCGCTTTTCATTATTAGCTTGGCACATTTTTCTTAATATTATTATTAATAGTTTACTCCTAGTGAGTTTTTCAAACCAGTATTAGATGGTGCTCTTTTACTGGAGTCTGAATGACAGCAAGTCCCCTCTGTTCTTCTCTGTATTCTAGCCAATATCAGCAATGCTGGCATCTAGATGGTTTCGATTCTCCCATCTATTTCCAGTTCCTCCCATCCAGGAAACCGTCATGAGTGCATTAGTTACAATTGGTATCACTGTCACCTTCATGTTACAGAGATTTTTTATCTATTCTCTGGCAAGATACAAATACGTGTCTCTCTTTTCGTTTTCTTTGATTTTCTTTTTCTTTGGTCCACCGCGAGGGCAAAGTCCACTATTTGGTAGGTGATTTTTTTTTGTTAGTATTCTGTAGGTCTGCTCCTCTGGATTAGGAGTAATCTGTTTGTATCTTAAAATTCTTAAGAATTTTGTGCGTTTCATTCTTGAAGACAGATTCTGATTTGTACATATATCATTTGGTAGTAAGGTCGAATATAAATTTTATACACAATTTCCTGTGGATCTCCTTTCCCACCCCGTTATGTCTGGTCTTACACTCTTTTGGGGCCAGTTTGCTGAATTCGCTTTTTATGTGATGAATCTTTTCTCCTTTATCACCACATAACCTGTACTTGCTATTCTATTTCTCCTTTTCTACAATTTGTTCTCATGGTGTTATTTTCTGTTGTTATTAGAATAGATTCGGTCTCTCTCTTAAAGTTTCCATCTCTTAGCTTTTTTCAGTGCTTCGCGTGTGATATTTTGTTAGTTTTTCACTTGAAATATCCACACAGTTGTTTTTCTTCACATTTCTGTTTCGTTCGTAATTATTATTGTTCTGTTAATCTTTATGTTATCAGTGCTGTTTCTGGTCGCTGTAATTAGTCTTTCTTTATTCTTTTTAATTTAGTTTTCGAGTCCTCGTATTGATGCATCCACGCTATCTTCCATGCTGACTATTCCTCTTCTTCCTTCTTTTCTTGACAAATATAGTCTGTCTATGTCATTTCTGGGATGTAAGACCCTGTGCATCGTTTTCAACTTTCTCGTTCTTTGGTCCATTTGTTCTTCTGTTGTCCGTTTGAAGGATGGTCTCTGAGGTCTTCTCGGGTCCATTTTAAGAGTAGTCCCGATTATCTTAAAGGAGGACAGATCAGGTTTTATCTCTTTGGTGTGATTCCAGCTGCAGAGCTTGGTTTCGGAAAGCTTTCTCATTCGTTTGAGATACCTTTTTATTATTTTTTCTTTCATCTCCACTTATTGATGATGTCCACCTCGAATATTTCCAAGCACTTTTAATTTTCCTTTTCTCCCGGCATTCTGATTCTTTCGTGATTTAGCAATTCTATTCTTTCAGTTTTTTAAAATCTTTTTTCCACTTCTCATGATGAGCAAGGCACATTTTTATGCCAAATTCCATTCGTAACTCCATTCCCAAAATTTTCTATTATTATTATTATTATTATTATTATTAACACGATCATTGTTGTTGTTGATGCTGTTATAGTTGTTATTTATTTTTGTTTATTTATTTTGTCTTAATTTTTATCTATTCTATTTTATTTCATTTTTATATTTTCTATCTTTATATATCTTTTTTATTAGTCTTTGGAGTCATCAGTTTTCACGTGGGTTAAAAGGAATTTATTTTCATGCCTACGTTTGGATATGAGTTCGGATCATTTATAGCTATATATGTATATCTATATCTATATATCAATAATAGCAAGAAAATTAATAGATTTTCTCCATTATAAATTTATTTCCCCAGTTTATCAACTGGCTCTTCAGATGGGATTTAAACAAATATGTTTCTTTTTAACCATTAACATCGGGAAATACCTTTCCCCTTAAGTAAAGTTGTCAAAGAGCTATAATTCAGATACACATATTTAGATAAAAAAGCACCCCCCAAAAACAATATATATATATATATATATATATATATATATTGAGCACTCTGGCGAAGGGATTGTCGGCCGTCACTCGCATAATGCAAAGCTCTTCGAAAGAATTGAGAACTCTGGTAGCCGATCGGGTATTAAAACGTAAACAAACGGACGCTTCTGCTGTTGCTACATAGATACCTTTAAAAAAATTCCCTTAACCAACGTAGTCCGCTTGTTGGCCGAGTGGTCTGAGACTTAGCCTAACGTAAAGTTGGATGGGTTTCGATCCCGGCTTCGAGCGCCCTGCGTGTCTAGCCACACTGAAGAGTTCTGATAGAACGAAACAGTCCGTCTATGGATGACAATATATATATATATATATATATATATCGGTTTAGAAAATCTTCCAATATATAATCGGTAAATATGTTAGCCCTTTATTTTATATAATCTATTTGGATTATTGTTTTAAGTCTATTAGCAGACTTAAATGATATAGTATATATATATATATATATATATATATATATATATATATATATATATCACAAATTGACTAATAAAAGCTTTTTTAGTGGGCATTATATTCTACTTTTAGGATCTATATAAGGATTAATTCCATATAAGCAAATAAGGGGTGTGCAATATGATTAAAGTCTAATAGTTATCTTCCTGAGAAGTTATAATGATAGGTGTCAGTAGGAACATCAAAATAAACTTTATGATACAAATTGAATCGAAAATTGCTTGTTTTTTTCTCTCAATCAGGCCATCTTAAACGTTTGTACGCCATCAAAATTTCGCTATGATGTGACATTTTTGTTGCGTAAAAGTACTATACAAAAATCATATCATTATAATATTGATGGCTGTTTTAGTACATGCAACTTCCTCTATTCGTGATTTGGCTACTGAAATCTTTGAGGCGGCCATTAACTTGAATACTATGAGAGTTTCGTTTGATCGGAGACGTTCGACCGGTTTTTTTTTGTCGGCGTTTATTGGCTTGATTGATTTTAATGCCTCAGCGGTGATATTGTCGTTTGTAATCGAAGTGCACAGTTCGATTGAACGAATGAGTGGCAGGGTGAGTCGGCTGTTCAGTTTGGTTGATTTAATTGTTTCTGCGATCAACAAGAGGTGAGCTACTTCGTTCGATTCCGGCTCGTCGCAACGAGATCTCGGCGGAGATCGGCAGGTTCGTTCTTCCGGTCCCTTTTGATATGCTTTCAGTATTTCTTTCCGGTCGTGACGTCAGAACTAAGTTGATATTAACTTTATGGCGGATGGTTATTTCTTAAATAATACCATATTGCTGAAGAAGGAGGAGAAAAAACTTCTCTCCATTCTCTTTCAAATCTATGAATTGGTGGGGCGCCTCGGGTGGTGTAATAATTAGCACGCTAAACTAACAGACCTTTACGAGTAAGTTCGAGTCTCATTGGGTGCCTCATTCATGCAGCCTTGTGCCACATCTAAGCAAAAAGTGTCATAAATTACTAACGGTCCAATAGCTTAGTGGGTAGAGTATTCACCAATGGCTCAGGAGACCGGGTTCAATCCCAGATCGATTCATATCAAAAACTAAAAAAATGGTACTTGATGCCGCATGGCTTAACACACAGCATTATAAGGTACTGATCAAGGGTAAAGTGGAGCAATCCAGGGAAAGGAGTAGCTCCCTGCCCTACACCTTGGTGTAGTAGCTATTGAGAAGGGAGCCTTCGGGTTGCCCTCGACTAAGCTCGCCAACATTGCTTACTTCATAAATTGTTTTAAAAGCTTTTCTTTAAGTATTGGGTGATTAAAAATGTTAGCATTCTTGTAGGTGCCTTCTTTAAGGTGTAATTTCAAACAGTCTCCACATGTTGATCATTCCTGGCAATATATTCTTGGAATCTTCTTCAGGTGATAAAAAATATCATTATTTCTAAGAGAATATTTTTTTTTAGAAAAGCAGGATTGGTATTTCGAAGACTACCTAGGGAAGATTCCAATAATGTGTTAACTAGGATGCGAAACAAGAGGAGATTTCAAAATTTGTATATCATAAAGGAACACTAAGAGAAATTTTAACTTTTTTTAAACACCCTGTATATCTCGGAATGTAACATAGGACCAACGTGTTGTGCTGTAAAGAAAGAAGTCCGCAGAAAAAGAAATATTCAAACTCGAAGGTAAGGGAAGAAAATATAGCAGTCGTTTATTATTCACTTAGGGCTATGATCGTTGCAACTCGAAAAGTTCATTTTAGTTACGTTCTTCTTCCTTCCTCTTGGTGGTGACGGCAGTGTGGGTGAGAGCTGGTTGTTGAAACACGACTGACAGATAGGTCGTAGCAGACTGGGTAGGACGGGTCGTGGCCTCGGAACCTTTTGACGTGCCTGTTTTGAAAGCTACCTTCAACTCTCCCAAAATCTTGTTTTCTTATATAGAGATTTTGGGGAACAAATCGAAGATCCCCGAATGTTCGATGACACCAGTGAAACTGCCGTGAAACACGTGATAATTTATCTGTGATTATTTTAAAATCATGTCTAACTTTGCAGGTCATTCTGCCCGCACGCGCTAGTCTCGTGACACCTTTACTGATTGACGACAGCGCCCGTCCGTAATATTACAGGAACAGTACAGTGGTTGACGTTTTAGTTTTTCAAATGAGTTGATTTCTCGGTAATCTGGGAGAAGACGGCCTCGTGCTAAATATGGGCAATTAAAAAATATTTGACTTTGATTCTACTCTCCCGGCAGGGACTACAGAATGGTAAAATCCGTCCAACGAGGCCACCCGTTGACTGTGAGTGGCAACCCATAATGCTTAAGGACAAGACTCAGGTGATGAAGCAGTCTTTGACCCGGCAACCAAAGCGTTCAAGTGACTTGCAATACGCCACTTTGGCCCTTCCTGGGCAAGACAGGTGGTCGGAGAGATCGTCTGGTAATGTCAAGCCCTAGAACCCATATGATTGTTCAAATTGCTCTTGATATGACATCATCATATTAACTATTCGGCCTAGCCTCCAACAGTCAGCTGCCCAGTCGGCTAGGGCTGTAGAAAACGCCAACTACATCTCTGCAGAGGTGTAAGACTTCCCCCACGAGTGTTCTGGATATGACACGAAGCAATCTGATGGTGAGGCTTAAGTAATGCTGGAGCTTTGGGGAATGGGGAGTACCTCTTCATTGCCATCGCTCCCATGTCCACTCTGGTCCGGAGTGGTAGCTCCTGAAAGGGTCCTGTCCACGGATCAAATAGAACTGTTTGACATTTAAACTCTGAGCAAACGAATGACTAATGTTAAATTGAATTGTTTGAAATAGAACTGTTTATCATTTAACTGTGTGTAAATAAATGACTGATGTCTAATTGAATTGTTGGTTATATATACTAGAAATATACTTTGAACCATTCAACTATATGCAAAAGAATAAGCTTGGGCTCGTTTAAAAACGTCACTATCAAAATGTGTTTAAAAATCATATTTAATATATATGTATAAAGAGAGTCTGGCAGTAAATAACCTATAATTGTTGACATGCTATAAAACTCAATTCAACCAAATCATGTATATTTGATATTTATGTATAAAAAAAATTTAGCATTAAATAACATACAATGATTGATATGCCATAAAACCAAACCAAACCAAATCCTATATATCAAATATATATGTATAAAGAAGATTTAGCATTAAATAACCTACAATGGTTTGTCTGCCATAAATCCCAACCAAACCAAATCCCATATATCAAATATATATGTATATAGAGGATTTTAGCATTAAAAAACCAACAATGGTTGATATGCCATAAAACCCAACCCAACCAAATCCTATATATCAAATATATATGTATAAAGAGGATTTAGCATTAAATAACCTACAATGGTTGATATGCCATAAAACCCAATCCAACCAAATCCTATATATTAAATATATATACGTATAAAGAGTATTTTAGCATTAAATAACCTACAATGGTTGATATGCCATAAAACCCAACCCAACCAAATCCTATATATCAAATATATATACGTATAAAGAGTATTTTAGCATTAAATAACCTACAGTGGTTGATATGCCATAAAACCCAACCCAACCAAATCCTATATATCAAATATATGTATAAAGAGGATTTAGCATTAAATAACCTACAGTGGTTGATATGCCATAAAACCCAACGCAACCAAATCCTATATATCAAATATATATGTATGAAGAGGATTTAGCATTAAATAACCCACAATGGTTGATATGCCATAAAACCCAACCAAACCAAATCCTATATATCAAATATATATGTATAAAGAGGATTTAGCATTAAATAACCTACAATGGTTGATATGCCATAAAACCCAACCCAACCAAATCCTATATATCAAATATATATGTATAAAGAGAAATTATCATTAAATAACCTACAATGGTTGATATGCCATAAAACCCAACCAAACTAAATCCTGTATATCAAATATATATGTATAAAGAGGATTTTAGCATTAGATAACCTACAATGGTTGATATGCCATAAAACCCAACCAAACCAAATCCTGTATATCAAATATATATGTATAAAGAAGATTTTAGCATTAGATAACCTACAATGGTTGATATGCCATAAAACCCAACCAAACTAAATCCTGTATATCAAATATATATGTATAAAGAAGATTTTAGCATTAGATAACCTACAATGGTTGATATGCCATAAAACCCAACCAAACCAAATCCTGTATATCAAATATATATGTATAAAGAAGATTTTAGCATTAGATAACCTACAAAGGTTGATATGCCATAAAACCCAACCAAACTAAATCCTGTATATCAAATATATATGTATAAAGAAGATTTTAGCATTAGATAACCTACAATGGTTGATATGTCATAAAACCAAGCCAAACCTAAGCATCGTACAGTCAATAGTCAGATTAAATAGCATGTAATCGTTTTAAATGAAAACATTTCAGACTTTATTGCTTTGAAATACACAAGTTTTGACTTGTCAGGAGAGATGAAAAGTTTGGAAAATTCATTTTATTATCTGTCATTTTGGGATTCGGACACGTATTTTAATTATTTCAAAAATCGTTAGTATAATTATTTTTCTTTATAATTATCTTGTTTTTTAATAAGAAAATTTTAAATTAGAATTTTAATACTTCCATTTGAATACATTTGTATGTCATATTAAAATGAGGTGATACAATTAACTTTTATGACAACAATTGCAAAAATAGGCATTACTAAAGCTACTGTTTCCCAAAATATCTAAACCAGTAAAACATTTAGACTTGGCTTCTGTTTGGTCGTCGTAAATGGTGCGTCTTATTTATATGGTGTATCCTATTTATTTGATGTGTCTTACGAAAATTATTTTCTAAAGTTTATTCACCAACATCAACCTCTACATTAATTTGGATGTAAAACGTTTGAAATTAAGGTGCATATGTAATATAAATAAGGATGATAATTAATTATATATAGGTAATAATTTTATTTGTATTGGTAAACTGTAAGATGGCTTGAAAACTTTGAATGGAAGTGTACGTCGCATGTGAAGGTCATATGCTGCAATTGTCGCATGTGTGGCAAGATTATTATGTTGACAGGTTGGTTTTGAAATCGTAGGTTAAAAACCGGATATTAGAAAAGTATACAAATTGAGGACATGGTGACTAGCTTAGGCGATGGCGTCACGTATGAAGGTTAAAAGCACGTATCATTAGAATGATTAGCTGATGAAATAATTAAGATTTTTTATTAGAAAAGATATTTTTTAATTCAGTGGCAGTTTGGGGCAGTCGCGTCGATAGTTCAGAGCAGAGGTTTGAAGTTGCAACAGCCCACTGGTTCGAGGGGGTCGGAGTCGGGTATTTATGTTCGTTCGTTTGGCACTCACGAGATTCTTAGCGTTTCTATGATACAAGTAATTCTTTTACTTTATCTTCCTTTCTCGTTTCGCGTCTGACGACGGCTATGAAATTGTTACAGTCAGTAATAAACTCTTTGGCATTCTGAAGTAACGAGTATAACACATATTAATAATCGAGATTGGGCAACGTTACACTAGAGTGAGGCAACGTTACACTAGTCTATCTGATCTTGTGGAGTTACATGCTTTCCATTTGGTGCCATGGTATTATTCATATAAAAGTTGAAATTAATAAAAACGATGCCAACCAAAAATATTTCATATATTTCAGCTATATAATTTCAAAGCGGTCCGCTAGATTTTCCAAAAGTTCCAAGAGGCCTACACGAAAAATCATTGTCCGACCTTTTCCTAAAGAGATGCAGTTTTCATAACCGACGGTCACGTCACTAGCGTGCCATGAGCTGAGTTAAGTGTAAGAAGTACAATCTGCGTCAGAATTCTGCTCCGCTAAGTCTACTATATAGATGTTGGGGTGTATCTCCTACAGATGGACTCGCCCTCATGTGACATATACCGACGAAGCTCTATTCTGCGCAGTCTCGGAGCAGTCTCGGCAAGCCGTTACCAAGAACGGTAATATTCATGATTGTAAGCCGAGGAGGGGTTTCTTCCAGTTATCGTTTATGTATATACTATTTTCTTTCAATATATTTCTTACCACTCATTTCCGAGACGTGTTATCATTTGAACCTCCCCTTGACCATACCAGATGTAATAGCGGGTCAGCTCATTATGACTCTGAAAAGCTTTACGAGTATCAAACTCCACCAGAATTGGTACCATGTAAACTAATATTATATCCTTTTTCTAGCAGAAAAGAAGCAATTAGCTTAGTTGTTAAAGCAGCTGATCTGTGTAACCAGGCTTCTTTGAAGTGAAAGGTGACGTGAGTTTGATTCTCACTGAGAACTTATTCCTTAACATTATATCCGATACGTTCTGTTCCTCGCAGTCATTGAAATGATTCAAGTGAGTTGAAATTTAAAAAAAATCAACTAAGATTAAAAACAAGTCAAAATTCTGCCAGTTTATTCGTTTTTTCTTTAATAAATTCTATTATATATATATATATATAGACATACATATATACATATACATATGTATATATATGCATATACATATATATATATATATAAATATATATATATACATATATATATACATATACATATATATATACATATATATATACACATATATATATACATATACATATATACATACATATATATATACACACATATATATATATACACACACACACACACACACACATATATATATATATATATATATATATATATATATGTGTGGGTGTGTAATTTCTTGTTGGTTCGATGAGAGAAAAATTAATACTTTAAAATAAATAAAGGTCCACAAGGGGATTTGTTTTTAAATCATTTTTTTTCAACACATGTTTCTGACTTTTTTTTAATTTGAAAATAGTTTTTGAAATGAGAAATCATCATCATCATCATCACACAGAGAATGGTTGGAAAAACTCCGAATCATTAAACATTGATATATTATTCATGTATGAATATATCCTTTAAATATATCTTTCTTATACTCACACACACACGTGTACAAACATACACATACAACCACTCAGGGAGGAAGATTGGCGGTCAGTCTAAATTCGTGGCATATCAGTTGTCATGGATTATTTGGGGAGAAAGGAGTAATAAAGAAGAACAAGAAAACCCTGAAAATATACATTTACTTTCTGAAAACGGCAAAAACGTCAGAAACACGTGTTGAAGAAAAATTAGAAATTACAAACAAATTTCCTTGTGGACCTTTTTTTATTTTGATGTATATATATATATATATATATTAGATTATTCACCTTTTTCTTTGGTAAAATTATAATCTACGTATCGAATTGTACAAGAAACGACGATAAAATCAATGTTTAATTTTTTTCCACTAAATTTACTATGTATATCATTAAGTCAGGGACGTTTTAAAGTCTTATTCTCCGCCAATTCTTCG
Source organism: Sepioteuthis lessoniana (assembly GCA_963585895.1). Classification (NCBI taxonomy): domain Eukaryota; kingdom Metazoa; phylum Mollusca; class Cephalopoda; order Myopsida; family Loliginidae; genus Sepioteuthis; species Sepioteuthis lessoniana. The sequence continues at coordinate 14,291,505 of OY757922.1, forward strand.
AATCCGCCATTTTCTTCTGTTGGATTTGAAATGAAGCATCGTCAACTATCATTATGATAATTTCTTTGGCTTCTTTGTTTTAATGACATATAAACCTTTGCGGTTTATTTAAAGCCAAAGCAATCTTTGTACAAAGATAGTGAACGTAATATTTAACCCAGAGCTGGTGGTGGGGGGATAAAGAAGTTCATATCATTCCCAAGAGTATTGGGTCCGAAAGTGAACCGAATCGCGTGAATGGAGATCGAACTCGCTTACTGCCATGTTAGAGTCTTGCACTTAAGCCACGATGCCATAAGAGCTTCCGTCCATCTTTATAGATAATTTTGACTTACGATGTGCATACAATAGGTTTCCAGACTTTTTTCGTATGGGCAGTTAAAATTGTCGTAGACTCTTGAAAATTCACTATGTTATTGCTATATATGTTATGAGATGACTGACCAATTTTTCTGATTTCAGGTTCAAATCAACAGCTACTGCAGCAATTGGAATACACCCTACTAAAGACTAATTGTCACAGATGGTGAATTTCAAAAATGCAATCTGACACTTTAGAAGAACGATATGCTATAAAATTGTGTTTTAAACTTGGAAAAAATGCCACAGAAACGTATGTAATGCTTTTGGACCGTCTTGCATGAATCGAGCATCAGTTTTTTAGTGGCATAAGAGATTCAAGGAAGGCATGGAGTCTGTGAGGGATGATGAGAGGTGTTGGAGGAGTAAGGAAGTCAATAGACCAGAGTTGATAGGCCAAAGGTTTAGGGTTAGGGTTACTAAGTTGAGTTTTTAAGAGAATTCAGCTAGAGATTCCGTTGGAAGAGGCCAGCACTCTTCAAATCGAGTCAGTGGCATTTCCACCAGGACAATGCACCAGTCAACAACTCCATCCTTGTCACATACTATTTGACCAATATGGGAATCAAGACAGTTCCTCAGTCTCCCTATAGTCGAGACCTTGCTCCCTGTGACTTTTGTTTATTCCCTAAGCTCAGAGGCTGTCGTTATAAGACAATTGAGGAGATGAAAGAGGCTGTGACGAAGGTCATTAACACGCTCACACAAGAGGACTTCTATGGGGCCTTCCAGAAGTTTTTGGAACGGTACAACAAGTGTGTTGCAGCCGTAGGAGATGACTTCGAAGGGGACTAGAGTTTCATGTGTGTACTATCAATAAAAGTGCCTCTACAAAAAAAGTCTGGAAACTTATCGTATGCACCTCGTATTTTCTTTTATCTTTTCATTATTTTATTTTATCTAAAATTGTTTCTTATCGCACCTTAATTTGCTCATCGTTCATACAATAATGAGAAACAGCGCATTTTGTTGACAAAAGTTAAGCTGAATTGGGAAAGCAGTCAGGTTTCACCAGGTCAGAAGGAGATGCGAGTTCGAATCTCTCTGAGAGCTTATATTCTATTATAATCTCCGATACTCGCTGTTAGAGAAATGTAGACTAAAATGATTTGGTTTGGTTTGGTTTCTTTGTTTAATGGCATATCAACCTTTGTAGGTCATTCAATGCCAAAGCCATTCTCCTAGAAGAACGGTACTGGCACGATTTAACACATAGCCGGGAGGATAAGGGGGTTCATACCTTTCCCAAGGGTATTTGCCCGAATGTGAACGTAATAGCGCGACTGGAGTACGAACTCGCGTACTACGATTTTACAGTCCATCGCTTTAACCATTATACCACTGGGACACCCCCCAGACTGAAATGAGTTGTGATAAAACAACAACAACAACAAAAAAAGCAGCTTATTGTAAAAGACGAAAGAAGATACTGTTCAAAATCAATGATAACAACAGCAAGAGTCAAAGATATTTGTTAAAAAGAGTAATCTTTCGCTTTTTTTTTTCTGAATGGAAGACTGTTGAACAATCGTTTTCAATTCCTATCTTTCAAGAACGTCTTTTTTTATGGCAGATAATGACCAGATTGAGACACGGATCAATGTCTCATTTATTCGAGACGTCATTTGACTAAGAGAGTCGATTGAACCTTCACTAAGTATTCAGTTGTGATGGGAGTTTGAGGGAATCTAGTCGGATTTATTTGTTTCCTTTCTGATAGACAGAGTCCGAGAGTAATGGGAGAAAAATGGCCTCTCAATTGTCTTTTCATTGGACAATATAAGTGGAAATAATGAATACAAATTGCGCGGCTGATTGGTATATCGAGTCACGTGATCACAATCTGTCACTCGTACACGATTTGCAGAAATGTCGGACGCTCAGAAGAAACAGACACACGAACACACGCAAATACACAACGCTCGCTAAAAGCATTGTTCATATTAGATCCTTTCGGACTCCTTCCTTTTTGATACACATTCATATATACATACATTTTAACACGCACACATACACCCCCCATATATATATATATATATATATATATATATATATATATATATATATATATATATATCGGTCACATTAGGATTATATATTTATTTCCATCCTGTTATGGGTATTGATAAATATCATTAACACCAAAACTAACAGCACTTCTTCAGATCCAATTGATAATTTAAATGACATACAGAATAGACACAGGAGGGAAGGGTGGGAGGGGGTAGAAGAAGGCTGAAGAGTTACCTCCCCGTTTACCCACCTCCGGTTTATATTCTTTATTTTTTTACTAAAAAAAAAGATTATTACTGGTTGGAATCACTGTAAATTAAATTTTAATTTTTTATTCTAATTATATTTCAACGTAAAACTCCAGATTTAATAATAATTTAGGGAAGTACGACATTCCCTAATTACCTTACGTAAGTATCCAGTATTACTTATCTTAAATTAATTTCAAATATTGGTATTTATCAATATCCATAACAGGATGGAAATAAATTTATAATCCTAATGTGACCGATTTTTGTTTTTCTAAAAGAAATCATTGCTCTGTGATGTTAGTTACATTGAGCTCTTTACCTGGAAAATTTTAAATGTTCATAGTGGAATGAATTTGTCCTGACGGAATTATTCCCGACTCCAGTTTATCTGGACTGAATAATATATATATATATATATATATATATATATATATATATATATATATATATATATAGCGTTCCGGGTGTTATATTGGAAGCTTCTTATTTTGGATAAGACATATTGCTCTTCTTCGGTCCAAACGTTGTTACATCTTCTCTAGACTCTCTATTCTCTTCGCTGGGATGAATAACAAATGCTAAGTCTTTTCTCGTAGATACACATAAATTCATTAATTTTAATTTGATAATTGACTCGGTTAAGAGCAGCGGACCACAGATTGAAAATGACGTCTTCGACCATCAGATGCTAGTGGAACCCGGATCACTCTAAACGACATACAAATTATACCGGAAGTTGTTCTCCGTGTCTGACGCGCTGGAAAACGATTTCAAACTCTAGTCGCGCTTTTAAATTCGATTTCAAACTTTTTTTTCGTATGGGCACTTTTATTGATAGTACACACATGAAACTCTTGTCCCCTTCGAAGTAATCTCCTCCGGCTGCAATGCACTTGTACCGTTCCAACAACTTCTGGAAGGCCCCACGGAAGTCCTCTTGTGTGAGCGTGTCAATGACCTTTGTCACAGCCTCTTTCATCTCCTCAATCGTCTCATAACGACAGCCTGTGAGCTTACGGAATTAGCAAAAGTCACAGGGAACAAGGTCTGGACTGTAGGGAGGCTGAGGAACTGTCTTGATTCCCATATTGGTCAAATAGCCTGTGATAATAATGCAGTTGTGGACTGGTGTATTGTCCTGGTGGAAATGCCACTGACCCGATTTGAAGAGTGCAAGCCTCTTCCAAAGGAATCTCTTCCGGAACTACCTTAAAACCTCAACATAGTAACCCTAACCCTAACCCTTTGGCCAATCAACTCTGGTCTGTTGACTTCCTTACTCCTCCAACACCTCTCATCATCCCTCAAAGACTCCCTTGAATATCTTATGTCACTAAAAAACTGATGCTCGATTCCTGCAAGATGGTCGAAAAGCAGTCTGAAGCATTCCATACGTTTCTGTGGCATTTTTTCCAAGTTTAAAACACAATTTTATTGCATATCGTTCTTGTAAAGTGTCCTCACGTCCAGATTGCATTTTTAAAATTCACCAGCCGTGACAATCAGGCTTTAGTAGGGTATATTCCAATTGCTGCTGTAGCTGTTGATTTGAACCTGAAATCACAAAAATTGGTCTGTCAACTCATAAGATGTATAGCAATAACATACTGAATTCTCAAGAGTCTACAACAATCTTAAATGCTTGTACAAAATAGTCTGGAAACTTATCGAAGGCACCACGTATAAACTCCTATATCCTCCCAGTTATAGGTTAAACAGTACGACTACTGTTCTTCTACAAGGAAGGCCTTAGCTTTAAATTGTCCACGAGAGTTGAAATGGCATTAAACAAATAATCCAAACCAAATCATATCAGATATAAAATATATTAGTATGCATTAAGCAAACGCAAAGACACATATAAGAAAATAACTTCAATATTTTTTTCTTGGATCGAAAGCCTATAAGTAAATAAAAAATGTAAATTTGTATATGAAATAATTCGTGGGCACCTCATGGGTGTAATGGTTAACAAGCTGGATTGGCAGACCATTTTTAGTCAGTTCAATACTCACAGGGAGTCTCACACTTCTGGCCTTGAGCCACAGCTAAGGTAAATTTACCAAATAACTATATAAAAAATCGTTGAATCAAAAGATGTATGAATCCACTATTTCTGTGTGCTGGATATGACACTAGACTGAATCTGATGATAAGGCTCCGGTCTCAGAGCTTTTGGGAACGTGGAGCACCTCTTCATTACGATTACTCCCAGGTCCACTCTGATCAAGATTGGCTGTATCTGTTAGGGTCCCATCTATGGATCGAATAGAACTTGTTTTCTGGGTATGACCCTAAACTGCATCCTATTATGAGGTTCCAGATTTGGAGCTGTGGATAGTGTGGAGTACTCTTTGCCATTACTCCCAGGTCCACTCTGATCAAGATTGGCTGTATCTGTTAGGGTCCCATCTATGGATCGAATAGAACTTGTTTTCTGGGTATGACCCTAAACTGCATCCTATTATGAGGTTCCAGATTTGGAGCTGTGGATAGTGTGGAGTACTCTTTGCCATTACTCCCAGGTATACTCTGACTCGGATTGGCTGTACCTATTAGGGTCCCATCTATGGGTTGAGTTGTTCTGTTTGAAAATTATTTCTATTTGATAGAAATATCTGGTATCATGTAACCGTGTAAAAAAAAAACTGTTAAGAAAATATGCAATGTAAATATTAATATACGTAGTTCCCTGAACACCAGAGAGGTTGACATGCCATTAAAAAATAAATCCACCATATACCCCTGCCTATGAGTAATTAGTAGAACGAGACTCTTTACTTTTGGTAAGGCAACCTATCTATGAAAAGGAAAACTCTAAATTTAAACCAAATGACCTCCACTTAAAAATTGGCCTTGTGTCAGATCTTACCCGTAGCGAAGTGGTTGGATAAGTACAATTACATTTTTAATTACAGAGGTATTGCATTTTTATTTTTAGTTTACATACACATTGCAGCACACACACACACACACACACACACACACACATATATATATATATAAGTAAAGTTGGCAACTTTTATTAGCTACTACACCGAGGTGTAGGAGAATGCGCTCCTTCCTTCCTTGGATTGTTCCACTTTATCCTTGATCTGTAACTTATAATGCAGAGTGTTAAGCCATGTGGCATCAGGTACCATTTTTTGAGTCTTTGGTATGACTCGACCTAGGATTGAACCCCAGTCTTCCGGGTCATCGGTGAACACACTACCCGCTAGGGCAATAGGCTGGTGTGGTCGTATTGTCAAGAAACAAACAGTCATTAAGCGCCGTGGGCTCTATGTCTACACTATCTATCTATCTATCTATCTATCTATCTATCTACACGTTTGCAATTCAAGAGAGTCTAGTATTTTCTAAATATGAATGTTAATTTTGATTAATCTCAAATCAATGCATAGAATGCACGTCAGAGAGAGTGGGAGTGAGAGAGAGATAGAAAAACAGAGAGAGGTAGAGAGAAATAAAGAGAGAGAGAGAGAGAGAGAGAGAGATGGAAAAAAGAGACGGATAGAAAAACTGAGGAAGGGAGAAAGAAAGAGAGAAAGAGATAAAGAGATGGAAAGAAGAGAGAGCTGGAAAATTGAGAGAGAGAGAGAGAGAAGTCAGAGAGTGAGGGAGAGAGAGAGAGAGAGAGAGAAAAAAGAGAGAGCTGGGAAAACTGAGAGAGAGAGCGAGAGAGATAGAGTGGGAGGGAAAGAGAGAAAGATGGAAAAAGAGAGAGATAGAAAAACTGAGAGAGAGCGAGTGTGTGTGTGTGTGTGTGTGTGTGTGTGTGTGAGAGAGAGAGAGAGAGAGAGAGAGAGACTACCAGATGCTGTTCTTGCCCAAAGGTGACTTAGTAAAGTAAAAAATAAAGTCGTTAAATCATAAATCCCCCATACTTTTCTTTATTACCTCTTTTGAATAAGATGACCAGATAAAAAAATATAAAAAGAAGTTTACTAACCTGAAGCAAAGAAATCAAGTCATACTTAATTTTTTTTTTTTAAGTTTTTTTTTTAATGTCAGAATAAACTTTTGTTGATTCTGTTTTTTTTTTTTTTTGTTTTTTTTTCGCCCACCCGTTTAACTGCCTACAACACTTTGCTATGATTTTATGTTTGACAGCAGTTTGGGCAGGAACTACGTAAATGTCTGGATGAACCTTATGAAGGAAATTTCAAAGGCTCCCCCGGGGTAATGACTGTCTACAGATTAAACAATTCAGTAAAAAAAGAAAAAAAAATTGTTTAGAAGACAAAAAGTGTGTCGTAAACTATAAAAACAAATCACAGAAAGAAATATCCTTTACGTCTATAGAATATGACAATTTAATACTTTTTGTCTGAATTTCTGGCATGAGAAATATCATTATTATACACTGGTAGACCTAATATAGTGTCTTGATCTTGTTTCATTTTCGCCTTTAGAATACAATGATTGTAGCCCCCGCAGAGGAGTAAGACCCCCCCCATCCCCTAAAAAAATGAGTGTCTTGGATAATAGTACTAGACTGCATTTGGTGGTAAAGTTCTGGTTCTAGACATCTTAGTAGTGTACAGTACACCTTCATATTAAATACTCCCAGGTCAACTCTGACTAGGATTGGTAGCATCTGTGATGGTCCTATTTGTAGTTCTAATAGATCTGTTTAAAAATTATTTGCATTTGATGGAACCGTACGCAAAACAACCTGCAAAAACAAACCAAACATCTCTTAAAAACAACCACACAAAAAATGAGAATTTGAACGAACAATGAACGCAAATCCCTAGTCTCTAGGCATAAAATAATCCTAGATAGGTTGATATGTCGTTAAAAATCAACTAATCAGTCACCTATATATATATTATTAATTTTAGTTGTCTAAATTTCTGAGACGAGGCTTGTTGATATTTATCATTAAGGTTTTTCGGACTATTGTCTTCATGTTTATTGTTATTTCCACAACGTTTCGACCGATATGTCCTCCGGCCTTCTTCAGGTGTTTGTCGAACTCGGGAACCTTCACGGAACTTCGAACAACGCCTGTTCTGATTCCGTTAGCCATAACCGGGTACAAGTGTTCAGTATTCCTGTATATTACTCGCCTGTAGTGAGGATTGAACCTTTGAAGCTCAAGGAACCAACACCTATAACCGTTACGCCATGTGTCCTGCTGGACAACTCAGAATGAATTTTTTGGGTATTATAAACTTAATGTTCTTACTTTAGCTAGAATTATAACTATTATGTATGATTTTTTACCTGTGCTCATATTCAGATTTTTTAAAAAATTATTTTTGTTTACAGAGTTTTAGTATCGTAGAGTTTGGTAATAAATAATACATAATTATATTCATTTTTATCATATAATGTCCCTGTAGAAATAATGAACTACGGGTATATTTGACTTAGGAAAATATTAGATTAAATAATTTTTTTCTTTTACGTGTGTTGTTAGTTGTCGTGATTATCTATCTATCTATCTATCTCAGTCTGTTCATATAGTTATCATATTGTTATGATGTATTCTATCCCCTAAAGAACAATACAACATCCAGTTGGTGCCTACGTAGCATAATGGTCACCAGAATATCTTTCGCACACCAGTTTACTAGTTCACATAATTCGATATTCACTGTGTGCCTTATTACTCTGACCTTGTGCCAGATTCAGTTGGGCTGAGTAAAAAAAAAACAAAAAAAAAAAACTCTTAATAATGTAAACCGAACAATTTTCCAAGTGTAAATAGTAAATGATCTAATCTCGGAGACCAAATCGCTTGTATAGTGAGTGTGATCTTCACTGAGTGTCAGCTAATCTTGTCTAGATTGTCTTGACCATGATGAGTTTAGTAAATGATTTTTTTTTATTTATACACGGCAATAATTGGCAAAACTCATCTCACGAAATAATTAGTATAGTGAGTTCGATACACACTGTGTGCTTCATACTTCGGTCTCGTACCAAATGTAAGCTATGACTGTTTTTTGGGGAGGAGGGTTTACAAGCATGGCGTAATAGATAGCGAATTCGATGTACACTGGTTGCCCCATACTTCGATCTTGCACCAAATCTAATCTATGCTTATTTCTTTGGCGGAGGTGGGGGGTGGTTACACGCACGGTGTAATAGATAGAGAGTTCGATACAAACTGGGTGGCTTATAATTATGGCCTTGTGCAATGCCGAGGTTTGAAAAAGACCATAAATGTGGTCTTGTATTTATTTGCTCAACCACTTCACCATAAGCAACATGCGACACATATTCAATCTCTAAGCTGGGTTGAATTCAGTTTTTCTTCTCCTTGACTAGTTGTCTAACCAAAGCTAAATAACCCAATTTGATCAACTATTTACCCATAGCTGGATTCATCATCATCATCATCATCATGTCGTGCCGCTAGCACGGATATCCCTGATCATCTATCGCCACTTTTCCCTATCGTTCATCGCCTCTGGCAGGTCTTCAGGGCTACATCTCGTATCATCATAGAGCTGCTGTATGTATGTTCTAGGCTTTTCCTTAAGGCAATTGTGCGAAGAGAAATTCAATCAGCCACGTCCAGGATTTGAGCCGAAATACCCATTTTTTAAAGCGCGCTTCTTATAAAGCTTTGATACCCCCCGCCCAAATTCTATATCTCTTATATATACATATATGGTTTGGTTTGGTTTCTTTGTTTAATGGCATATCAACCTTTGCATGTTATTTAATACCAAAGCCATTCTTCTAGAAGGACAGTAATGGTACTATTTAACCCATAGCTAGGAGGATAAGGGGTTCATATATATATATATATATATATGTATATATATATATATATATTGTTTCGCTCGTTTGCCACTTAGAATCTCCTAATATGTCTGATTATGTGTTTGCGTATGTGCATTATCATTTATATATGAGAGTAAATGTTTACACGTGCTTGTGTGTGTGTGTGTGATTTCGTATTTGTATAATCAGTAAATATCACACAGCAGGTCGTGTCGAGCTGGTCTCGTAGACCATTGACAGTGAGTTGGACCTTAATTATCCGTATATAAAAGCTCAGTCATTTGTCAATGATGTCAATTTATTAGTACGGTCAGATGTTGTTTTTTTTTTTTATCAAACAAACGACGAAATATAAAACCTTTTTTCCGAACGGTCAGTTCGTCTCGGACACAGATGTAATGGCACTTTTCAAAAATGAACCGATAATGAAAGCAAATGGACAGATTATCCGGAAGTGATTAGCCGACGAAACGGAAGTGAAGAATGGGAAAATCGCTGATGCAGAAAAGCTAGAAGATATTTCCGGTATCTTTCCGCTGGTCACTCGCAATTCGACCATATTTTATCCGGGGATCGTACCACTGCAGTTAAACTGTCAGACCGTCTGGCCACGAACAAAGGATGTGTTTAAATGACAAACAATTCTATTTGCCTATCTCTTATTGTGTGCAGTCGACCTCACAGTTCTCTTCTGTATATTTCTGTGTGTGTGTGTGTGTGCGCGTGTGCACGCGCGTGTATGTCAGTATGTTGATTTTACGACATGTAAATAACCCCTTGTGAAGTTATTTAATGCAGAAGTCAGTCTTGTCTTTTTTCATGCAATTATATGGTTTCAAGTATCTAATAATAATCCTTAGTAAAACATTTATAGCTTCAAGTATCTATTCCTAATACAGATGATTTATATTATATACAATCATGCACTCAGGTAATTTTTCCTATTTAATAATATCGGTGCAAACATAGGTGTCCGTGGTGTAATGGTTATCGTCGTAGGAAATGGACACAGTGACACGATTTCAAATCCTGGACGAGGCTGATTGCATTTCACGTAGCACTAATACCCTTGGGAAAGGTAGGAATCCGATTATTCTCCCTCCAGCTATGGGTAAATAGTAGGATAGACTGATTTCTTCAGCCTTGGTGAGGCAACTAGTTTAGGAGAAGGAAAACTCTGAATTCAAACCTGTTAAACTCCGCTTAAAAATTGACCTTGTGTCATATTCTTCCCGAGTGGAGGGGTTGGTAAATAGGTTATAGGGTATCAAGTATTCCTATCTGATACAAATAATTTGCACATATTTATATAGTTTCAAGTATTCTTATCCAATACTAATAATTTTCAGAGAAATTTTTTTATTTATCTAAATTTCTGAGATGAAACTAGACCGGACCATTGACTTAATGAATAGAGTGTTCGCCAAAGGTCGAGAAGATCGGGGTTCAATCCCAGTCGAGTCATACCAAAGACTCAAAAAATCGTACTTGATGCTACCTTACTTAACACTCAGTATTATAAGGTATGGATCAAGGATAAAGTGGAGCGATCCAGGAGAATGGAGTAGCGCCCTCCCCTACACCTCAGTGTAGTAGCTATTGAAAAGAGAGCTTTTGGGTCACCCTCGACGAAGGTCGCCAACTTCACTTGACTTATAATATTCGGACTATTGCCTTTATCTTTAGCAGGACCCATGGCCCAACGCAAGTGGACGTTTGGTTGAGAAGTGCTTCTACGTGAAATCAACTGGAGATTGCTGGTTCAATCCCACCCACAGGTAAAATAAAAAAGAATATTTACCATAGCTTGTGTCCGGTTATGGTTAATGAAAGGAGAATAATCCCCTAACCCGTGAATTGAATAAAGGGTGCTGCTCAAAGTCCTGTATGGGCTCCATGAAAAACCTGAAGAAGGCCGGAGGACGCATCAGCCGAAACGTTGCGAATATTACAATGAAGACGAAGAAAATAGTTCTAATTCGCTAAGTTATAAACAACATCTATTTACTCCATAGATGGGACCTTAACAGGTATTACCATTCAGAGTTAGAGTGGACCTGGGAGTAATGGTAACACAACGAGTAAAATAATATCGGAGAGCTGAAAAAATTAGTGGAATATGAAAGAGACAGTGATACCATTCGAACATTGAACAGTTCTAAATAATCTGGAAAGGAGATTCGATTAACTGAAGATTAGAACAGTTCTCAATAATCTGGAAAGGTGATTTGATTAATCGGAGATTAGAACAGTTATCAATAATCTGGAAAGGAGATTCGATTAACCGGAGATTAGAACAGTTCTCAATAATCTGGAAAGGAGATTTGATTAACCGGAGATTAGAACAGTTCTCAATAATTTGGAAAGGAGATTCGATTAACCGGAGATTAGAACAGTTCTCAATAATCTGGAAAGGAGATCCGATTAACAGGAGATTAGAACAGTTTTCAATAATCTGGAAAGGAGATTCGATTAACCGGAGATTAGAACAGTTCTCAATAATCTGGAAAGGAGATTCGATTAACCGGAGGTTAGAAGAATTTAAATTATTCAAACTAAAGCATTGTTAAGATCAGCAAGAATATTGAGGAGAGTCCTGGGGGACCTGAGGAGACTTGCTGTCATTCAGATTTCAGTAAAAAAAAAAAAAAACACCAGTAGAACTGGTAAGAAAAACTCGCTATAATAATCTGCCTTTTTTCTTTCTCTTCAACAAAAAGCTACTCAATAAATTTGGCGGGAAAATACGCAAGGATCACAAGTGAAAAACTGGACCAATTCAAAGACCTTGCCCGAATACTGACGCGTTTGTGGAAGGTGACGTTGATTGCAATCATTGTTGGAATCTACGGAACAATCTCCAAGCATCTAAAAAAGAGAATGGGTAAACAGGAGCTCAAAGAGAGAATCGATAGCATTCAGACCAAAGCACTGTTAAAATAAACTGGAATACTGAGAAGAGTCCTGGAGATCTGTGGAGACTTATTGTCATTCAGACTTCAGTGAAAAACCACCTGTTAGGGCTGCTGTGAAAAATTCGGTTTGAACAAAATGATTATTATAATCTTTCTTTCTTTCTTTCTTTCTCTTTTTATGTCTTCATTATTTTATTTTTTTTCCTACTTTCTATGCTATTGCCCTCGTTTCCATTCTTTTTCATTGGATATTTTGGGCCTTTACTGTTCTGCCTAAAGTATTCGTATTATTTTGTTTGTCGCTTTTTCTGCTTTATGATTGAATTGTGTTTTTCTGTCATTCAAATCATTTTCTTTCTTATTTCTTATGATCTTCTTTCGCTTCATTTATTGTTTCTTTACTTTTCATTTTCACTGGGAATCGTTTGATATGATTGCCGGAATTTTTCAAGACTCAAACATTTACCAGTTTTAAACAACTAATTTATTATTGAATAACATCTATCTATCTATCTATCTATCTATCTATCTATCTATCTATCTTATTCCATTTATACCTGTCTCTCTCTCTAACCATATCTCTTTGCATCGATCTCATTCTGTTCATCACACACACACACACACACACACACACACACACACACACACACACACACACACACACACACACACTCTCTCTCTCTCTCTCTCTCTCTCTCTATATATATATATATATATATATGTATCTACCGATCTATCTCATTCTATTCATATCTTTCTCTCTCTATCCATCTATCTATTGATCTCATTCAGTACATCTGTCTCTGTCTCTGTCTCTCTTTCTATATATATATATATATATATAGAGAGAGAGAGAGAGAGAGATCATTCTGTTCACCTCTCACTCTCTCATTTATCTCATTCGGTTCATCTGTCTGTCTGTCTGTCTGTCTGTCAGTCTCTATTTCATTCTGTTCATATCTATCTATCTATCTATCTATCTATCTATCTATCTATCTATCTATCTATCTCATTCTGTTCATCTCTCTCTCTCTCTCTCTCTCTCTCCGTCTATCAATCTCATTCTATATATATATATATATATATATATATATCCATCTATTTCTACCGGTCCTGATCTATCTATCTATCCATCTATCATTGTAAAATGGGAGATGCTTAAAATGAAAAAAAGAAATACGAAAAACAATAGAAGGAACAGAATTGTCTAATCTTGAAAGTGTCTTAGACTTCATCGAAAAACTACCAGTTAAACTTGATGTAAAATCTCGCATAGATTTGTTTTGCTTTGATTTTATGGCGTATCAACCAGTATAAATTAAAGTAAAGTTGGTGACCGTAGTCAAGGGTGACCAGAAGTCTCCCTTTTCAATAGCTACTACATCAAGGTGTAGGGGAGGGCGCTACTCCTTTCCCTGGATGGCTCCACTTTACCCTTGATCCTTACCTTATAATTCTGAGTGTTAAGCAAGGTAGCATCAAGTACCATTTTTTGAGTCTTTGGTATGACGACCTGGAATTGAACCCAGGTCTCCCGGGCCATTGGCGAACACTCTAACCATTATGCCAATGTCCGGTATCAACCAGTATAGTTCATCTAATACCAAATCCTATTTATACATATCATATATGATTTTTAAACACATAGCTTGTAGGTATTATTTTTTAAACAGAGAGAGAGAGAGAGAGAGAGAGAGAGAGAGAGAGAGAGAGAGCCATAGGAATCTATGCTGTCGATACGCTTTGGTAATGTTGATGATGATATATAATAATATTATCAACAAGAGTCTTTAGACAAAATTAAGTCATATTTGTAGAAAAGATCGGTAAAAAACGAAAATACTTCGGATACTCTAATAGTTGAGAAAACTTCTATTTGATTCATTTAAAAAAAATATTTATTTCCCTCTATGATTGTAATGTTATATTGAGATATATAAGATGTTTTTTTTCTCGTTCGTGACGATAATGTTAAAATCGAAAATAATAGTGAAAAAAATTAAGAGTCTTACAATCCGTGTTTCTCTTAAGCACGTTGCAAACACTGGTTGATACGCAGAAAATAAGTTGTTAAAAATCGATATAAATAGACTAATCGATTTAAAACGTGACATGGGCGTTAAAAAGTCACAGTTTAATTTTGCTTCTAAAAAAAAAAAAAGAAATGAAAAACTAGAAGAAATAATTAGATGTTTAAAATACACCCCGAAATTGGGGGGTAAGTGGTTTGATGAAATGATATAATTAATGTTAATCAATGGCATATTAAAAAGACCAAGTCAAATGTATAATGGTAAAAATCTCAAATTAACAAAAAAAAAAAAAAAAAGGGAAAATAGCAACAATGAAGGAAACAACGGAAGGAATGAAAACAAAAAATATTTATCTATTTACATTTTTTTCCCGCCAATCTCCGTTGCCTCGGACGCCATTTTGATTGCAGATCAGTTCTTGAGGACAATGAGACTTTTAATGGCACTGTGTTATTTTACACTGCTTATTTTAAAATGGAAAACGAATCGAACTCCGTATGCCTAGAGTAAACATATATGGACATATCCCTGTAAATTGATCTACTTTTCTTTCTTTCTTTCTTTCTTTCTTTCAGCCGGTTTTCTCTCTATCAATCTCAGTCTGTTTGTCTGTCTGTCTCTCACTATATCAGCCTGATCTATGTATCTATCTATCTATCTAAATCAGCCTGTTCTATCAATCTTGGTCCAGTCGGCTGGAGCACTAGAATATACCGACTACATTTTTGTAAAAGGGTAAGACTTCTCCAACGAGTGTTCTGGATATGGTACTTAATAATATGATGGTGAGGCTCCAGTAACGCTGGAGCTTTGGTGAATGCGGGGTAATACTTTATTGCCATCGCTCCCAGGTCCACTTTGGCCCGGAGTGGTAGCGTCTGATAGGATCATATAGATGGGTCAAATAAAACTAAACTGTGTACTTATGCTAAACTGAATTGTTTGAAATAGAGCTGTTTCGACATTTAAACCGCGTACATATGCTAAACCGAATTGTTTGAAATAGAACTGTTTTGACATTTAACTGTGTGTAAACAAAAACTGTACTTATGCTCAACTGAATCGTTTAAAATAAAAACTGTTTCTGACATTTAAACAGTGTATTTATACCAAACTGAATTGTTTGAAATAGAACTGTTTATATGTATAAAAATAGATTTGGCATTAAATAACCTACAATGGTTGACATGCCATAAAACCAAACCATACAAACAAACAATCTATCTATCTATCTATCTATCTATCTATCTATCTATCTAAAATATTCTTTTTCTTTAGTTAAGTCAGTGGCTCAAAGAACTGAAGCTGTTATAAAAGCCAGTAAAAGGGCAACAAAATATTAAAGAAATTTTGTGGTAATTCTATAATTTTCTAATGATGTTTTCTTGCTGCTGATGCGATATTTTTTTCTTTATGATTATAATTCCATAATTTGTTCTTTTACCTTATGCTGAAAAAAATCTCGATAATTGATTAAAACAAGTTATTTTAATTTTAATTAATCAAAATGATTTCTTTTAATTAATTTTAGGTATGAACCATGTGGTCAGAAAAATTAGCTATTAAATAAAATTAGTTTTTATTCGTGACACAATGGACCTTTCGTATGGTAGTATCTAGAGTTAGATATATGTATGTGTATATGTATGCGTATATACATATCCAAGGCTAAAGAATCCAGTCTGCCCTACTATTTTCCCGATGGACAGATGGATTTATACCTTTCCCAAGGGCAATAGCATGAAGTGAAACACAAATAAGTTCGTTCAGGATTTGAACTGAAGTCACCGAATCCATTTTGTGGGACGATAACCGTTTTACTAAGCGTGCCTCTTTGAATATCGGAATGTGTGTTTGCGTAAGTGTGTGACAATGTGCATATGTGTGAGGGGATGTTTACGTGTGTACATGTGTCCCTATCGATTTTGGATTTCTGGGGATCGCTTCGGCGTCAGAGGATCTCTAAGGATCGAGATGGATCAGCTGAAGGTGTATCGGCCTTAAACTGATTAGATATTCATGTTTCTTAGAATCCTCATCGGATTTGCTTATTGCCTTCTTCTTCTTCTTCTTTGAAAATTCTTTCTTTTACTTTCTTTATTTTACCGAGAAATATCACCAATATATACAAGTACAGAATTGTGTGATCGAGAATATCACAAATATATGCAAGAGCAAGTTACGTCCCTTTAATCGACCCTTCTATCTTTTTTATTAATGTATCGGTCACATTTTGTTGTTAAAAAATTTATTGTTGTAACCCAGAAATAGTCTCACCCCTACCACCAACGCTTAGACTTAATAGATTAACAGAATTCATTTTTTCTCTGTTTTAAGTCCTTGGCCAGGCAAATCTGATTTTTGAGATGGCATCTAGGGTAGGGTGGGTGATGGCCGATTCAGTCACTATTCGATTCTCACCGACCTTTATTTGATAAACGATCTTGTTTACGACGGCTAGAAATATTCATAAGAAATCTATACTCTCTCATAAAAAAATCAAGATCAAACTTTCAAATCATCTTGTGATTTAAACAGAACGATTTACGACATTCCTCCCATCATGTCTTTAAAAAAATCTACAATTCATAAAAAATAATACCACTGTCGAACAAAAGATGTTTTATATATATATATATATATATATATATAGAAATCAGACCTGGTAGTATTTAACACATTGAACATTTTTGTCCTTATATGTATTATTATCTTATTTTATATTTGAAATGTCAACGCACACAAAATGGAATAGATGTGTTATAATCAAACAGGCGACGTCTCCACATTAGACGGAACCTCTATGAAACTGGCAGACAAATTCACCTACCTAGGAAGCAGCGTCTCATCAACCGAAAAAGACATCGACATACGGCTAACGAAGGCATGGACAGCTATCGATTGGCTATCGATCATATGGAAATCAGACCTGACCGATAAAATGAAACGCAGTTTCTTCCAGGCAGCAGGCGTGTCGATACTGCTGTATGGATGCACTACTTGGACGTTAACAAAATGCCTGGAGAAGAAGCTTGACGGCAATTACACAAGAATGTTGCGAGCAATATTGGACAAGTCTTGGCGGCAACACCCCACAAGGCACCAACTATACGGGCCACCTGCCTCCCATCACAAAAACTATCCAAGCTAGACGAACCAGACATGCAGGACACTACTGGAGAAGCAGGGACGAGCTCATAAGTGATGCACTCCTATGGACCCCCACGTTTGGCCGAGCAAAAGCAGGACGACCAGAATATATATATATATATGTATACATATATATACATATATATATA
This sequence comes from Sepioteuthis lessoniana, assembly GCA_963585895.1. Classification (NCBI taxonomy): domain Eukaryota; kingdom Metazoa; phylum Mollusca; class Cephalopoda; order Myopsida; family Loliginidae; genus Sepioteuthis; species Sepioteuthis lessoniana. Next base: position 14,309,120 of record OY757922.1, read on the forward strand.
CATATATATACATATATATATATACATATATATATATATATATATACATATATAGCAATGGTAATTATATATATCATCATGAAAGTACTCATGGTGTAATGGTTATAGTTGTAGGAAATGGATATGGAGATTCAAGTTCAAACCCTGGATGAGGTTGATTATCTTTCACATCACACTAATACCCTTTGGAAAGGTATGAATATAATTATTCCCCCTCCCAATATGAGTAAATGCGATATACTGGACGTTTTAACCTTGTTATAACAACAGGTCTAGTGTCTAGAAAACACACACACACACACACACATATATATATATATATATATATATATATATATATCAACCTCATCAAAGTATGCTGATTCCCTCGACTCTCTCACCAACTTTTTCAATTGCCCATCGCTCTTATTAAGTCGCCGAGACGGCATCCAGTGTCCTTACATCCTTGTGTAGTTCCCATCTTGCTTTTTATCCAGCGGTGCAGCCATACATTAATACTGATATGGCTGTTATATTTTGACCTTTTGACCCGGCCCAAAATGCCATTCAAGGTGATGCACCGGAAGGAAGTGACACATTCCAATGGCAGTTAGGAGAGGAAATCGCATGGGCGGAAATTGGCTGATGAAATGGGACGAGCTAAAAAAAATTCCCATGGTACACTCATAGACTGATGCATTGGAAGAGAGTGACCTGTGAACTGCATGACAGTTATTTCCGCTTGATGACGATCAAACATGCCATTTCAAAGATCGAGTGGGCGTTGAACCATTATATAATTCAGTTGAGTTCGACGAGTCAGTGGAGTTGCCAGTAGAGTTCCAGACAGTTGGAGAAGTTGTGGTAGGGAAAGCCACACCCGACCGAGGGGGGCCCTCGGGAACCCCAATGGAGTTTGGGGTCCAGAGAAGATGCTGATAAGATGCAGTAAAGAAAGCCAGCATCCAGCAGAGTGGGACCTAGGCCTCCGGTTGAGCAGCCCTAGAGAACAAGAAAGACACAACGTGACGGTCATAACAGTGGGGTCAAAATATTGCAGTTATGTTCGATCTCCAGCTCCCTCCCACAGTAAAACCCCACATAACCTTTTCGAACCCTTGCATTAAGTAAAGTAAAGTAAAGTTGGCGACCATAGTCGAGGGTGACCCGAAGGCTCCCTTTTCGATAGCTTACTACACCAAGGTGTAGGGGAGGGCGCTTCTCCTTTCCCTGGATTGCTCCACTTTACCCTTGATCCGTACCTTATAATGCTGAGTGTTAAGCAAGGAGGCATCAAGTACCATTTTTTGAGTCTTTGGTATGACTCAGAGGTAAATATTGTTAAAGAAGATTTTCTGCGTGCGTCTGTCTTTGTCACTGCGTCGTTGTGATGCTGTAGATGAGTATATAACATGGCTACAGTTTAGAAGAACTCTTGTTTTATTTTATCACAGAGATCAAATGTCAGTATGGTTGTTGTTCAATCGTCAATAGCATTCTTTGCTTTACATACGCGTGTGTTGATATCACTTTATTTGATGAGATATTGCTACTGACATATGTGAACTGGTCAACTAATTTCAAATTCTTGTCATTAATGAGGAGTTGGCACCATTTTGATTACAAGATCTCTGTTTTATTTGAGTTCATGCCGAGACTGATGTCTCTTGCTGCCTGTTCCAGAGTATGTAGCTGAAATTCGACTTGAGCAGGTTACATCTTTGAATTAATTTTTCCTTGCTTGAAAATTGCAAAGAGTTTATATTTTGGTCTGATAAATAAGAAAGTTTTGTTGATACTGCTGGGCTGCTCTTGATTAGTTGTAGTAAATTTTTGATCCCACTACCATGCTTGGTCCCTGAGTAATCAACTGATGAAAGCTTCAATGGCTGCAATGCTATTTATTGCAACATGCCCTCATATAGATATGCCCGTATATTATTATTTTACATCTTTGAGAGTTTTTCACACCAACGTTAATTGATGGTTTTTCACAAGAATTTAAGTGACAACAAGTATTCTCGAGTCTCCATGACCATTTTTATATTTTGTCCGATATTTGTAATGTTTTAGCCTGGATAGTCTCTTTTTGTACTCTGATTTTTAAGTTGTCCAGTCCCTTCATCAATCATTGGGGATTGTTCTAAGTTTACCAGTTACAGTTGGTAACACCGTCACCTTCATGTTCCATTGTTTCCCGAGCTCTCTAGCAAGGTCCACATATTTATCCCTCTTTTCACCTTCTTCGTTGGTCAAATAAGTAGAGTATTCGCCGATGGGCCGGGAGATCGGAGTTCAATCCCAGGTCGAGTCATACCAAAGACTCAAAAAATGGTACTTGATGTCGTCTTGCTTAACACTCAGCATTATAAAGTAAGGATCAAGGGTAAAGTGGAGCAATCCAAGGAAAGGAATAGCACCCTACCCTACAACTCGGTGTAGTAGCTATTTAAAAGGAGCCTTCGGATTACCCTCGACTAATGTTGCCAACTTTACTTACTTGTACACCTTTTAATTTTACATTGTGATCTGCCAGGATAGCAAAGTCGTCTGTTGGACATGTTTTTTTTTTATTTCAGTGATCCGTTTGTATCTCAAAATACCCAGAGAAGTTTTTTTGGGTCTCATTATCCAGGATGGGATTCCGGGTTGTGCATTGTTCGTACCGTCAAATTTCAACTTCTTTTTTGTGCTAATTTACTGCATTCACTTATTATGTGGTTAATCATTTCGTCTCTATCAACCCATAACCTCTACTTGCTATTTTGTGGCCTCTAAGATTTATACTCCTTGCAAGTTTTTCTTTTTTTTAGATGATTTTCTTTCACTGGAGTCGGGGTGACAGCAAGTCTACTCCAGTTTCCAGGACCCATCTCAGTATTCTGGTCGATCTTAACAATACTGTTATCTGGACGGTCTCGATTTTTTCTTTGATTTCCGACTCTTCTAGCCCCCTTTGAATACTTTGAAGACCCTTTCAAGTGCCCCAATTACAATTCGTATCACTGTTATCCTCATGTTCCACATCTTCCTTAATTTTCTGGAAAAGAAAATCCACTATATAGCAAGTTTTCTTTTATTTATTTATTTATTTATCATTAGGTCTGGTCTTCTGGCCAGGAATAAGTGATGTTTGTATCTCCAAATCCAAGAGAATGTGTGTACTTGGCCTAAGCATTCTCACATGATTATTATCTTTTATTGACAACAGTAAAAAGTTAACTAACTTCCACTTCCTCTAAAGGGGTACAGGTTTTGTTATCCTTAAAGCCAGTCACCAACTCGCGAAGAACAAGAATCATTTAAAGATACCATTTGTGAATCCTTACATGATCTTAAAATTTTACAGAAGAGCTGAAATCATTTAAAGATACTATGTGTATATCATTAGGTGAGCTTTAAAGACACTCAAAAGACCTTGAATCATCGAAAATAAAGTATGTAGAGCATTTAATGAACTTTAAAAACATTTCCTTTGAGATCTACGAACAATCAGGTGATTAAAAACGAAATTTGTTTGATACACACTAATAAACTCAAAAGAAACGAATCATTGAGATTTCTATGGTCTTATGTAAAGCAAGTCAAAAACGTGATTAAAACAATGGAAACTTCCTATTCTCTGAGAAGTATGCAAGTCAATCAGTTTTTAATATGGCGTGAGAATTGGTTCCAACCAGTCGGGAGAGAGTCGGTCAATATGGCGGCTGTGTCGTCTCCCGAGACTCAAGAGAAGAATTTCTGTTAGAAAGACCTACTTCTGTAGCGTTATTTATTTGGAAATACACAAGGGGGGGGGAAGCTTTTCTTTTTGGAAGGCGTGTATGCATGGGGAGCCAATGTAAACGCATACATGTTTCTGAAACATTCCTAAGGTGTTTTGTTAAGAGAAATCGTCGGTGTACAGACATTTGTAAAGACACATCGGCAGCCACGTAAGTTTAACTGTAAGAACATTCCGAAATAAATCTACAAGAGGTGATTGATATATACGTATCACCAACATTTGGGATAACACACACACACACACACACATGTATATATATATATGCATATATATATATATATATCATTTTTAGACGGATATTTACATCATTCGATCCGGGTTTACGCTTCCTTGTTGGTAAGCAAGAAAAACTTTTTAAAAAATTCATACATTTTTTCTTCTTTGTTCTTTTTAAACAAGCATATACTAACAAAAAAAAAGCTTCCTAAATACACATATAGGTCCACTCTCATATATATATATATATATAGATATATATATGAGAGGGGGCCGAAAGGTTTATTGACTGAAATGTTCATATGATGGTGTCATATTTAGTTGATAATTTTTAGATTAATGTGATCCAAGCACCGCAACACTAATGAAAGAAGGGAGTGAAATCACAAAGGAGACTATGTTGAAAAATAAATCTCATTTGGTCACATTACGTGAGAGTATCCTAGTCAACCTATGAACTTTTCAGCCGACCCTCGTATATATATATATACGTGTGTATGTTAGATATATATATATAAATATATATATATATATATATGTATATATATATATATATATATATATATAGAGAGAGAGAGAGAGAGAGAAAAGAAAAAAGAAAAAGTGTGTGTGCGCGTGTGTGTGTGTGTGAGAGAGAGAGAGAGAGAGAGAGAAAGCGAGAGAAGTGTGGCTTTTTATGTTTGTTTCTTCATCTCCAACTTGTTCATTAGCAAAAAAATTTTAGAAATGCATTCGAAAAAATGAATATATACTTCATTGTTCATTCTAATCAAACTTATATAAACCGATATTTAAATTCTAATATTTTCAACTAAAAATATTTAAAATTTCTAAACGCTTTTAGCTGTAAATTTCTTTTAACATGTAGATCTGTTTCGTTCTATCAGAACTTATCAGTGTGGGTAGACATACTAGCTTCCCCTAGCTGGGATCGAAGCCCGGTTGACTCAAACGCCAATCCAAGACTCTACCCCTCACCAACGAGTAATAAGCCTCTACTCCTCACCAACGAGTTAAACGCTTATAAATCACAGTTACTATTGTTTACATACACCCGCTTAATGGCTATCGAGAGCTCAATTCATATATGAAGTAACTTGCAATAAACGCTAATGGCAACGCGAATATATATATATATATATATATATATATATATATATATATATATATATATATATTAATTAGTATTTTAATATATATATATATATATATATATATATATATATATATATATATATATTAATTAGTATTTTAATATATACATATACATCAATAATAAATATATATATATTGATTACTATATATATATATATATATATATATATATATATATATATAGATATTTTAATAATTATGCTAATGGTCCGGGAAAACTGGATTCCATCTCAGGTCGGGTCATACGAAAGACTTAAAAAATGGTACTTGATGCTACCTTGCTTAACGCTCAGCACTATAAGGTAATGATCAAGGGTAAAGTAGAGCAATTCAGGGAAGGGAGTAGCGCCCTCCTCTACACCTTGGTGTAGTAGCTATTGAAAAGGGACCCTTCGGGTCACCCTCGACTACGGTCGCCAACCTTACTTTTACTCATGTATATTAATTAATATATGTATATATTAATCAATATATATATATATATATATATATATATATATATATATACGTGTGTCGGGGGTGGAGTTTCTTTTTGTTAGTTTCTTCGCCATTTCGTAACAGCAACGAGGATGAGAAAAGCAAACACTCGCCTCCTGGCACTTTGTACTTATGTGTGTGTGTGTGTGTGTTTGTCCAAGCGTGTATGTGTTGAGTCTGTGTATTGTAGGATTTATTATAGAAATTTTATACCCATAAGTTGCTATCCAAAATTTCAAGAAGTACACCGGGCAAAAAAAAAAAAAAATGTGTACATATTTACCAACCCCTCCGCTCAGGCAGGATATGACACAAGGTCAATTTTTAAGCGGAGTTTAACAGCTTTGAATTCAGAGATTTCCTTTTCCCAGACTAGTTGCCTCATCCAGGCTGAAGAACCTAGTCTGCCCTACTATTTACCCATAGCTGGAGGAAGAATAATTGGATTCATACCTTTCCCAAGGGTATTAGTGCTATGTGAAATGCAATCAGTCTCGTCCAGGATTTTAACTCGTGTCGCCGTGTCCATTTACTACGACGATAACCATTACACCACGAGTACCTCCGATTAAAAATGTATATGATAATCTCAGTTTTTTTTTTGTTTTTTTTTAATGAGTGATTCTATGTGCTGAGTGGAATGCCCGGCAAGACATGGAAATTCTTCTGTAGATTCATCAATTTTTTCTAAAACAATAAAATCGTGGGTGGCACTACGTATATGATGTATTCACCCAACCCTTCTACCACGGGTCGGATGCGACACAAGGTTAAGTTTTGAACGGAGTAAATCTGGTTTGAATTCAGAGTTTTCCTTTGGTTGCCATACCGTGGCAAAAATGACTAGCGTGCCCGACTATTTAGCGTAGCTAGAGGGATAAAAGATAGATTCATGCCTTTTACAAGAGCATTAGCGCCAAATGAAATGCAGTCAGCTTCGTCCAGAATTTTAAAATTGAGTTGCTGTGTGCTTGTCCAATGACGATAAGTATTACGCAATCTGCCTCCCTACTCCGTGAATTTGTGGATAAATGGCTATCATGAGTAGGCGTGAATGAGAGAGAGAGAGAAAGAGAGCGAGAAAGAGAGGGTATGCATGAACGTAAGAGAGAGAAGGAGAGAGAGAGAGAGAGAGAGAGAGAGAGAGAGAGAGAGAGAGAATGAGTATGTGCAAACGTGAGAGAGAGAGAGAGAGTCTGAGTGCATGTCCGAGAGAAAGTGTGTGTGTGTGACAGAGAGAGAGAGAGAGAGAGAGAGATGGTATGCATAAACGTAAGAGAGAGAAGGAGAGAGAGAGAGAGAGAGAGAGAGAGAGAGAGAGAATGAGTATGTGCAAACGTGAGAGAGAGAGAGAGAGAGAGAGAGAGTCTGAGTGCATGTCTGAGAGAAAGTGTGTGTGTGTGTGTGTGACAGAGAGAGAGAGAGATGGTATGCATAAACGTAAGAGATAGATAAATAGATAGAGAGAGAGAGAAGAAGTATGTGCAAACGCGAGAGAGAGAGAGAGAGAGAGAGAGAGAGAGAGAGAGAGAGAGAGAGAGTATGAGTACATGCCCGAGAGAAAGTGTGTGCGTGTGTGTGTGATAGATAGATAGATAGAGAGAGAGAGAGTGAGTGTGTGTGTGTGTGTGTGTGTGTGTGTGCGAGAGAAAAAGGGAGCGTTTCAGTATAAATAGGTTTTTCTGTGTGTATGTGTGTACGTAAGTGTATGCGTTGCGTGTGTGTGTCAGAGAGAGAGAGAGTGAGAGAGAGAGAGAGAGAGAGAGAGAGAATGTATGTGCGAGGGTGCAAGAGAGAAAGGGAGTATCTGTGTGTATATAGGTTTGTGTGTGTGTATGTATGTGTTCGTGTGTGTATGTGTGTGTGAGAAAGAGAGAGATAGAGAGAGAAAGAGAGAGAGAGTCAGGGTGCCTGTGTGTGTGTGTGTGTGTGTGTGTGTGTGTATGCTTATAATAAATAAATATATACGTATTTTTTGCATTAAAATTTAACGCCTTTTATTCATTGTGTTCGTCTTTGATATTTGTAGTTTTTTTCATGTTTATATTTCGCTGTTGGACATTGGCATTCTCTGTTCGCCACAATCTTGACCGGTCAGCAATTGACGCCCATAAGATTATCTCCGATCAAGTGTAGCGAAACGGGCGCCCAACTTCTTGGCCAGCATGGTGCGCTTGCAAGGACGTTAGGTTGGTTGTCGAGGCGCCAAAAGGCCAAGCCTGATTTGGGCACATCGATAAAACTACCATCTCCAGCCTCATTTCGATTGACCTGTTACGCTACAAATAGATTTTGGTAGATAATCAAAGAATTTTTGTAGGAAATGGAGAACTTGGTTATGGGGTTTCATTACTGGAAGCAGAATTCTGAACATCAGATTGGAACAAAAAAATAAAATTACACATACACGCGTACGCTCACGTGTGCATTTGCATGTGTTTAACATAAAATATATTTAATAATAATAATAATAATAATAAGATCGGCCAGAATACTGAGAAGAGTCCTGGAGACTTAAGGAGACTTGTCTTTAAAACTCCAGGGAAAACCATCAGCAAACGTTGGTGTGGGAAACTTCCAAAAGAGTAAAATAATAATAATAATAATAATAATAATATGCAAAACCCGGCGCCTGTCCTAGAAAATGACTCGCATAAACTCCTATGGGACTTTAACATTCAAACGGATCACCTAATCCCGGCCAGAAGACCAGACCTCATAATAATCAACAAAAGAAAGAGAATCTGCAAAATTGTTGACTCTGCTGTCCTAGCGGACCACAGAATAGATCTGAAGGAAAGTGAAAAGAAGGATAAGTACCTCGACCTTGCTAGAGAATTGAAAAAACTGTGGAACATGAAAGTAACGATTGTGCCAATTGTGATTGGTGCGTTAGGCACAGTAACTAAAGGATTATTAAAGGGTCTGGAGGACTTGGAAGTTGACGGACGGGTAGAGACTATCCAAACGACAGCATTGCTGAGGACGTCCAGAATACTGAGACGAGTCCTGGAGACTTGAGGAGACTTGCTGTCACTCAAACTCCAGTGAAAAACCATCAGCTAATACTGATGTGAAAAAACTCTAAAGGAGTAATAATAATAATGTGTCATTGAAAAGGAAATGTATAAAATGTTTTGGTTGGTTTGGTTTCTTTGTTTAATGGCATATCAACCTTTGTAGGTTTTTTAATGCCAAAGCCATTCTCCTAGAAGAACAGTAGTGGTACTATTTAACCCATAGCTGGGAGGATAAAGGGGCTCATACCTTTCCCAAGGGTATTTGCCCGAAAGTTAACATAATAGCGCGACTGGAGTACGAACTCGCGTACTACGATTCCGCTGTCCATCGTTTTAACCATTACACCACGAGGACACCCCATTAAAATTCTTTGGGATTTTAGATACAAACAGATCGCGTAATCGTCGCTAAAAGACAAAACCTAATTCTAATGAAGAAGAAGAAGAAAAAACTTGTCTCCTAGTGTATTTTGCCGTTCCCGTAAGCCATAGAATAAAAATAAAAGAAGGCAAAAAAAAAAGACAAATACCTGGATCTTGCCTGAGAGCTGAAAAAGCTGTGAAACATTGTTGTGGTCTTCAGATAAGACCGGTGGAAGAACAACTCAAACAAGAGGTGATAGGTGAACGTTATTGTATTAGCAGAAAAAGGAAGTCATACAAAGGAAGTACTAGCCGTTCTCGGCTTGTCAAATGTCTCGTAAGAAACGAGAAGTTGTCTTCTCCGAGCGAGCTAAGCTCGGCGAATATGTTTAGGTTGGACGAGTCCATCTTTGGGGTATGGTAGGATATGTCCCCATAACAAACATGAAAATAATGGTGATACTAACCCTAGTTGGTGTCCCCTGAATGGTTACTAAATGCCTGAAAAAGAGACAGAAGAAAGGGGAAATCAGAGGAAGCCCTGGAGACTTAAAGAGACTTGCCGTTACTCAGACTTCTGTGGAAAAAAAAACACCTGTTAAAACTTGTTTGAAAAACTTGCATAGAGTGTCCTTTAAAATGAAACGCATAAAAATCTCTGGAGTTTTGAGATACAAATGGATCGCCCGATGGATCGCCCGATGGATCACGCGATTGATCGCCCAATCTCGGCCTGATGAACAAACCTAGTGTTTATTAAGAAGAAAAGAACTTGTTATTTAGAGGACTTTTGCCGTTCTAGCAAACCATAGAGTAAAAATCAGCGAAAGCAAAAACGTAAACAGATATATGGGCTTTGCTAGAAAACTGGAAAAGCTGTGGCACATGAATGTGACTGTGATACCAGTCGTTGTTCGAAGCCTTGGGATAGTCTTCAAAAGTTTAAAAAAGAAAAAATGGTAATTAGAAGACTCGAAACCATCCGGACTTCACCACTTCTTAAATCGGATAAGATATTTAAAAGAATCCGAGAGATTTGAGAAGACTTCTTGTCATTTAGACTCCAGTACAAAAAAAAACAAAACAAAAAAAAAAACAAAAAACAAAAACAAAAAAAAAAACAAACAAACAAAAAAAAACGACGATTTGAGCTGATGCGAAAAACTTTGAAGGAGTCTAATAATAAGAGTCGCATGATTTGCAAATGCAGCAAACAAACAGAACACAAGCTGGAATTTTTTAAACAAAAGAATTTTGACAATAAAAACAAATGGTATTTGCACAAACTACAATCTATTTTGAAAAATGAGACAGATAAGACTCCCTGTGATTTTGAAATAAAAGCAGGGTTCACGCAATCCCAACCAGAAGACCTTGTTATAGTTTGCAAAAAGAAAAGAACTTCTCAGCCATTAGACTCTTCGTCGTTACCACAGAGAGAAATTAAAAGAGAGTAAGTCTGGATTTTCGCCAGAGAATCCCAAAATATTTTCGCATCCCACCCTTTTCTTAACAGTAAATCTGTTTCTGTAATTTACGAAGCTCTTTGCTTCGTTGTGGCACAAGGCCGAATGAATGGGGCACCCAATGAGACTCGAACTCACTCGTGTAGGTTTGATAGTTAAGTTTGTTAACCATTACACCACCAAAGGTTCCCTGGTAGCAGAGCGTAGTTCAGTAAATCTGTTTCTCTCTCTCCCACTCTCTTTCCGCCTGCATAAATCAGATAATTCTTTTTTATGAAGTCAATATAGATACAGTTTGCTTTACGACCAAAGGTAATATTTCAAAGTGGGTAGCTGTTATCAGATTTCTCACCTTATCTCATGTCGACGCTTTTAGCAGTTTAAAAAAGTTCTCTTAAAAAATAATTTCAAAGCATTAAAACGAATCTTTCTATTTTTTCTTATCTTATAGGTTTTCAAACTTATCACAGTTCAATTATCAACTCCCAAGGCAAAAGGATCTCTTTTAATGTAGTTTTATGGAATACTATTGATTTTTTTTCATTTATTGCAATAATTTTGATTTTGTCATCGTAAAATTAGTCATTGCAATTATTAACTGATTTGTCATTTTGGAAAAAAATATTTAGAAGATATTACTTGCTTGTGTTTACACCGTGTAAACAACTTCAAACACAAAAACTAGAATTTTAAACATTAGAAAAATAATTTACGAGGATCATTAAATAGGTTTGGCGACTTTTTTCGTATGGGCACTTCTATTTATAGTGCACGCATGAAACTCTAATCCCCTTCGAAGTAATCTCCTCTGGATGCAATGCATTTGTTGTGCCGTTCCAACAACTTCTGGAAAGCCTCATGGAAGCCCTCTTAAGTGAGCGTGTCAATGACTTTCGTCACAGTCTCTTTCATCTCCTCGATTGTCTCATAACGACAGCCTCTGAGCTTAGGGAATAACCAAAAGTCACAAGGAGCAAGGTCTGGACTATAGGGAGGCTGAAGAACTGCCATGATGCCCATCTTGGTCAAATAGTCTGAGACAAGGATGGAGGTTTAGACCGGTCCATTGTCCTGGTAGAAACGCCACTGAGCCGATTTGAAGAGTGCTGGCCTCTTCCAACCGAATCTCTTCCTGAACTCCCTTAAAACCTCAGCATAGTAACCCTAACCCTAAACCTTTAGCCAATAAACTCTGGTGTATTGACTTTCTTGCTCCTCCCACACCTCTCATCATCCCTCACATACTACCTGCCTTTCTTGAATCTCTGATGCCACTTAAAAACTGATGTTCGATTCATACAAGACGGTCCAAAAGCAGTCTGAAGCATTCCATACGTTTCTGTGCAATTTTTTCCAAGTTTAAAACAATTTTATTGCATATCGTTCTTCTAAAGCGTCCTCACGTCCAGGTTGCATTTTTGAAATTGACCAGCTGTGACAATCAGGCTTTAGTAAGGTGTATTCCAATTGCTGCTGTGGCTGTTCATTTGAACCTGAAATCATAAAAATTGGTTTATCATCTCATAAGATGTATATCAATAACATAGTGAATTTCAAGAATCTGCGACAATTTTAAATGACAGTACAAAAATAGTATGGAAACTTATTGAAGGGACCACGTATATACGAAATATCTCAAAGCATATCTTTTATGAATGAAAAAAATCCACGTATATTACAATAGAATTAGTTTTCTACAAGTTCTTTCCCGTCATATATCTCGTTACTGGAATGCTAATCGGAGGGAAGATATTTAGTTGAGTCTGCACTTACTCAGGATCGATATTAGCATTAGTATATCCGTAATATACTAAAACAAAACACAATAAAAAGAAGGACAAAATAAACTCCATTTCATATATAAGAACATTTGATATATACAATATACATACAAGTGATATTAAGAAGAAAGAATACTCAAACATGCCCCAACAGGTGGAAATATACACATGTTTTATGAATAAACAGTATGTGGAAGGGTTAAAAATGAAAAAAAGCTTACTTAATGAGAAGCAAGTAATGTAGCCCTATAGATTTACTGTTTCCTGGCAGGGTCAGAGATGTCTCTCCTGTTCAAAGAATAGAGGCAAATGAAGTTCGAGAGAAGGTTTCTTTGATACTCCCATTTTCTGTTTATTGTCTTCTGACAAAATCGGAAATTAGACAGAAGATAGGCACTCACGATTAGCATGGTAGGTAGTATATGAAACGAACAGAAGGAAAAGCACGTCGAGAGCTAAACTAAAAGCCAAGAAGAAAGACCTCAAAAGTTGAAAGAACATTTCAAGAATCTATACGGAAGCCCTCCTAAAATCACTGACAAACCTATCCAGAAGTTAATTAATGGCTAACTAGAAAACAACAACGGATAGTTTAAGGTGGAAGAACTTGATGCTGTATTAAAAAAAAGAAAATGAAAGCAGAAAAACTTGAGGCTTCGTCTAAATCCCCCCTGAAAAATGGAAGACAAGAAGATTCAGTCATGTAACTCTGTGTATAAATAGAACACAACAGAGAAATAGACGGGAGGTTGCATCCTTTCTTTCCTCAAGAAAAGTGACCTCGGAATCACTAATAACTACAGAGGCATAACTCTTACTGCTATAACTGCTGAGGTTTATAATGCCCTGCTTCTTAGTCGCATTCAACTTGAAATCGCGAAAATTCTTCGGAAAATCAGAACAGCTTTCGGAGGAATCGATTCGCAACCTAACAGGTTTAGATCATCATTATCATCATGTCGTGCCGCTAGCACGGATATCCCTGATCCTCTCTCGCCACTTCTCCCTATCGTTCATCGCCTCTGGCAGGTCTTCTGGGATACATCCCGTATCCTCATATAGCTACTATATGTATGTTCGAGCTGGTCGTCCTGCTTTTGCTTGGCCATATGCGGGGGTCCATAGGAGTACATCACTTATGAGCTCGTCCCTGCTTCTCCAGCAGTGTCCTGCATGTCTGGTTTATCTAGCTTGGATAGTTTTCGTGATGGGAGGTAGGTGGCCGTATAGTTGGTGCCTTGTGGAGTGTTGCCGCCAGTACTTGTTCAATATTGCTTGCAGCATTCTTGCGTAATTGCCGTCTAGCTTCTTCTCAAGCCGTTTAGTTAGCGTCCAATTAGTGCATCCATATAGCAGTATCGACACGCCTGCTGCCTGGAAGAAACTGCGTTTCATTTTATCGGTCAGGCCTGATTTCCATATGATCGAAAGCCTATCGATCGCTGTCCATGCCTTCGTTAGCGATGTTTCGATGTCTTTTTCGGTTGATGAGACGCTGCTTCCTAGATAGGTGAATTTGTCAACCAGTTTCATAGAGGTTCCGTCTAGTGTGGAAATGTCACCTGTAAGATTATAGTACATATATTCAGTTTTGTGTGCATTGAGATGGAGGCCAATGCCTGCGGCGGCTCGTTCCGAACTATACAGTAGTGTTTTGGCTTGGTTGGGTGTATTCGCCAGTAACGCTATGTCATTGGCGTAGTCGGCGTCGGTAATTGTTTTTGCGGGGTACCTTCTGCTTCATTTCTTTTTCAGCTCGGAGCCGTTTTCTCTGATTTTATCAATTGAAGTTCTAAGCATATAGTCTAGACAGATGATACAGAGGTATGGGGCTAGCATGTCCCCTTGTAATATTCCTGCTACAATGTCGAAGTATTCTGTGTCTCCATCCGGTGAAAGTACTTTCACTTTGGTGTTTCTATAGAGAATCGTTATTGCTGCTTCGGATTCTTTCGGTAGGCCGTATGCTAGTAGGATTTGTTCCATCTTCCCTCTGTGGATGGACGCAAATAATTGATTGAAAAAAGACGGACTTCAAAATTAAATAACCCGGAAAGTGCTGACACACCATGAAACCAACCGATTAACCACCAGTCAGTCAGCTCGTCCTCATTTTTTCTCCATTACAGTTTGATAAGAACGTCTGTCTTTTCTTCTACACTCTTAAACTTTGTTTTTGCGGGGTATCTTCTGCTTCTTTTCTTTGTCAGCTCCGAGCCGTTTTCTCTGATTTTATCAATCGAAGTTCTAAGCACGTAATCTCGACAGAAGATTTTGATAATCCGTTGAATCATCGATGGCGTACGGAAAAAACTGATTGATTTCTCTAAATCATTAGATTTCATACCCAGAAGAAAGAGAACGAATACAACTTATTTATATTCTCTCCAAAGAAACTGTTACCGTTATAATAATACTTTACAAAAGTGCGAAGCAATGGTTCACGCACCTGATGGTGACACCGACTTCTTCAACACTGCCACTGGAGTTTTGAAAACTGATACATAACCACCTTATATGTTTATGATTTGTCTAGACTGACCGGGGTTCAATCCCAGGTCGAGTCATACCAACGACTTTTAAAAAAATGGTACTTGATACCTCCTTGCTTAACACTCAGCAATATAAGGTACATATCAAGGGTAAAGTGGAGCAACCCAGGGAAAGGAGAAGCGCCCTCCCCAACACCTCGGGGTAGTAGCTATTGAAAAGGGAATCTTTGGATCACCCTCGACTACAGTCGCCAACTTTACTTTTTTTTTTAACTTTATATACTTTGAACGTCAATTGATCTATTAAAAGAAAATGGTTTCACATCAAAAAGGCCAGAAACAGACGATATTCTGCAAAAAAAAAAACTATGACAAAGGCTGACTACACAGATGATCTAGCGCTTCTCGGAAATATACTAGCCCAAGCCGAATCCCTCCTGCAAATTAAGCAGAGCTCATATGCTTTTAACAAGAAAGAGCCATCTTCACTCTAAGTGTCAAATCTCTAAAATTAGCAGACCATTTCACATACTTAGACAGACACATCTCATCTAGTGAAAGCAATGTCAACATACGACAAGCAAGAGCGTGGAATATTGGTGACATTTCATCGATCATATAGAAATCTGATGTATGTGATAAAATAAAACGCTATTTCTTCCAAGCTGTAGCTGTATCCATACTACTATATGGATGCACTATGTAGACTCTAACCGCATATATAAAAAGCTAGAGGGGAACTAGACAAGTATGCTACCTACATAATGTTCTGAATAAATCCTGGAAATGACGCCCACAAAATAATTGCTGTATGGCCTCCTACCTCCCATCTCACAAATCATCCAAATAAGACGAGCAAAACATACTGGCCAATATTAGAGGAGTAAGGAAGAGCTCATGAGCTCCTACACATGGACACACCAGTGTTAGCCGACTAGATGCCGTCTAGAGGACCTACCAGAGCGATAGATGATATGAATGAATAGTGAGCCAGGAAACATTATGCTTTCAGCACGACTTGATAATGATGATGACAGGGAAGAAAGAAGTAAAAACCAACAAACAAAAGTCTTCTAGTTGTTTCCTTTATTTTGAATTCCAATATCCAGAAAAGAGGGAAAACGCTTCCATTCGCGATGTTATTTATTTATTTATTTTGCGTAAGGCTTGCATTCTTAAATCTAAAAATATTGCCACAGAGTTATCAGCCGGTGAATTCCCAGCCAGTTACCTCCGTATGTGAACCATTATAATCCTTCCAAAGCAAAAGTAAACGCCCCTGTCATCAACCAACGCATTCAACCGCCAATTTGTCAACATGCGTTCGCTTGTCAAAACTTTTCTATCAGACAATCAGTCAATGAATTGGAATTTGTCAACACTGGTCTGCAAGCTAAGGGTCGGTGTGAGGATAAGCGGTGACATATTTAGTGTTTGTCAACACATTAAGAAAATACAGCGCACCTCGGTCACATACAAATGTGATATGTGAAAGGCTGAAGCCGTTTATGCGAAGAGTAAATAAATGAATAAATAGATAAATAAATAAAAATGGAGCACTAGACGATTCGTTAATTTTCTAAAAAACTGCGTAGATATGAAAATGTGAATTTCTAAAAAGTCCACATTCAGACGACAAAATGAAACATTTCATGCCTCACAGAATGGGAATAAATTTATTTTTAAAAAAGTAACAAAAACCCTCATCTATATTACAAATGTTTGGTTTCGTTTTATGGCATATCAACCACTGTAGGTTATTTATTGCCAAATTCGGTTTATACATGTATATTAGATATATATGATTTGTAAACATAATTAAAAAAAAGGTAAAAGGTTCCACGTATAGCTATGTAACACTGATCAATCAATTAAACATCAGTTATGTGTTTACACACAGTTAAATGTTCAAACAATTCTATTTCTAGCAATTCAATTAAGTATAAGTCTTTTGTTTGCACTCAGTTTGGATGTTAAACAGCTCTATTTGACCTATATCAGGTGCTACAACATAGACCCAGAGTGGACCTAAGAGTGATGGCAATGAAGGGGCACTCCTTATTCCCCAAAGCTCCAGCATTACTGGAACCTCATCATCAGATTGTTTAGTGTCGTATCAGGACACTCGTTGGTGGAGTCTTACCCCTCTGCTGAGATGCATTCGGTGTATTCTACAACCCTAACCCTACCCAACTAGAGAGAGAGAGAGAGAGAGAGAGAGAGAGAGAGAGAGAGAGAGAGAGTCAAGTGTATTGGTATTGAGGATGATGACATCTTTTAAAAACCCAAAAATAAAAAAGAAAATTAGTAAAATTTACACAGAATTTTAAAATGTCATTAAGTATCCCAGCACTGAAGATCAATTTTTTCATACTCTCTCTCTCTCTCTCTCTCTCTCTCTCTCTCTCTCTCTATCTAACATACACATACATGCATATATATATATATATATATATATATATATATACACAAATATATACTAGGATCATTAAATAAGTTTCCAGACTTTTTTCGTATGGGCACGTTTATTGATAGTACACGCATGAAACTCTAGTCTCCTTCGAAGTAATCTCCTGTGGCTGCAATGTACTTGTTCTACCGTTCCAACAACTTTTGGAAGGCCCCATGGAAGTCCTCTTGCGTGAGCGTATCGATGACCTTCGTCACAGCCTCTTTCATCTCCTCAATTGTCTCATAACGACAGTCTCTGAGCTTAGGGAATAAGCAAAAGTCACAGGGAGCAAGACCTGGACTATAGGGAGGCTGAGGAACTGTCATGATGCCCATATTGGTTAAATAGTCAGTGATAAGGATGGAGTTGTGGACTGGTGCATTGTCCTGGTAGAAATGTCACTGAACCGATTTGAAGAGTGCTGGCCTCTTCCCTAGGAATCAAAAATAACATTATAGATGACGAGAAACGAGTCTTTTATTACAATGTTCAATTCAAAAGGCAGTGGAATGACAAGGATGAACCATCTAAGCTTACCTCGAAAGTGGAGCTTCATGAAAGAAAAGTTATGCTGTGTATATACTGGGATCAGCGCGGAATTATTCATCGAGTCTAAACCACAATCCAACAAACAATGTAGACATACTCTCAATAGATCCAACAAGTGTATAAAAATCAAGGAAAACGTAGCACGTTCATCAATAGGAAAAACGTTGTGCTTCTCCATAATAGCGCTAGGCCACATTCACCAAGAATCACGCACTAAAAAATACTGCATTAAGATTGGTCTGTTCTACTCTATCCATCGTATTCACCATAACTTGCACCAAGCAATTTCCATCTTTTTCCTTCTCCATAAAATTCACTCAAGGACAGAACATTTTCTTAAGATGATCAGTTTCTTTCTTTTTTTTCTTTCTTTCTTTCTTTCTTTCTTTCTTTCTTTCTTTCTTTCTTTCTTTTGTTTTTAATGGCATATCAACCCAAGATGATCAGGGGAAAACATTTGTGGGAAACTTCTTGAACTCGAAACTAGCTGAATTTCACTTGCGAAAAATCAACAAGCAATCTGATAAATGACAAGAAGTAATTCAAAATATAGTGACAATACTATTGATTGAAAAATATTCATCATTCATGAATAAATTATATTTTACTCAAACGAAAATTATCTATGAATCAACACACACACACACACTCACATATATAT
This sequence comes from Sepioteuthis lessoniana, assembly GCA_963585895.1. Lineage (NCBI taxonomy): Eukaryota > Metazoa > Mollusca > Cephalopoda > Myopsida > Loliginidae > Sepioteuthis > Sepioteuthis lessoniana. Next base: position 14,327,518 of record OY757922.1, read on the forward strand.
ATATATATATATATATATATATATATATATATCTGTGGAATGCATTACTTACAAATAAGGCGCGAAGGGCTTACCCAATAAATTAAAATGTATCTGTTTATTCGGTTTAATATATCATTTATTTTAGTTTTATAATTCATCAGGTAAGGGGGATTCCTTTATAGCTGTTTTAATGAACATTTCTAACTTCTAAATAGACATTCACCTTTGAAAATCTGCACCTTTGATACTCAAAATTTAACTAGCAGTAATTATCGAGTAAATTTGGGCAAAGACTGAAGTCAGAAATCCGCAGAGCATTCAGAATAAGCAGCAGCTTCTACTTGTGGCCATACCTTTGGAGGCAAAGTATATAATCACTAACTGCTGGATACTAAGCGTCTTTCGATAAATATATATATATATATATATATATATATATATATATATATATATGTGTGTGTGTGTGTGTGTGTGTGTGTGTGTGTGTGTGTGTGTTCTGTTTCAGTTGAATTCGTTACTTATAATTGTTTGGTTTGGTTTTATGGCACATGAACCATTGTTGGTTATTTGCTGCCAAATTCTTTCTATACATATATATTAGATATGTATGATTTGTAAATACATTTTGTTGATAACATTTTTAAATGAGCCTGAACCTATTTTTTGTGCACCGTTAAATGGTTTCAAGCATTGTTACGTATATCTAACAATTCAATTAAACATCAGTCATTTATCTACATACAGTTAAATGATTAAACGATTCTATTTGACCCATAGATAAGACCCTATCATGTGCTACCACTCCAGGCCAGAGTGGACCTTGGAGTGATGGCAATGAAGGACTAACCCATATTCCCTAAAGCAACAGCATCAGTGGAGCCGCACTATCAGATTGATTAATTTCATATCAGGACACTCACTGGTGAGGGGGGGGTCTTACGCCTTTGCAGAGATGCTGTCGGTGTATTCTACAGCCTCTGAAGACTGGGCTCTATATAATATAATATAATATAGTTGTTGTTGGTGACCGTACTCGAGGGTGACCCGTAGGCTCCCTTTTCGATTGCTACAATACCAAGGTGTAGGGGAGGACGCTACTCCTTTCCCTGGATTTCTTAACTTTACCCTTGATCCTTATAATGCTGTGTGTTAGGCAAAGAGGCATCAAGTACCATTTTTTTAGTCTTTGGTATGACTCGATCTGGGATTGAACCTAGGTCTCCCGGGCCATTGACGAACACTGTAACCCTTATGCCAATGTCCGGTCATAATATAATATAATATAATATGATATGATATAATAGTCGACGGGGCTATAATAATTTTTTTATCAAAAAATGACATTTTATAATATGATTTAAAAATGCAAATATGAATTACAAGTATTCAATGGTAAAAAAAAACAAATTTTCTAATTTGTTTTGAAAGTTGCGCTTGGAGTTTTATAGTTCATACAAATACTAAAAAAAAATAGTTAAAATCTCGGCTGTAAAAGGTATGCAAATGTTTCATGCACTTGAAGGCAAACCCCTCACCCACAAAAATAAAATAAAATAAAATAATGATAAAGCAACCCCCCCCCAAAAAAAACTGTGAGCCATGAACGTAACTGAATGCTAATCCCTGTCGGCGTACTCGAAGTAATTCCAAAGAAGCTGGAAAAGCGACAAGAGAAACTATAGACTTAGGAAAGGAATAAAATCGCTCAGAACATAGCACTTAATATCAGCTACAATAAGAGGAAAAGTCAAAGAGAGCTGAAGAGACTTGATGTCACTCGAACTTCAATGTAGGCCACCGTTTCGGACTAGTGTGAAAAAAAAAAAAACTCCCAAAGAGCAAAATAATTCAACAGATTCATGAGTATGTGTGAAATTAACTTGGTGCTAATCTAGTAAACCAGTTTGAATCCCTCAGTAGCAATATCTCATTTACTGAACGCGATGTCTACATACGCATGAACTGTTCTTGACAGATAAAAGAGCATATGAAAATATGATTTTTCAAATAAAAGAAAATGGACATTTTTCGAAACTGTAGCCGTGCCAATACTATTGTATGGCTGCACCACTGCGACTTAACAGAAAACTTCGAGAAATAGCCAGATGGGAACAACACAGGAATGCTTCATGCTCTTTCGAACAAATATTGGAAGCAGCCCTCAACAAAACAGTTGCTGTACGGCCGCTTATCTCACATCTCACAGACTATTGAAGTATAGTGAGCAAGAACTGGCGGGCACTGCTGGTGAAGTAAGTAAAAACTCATGAGCGACGTTCTGCAATGGACTCTTACACATGAACACCCCAGTTTTGGCGGATCAGCAAAATCTTTCATTAATAGTTCTGAGCGGACACTGTATGCTGTTTAGAGGACTTGCCAAAAGCAATGGCTGATAAGGACGGAGAGAGAGAGAGAGAGAGAGAGAGGAAGAGAGAGAGTGAGTGAGAGAGAGAGAGGGGGGGAGTCAATTGAGTCAGTGCTGTCAGCAGGCTTTTAGAATTATGTTGATGATGATGGAATAAGATGTTAAAAGTCTGGGGTTTTTTTTGTTTTTTTTTTAACAAGTTTTTTTTTTGCTGTTTATGCTAAGCCGCTGTGCCAATATCTGTTGTCTTGGCAGTTCCGTGGTTAATGTCCGGCCAAGTGTTAAAACAAATGAGTTGGTGGCATTTTCGTTATTTTATTTATTTATTTGTTTATTTATTTCATTTTTTGAACACAACCGCTGACCGACCACTGCAGCACGTATTTGCCCATTGTCCATCCGACTAAACAGGACAGTAGAACCTCTCGACTGAAACGTGCACCATCGTTCCTAGCGACACTTCAAGCCGGAGAGCCTCAACCTTGAAGTGCTTGGAACTGATTTGAAGTACAGAGAAGAGAATTGTACTTTTCTGTTGACATGACCACGAGAATCGATGAAAACGATTCTATTGTCGATTCTACTACCAAAAAAGCACCTCCCTATACCATCACCACTTATACCATCACCATCATTACCGCGTCACTAACACAGAACAATAAATTTATGACGACTCTCATAATTTTTAACTTGTAAAGAATATTTTCGTAAGACAATTTAAAATATGGTAATATTACAGTTTAGATTGGATTCTTCGTTTGGTTTGGTTTGGTTTGGTTTTATGGCATATCAATTATTGGAGGTTATTTAATGCAAATTCTAATTTCATACATATAAACATTTCCATTTCAAATAAATCAGTTCAACGTAAGTATGCAGTTTAGTTCTATTCGACCCAGAGTTCGTCTCACGAAACTCGATTTGTGTCCTGTGGTGGGGCGCTCTCGACTGACTGTGGTTGCGAACTGCACAGTCTGTTCGGGTGTGTTCCACCTCTGGATACATCATCTCTGGCCTCAAGGGGCCGTCCCCCCAGGCTTTAACCCTCTTCGGAGGGGTTGGGTTTATCGCCCGGCGCCTGAGGCGCCCCGAAAAGGGGAATGCCGACGGGGTCCGAGGCATTTTTGGAACTGCCTATCGTGTTGGGCTTCGGCCCTGCGACAGGACCCACCTTAAAAACGGCCTTGTGCCATATTCGTACGTTGGTGGGACGTAGGATAAATACAGTTCTATTCGACCAATTTTCAAAAAATTCAATTTTGCGTAAGTACACAGTTTAAATGTCAAAACAGTTCTATTTCAAACAATTCAGTTTAGCATCAGCACACAGTTCTGTTCTATTTGACCCATGGATAGGAACCTATCAGGTGCTACCACTCCGGGCTAGAGTGGACCTGGGAGTGATGGCAATAAAGGGGTACTCTAGGTTCCTCAAATCTCCGGCATTACTGGAGCCTTACTATCAGATTATTTAGTGTTATATCCTGGACACTTGTTGGGGAAGTCTTAACCCCCTGAAGAAATGCAGTTAGTGTATTCTACAGCCCCAGCCAACTGGGCCAGACCCTATCAGGTGCTATCACTTCGAGCCAGAGTAGTCCTGGGTGAGATGGCAATTAAGGGGTACTCCTTATTCCCCAAATCTCCAGCATTACTAGAGCCTTACCATCAGATTGTTTAGTGTTATATCCATGACAGTTGTTGAGGGAGTTTTACCCCTATGAAGAAATACAGACAGTGTATTCTACGGCCCTAGCTGACTGGGCTATCAACCTTCGTGGGTTATTTAATTTTAGAAGAACAGTTGTGATATTTAACCCATGATTCTGGGATGGGGTGTAAGGGGATGATTACCATTCCTTTCTCAAAGGTATTAGTCTGAAAGTAGACTTACTAGCATTACTTTAACTCGTACTCGTTCAATAAGATGACGTAGCTCAGTACGTTAACCGCTAAGCCCCGGGGATTCTCCCATATGGTTTGGAGGTGTAGATCACCTAACAGTTATCGGCATGGAAAATGGAACTGACGAGACGAGTTCAAATTCTAATTGAGACACTAAGGACCTTGGTTAAACTAGAGATCCGTCTCTGCACCCACCATTATATGAATAAAATAAAAAGGCTTTGTAGCTTTGGTTGGTTACTAGTCTAGGAGAACAATTCTGAATGTAAAACAGGGAGTGGAGTTTTTGAAACATTTTTGGTAGAGATATAAATCCATTTCTCTCAAAATCTTACAACGGATAAGATAACAAGGAGGACAGAATTTTGTCGCCTTGGCTGTTTACCAGACAAGGAGAACAATTTCGAATTTAAAACCCTGAATAGGGGCATATGAAATATTTTTGGTAAGGATCATGGATTATTCTCTTCCACAACCTTGTTATAAGTAAGATAAGAGATAAGACTGGATTTTGTATCCTTGGTTACCAGTCTAGAAGAACAATTCTAAATTGAAAGTCATGTACGGTATACCTGGCAATACTCATGGAAAAGGCATGGATCCACTTCAACCTCATTTTGATGACTAAGTTGAAAATGAGTTGACGTGGGTATTACAACACCATCTCGTAAAACTTGTTGCTGAAATCCTATTGATATCAATGAGGTGGTATATTTGCAGTCCTTTACTCCATGTAATATAATGGCCGAGGGATTTCGGTTTATGGCTTTGGTTTTAGTTAGGCTGAGAACCTTTCGGCTCAGCACATGGGTTAGTTAGGTGCAACATTGACACAGGTGTTCACGCGTATGCGCGGGCGGAGCGAACGTGTCACTCAGAGATGTCACAATAGCCCAGATGGGAAACAGGGTTACAGAGTACGGGTGACGTCACGCACCGGAGGGATTTTGGAAATTTGAAGAAAGTTAAGAGAGTTGAGACTAGACACCGGACGAGACGGTTGACTTTTGCTTGCTCGCGGCGGCCTTGGGCAGGTGCCGCACGAGATGGGGGGGGGGGGGCATATGAAAAAGCCAGGATAGAAAGATTGTGCCTCTCTCTCCTTATGTCGAAGAACCTTTAAACTCAAAGGTAATAAAAAGTTTCGTACCTGAACTGAGAAGTCGTTACGTGTTTTTCGAATTTCGAGATTTTTATGTTCTATCTTTATGGACATTCAATGTACGTTTTACACATAGCCATATCATGGCTATGGTACATCCACAAAGCCTGTAAAAAAGAAATAGAAGACGAAACATTATCAGAATTTGTCGGTCACTCACACAACCGATGTGATATAAGTTTTTGAAGGCTGCTGATGATCTTAGTGGTAAGCTGTTCGAATATACAAATTGAACTCCCATGGTAGTAATTATGACTTCTCACTTTATTTGAATGAGAGAGAGAGAGAGAGAGAGAGAGAGAGAGAGAGAGAGAGAGAGAGAGTTTTAAAATTACCTGCTCGTCCTTCTACGAAATTAAGGATATTACCTCTGGTTTGACTCGAACTCGCATTCCTATACAACCGACCTCAATCTGAAGGACCCCAGGTTCAAAACAGCTTATTTGCTCGCAAATAGTCCTCGGCCCCTTTCCTTCTAATTACTACAATTAAAAGTTCTCAGCCTCACGAAGACGAGGATGAGCCATGGAACCTACATGCTCTTCCATTTCGTAGGCACATAATCAGTTGGTCAGAGAACTTCTCCGTAGCCCTTCGTAAAAGAAATCATTACCAACATCCAAAAATAAAATATCAATTGGCTATAATATAATAATTCTCATTATATATATATATATATACATATATATATATGTGTGTGTGTGTATGTGTGTGTTTGAATAGCGTAGACACAAGATTAACGCTACACAATGACAGTTTCTCAACTATACAATCATCAAAACAACACAATAGAGGAGAAACTGACTGTTACTAAGTGCCGTTGATTTTATGTCTGTACTTTTCAAACCTAGATCTATCAATCTATCTATCAAGAAATTGTTGTAGATCCAACTATAGAAATATAGATATTCTATAATGAAAAAAATCTGCAAGTGCTTTCAATTTTCGTATTATTTCATAATGATTCATTTCGTATATTTGCACAATACGTGTTTCGGCCTTTACAATCTTTAATTAATTAATTAATCATTGGATTTGAGTCAATGACTTACAGGATTATCATATTCTATCTAGAATATTGGTTGGGAGGAGAGTCAACTTGTTAACTCCAACGGCTGCTTGTGGCTGTTCCCTTGGAATAAATGGACCACGATGACCTTCAGCTATGTCTTATTAATGGCATTCTTTGACTTTTTCCTTTTTTTCTTCCCCTCTTTTCATCGTCTCGTGTCTAGTACGTACATATATGCATGTGTTTTTTGCTACTAATGTATATGTGTGTATATATGTGGTATATTTCGTTTATGTGTGTGTGTGTGTGTGTGTGTGTGTGTGAGAGAGAGAGAGAGATAGAGTGGGGGAATCTAATGAATGTGTGAACATTTACGTGTATTAGTGTGTGTTTTGGTAACTGTTCTGTGTGTACAAAAAATACATTTCTGTAAATGCACATCCGTACTCACATATATTTCCTAGAACATTAAGTTGAGCTAATGTGTGTAAGAATGTATTTATCGCCATACATAGATGTACTTTTAAGTTAATCGATGTGTGTGTGTGTTTGTTCGCGTGTGTGTGTGTGTTTGTGTGTGATCATGTTGTTTTCCTGTAGGATTTGGATTTGTTCATCAAATATATATACTTTCAGGAAATCTTTTTTTTTCATTTGAAGCAATGAATGATTATCGGTCTGGTAGATTGACATGATTTTAAATTTTCTGTTGCTACTTTTGTAAAGGTAATTCGATACAAGGTTTCTGTTATCCGATAATTTAATATTGCTTTTATGCAGATAGACTCTATCATTTCGTGATTGGGTGCATCCTATAGAAATTTGTTTGCAGTTGGTGAACTGGGTTATGCGCTCTACATTTTTGGAATTGCAGCTTAGAATTCTATTAATTAATGTTAATTTACCCACTCAGGCATGAACTCTCCCAGCTATAAATCGCAGCAGGTACTGCTCTTTGGTAGAAGGCAATATTCCTGCAGATATCTTTGACAATCGGACCGAATAGTCTCGCTGGTAACTCTCTCATTTGTATATATTGTATTACTGTTATTTGTTAATATATTTGTTAAACTCAATTCCTTTCTTGTGTCTTTATTTCTGGCCCCGAAGAAGGCCAAAACAATTATGAATGTTTTTTGAAGGTATTCGAAACTATAGGATTCTTCTTCTATAATTATATTACATATACCATATCTCTTATTTTTGCATTATGAAACCTCATATATTGTGTTCCCAAAACATTGATGAAGTTGGTGTATATGTGCTTTTAAATTCTTTGGCAGCAAATGACAAATTTAAACACACACATCTAACTTTCGGGAACACAACATATGAGATTTGAAAATGTAAAAATAAAAAATGTGGTATATGTAAGATGATTTTTGTGTAATATAGCCATAATCTACAAATATGTGAAATGTACGTAATGCGTATATACAGATGTGTGAAATGTCCGTAAAGCGTATATACAGATGTGTGAAATGTACGTAATGCGTATATACAGCTGTGTGAAATGTACGTAATGCGTATATACAGGTGTGTGAAATGTACGTAATGCGTATATACAGGTGTGTAAAATGTCCGTAATGCGTATATACAGATGTGTGAAATGTACGTAATGCGCATATACAGGTGTGTGAAATGTACGTAATGCGTATATACAGATGTGTGAAATGTACGTAATGCGAATATACAGCAGTGTGAAATGTACGTAATGCGTATATACAGATGTGTGAATGTACGTAATGCGAATATACAGCAGTGTGAAATGTACGTAATGCGTATATACAGTTGTGTGAAATGTACGTAAAGCGTATATACAGGTGTGTGAAACGTTCACATGCATAGGAATCCCGAAACACTGACGACTTTCTTTAGTTCAGGTACGAAACTTTTATTACCTTCTTGACTTTTAGGTTTTCGACACGAGGAGAGGGGGAGACACTATTTTTACTATGCTGACTGTTCGTCCTGCGTCAGCTCTCAACGCACTGACCCAACAAACGCGCGCGCATCCCGCAGCAAAACAACTGGACTGGCCTCGCCCTAATTCGAATCATAACTCTCTTCGTTTAGTCTCAAATCCAACTAACAGCTTTTTTTTTCAAAATACCCAAGAATCCCAGCCCATCGCTTCCGGGCATGACGTTATTCACATCCCCATCCGGGGTTTTTATTATGACATCTGTGATTGTCACATCCTCCCCGCACGAGCGTCAACACCTGCGCTCAATGTGTGCCCCTACCCGTGCACCAAGCCGAAAAGTTCTAAGCCTAACTAAACCGAAAGATAAGATATAACCAACGAAAAATGATTACATAAAAAAATCCTCCCGCAATTATATAACAATAGAAGGAAAATTCATACTCACTAATCTTTAACTTACTTTTTGTTGTGTTTAATGTTTTTAATCTTAAAGTTGAACTTTGTTAGTTGTCTAAATTTCTGAGACGAAGATTGATGATTTTTATCATTCAGGGTTTTCGGACAATTGTCTTCATCGTTATTGTTATTTCCATGTTGTAGGTGACTCACCTATGACCAGAATAATAAACTTACCAAAGGGTATATTAATCAAGAACTAAGCTGGTAGATCGGAGAGCAGCAGCTGTTGTAAACACCTCGACTGTCTTCGTGTACGTTGAACCAAGGAAACTCTCCTCAAAGACTTGGATACATTTGTGTGACACCTCATATCTCCGTGTTGAGTTATTTATTTATTGACCCTTAATAACACTGGTTTACAAAAATAAATTTTTGGTCTGAGTCAAGAATGGGGATAGGTGTTTTTTGTTAATTTGGGTGTGCTGAATTCAAATTTATGAATAGTTTTGCTCTATCATCTCTAGTTTTCTGGCTTTTAAATAGTCTCATTTTAGTATAAACAGAGAATATATGTGCATATTTCAAGAGTTGCAGCAGCTTATAACAGATAAAACAGGATAGATAAAGAACACTGATTGAATCAATATACTTGGATGACACAATTACACAATTCATAGTACCGCAGACAGTCAAAAGTGTCTTTTCTTAGAAGATCTGGTGTATTTTGCCTCCGGGATGGCACGCAAGAGCATCCAGCACAAGTCTCCCATCATGCCGGGGTTCCATTTGCCTTGATAGTTGCTCTCCATCTTCGTAATGTCTTGGTGGAATCTTTCTCCATGCTCATCACTCAATGCTCCAAGGTTTGGCGGGAAGAAGTTGAGGTGGGAATGGAGAAAATGAATCTTGAGTGACATTCGGCATCCCATATCCTCGTAAGACTTTAGCAACTTCTCAATACAGGCTTGGTAATCTGGTAAGCGTGTGTTACCAAGAAAGCCACTACAGACTGACTTGAATGCTTCTCATGCTCTCATTTCCTTTAAGTTAAGAAGCTCCTCAAAATCAGTATCCTTCAGCACTTCTCGGATCTGAGGTCCGACAAAAATATCCTCTTTGAACTTAGCAGCACTAAGACCTGGGAACACAGTAGACAAGTGTTGGAAGGCAGCACCATTTTTGTGCAACGCCTTCACGAAATTCTTCATCAAACCAAGGAGGAAGATGTGTAACACGATAGTTGAGGGACACCAACCTCCTGCGCCGCCTGCAAGACAACCACTTCCAACGACTGCCAGATTGTGGATTGGGACCTGCTGCCTTAACTGTCAAAATCCGTCTTGATATATAACTATATATATATATATATATATAATGTAATGCTATCACTTACATTTCGTGCATAATAACTAAAAAATAAGCCATAAGTCTCACAATATTAGAATTAAACCTGAATTCATATACGCCTTTATCTACTGTATATGCACAAAATGCACACTATGCATATCTAAAAAAAACTAGAGGTGATGAGTAAAAACGGATTTCAAATTTGAATTCAGCACCCTCAAATTAGATAAAAACGGGCATTTTTGTGCTTGCCTCAATTTCTTTGTAAACCAGTGTAATCGGTCATAACATTCCACAAAGTTTCGGCCGATATGTCCTCCGGCCTTCTTTTTGTCGAACTCGGGAACCTTCACGGAACTTTGAACTACGTCCTTTATTGAATCCGCAAGGGTCGCCTGTTCTGATTACGTTAGCCATAACCGGGTACAAGTGTTAAGTATTCCTGTATTGTTACTCGCCAGCAGTCAGGATTGAACCTGCAACCTCCTGATAATTGTCTCCTTAGAAGCTTAGGTAATCAACGTCTATAACCGTTACGCTATATGTTCTCCTGAGTAAATGAATAGGTCCACAAGAGAATTTGACCTTGATATTTCAATGAATAGTTCTGAATTGTTTTTGTAGTAATTTTTAACATATGTCCGTTATCGATTGCTATGGTTTTTATGGTTGGTTGGGTTGGGTTAGGTTTTATGGCATATCAACCTTTGTAGGTTATTTAATGCCAAATCCATTTTTATATAAATAATCTGTTCTATTTAAAACAATTCAGTTTAGCATAAGTACACAGTTTAATTGTCAAAAACATTTCCATTTCAAACTATTCAAGCAGTTATATGTAACAATTCAGTTATGTGTGAATAGAGTTTTAATGTCAAAAACAGTTCTATTTCAAATAATTCAGTTAAGCATAAGCACGCAGTTTAAATGTAAGTACAGTTTAATTGTCAAAAGCATTTCTATTTCAAGCTATTCAGTTTACTCAAACAATTCATTTTAGCATAAGTATGTTGTTAGTTCTATTTAACCCATAGACAGGGCCCTATCAGGTGCTACCACTCCGGGCCAGAGTGGACCTGGGAGCGATGGCAATGAAGGGGTACTCCACAATCCCCAAAGCTCCAGCACTGCTGGAACCTCACCATCAGATTGTTTAGTGTCATATCCAGGACACTCGTTAGGGGGGGTCTTACCCCTCTGCAGAGAAGCAGTCGGTGTATTTTACAGCCCCAGCCGACTGGGTGATATGGTTTTTATGGGTTCACAGTTATTTTAGTGGTATTTTATCTGCTAATTCGAATCTTTTATTTATTAATGTCGTGGCATATCCCCTCTAGTAGAGGGTAACACTTAATTCTTCAAAGCGGGTTTGTCAGAGGTTTTGTTAGTGAATGTGGTGCAGATCTAACGCAGCAAATAATAAGAGATAAATTTTGTATAGCTTTTGAGGTGATGGCCCTTGAAAGAGAAGTATTATTGGGTGTCTGTGGGTTTATAGTAAATATTTGCAATATTTTGGCCATTTTGCTTTTTAACAAGGGTGTCTAAAAATGGTATTTCTTTGAAAATAAGCTGTATGGTGAATTTTATCATAGGTTGTAAGTTTTGAAGTAAGTTGTGTATATCGTTGAACATTTCCAAAATATAAAGCAGTCATCTAAGAATCTTTTCCATGATCTGATAAAATTCATTTTTATTTCGTTACCGAATTTTTTGTTTTATGTTTTCATAAAGATTTTCTAAACTTGATAAGGTTTGAGTGGCGTATGTTGGAGCCATTTTGGTTCCCATTGTGGTTCTTAGGGTTTGAGTGGAATTCTTGAGTCGAATTCGAAAGAAACATTGCTCAGAATTAATTCTATGCCAACCGTGATAAATCTTTTTGTTGAATCTCGGGGGTAATGTTCCTTGATTTTTTTTGGTCCAAAGAAAATACAAACACCCAAATTACCCAATGGATAATAACTACACACTAAAAAGCCATTTTTTAGGAAACACGGGCCGAACAGGAAGACCAGTTTAAGTTACATTCCAAACAAGACCAATAATATAACACCCTAAATAATCAATCTATCAACATTTAAACTAAACAAAAAATCAGGTCCATTTATTAGAATTAGCCTAAAAGTTTTCCTCACCCCAAAAATCAATCCAGGAGAATTAAAAAGAGACATCAGAGAATCTGAATAAAAATTTAGCTTGACAGAGAAATTCCATAACAAATATAATATCGACGATTCCCTTGTAAAAATTAATCCAGATTCATCCCGGACAGAGGTATATTTTTCGATAAGATCTGTGGCATCAACTTAAAAAACAAAACAAATACATATAACTATCTTTTAAACAAAGACAAACATATATATATATATATATATATATATATATAAAGACAAATATATATATATAAAGACAAAGACAAACACACATATATATATAGTACAATTTGATGGAGACTCAAACTTGGTTAAGTCGTCATAATAAATTTATTTCGGCGGAGAATATTACTATACTCTCCGTCTCGTCAGATGACTATTTAGGTGCCCGTGGTGTAATGATTATCGTCGTACGAAATGTGTAATATAATTGCAGAGGGATTTAGTTTTGTATATCTTGCCTTTCGTTCTAGTTAGGATGAGAACCTTTCGCTTAGTGCATGGGTTAGTTAGGCGCAACATTAACGCAGGTATTCACGCGCGCGCGGAGAGGATGTGTCATTCAAAGATGTTAAAATAAAATTCCCAGATAGGAAATGAGACTAAGGAGGTGAATGACGTCATACCCGGAAGCGTGGGTTGAGGATTTGGGGATTTGAGAAAAAGCAGTGAGTTGAGTTCCTGCCTCGGAAGAAGAAGGTTGACTTTCGGGGCTCGTCAAGACCAGACTAGTAGTTTGCAGCTGGGTGCCGCACTTTGTGGGGGGCAGATGGAAAAGTCAGCATAGAAAGATTGTGCCTCTCTCTCCTCATGTCGAAAAACCTTTAACTCAAAGGTAATAAAAAGTTTCGTACCTGAACTAAGAAGTCGTAAAGTGTTGTATTTTGGATTCCCTATGTCTATTACAGACATCCGTATATCTGGCTATGTAACAAATGAACACGGCGACACGAGTTCAAACCCTGAACGAGGCTGATTGCATTTAGCATAGCACTAATACCCTTGGGAAAGGTATGAATCCAATTATTCTCCCTCCAGTTATGGATAAATAGTAGGACAGGTAAATAGTTCTTCAGCCTTGATGAAGCAACTAGTCTAGGAGAAGGAAAACTCTGAATTTAAACCTGTTAAACTCCGCTTAAAAATTGACTTTGTGTCATATCCTGCCCGAGCGGAGGGGTTGGTGAATATATATATATATATATATATATGATTTTTTTCGTTGGTCCGAGAGAAAAAAAAGTAAATACTTTTAAATGAAAAGGTCCACAAGAGAATTTGCTTTTAAGCTATTTATTCTTTTTCAGCACTTGTTTCAGAAACGCATGTTGAAGAAAAAATGAGCTAAAAGCAAATTCTCTTGTGAACCTATTCATTTTAAACTATATATATATATATGAAAAACCGGAAATAGATCTGACAGTATGAAGTCATATAGAGATAAAAAAAAAATCATCGTCTCCAGAGGCTGATTTCATTTGTTGAAATATTTGCCTACGTTAAAGGTTTTGGTGTTTAGACATTCATCATTATCAATGACTTACTCACCCTGATAAAGACATGTAGTTCTTTCAACTCTCTCTCTCTCTATATATATATATATATATATATGTGTGTGTGTGTGTGTGTGTATGTATGTGTGTATATATATATATATTATCAGAATGAGTCAAAATCTTTTAATATTTTGGTCCATGTTTGTTTGTGGCGCTTATATCACGTGACTGGAGCAGTTCAAGTCGAGGTAGGTGGTGTGCTAATTCATTGTGGATTTTTTGACTCCATGCATGGTTTGAAAGCTGCATCGATGAACGTGAAACACAGTCTAATTTGGAGACTTGTGCTTTTCGATTTCGAACTGGGGCCATAACGCTGCCGAAGCAACGGAAAACATTTAAAGGTGCGTTTGATCGTAGGACGAGAACCAGATATTTAAAAAAAAATTCTCCATGATTGCAATAAATTCGTCAGGCAAGGTCAGGTATGCCGAAAACAGTAGATTCCGAGGCCGTGCACGAAACTATAAATACAATTCTGATGAGTTGTACTCAAAGAGTAATTTGGTGAGTTTAGCAAATTCAGCAAGTAGAAGCTCGGTATCTCACAGTCCAGTAGGGTTCGTCACCTTCACAACATCGTTAAAAGCATCCCCAGCTATTGAATTATGCCTCGTGTTACTAAAATATTGCAAAACTTTAGATTCACCCAAATATCTATATATATATATGTGTGTGTGTGTGTGTGTGTGTGTATCGGATGCAGAAGCAAAATATAGAACAATTTTTAAAAGGTTTTTTAGTCTGATTAGTCCAATTAAAAAAACAAACACCACCCCCACCAAAAAAAAAAAAAAAAAAGAAAGAAAAAAAAACCGCGATAAATCTTAATTTTCATGATTAGCTCTTTAATTAAACACTTTTTCATTAAAATTCAGCCCAATATGAGTAAGCAAGAAAAGAAACGACAAAGAATCTATAATTTGCTTAGCACCGAAAAACAAGCCAAAAAAAAAAATAAATAAATAAAAAAAATAATTGGACTTTTTTTATGGTCTCTATCAAGCCCAGACCTTAACCTTCTTGATTACGCAATAAGAGCCGTTTTAAGAAACAAAACAAATGCAACTTGTTATTCAAATATTGGTTCGCTTAAGATTGCAATTGAGGAGGAATGGAATAAAACGTCTGAAGAATTTATCCTGAAGGCGAGCAAATCATTTCAAAAGCATGTTGATACAATAACAGAAAAAAAATAAATGAATAAAAGAATGGCAGCCATATTGAGTAAATTTACTATTTTGTGGTTATCTTATTTTATTATCATTTATTTTTTGAAATCGAAATTAATCTAGTTTTATAATAGAGTCGTTTATTATTATACTAGAATACTTCTAGATTTTGCTTCTGAACCTTATATATATATATATATATATATAAACTCGGCCGATAGATCTCGGCTCAACAATATGATATACAAACATTGCTTCAAAGCCTAAGAATGAAATCTACCAAAAAGCTTGGCTGATTCCAACTAACGTCCGGCACGATCTGATTTCCAATTTTTCTTCTCTCCCCCAAAATAATGGCAGTGAGCTATCAGATCTTGCTGCCAGAGCACATTTTATTGAACCTAAGATTACTTAAAATCTGAAGTATGATGTGGGCGTGTGTGGCTCAAGATCAGCTCAGAGTCGTTTCAAAGAACCTCCCAAATGATACGAAAGAGCTCATCGAAACGAGAAGTTGCTTCGGCATATCATCGAACCGGGCCAATCGATCAGCTTCTTAATCCAATAATAAACTATCGCCACGACAACGCTTACTAGCTGTGTTGTCGAAGCGAATCGTCTTTAAGTGTTTTATTTCAAAAATCCGGCCTTTACGCTTGTTCTTTTTTTTTTTTGTTGTTTATTGTATTGTTTATCTGATTGTTTTGAACTCGAACTGAAAGGCGACATCAGGTCTGTTTTTTTTTTTTGTTTTGATGGCTGCTGATACATTGGGCTAATATCCTTATCTTATTAGGTTTATAGTTTTTTATCGACTTTTCCAGTCGGATCATCCCCCCCCCACTAAAAAAAAGAGTAAAGAGAAGAAATGACTGTTTATTGCTATTCACTAAACTAAGCCTGACATAAGACGAAAGAAGTGAAGAATTCAGCTTTCTACAGTTTTCATACTAATCATTGTATCACGCTAATCACTCAATTATTAGATTCAGAACATCCAGCAGGAACTGACTTCCGGCAAAATTCTAGACCTTATATAGTCCTAAAACTCCAACGTGACCCACATGGCCACACCCCTTCACCCACGCATTGCTTGTTTTTTTTTATTGGCCGTGGTTTAAACCCATGCAATGCTTGTTCTCCATTGGTCACAGCTTACACTCACGCATTGCTTGTTTTCCAGTAGTCACTTTGCTGATTTTATTTACAGCCGGATATATCTGTCAACTACATCCACTGGGTTCATCACCAGTCAATATATTACAGTACGATTTGGTTTGCTTTGGTTTGGTTTTTTCGTTTATTAGCAAATCAACCTTCGAGGGTTTTTAATAAGAAAGCCAGCCTTGTAAAAGAATAGCCGTGGAACTGTTGAGTTTGGTATGTTGTCAAAGTCTGAAGAGTCGCATAACAAGCTAAGTGAGGTCTGCATGAATTCTCAAGAAGGAGTGTTATTATTGGCATTTTGGGACATTCCAATAGGCGCATTCCATGGATGGTGACAGGTTGATGGCCTAAATAATAAGAACACCACGCGTGCTTGAAAAGGTCAGATTAATTTTTTTTCTTATTGACTGAGTTAAAGTATCCTGCCTAGAATATATGAAAATAAAAATGTATGTCTTATTTTTATACGGAATTGGTTTCGTAAATTTCCAACGGCGGCTAACCCGATGGGATCTTCAGTTCTGAAGATCTGGGGAGTGTAAAGTGCACTTCCATTGTTCTTATTCCCTGGTTCACTCCGTTTTGGAGTGGCATAATTTGTTAGGGTCCCATCAATCGGTCAAATAAATCTGTTCAAAATTTTTCGTATTCAATAGAATCATGAGCCAAAAAATTTTCTTAAAAAATAACTACACAAAAAATGTAGATATGGACGTACAATGAACGCTGTTTCTTAACCTTTAGACATAAAATAAATCTGGATCAATCAACATGACGTTAAAATCAATAAATTAATTCATGTTGGGGTGCTGTTGTTAAAAATGGAGCTTATTACGTTTTTGATGATAATACTTGGATGATTTCAACTTACCTTTGTTTTTATAGCATCTTTGATAAGATATAATATATAAGATATAAGCAGGGACATATTTATAAGCGACGTTCTTCAGTGGACTTCCACCCGTGGATACTCCAGTGTTCGACGACTAGAAAAGTTTTACATTCACCAGCTCTGTGCGAACGTTAGATGTAGTCTAGAAGGCCTGTCAAAAGCGATGGTTGATAGGCACGAAGAGAGAGAGAGAGAGAGAGAGAGAGAGAGAGAGAGAGAGAGAGAGAGAGAGTCAAGGCATTCTGTGTCATCTGCATGACAACAATGATATATATATATATATATATATATATATATATATATGGAAAATCCACTGATTTATATTAAAAAAAAAAAACAAAAAAAAAAAAAACTGAATTTTTGCGCAAAGATTGGCTCGAGAAGTTCTAATTTTTGCATCAAGGGACCAATCAGTGTGTACGCACTTGTTTTAAAATTTGTTTGAGTTTTCCAGACGACAATATTTGACTTGCCGCGAAGATTTGGAAGGACCAAAACCCAAAACAATTAAGAGATCTTTTCTCTTTTAGATTGGTAAAAACATATCCCTTTAGCCAATTAGAATAAGAGATAAATCATCAACTTTTTTTTTTTTTTTTACATATATTCGAGTCTACCTCAATCTTATTATTAGTAACAAAATAGATATTTCTTCAGAAATAACCCAAAAAGTGTTCAGTAAGTACGGAATTATTCTGTACTTACTTTCTGGTTATTTCTTTTGAGTAAAAATTTAACTTTTTTTCCATTAAGTATGCATTTAATTTTAACATCCCTTAGTCGAGGGTGACCCGAAGGCTCCCTTTTCGATAGCTACTACACCAAGGTGTAGGGGAGGGCGCTACTCCATTCCCAGGATTGCTCCACTTTACCCTTGAACCGTACCTTATAATGCTGAGTGTTTAAGCAAGGTGGTATCAAGTACCATTTTTAAAGTCTTTGGTATGACTCGACCTGGGATTGAACCCAGGTCTCCCGGGCCATTGGCGAACACTCTAACCGCTGGGCCATTTGAAAGAATATGTTTGTTTACATTTTTATTGCGTTAAAATATTCGTATTACTATTCAATTCGTCCCCTGCTTATTTCAGTTGCAGCCGCATATATGTCTAAAACATAAATATATTCTCTTTCTACAGAGTGACACACTCTCACACAGATCTTTTATCATACGCAAAATATATCCATTCAGATTTCATGCATGAACTTTCACTTTCTCTCTTAAAATATTTACGTCCTGACTGATAATATATTTTCCTACAAGACTTTGTAACTTCTGTTTTTTTTTAACTTTTCATTCAATTTAAAGAAATAAAAATGTATAAATTTGTAGATTGGTGTTTTATCCAATCATTTGCACCTTTGTTCACGATATATATAGTTTAAGTTGTGAGACCCCTTTAAAGAACTCATTCAAAATGGGGACCGCTATTTTCGGCTGTCTTCCCATCGTCGCGTCGAGGGTCCAATGACTGTCTTTACCTCGTCGCGTCTCCCAAACAACTATCGATCCCGCATCCACTGCCTTAAAGCGTTTTTATTTGAGTTCCCTTCTGCCAATCAGAACTCGTTGCCGATTCGCTGCTGATACGTTTCTATTTTTAACAAAGGCCTCCCTATTTATTTTACGCCATATCATCCTTAATAGGTTATTTAATACCAAAGCCATCCTTGTAGAAGAAGAGCAGGGGAACTATTTAAACCATAGCAGGGGGTAAAAGGGGGTTATAATCTTTCCCCAGGGCATTAGTCCGAAAGTGAACGTAAAAGAAAGATAGGAGTTCGAACATACTTACAACAATATCATAGTCCAAGACATTAGCCACTACGCTACGGGGGGGGGGTGTCCTCGTGGTGTAATGGTTAAAGCGATTGACTGCGGAATCGTAGTACGCGAGTTCGTACTCCAGTCGCGCTATTACGTTCACTTTCGGGCAAATACCCTTGGGAAAGGTATGAACCCCCTTATCCTCCCAGCTATGGGTTAAATAGTACCACTACTGTTCTTCTAGGATAATGGTTTTGGCATTAAATAACCTAAAAAGAGTTGATATGCCATTAAACAAAGAAATCAACCAACCACTACGCTACGGAGACTTACTCTTTATTTTTAAGCTTAGTTTAATTTGGTTGAAGAACAGAACAGTAGAGCACCCTATGAGGATTAAATTCATTATAATTATTGTGTGGCGTGGGTGGCGTAACGGTTTGAATAAATGTACTTTGTGTGCAAAGTTCAAAATAAGAACGAGGCTGTTTGCGTTTCTATTCGTGTTAATGCCCTTAGGAAAGCAGCTGGGCTCAGACCCAGAGGAGAAGTATCTGTTCCGGGTATACGTGCCGGGATCACGTTATATATCAAGTGAGTCCAAGCCCACCAGTAGGCTCATCTAGCTCACATTTCACTAAGTGAGCCGATGTCCAGTTTACGACAAGCAGAGCTTGACCTCGGTTCGTGCCTTACCTACCCATCCCATAACCCCCACTATAAAAAAAACTTGTGTCAAGTCCTGTCTTGTGGGAGGCAGTGACAAATATCGCTCTTAGGAAAGACAAGTATCCATCTCTCTGCTCGACCACAGCTATAGGTGTAATACTATCGCTTGGTCCGCTTAACGGTATCACTGCCAAATGCAACAATATACTGGTCACTGATGCCAGCGATACTATTACGTTCTGGGTACGGTTACCAAATGTGATAATATCTGCGGTACCAATTTTAATAATATCGTGGTAACCGTACTATTACCAAATAAAACAAAATGGTGGTCACCGATATCCACTCCAAATTTAATGGGGGTGTCTTCGTGGTGTAATGGTTAAAGTGATGGACTGCAGAATCATAGAATTCCAAATGTAACAGTATACTGGTCACTGATACCAGCGATACTACTACGTTCTGGGTACGGTTACCAAATGTGATAATATCTGCGGTACTAATTTTAATAATATCGTGGTAACCGTACTATTACCAAATGAAATAAAATGGTGGTCGCCGATATCCGCACCAAATGTAATGGGTGTGTCTTCGTGGTGTAATGGTTAAAACGATGGACTGCAGAATCGTAGTAAGCGAGTTCGTACTCCTATCGCGCTATTATGTTCACTTTCAGGCAAATACCCTTGGAAAAGGTATGAACCCCCTTATCCTCCCTGCTATGGGTTAAATAGTGCCACTACTGTTCTTCTAGGAAGAAGGTTTTGGTATAAAATTACCTACAAAGTTTGATATGCCATTAAACAAAGAAACTAAACCAAACCAAACCAAATGTAATACCATAGTACCCGACAGCATTAGTAGTTCCAAATATAATAATTGGTCTTATCCTGGTAACGGCACCAAATGTGATTCTATACTTGTCTCGGTATTTTATTGTGGCCTTCATTCCGTGACTACCAAACGTGTTTCCAGGTAGTTTGTTTATCAATCTTCTCCGCGCCCACCTTGTGTTATGAAATATCCACAGATAGGAAATGACATAATTCATCAGGAACTTCTTTTAACGGTTAAGGAGATTCGTTGGAAGAAGTTGCCTGGGTATTGGCAATTCAAAGACAAGAAGAGCTCTCCATCAACAACTAATAATCATTGGAACGTATTGGTGTAATAGTAATATGTCCAGTATGTTAATAGAAAATTATCACTTTATTATCCAGATATTCTGTTCAATATTCAGACTGCGTATGCTAGCATGAGAGAAAGAGAATCTGTTGTTGGTTGGTTGGATGGGTTTTAAGGCATATCAACCTTTATAGGTTATTTAACGCCAAATCCATTTTTATACAAATAGCTATATTTCAAACAATTCAGTTTAGAATAAGTTCACAGTTTAAATGTAAGTACAGTTTAATTGTGAAAAAATTTCTATTTTTAGCAATTCAGTTTAGTCAAGCAGTTCTAATTCAGCTAATTCAGTTTAGTATAAGTACAGATTTTGTTTACACACAGTTAAATGTCAAAACAGTTCTATATTAAACAAATCGGTTTAGTGTAAGTATAGTTTCAATGTCAAAAAACAGTCCCATTTCAAATAATTCAGTTTAGCATGAGCACGCAGTTTAAATGTAAGTACAGTTTAATTGTCAAAAACATTTCTATTTCAAGCTATTCAGTTTTGTCAAACAATTCAGTTTAGCATAAGTATGCCGTTAGTTCTATTAAACCCATAGATAGGGCCCTATCAGGTGCTACCACGCCGGGCCAGAGTGGACCTGGGAGCAATGGCAATGAAGGTGTGGCCCGCATTCCCCAAAGCCTCAGTATCGCTGGAATCTCACCATCAGATTATTCAGTGTCATATCCAAGACACTCATTGGGAGGGGGGGGTCTTACCCCTCTGCAGAGTTGCAGTCAGTGTATTCTACGGCCCCAGCCGACTGGGCAAGAGAATCTGTGAGTGTCAATAAACGGAGACACAAAGAGATCCCTGTGACCCAACTGACTTCCAACCCCAATTGAACTCCCAGAACGCCAATCTCTGACAGACGACTTTTTCAAAATTCGTTAATTTTTTTTCATATATCTAAATTCAGGATATCGTTAATGTGATGTCATCTTACTAAGTTATTGCATCATCAGCTGCGAGTCCCCAATTCCACTGTTTTCATTTCTTTAATCAAACTTGTGACCAGGCGTGTATCTATTTTGTTCACTTTTGGTTAGTCTATTTCCACACTCCGGACTGATCTTTCGACTCAAGCTCATAAGGGAAAAGCTATATATTTACTCCATTACTTACCAGGCTTTTTAGTTGGGCCATCTGTTATTCGTGCCGATAGAGTATCGGGTGGGCGAACTGCATTGATAGTACAGCAGCGCACTAGAAACCCGGGTCTACTTCAAGCTATGTACGGGTATCCGTGCCGGACACACGTAACAAATCGAGCGAGTCTAAGTCCAGCAAGAAACTCATCTAGTTAACGTTGCACCAACTGAGCCGATGACTAGTATAAGTCCGGCAGCGTTCGAGCCTCGGCTCTGGCCTGACCTCCTCCTTTAACCCCCACTATAAGCCAGCCTAGTGTTATGACCTGGTGTCAAGTATGTTGGGAGGCAGAGACAAATACACATATATTTCGCCCACTTCTAAACATCTTTAGAGTAAAACATGCTTTTGCCGTACACCTCACATATTCTTCAGTAATTTTCTCATTGTTTGCTCTTCTTGGTCAGCAAAAATTTGACTACAGACCTCTGTTCAATTCTGGAAGATTCTGCTTGATTTGACTCTATTTTGAATCGTTGTATACCAGTAGAGAAATATGACAACAACACTTATGTATTAAAAATACAAATATCTTCTTTATTTACGAAAGGGTTGAAACGGCCGTATGAGAGAGAGAGAGAGAGAGAGAGAGAGAGAGAGGGGGGAGAGGACTACTATGATTGACACCACATTGAGAGAGATATATTCAGGATCAAGCTTCTTTCACGGGAAATTTGATACCGAGCCGTTTCTCAGCCAAGGAGTCACCCGGGACCTCCCAGGCTGACCTGTCTACTCGGAAGCTGCTCTCCGAATGACTAACCTCCTGACTCTTTGGGGTGAAAAAACTTCCACATTATATATTTTTGGACGTACACACATTTTTTCTTCTCGCGCAATTCACATAATTCCTTTCCGATGTCTTTTATTTACCTGAAGACCCAGTTGTTACATCCTGTCAATATGTAACAGCTTAGCCTCAAAACAAATATTTTTACAAGATTAAAATGAATTTTGCTATAAAACAATTCCGAAGAATGTAGTGTTTGTATTCATGGACAAAAATATTTTGCTTTTTTTAAAAACATTTCTCTTATTTACTGAATTTTATCTATTCTCCATCCCACCCCGGACAAGTACGGCACAAGGCCTTTTCAAAGTGGTTCGACGCAGGGCCGCAGCCCACACGCGTCCGGTAAACCCCAAAAATACCTTCGGCCCCGTTGGCACTCCCAAAGGGGGTCCCCAGAGGCCAGGAAACAAACAACAAACAATTTATTGAATGAACTTCGTATATTGAGGTATTTGTACTTGTTGTAGATTGAAAATCATACTTACCTTCATAGGAAAGCTATGAGTAGCGTCCAGATACGAGACAAAAAAAAAAGACAGTGTAACCGAATACAGTATGTAGCAACGGTATTTGTTGACCGCCCCATCAAATGGGCAAATGTGGCACAAAGCCTTTTTTAGATGGGTCCAGACGCCGGGCCTTAGCCCAGACGCGCCGGCATTCCTAAAAATGCCTCGGGCCCCGTCGGCATTCTCCTAAAATGGGGTGCCTCAAGCGCCAGGTGATAAATCTAACCCCTCCGAGGTGGGTTAAAGTCTGGGGGACGGCCCCCTGAGGCTCTAGGTATGTCCAGAAGATGAGACACACCCGATCAGATCTGTGTCGTTAACATCACGGCTGGCCGAAGTGTGACCCACCTACTGGATCCAGTTGATTGAAATCAACTCACACAGTTTGTAGCAACTACTGGACATGGTCAAAGAGTTCAGTATACATGTATAAAAAAATTCACACCCAAACCAACAGCCAATCAAAAGCCAAAGAATAAGGTATTCCCTTTTGCAATAATGGAACGTTCCTGGTGCTTTAAGTGCTTGTGCTTTTCGCAAAGCTCAGTCTTTTTCTCTGTTTTGTTTCTTGGCGTCTTGTTCTTGTTGAGGAAGTGTCGACGGGGCCGAAGGTAGTTTTGGATTTTGCCGGACGCATGTGGGCTGCGGCACTGCGTCTGGACCACTTTAAAAAGGCCTTGTGCCGTACTTGTTCGGTGGTGAGACGGAGAATAAATAAAGTATTTTTCTCTGAACTAATGCTTGAGTTCAACCTTCCCCTCCTCTAACCCTTACTATAATCCGACCTTCGAGTCATTTGACCTTGTGTCAAGTCCTGTCTGGCAGGAGGCAGAGACAAACATACTTTGTTCTCTGAACCAAACATTGTTGCTCAACAACAGTTTGCTATTCAGCGAAAATTCTGCACATGTGGCCTAATCTTATATTTGTTTCAGTTTTAGCGTTTCGGACGTTGCAGCCTTCTAAGAATTTTAGACTAGTTTCTTTATTCAATCGACGAAAGGATGAGTCTCAATGGCGTTGAGGTTAATGTGCTTGACTGCGACATCGTAGTTTGCGAGTTCAAATTCCAATCACGCTAATACATTCATTTTTGGAATGATGTAATATATCACCTCGACCAGCGATGAGCCCAGTGGATGTTGCTGGAAGATACATCCAGCCGTAGATAAAATCAACAAAATGATTACCAGAAAACAAGCAATGTGTGGGTCTATCCCATTACCAATGGAGAACAAGCATTGCGTGGGTGTAAAACATATACAATGAAAAGCAAGCAATGCATAGTTTTTAAGGCGTGTCCAATGAAAAGCAAGTAAAGCGTGGGTGTAAGGCGTGATGAATGAAAATCAAACATTGCGTGGGTCGCGTGGGAGTGTTAAGACTATAAAAGGCCTCGAAATTTGGCTGAAGTCAGAGCATGCTGGCTGTTCCGACTCCCGACAGCTCCTTCGTGTTCTCGAACTCTCCCGCTGATTGCTCTCCTGCTCTGTACAAGCGTCATCGTCAAAGAATAAAAATATAAGATTATATTTTTTATATATAAGGGTCTCTCGTTGTTTGTCAAGACCCAGTGGTATTATCCTACGCTAATATCCTTGGGAAAGGCATGAACTCCCTTATCCCTCTATTTATAGGTTAGATAGTACCACTACTGTTTTTCTACAAAGAAAACATTGACAATAAATAATCTTGTGCCATTGAACATAGAAAGTAGATCGTTCTTACACTGCTGTACCATGTAGAGAGGATATTTTGAGTCAATTATTTATTTGTCTTTGATCCTATTTTTAAAAATTGCCCAGTCGGCTGGGGCTGTAGAATACACCGACTGACCACTGCAGAGGGGTAAGATCCCTGCCAACCAGTGTCCTGATATGACACTAAACAATCTGATGGTGAGGTTCCAGTAATGCTGGCGCTTTGGGGAATGCGGAGTACCCCTTTATTGTTCCCAGGCCACTCTGGCCTGGAGTGGTAGCACCTGATAGGGCTCTATCAATGAGTATTTATGCTAAACTAATTGCTTGAAATAAAACTGTTTTGACATTTAACTGTGTATAGATAAAACTATACTTATATTAAACAGAATTAGCTAAATTAGAACTGAATAAACTGCATAGCTTGAAATAGAAATGTTTTTGATAATTAAACTGTGTACTTATGCTAAACTGAATTGTTTGAAATAGAACTGTTTATTGTATAAAAATGGTTTTGGCATTAAATAACTTACAAACTTGATATGCCATAAAACCCAAACAAACAAACAATACTTTAAAAAATCTTTTCCACTGAACCCGACAATGTAACTTTTACTGCTTGATCCTGGGATTGAACTCATAAACATTAGATACACTTAACCTTGGAAAGAATGAAGATATAATGGAAACACCATGGAACAGAAATAATACGTGATATCTCTGAATTGCTTTCTTAGAACAAAGTAATTTGCATTTTAATATAAATAGTGTCGGTGGGGGGTTACGGTTGGACTCATCCTGATTATTATAAATTCTCTGTAAATATTAAATGCTAATAACAGTGTATTTCTCTTTATTTACCTATTTATCTATTTGCAATTAATTTTCGCATCAGTTCTATAAATAGAATGCAATTTGATATCGAGCTTAATAATTACTGAAGGCGGCTTTTTATTGAATACAATAGATAGAACCTGGGAACAAAAGAAAAGTGATAAATAAACTAGACAAGAGAAATTACCAAAAAAAAAAAAAATTAAAAGAAAGGTAAGCAGCAAAGATAGATAGGTTCAAAAAATAAATAAGTTGAAAAGAAAGAAAGAAAGAACAGAAGAAAATGGAATCTAGTGAATGAAAAAAATCAAAATGGCTGCTGGCAGACGTAATCCAGACGGCTGCAATCCTGCATGATAATCAGTTTGGCGCCAAAGGGTCGGCGAAAGATTCCAGACCTTTCCTCAACAAGAAGCGCTCAGCACAAAAAAGCCATAAAAATCACTTATATTCACCGGCCTGGTTATCTTTGGCAGCGCATAATGCGATTCAGTTGGCGTGAAATGCGGACGTTGATTTAAATTTGCATAGCTTAGTCTTGTTTATAGGATCAGATTATGCAAATAAACTCCTGCAGGTTGACCTTCTAATGAATATCACTCAATAAATCGAATGAAAAAATGTAAAGAAGGATTAGTGAAAAAACAGTTTCGATTGATGCTTGTCAATAGTTTTGTATCTAAATTTGAATGATCTTTTATCCCATTTTTTCTGTTTCTATCTATCTATCTATCTATCTATCTATCTATCGGTTCATATCTATCTATCTATCTATCTATCGGTTCATATCTATCTATCTATCTATCTATCTATCTATCTATCGGTTCATATCTATCTATCTATCTATCTATCAGTCGGTTCATATCTATCTATCTATCTATCTATCTATCTATCAGTCGGTTCATATCTATCTATCTATCTATCTATCTATCTATCTATCTATCAGTCGGTTGATATCTATCTATCTATCTATCAGTCGGTTGATATCTATCTATCTATCTATCTATCTATCTATCTATCTATCTATCTATCAGTCGGTTGATATCTATCTATCTATCTATCTATCTGTCTATCTATCTATCTATCTATCTATCTATCTATCTATCTATCAGTCGGTTGATATCTATCTATCTATCAGTCGGTTGATATCTATCTATCTATCTATCTATCAGTCGGTTGATATCTATCTATCTATCTATCAGTCGGTTCATATCTATCTATCTATCTATCAGTCGGTTCATATCTATCTATCTATCTATCTATCTATCTATCTATCTATCAGTCGGTTGATATCTATCTATCTATCTATCAGTCGGTTGATATCTATCTATCTATCTATCTATCTATCTATCTATCTATCTATCAGTCGGTTGATATCTATCTATCTATCTATCAGTCGGTTCATATCTATCTATCTATCTATCTATCAGTCGGTTCATATCTATCTATCTATCTATCTATCAGTCGGTTCATATCTATCTATCTATCTATCTATCTATCTATCTATCTATCTATCTATCTATCAGTCGGTTCATAGCTATCTATCTATCTATCTATCTATCTATCTATCTATCTATCTATCTATCTATCAGTCGGTTCATATCTATCTATCTATCTCTCTATCTATCTATCTATCTATCTATCTATCTATCTATCAGTCGGTTCATAGCTATCTATCTATCTATCTATCTATCTATCTATCTATCAGTCGGTTCATATCTATCTATCTATCTATCTATCTATCTATCTATCTATCTATCTATCTATCTATCAGTTGGTTCATATCTATCTATCTATCTATCTATCTCAGTTTGTTCTTTGAAGATTAGACATTACTAAGTTGGCTGCTTGTGTAAATCCAGATGACAAATAGTAAAGGTACGTGTCATTTGACAAAGAAATTGTGAAGAAATAAATGCGGAACATGGAAGAAAAAATAATCTATAAAATGTAAGAAGTGATAAGAAAGAAAGAAAGAAAGAAAGAACGAAAGAAAGAACAAGGAAATTGTTGCAATGGTAAGAAAGGAAAAAATGGTAAGAAAGGAAAAAACGAGATGAAGAAATCATCTGAAAAAATGAAAGAAGCAATGATAAACAAAGAAAAAAAAGAAAGAAAGAAAGAAAGGAAAAAGAAAGAAAGAAAAATAGGAAGCATGAAAAATTTAAGAAGATAGACATGATAGAAAAGAAAGAAAAAACGACATAAATAAAGAGAAACGAAAGAAAGAAAAAATAAGGAAAATAAAAGTATGTAGAAAATAATTTGAAAGAGAGAAAAAAGTCATTGTAAAGAAAAAAAAAGAAAGAATAATGAAATCATCTAAAAATGTGAATTATGCAATAAGAAAGAAAGAAAGAAAGAAAGAGGAAAAAGAAAGAAAGAAAATCATTGAAAAGAAAGGAAGAATGAACGAAAAAATTGAAAAATGTAGAAGTGATAGAAATCAAAGAGGAAACAAAGAAAGAAATTGAACAAAAAAGCAAAGCAAAAAAAAAAAAAAAAAAAAAAAAGAAAGAAAGACAAAAAAAGAAACTAAGTCGGTCTCTTTGATGGGATGCAATTTTTCTGCTGACTGTCAACTTTTGTTCTGGACGATTATCGACATTGCCTTACGATAATCTCAAGAGATAAAACTGTCCTACCAAAGAAAAGACCTTTTTTTCCTTTTCATTTGTCAATGGCATGTCATGTTTTCTCCCTCATCTCCTGTCCACTTACCCCAGACAAAATAAATTCCCAGACTACTTTTCAAGTTTTTATCTTACCCGAAATCCAGTATTTGATGGGTTTAATTTTTTTAGAAAACTTTTAACCTTTTCGTTGTCGTACTCTATAATTTTTAGTACCTCTCTGTATTTCATTATTCAGAAAGAAAAACGACGATTTCAAATGTCAAATTTCAAACGTTTCTCGACCATTTTGTCCCTCGGCTCCGGCAGGGCTACCTTTGGCTAGACTAAAGTTCAATGACAAACATAGCTCTAAACTTTCGGGTTTGGTTCAAGCTATGACCAGGCATATGTGCCAGACTCACATTGCACTTAGTGAGTCTATGTCCAACAGGGTCACCTGGCTCACATTGCACCAAGTGTGCCTATGACCAGCATTGTCCGACAGAGCACGAGTTTCAGTTCGAACCCGACCTTCCCCTTCCAAAAATCCTCCCTAGAAAAAAGAGCTTGTGTCTGGTGGGAGGCAGAGATTAATATTAACGATTATTTCAAATAACTAATACTAGGTTGAGTCAGAAGCTTTACACTATTTTGGTAGTACGTTTTTTCTTCTTTTTGCATCAAGTTAGTGTTTGTCAGGGTTTTTTTTTTTTTTTTTTATCAAATCTTAGAATAGAATTACACTATCCTGAAAGAAGACCCAAACGTGTTGTCATTTCGAAAAAACAAAACAAAAACCTTTTTCTTATTTTACCGCAAAAATCTAGTGGGTCTACATAACATCTATCCCCCATCCTTCACCGTAAAAAGTCAGTATTTAAAGAGAACCGGCCAGATATATTTTCCAGAAAATCCAACCACACGACTCAAAATGCCAGTCCTAAATTTCACGATGTTTACCAAGTTTTATCCGAAAAAAATTCTGGATACAAGTAAACAATAAAAAAAAAAACACTAAAGAGACTTACATCTACTGTAAAAGTAAAGTTGGCGACCGTAGTCGAGGGCAACCAGATGGCTCCCTTTTCAATAGCTACTACACCGAGGTGTAGGGGAGGGCCCTACTCCTTTCCCTGGATTGCTCCACTTTACCATTGATACATACCTTATAGTGCTGAGTGTTAAGCAAGGAGGTATCAAGTACCATTTTTAAGCCTATGGTATGACTCAACCTTTGATTGAACCCAGGTCTCCCGGACCATTGGCCAACACTCTACCCAATGAGCCGGTACATCTAATGTACACATACAAAAACTTAATGCTCACACGAAAATATTTTTTATAAGTTATTCCTTGTTATCAAAAATAACACATAAAAAGACAATGTCTGTTTAGCTCAACTTCCTGTTATTTGTTTTCTGTTTGCATGTTTTATATAAAATTAATTTCAGCTTTAACCTTTTATTACAGTTACGCTGAAGACTACTTTACCCTCATCAGCCCGGACAGGGACTATAGAATACGCCGATTGCATCTTTGCATATGGCTAAGACTCGCCTAACAAGTGTCCTGATATGACACTAAACATTCTGATGGTGAAGCTCCTGTCCTGGAACTTTTAGGGAATGTGGAGTACCTCTTCATTGCCATTACTCCAATGTCTAAACAGGAGTTGTGGTCGCTGTTAAGGTCCTAAGTTTAACCATTTAACTGTGTATAAACAAATGATTGATGTTAAATTGAATAGTTAGTGTTATATACTTATTTACCGACTCCTCCGCTCGGGCAGGATATGACACAAGGTTAATTTTTAAGCGGAGTTTAACAGGTTTGAATTCAGAGTTTTCCTTCTCCTAGATTAGTTGCCTCACCAAGGCTGAAGAACCTAGTCTACCCATAGCTGGAGGGAGAATAATTGGATTCATATCTTTCCCAAATGTATTAGTGCTATGTGAAATGCAATCAGTCACGTGCAGGATTTGAACTCGTGTCACCGTGTCCATTTCCGACGACGATAACCAGTACACCATGGGCACATCCATAACATAGTGAGTGTTATATAACAATACTTTAAACTGATCAAAAATTTAATTATTAGTATTACGTAGGAATACTTAAAACCTTTTAACTGTGTGCAAACAAATAATTAATATCAAATAGAATTATTTGAATAGTGTTAAAGAGTAACACTTGAAACTATCTGTGTGCAAAGAAATGATTAATGTTAAATAGAATTATTTGTATTAGATAGCAATACTTGAATTCATTTATCTGTTTGTGCAAATAAATGAATGGTATTACGAACAAGATGTGGAATTAAATAACCTGCAAGGGTTGATATGTCATTAAAAAAAACTTTAAAAAGTGCTCTATATTTTGCATAGCACTATATGACGTCATACTTTGTTGTAAACAGTTCTGCGATATTTTTGCCTCAAAACTAACAAAGCCTTGTCGTCGAGGCGTAGGATACGCCGACTTTATCCCTTGCAATGGTAAGATCTCCCCAAAAGGGGTGTTCTAAATATGACACTGGGGTGCATCTGATGATGAGGCTTCAGTTCTGGAGATTTAGGGAACGTGGAGTACTTCTTCGTTGTCATTACTCCCAGTTCCACTCTGAACTGGAGTGGTTGTAACTTTTAGAGTACCATCTAGGGGTCAATTTTGAAAATGATTCACATTCAGTAGGACCGTGTGCAAAAAGATAGCAACAAACTCTTCAACAGCCACACAAAAGTTTAAATAAGAACGAACAATGAACGCAATTCCTTAACGTTTAAGTCAGTCAAGTCAGCTGGGGCTATAGAACACAACGGTTGTATCTCTGCAGAAACTCCCAACAAAGAGTGGCCTGGATATGAAATTAAACTATCTGATGGCGCGGTTCCAGTAATACCTGAGATTAGGAGAATGCAGGTTACCCCTCCATTGCCATCACTCCCAGGTCCACTCTAACTGGGAGTATTGGCGTCTGTTAGCATTCCTTCTATGAGTCACATAGAACTGTTTGACATTCTAACTGGGCGCTAACAAATGACATACTAAACTGAATTGTTTAAAATAGAACTGTTTGATCATTTGACTGTAAGTAAGTAAATGACTGATGTGTGTAAACAAATGATTGATGTTTAATTAAATTGTCAGAAATAGAACTGTTCGATCATTTAACTGTGTGTAAACAAAAGATTGATGTTTAATTGAACTGTTAGTTATACAAAGCAATGCTAGGAACCATTTGATTTTGTTGATTCATGCTAAATTGAATTGTTAGAAATAGAACTGTTTGTTCATTTAACTGTGTGTATCCTCAAAATGTTTCTAAATCATACATGTGATATATATATGATAACAGAATTTAGCTTTTAATAACCAACAATGGTTGAGATGCCATGAAATAAAAGCAAAGCAAACTTATAACCTTTAGGCATAGAATAACCCTAAACAAGCTGACTTGCTGTTAAAATCAATCTATCAATCAATCAAGTAAGCAATCGAACTTAAAAAATGACTATTCTCCATACTGTGCACAACACTATGTGACGTCAGATTTTGTTGTGTACATCTCTTTTAATTTTTGAATAGATAGAAATTCTAAACAACAACCACCCCCTCTACCCTTTTTGCTTCAAAACCAATAGCTTTTGATCACCATCAAGCAAAAAAAAAAAAAAAAAAAAAAAAAAAAAGACAACCCTTCTCCCAAAACGGTGTTATGAAACTTAGAATCTTCCGAAGAAGGTTACTGAAGATGGTTTAGACTTTGTTAAAGAATTGATTCTCTTTAAAATCTGAATATTTGATTTTTTAAAAATTTATAAGTTCGGACATCACTTCGGGGTTACACGTTTGGTTATCATCATAAAGAATGGACACTGCGACCCAAGTTCAAATCCTGGACGAGGCTATTTTCTATAGCACTTATACATTTAGGAAAAGTGTGAATCCAAATATTCTTACTCGGCTAAGGGTAAATTGTAGGGTAGACTGATATCTTTAGCCTTGGTATGGCAACCGATCTAGAAGAAGGAAAACATTTCAAATGAGTTGTTAGAAAAGTTGGCGATTGTAGTCAAGGGCGACACGAAGACTCCCATTTCAATTGCTTCTACACCAAGGTGCTGGGGGAGGGCGCTACACTTTCCCATGGATTGCTCCACTTTACCCTTGATACCTTCCTTATAATACTGAGTGTTAAGCAAAGAAATAACAAGTACCATTTTTTAGAGTCTTTGTTATGACTCGACCCGGAATTGAACCCCGTTCTCAGGGGCCACGGGCGAACATGACCTTGTGTCACGTCCGACTCATTTTGGAGGGGTTGGGTAAAGAGATACTTTTGGTATGACCAGATTTCTATTTCAGCCGAGAATTCAACAACTGCGACAGAAAAAAGAGTAAATATCAATCACGTCAAACATCCGAGGCATTTCTTGGATTTCCAAAGAAATGTCCTAGAAAAGAAATCCTTCCGTCCTTTTCTTCCTCGCATCTTGCTACATCAACTGGCAACACATGCATTCTCTTTCGCAAAACATGCTTTGTTTTTGCCTCTCTCAAACTGTTTGCTCATGGACATTCACGTTTCGATTCGTCTTTTTTTTTTCAATCAACCTGACATTTTGGGCACTTTGGATTTAGTCTCAACCATTTCCATTTATTTCGTATTATTCACTTGAAGCCTTTTTCCCCCCTTCTTTTCTTGAAGAATGCATTTGCTGCGATGACGATGAGAAGAAAAACAACTCAAGGTCATTTCAATGTCATTGTTAGATCGATTGACATCTGGTCAACACGACCCTCGTCAACTGGAAAGAAAATGCAAAAACAAAATATAAAAAAAAGAAACGAAAAAAAAAAAAAAAACAAGAACAAAGCTAGACGACAAAAAGCTTTCTTCATTATTCATGCATTAAAAAAAAATCTTTAAAGACGTTTCGTCAGCAACATCTGGCCAATGCTAAATTGATTGCCTCTTCCTTGTGATATAAGAAACGTTAAAGAGGGCATTTCATTGTATTCTGAGCTAAAACTGCATATTTTCTCGGAAAACAAATTCTACAAAAACTGTTACAAGGGAAAGTAGGATTTATATGAAAGGCTGTAAAAAGTGACGTCAAAAAGGCTGGCCATCTTTGTTTTCTTCTCTCAAAAAGCTTCGAAGCTTGGTTTGGTTTGGTTTGACTTGGCACATCAACTATTATAGGTCCTTAATGCCAACTCCATTTTTATACATATAAAGTTCTATTTCAAACTTTTCAGTTTAGTATATGTATATTTTTTTTTTGTTTACACACAGTTTCAATGTCAAAAACAGTTCTATTTCAAACAATTCACTTTTGCATTTGTACAGATTTAATGTCAAAAATAGTTCTATTTCAAATAATTCAGTTTTGTATTAGTACACAGTTTCAATGTCAAAAACAGTTCTATTCCAAATAAATCAGTTTCGCATCAGTACACAGATTCAATGTCAAAAACAGCTCTATTTCAAACAATTTAGTTTAGCATACGAAAACAATTCTATTTCAAATAATGCAGTTTTGTATTAGTACACAGTTTCAATGTCAAAAACAGTTCTATTTCAAATAAATCAGTTTCGCATCAGTACACAGATTCAATGTCAAAAACAGTTCTATTTCAAACAATTTAGTTTAGCATACGAAAACAATTCTATTTCAAACCATTCTGTTTGAAATAAGTAAATAGTCTCAAACAATTCTGTTTGGACTAATTAATGAGTTTAATCCAATTTGACCCACAGATAGGACCATATCAAGTGCTACCACTCTGGGCCAGAGTAGACCTGGGAGCGATGTCAATAAAGGGGTACTCCACATTTCTCAAAGATCCATCATTACTGGAACCTCACTATCAGATTGGGGGAGTCTTACCCTTCTGCAGAGAGGCAGCCAATGTATTCTACAGCACCCCCAGCCGACTGGAAAATAGAAAAGCTGATGTTTATCCACTTTCAATCAGGTGACGTAACATGTAAATATAATCGGGAGGGACTAAAATTAAAGTAGATTATATATACATATATATATATATATATATATATATATATATATATGAGTGTGTGTGTGTGTGTGTGTGTGTGTGTGTATGTGTGTGTGTGTGAGAGAAAGAGAGAGAGAGAGTGAGTGTCTGTAAGAAAGTGAGTTGAGATAGTGTAAACACAGTTAACGGCGCTTGGTGACTGTTTTTCGCCTCTGCAATCCTCAGACTAAGTCGCTATGTGGTAACACTTTATATACTGTTGTGTAGGGCATGATGAGAAGGGTGACCGAGATTGTATGGTATTCTAAGAAAGGTTGGTCTAGTTTATACAGTGTGTCAACATTTTTATTAATTTATGAGTTCTTAATTTAGCTATTTTTTTTTTATAATTAATTCGTTTTTTAATGACTTGGCTTTACCAAGAAGACACGTAGCTGCGTTGAGAAGTTTATGAACAGCATTATCATTACTCTTTCTGATATTGATGGTGGCGTTGTCATGATGGACTGTACGCATTACAGCAACAAAATAACGGAATCATTTAATGACAAAAATATTATACAAACTATAACTAAATATATAGTCATTTTTAATAAGCCGTATAAAAAAATCCCGGAAGAAGACAAATTCTAGTTTTAACTGATTATCACTCTACAATCCCTAAAATCTATGGCTTTTCTAAAACTTATATATATATATATATACATATATCATGAATTGAGCACCGCGGAAGCTAATTAGCGTAAATATAAATAAATATATACGTAAAATCCCTTCGCTTACGCTGAGAGATACAATAGCTTTGGGATAAGATATCCGACTGAGGTAAAGTTAGTCGGGTTTCGATTCCAGCTTGGAGCATCTCGCGTGTTTAACCGCACTAAAGCGTTGTGATACAACGGAACTGGCTGTCTGTGAATGACTATATTTATATATATATATATATATATATATATATATGCTCCCCTCGAGGGTACTACATATGCGTAAATGCAAAGCTCTTCTCATGAATTGAGTGCGTGTGTGTGTTTGTGTGCGTATGTGTGTTACAAAGAAATAGACTATGTTTCAACGATGTAGGTGGGTGGGGGTAAAATATCTTCATCACCTCAGAAAACTGTGCTGAACCATCTCATTAAAATTGATTCCCTGAATGTATAACGGCGTCAATCTCTGACGTGTAGGGATTTTTATACAATGCACAAGGTTCCTTTGTTTGTAGGCACGAACGATTAGATTAAAAAATAATCCTTTCAGACTGAACAACGTGGAACATTGTCTTGACTTTTCAGTTAAACTTTACGTTCACACTCAGTGTTTTAGTGCTGTCACCTGTTCAGTTAATTTATATCATTTGATTAATGCTTCATTGCTGGGTTTATGTGCACTGACCGTAAAGTTTTAAATACTGAGATGAATTACATTCTGAGGCAGAATCTTTATTTGAGATTCTAATAATGTTGTAGCAGGGCCAATTTCGCCCCGAAATAGGGGTAATAATAAAAGTATCAATAAAGATAGATATAACGTAAAACAGAAAACGGCAAATGAAAAAAAAGGTGTGTCTTCGAAAAAAACCCACAAGAGGTTTATAAGCCGCGAGGAGTTTGGTATTTACAAAAAATAGGAATATCATGCGAAATTATCAGTATAAAGGTTAATCCTTTCTTGTTTGTTTAGAATGGTTGTTCTAAAGAGTTTTACTCGTAAAGTAGAAAATATAACCCGTATTGATTACAGAAAATAAAGTAACTTCTAAAAATAAACGCTATTCTCAAAAATAGAAGTTTATACGGATTGTTTATATCAGAAAGTCGGACGCAAGAAAATCCCGTCATGAAATTGTACTTTGTGCAATGTCAGTAGGTGACACACGCGCTAGAGGACAGATGAATTAATTATGGGTGGCCTCGTGGTTAGCAGGAGGCGAGGATATTTTCGATAAATCAGCCTCGCTTCGGGCCGATATGAAAGTTTTTTTTTTTTTTTTGCTGTGACAGCCGGGGCGATTACTTCCGGTTCGTGCCGTGATTGTTGACGTGTTAGAGACAGCAGAGCCCCGACGTGAGGAAACCATCTCCGGGCGGATGTGACGTAATCCATCGAGAAAATCCGTCGGAGATTGTATCAGGCCTTCTGCGTGTGCATGTGTCGTTGACAAACCCGATAAACGAAATATCACTAAACAAGTTAGTAAACCGAAAAAGGTTAAGATGAAAACCACTTCTCTCTATTAACCAACACTCGAGGTACTGTTTGTATATAAGAAGCATTTCGACTTAATTACTTTTTCTTTAGGAACTGTGTTTATTTCATGTATTGTTGGTGTTATTATCTATATAAAAAAAACCCTTTCAAAAATCGGATCAGTTTGGTTATTTTTTTCTGATACAAACACGATTCCAGCCCGATGAGCCTGCTGGTGGATCAGCAGATAATCTTTGAACACGATAACCGCTCAACCAGATCAATCACAACGTGAGCTGTTGAAAGGATCCCCAGAGAATTAGGTCTAACCTGTAACACTGGACCCAACAGAATCACGGCCGAAATTTTGAAGGACGGCGGTCCAGTGGGATTAGGTTACGGCGTTACATCACTGGTGAAGTGTCGAAGAGTCGTTGTTACATTAACTGTTGCCGTGACCAGGATAGTGTTACATTAACCGTTGCCGTTACAAGGATTGTATTACATTAATGGTGCCGTGACCAAGGATCATGTTACAATGAGACAGAAA
The DNA here is from genome assembly GCA_963585895.1 of Sepioteuthis lessoniana. Lineage (NCBI taxonomy): Eukaryota > Metazoa > Mollusca > Cephalopoda > Myopsida > Loliginidae > Sepioteuthis > Sepioteuthis lessoniana. The sequence goes on from OY757922.1 coordinate 14,364,520, forward strand.
ACCAAGAAAAGTTTGGTTGTACCGAAAGTACTGCTGGTTTGGTTTAGTTTTGTTTCTTTGTTTTAATGGCATATCAACCATCACTGGTTGTTTAATGCCAAAGCCATCCTTATAGAAGAATCGTAGTGGTATTATCAAACCGATAACAGGGGGGAGAATTACCAAGAATTTTAGTCCGAAATTGATCCTAAAAGCACGACTGGGGTTTGAACTCGCTTACTACGATGTCGCTGTCAAACACGTTAGCCACTACGTCACGATGGGCTTCTCACGGTATTGCACGGATTCATTGGGTAAGTGGTCATGATGTTATATGTTTGACCCCTGAGTCATAAGCTGATCTGATGAAGACTTTTTTTGTGAAACGGCTTCTTTTCAGTCTATCTATCTATCTGATGATTGTGAACATCACATGGAATTTTAATTAACAGACATGTAGTATTCATTATTGAAATATTTTTTTAGTTTTTATACTTTTTATGTAAATTTTTCCTAATTTGCATTTTTTAAAATTCGTTCAAAAAGTGCTAAGTCCCACTGGTTTTTATTTGTTGCACACCTCTTATCTTTGTATGGGCCTCACCTGTACAGAAATTTAGAAAGAAATATGAATTAGCGTTTCGACTTTTATAAGAAGTAGTAGTTTGTTGTTACATCAAAAATGTTCAGCTGTTGGTTGTAATTTAATAAGCTTTTTGCTTAGTTGTGGTACAAGGCCGTATGAATGGGGCACCCAATGACACTCGAACTCACTTGTGAAGGTTTGCTAGTCTTGTGAGTTTTCTTTCTGAGAGAGCTTAAGACATTTTTGAACCATCCTTCACACACACACACACACACACACACACACACACACACACACACACACACACACACACACACACCTATATATATAGATATATATATATATGTCATGAATTAAGATTACTCGATGTCGTCATCTCGTATATATATATCGAATAATTTTAATTCAGAACATATCTCAGTAATATCGAGTAATTTTAATTCATGACATATCTCAGCGAAACGGAGGTCACTTGGAGGCGCCTGTCTTTTTTCGAAGTAATATGCGACAAGTCGTACTGAGTTAGACAGTACTGTCATCTTAAGGGGTGTCCTACTGCATTGCTGATCACCCATCATTCAGGTGCGCAGGAGAAGTGGATTCGTGCCTTTCGCTAGTGAAAACTGCTTCAGTTAATTACATTTTCAGCGCTGTTGAAGGTTACGCTTTCGAAATGTCTACACTATAATAATATTACACGTAAGTAGAGGGGTCTGATATGCTTTTAAATATGGTACGTTTACGGGTGGTCGTGGGTTCAAATACTTCCTCGGAGAGTGCATAAAAGTTACAGAATCAGGGTATGTGGAACAAACAAACAACATCTAAAGGAAAAAAATATGTTGATATATATCCTCTAAACATGAACAATAGAATGAGGATTATTTACATTCATGCATTGAAAAAAAAATAGGATAGAACGATGGACGAAGGGATGCATCCTTCCATTCCCTAAAAAAGGCGACCTCGGACTAGCCAAGAACTACCGAGGGATAACACTTACATCCATAGCAGCCAAAATCTACAATGCCCTACTACGAAACCGCATAGAACCCAAAATGGAAAACATCCTTAGGAAAAACCAAAATGGCTTCCGGAGAAATAGATCCACAACCTCACAAATACTGACCATCCGTAGAATCCTGGAAGGCGTTCGGGCAAAAAACTTACAGGCGACATTACTATTTGTCGACTTTACCAAGGCCTTCGATTCCATACACAGGGGGAAGATGGAGCAAATCCTACTAGCTTACGGCCTACCAAAAGAAACCGTAGCAGCGATAATGATTCTCTACAGAAACACCAAAGTAAAAGTACGTTCACCAGATGGAGACACGGAATACTTCGACATTGTTGCAGGAGTACTACAAGGAGACACACTAGCCCCGTACCTCTTTATCATCTGTCTAGACTATGTGCTTAGGACTTCGATCGACAAAATCAGAGAAAATGGCTTTGAGCTGACTAAGAGAAGAAGCAAAAGGTACCCCGCAAAAACAATCACGGACGCCGACTACGCTGATGACTTGGCGTTACTAGCGAATACGCCTAATCAAGCAGAGACACTACTACATAGTCTGGAACGAGCTGCAGCTGGCATTGGCCTACATGTCAATGCAAACAAAACCGAGTATATGTGTTACAACCAAACAGGCAACATTGCCACACTAGACGGAGCCTCTCTGAAACTAGTCGACAAATTCACCTACCTAGGAAGCAGCGTCTCATCAACCGAGAAGGACATCGACACACGACTGACGAAGGCATGGACAGCTATCGATAGGCTCTCGATCATATGGAAGTCGGACCTAACAGATAAAATGAAACGCAGTTTCTTCCAGGCAGCGGTTGTGTCGATACTGCTATATGGATGCACCACATGGACGCTTACGAAGCGGCTGGAGAGGAGGCTGGACGGAAATTACACAAGAATGTTGAGAGCAGTATTAAACAAGTCCTGGCGACAACACCCCACGAGACTCCAACTATACGGACACTTGCCCCCCAAGTTCGACGAACCAGACACGCGGGACACTGCTGGAGAAGCAAGGACGAGCTCATAAGCGATGTACTCCTGTGGACCCCCACTCATGGATGTGCAAGTGTGGGACGACCAGCACGAACTTACATACAGCAGCTATGTGAGGACACGGGTTGTAATCCTGAAGACCTGCCGGAGGCGATGAGTGATAGGGAGAAATGGCGAGAGACGGTCAGGGATATCCGCGCAGGCGGCGCGACATGATGATGATGATGATTGAATACAGGGTTCTGTTTAAAAAATCTGGCTTACTGACTACGACAAATACCTGATGAAGAGCAGAACGGCCGAACCTTTGAGATTTTAATCACAGAAGAGATAAGGATTCTAGTCGGTGTATTTCAGTATGAAGGATGCGTCTGGTAATTGTGAAAAAAGGATAAAAAAACAACATTCAATTCAATAGAAAACCCAATTGATTTAGAATAAAGTAATGAAAATAAGTGGAAAAGTGGACAAATAAAAAAACTCACAACGGGTTTAGTAGAAAATATTTCGTTCTTTATTCAAGGAAGACTTCTTCAGACTCTTGAATAAAGAACAAAATATTACTACCCGTTGTAAGTGTTTGATCTATTCACTTTTCCGCTTATTTCTATCATCTAGTCAGATTTACCTAAATCTACCATTTCTTCATACCGTTAGAAGAAAATGTAAACATGTTCAAATTAAAAGACTAGAAAAAAAAAGCTTATACATTAAAATCGTCCCCAGTTTCTACAAAACGTCAGAAGTGAATGCAATACAAGAAACGATGGTTTTTATTGGCATTGTATTGTTGCTCATTGGTTTTTCCGTGGGCGATTGTCTCGACTTACAGGCTACATATTGGAGGTAGTATGCCCGTGAAAATTCTCGGTCAATTACTTGAAGGACACATTGTTCCTGTAGGAGGGAAACTTTAATAAAAAGGACTCCACATCCTTTATTTTTAATAATGCCCATCTTAAAATCCGTATGTAGTACGAGTAAGTACTGTCAGTAGTTTGCTAGTTGGGTTTTATGGCATATCAACCGTTATAGGTTATTTAATGCAAAATCCATTTTTATACAAACAACTCAGTTATTTCAAACAATTCAGTTTAGCATAAGTACACTGTTTAATCATCGAAAACATTTCTATTTCAAGCTATTCAGTTTAATCAAAAACTTTATTTCAAACAATTCACCCTAGTATAAGTATAGTATTTTGTTTACCCACAGTTAAATGTCAAAACTGTTCTATTTTAAACAATTCAGTTAAGCTCACAAAAATAGTTCCATTTCAAACAATTCAGTTTTGCATAAGTACGCAATTCAGTTTTATTTGACCCAAAGATTGGACCCTATCGGGTGCTACCACTCCATGCCAAAGTGAACATGGGAGTGATGGCAATGAAGAGGTACTCGGCATTTCTCAAAGCTCCTGCATTACTGAGACTTCACCATTAGATTGTTTAGTTTCATATCCAGGACAATCGTTGGGGGATGTTACCCCTCTGCAGAGATGCAATCGGTGTATTCTACAGCCCCTTCGAAGTAATCTCCTCTAGGGGCAATGCAAATACTGTACCGTTCCAACAACTTCTGGAAGGCCCCATGGAAGTCCTCTTGTGTGACCGTGTCAATGATCTTCGTCACAGCCTCTTTCATCTCCTGAATTGTATCATGACGACAGCCTGTAAGCTTTGGGAATAACCAAAAGTTACAGGGAGCAAGGTCTGGACTGTTGGGAGGCTGAGGAACTGCCTTGATGCGCATCTTGCTCAAATAGTCTGTGACAAGGATGGAGTTGTGGACTGGGGCATTGTCCTGGTGGAAATGCCCCTGAACCGATTTGAAGAGTGCTGGCCTCTTCCGACCGAATCTCTTCCTGAACTCCCTTAAAACCTCAACATAGTAACCCTAACCCTAACCCTTTGGCCAATCAACTGTGGTGTATTGACTTTCTTACTCCTCCAACACCTCTCATCATCCCTCACAGACTCCCTGCCTTCCTTGAATCTCTTATGCCACTCAAAAACTGATGCTCGATTCATGCAAGATGGTTGAAAAGCAGTCTGAAGCATTCTATACGTTTCTGTGGCATCATTTTTTCCAAGTCTAAAACAGAATTTTATTGCATATCGTTCTTGTAAAGTATCCTGACGTCCAGACTGCATTTTTGAAATTCACCAGCTGTGACAATCAGGCTTTAGTAGGGTGTATTCCAATTGCTGCTCTAGCTGTTGATTTGAACCTGAAATCATAAGAATTGGTCAGTCATCTCATAAGATGTATAGCAATAAGATATTGAATTTTCAAGAGTCTACGACAATTCTAAATGCCTGTGCAAAAAAAAGTCTGGAAACTTATTGAAGGCACAACGTACCTTTTCATAAAAATGGCTATGTTACTACAGCAAAAATATTCAGCTGTATCCATTCTTTCTGGATGAGGCTTAAAACTGTTTAAACGAATCCCCTATCTATCTATCTATCTATCTATCTATCTATCAGGGTGTGTGTGTGTGTGTGTGTGTGTGCTCGCATATGAGTGAATGTGCCTGTGGTTACTACGACAATTTTAAATGCCTGTACCAAAAAGTCTGGAAACTTATTGAAGGCACCACGTATTTGCTGAAAGTGAACGTAATAGCACGACTGGAGTTCGAACTCACTCATTTCGAGGCTGCCATCCAGTATTTTAGCCATTATATCACGGGTACTTATTCCTCATATGTTTAGGCAACTAAAGTCCGCTTTAATATCTGGTAAGCAAGTGAAGTCTTCTCTGACTTATACGCAATAAGAAACTTTTAACTTACTTTGATTATCAATTAAACCCTGCTTACTCTAAGAATGGTTCAGTTTACAATTGTTATGTTTTGACCTTTTGACCCGGCCAAAAATGCCATTCAAGGTGGTGCACCGGAAGGAAGTGACACATCCCGGTCGCTGGAAATTGGAAGAGGTTGCGCAGGCGTTGAGGCGTGTCTATATTACTGCGTGGGAGTTTGAAGGTAATATAAGGCCGACGAATTGAGGACAGTTGGAGATAGGCGAGAAGGAGGGCAAGCAGTACAGTGGAAGACGGAGGTAGACGCGTTGTAGTAGGAGGGAAAGCCAGCACACAGAAGAGTTTACTCCAGGGTCCCCTGACGGCCATAGCTTTGGGGTCAAAATATTTCAGTTATGTTCGGTCTCCAGCTCCCTTTCACACGCAAACCTTGAACAACCCTTTCGAAACTTACAAATAAAGATGAGAGGTAAAATATTTTATAAAGAAGTCTTCCTGCGTCTTTCTGTGTGCGTCGTTTATTCTTGCGTCCTTATTATCGTGCGTCTGTTTAATTATTTATTGTGTCGTTGTGATGCTGCATGAACATGTATATGTGTATATAAGCATATTTATTATGTGAGTATATAACACAATCTAAGTAACTTAAAAGCCTAGTATAAGGCGTCTCAGGCGTGTAATGGTTTGCAAGCTAGACTTGCAAACCTTCACGAGTGAAGTCGAGTCTCATTGGTGCCCCTTTGATACGGCCTTGTGCCACATCTTTGCATAAAGCTTAGAAAATTACTAAAAGCCACGTATAGCGTATTAGTATGATAACATCACGAGCGAACCATTGTTAGTATGTTCGATTTTTATTAGGTCCCTTATTGGTCGAGTGCCAAATTTAATCTTTGATCAGTACTAATGTCATTGGCCACATAGAAACAGCAGATACTTTCTGCAACCGGAAGTCTGGTGTCCCAGACAAAGCAAAGATAAGTAAAAATCAACAACAACATCAACAACGAATGAATATTTTCTCCGGACGTTGTGAAGCGATTCTTCTTTACCACTTAGCTAAATCTACGTGTGATATTTATCCAACTTTCAACGACGTAGGATTTGATACAAGGTCATTTTAATGCAGGGGACCGTGCACGAATCGATACTCGTGCGTGGCCGTTACAAAAATGATTGATCTTATCGGCACCTCCCTATTTGGGACGCCTTAGGTGCCAGACAATGAACTAAGCGGATATTGCCTTGGGGATGGCTTCTAAGTGTGACGAAACGCTTAATACCATTCAGTCGATACACGCCCGTGAAGATGACGTGTTTGTCTGACAGCGGAAACGGAAGCCCGTAAGAGCCCGCTGTTGAGTGAGCTAAATCTACAAGGGTTGAGAGTATTTAACTTTTTAATTCTTTTAGTGTTCAAAGAAAATTAGAGATGTCAGCATACGTTTTAAATCCTGCCCGCTGGTGCTGTAGATTACGCTGATTGCACCTTTGCAGAGGGGTAAGAACTTTTTTCCAATAATGTTACCTGCTGGCCGTTAGTGGCGATCCGTATTGCTTGGGGAGGGTACCCTGGAGGCTGAACAGACATCGAACTGGCAACCCGAATTAGTCAAGTAACTTGAAGCGCTCCACTTTGGTCTTTGATGAGCTGTAAGTGAAGTCTGAGGGGACAGACGATTCAATCCATCGGCTGGTCATGTCCCGCCCAAGCACCTTTTTGATTGTTCAATTCTTCAAATTTCTGTCGTAGCAAACAAGTACCCAACCCTATTTTATATTAAAAGTGCTGAAAGGGTGAGGCTGATGGTCAGTTGCGCTGAGATAGCAATACTTGAAATCGTTTAAACTTTGAGGAAATAAATGAAATATATTAAATAGATTGGTATTAAACAGCAATACTTGAAACCATTTAACTGTGTACAAACAAATGATTAATATTAAATAGAATTATTAATATTAGATAGAAATACCAGAGACCATTTGACTGTGTGTGCAAAGAAACGAGCTATAACTTGTTTTAAAATAAAGTTAATCGCAAACCATTATTTTGCAAACCACACACACACACACACACACACACACACACACACACATATATATATATATTGTCATCCACAGACAGATCTGTTTCGTTCAATCAGAACTCATCAGTGTGGCTAGACGGGCTAGATTACCGAAGCTGGGATGCGTGTGTGTGTGTATGTGTGTGTGTAAACGGGATTCGGCATTAAATAACCCACAAGGGTTGATATGCCATTACGCATTCACACAAGATTTTATCCTTTATTCTAAATAAATTGGTTCTCAAACGTGTCATAGGAAACACTGAGAGCCACATATGACTCTTGAAGCAATGAAAGAATTTAGCAAAATATTTCCAGCCTGATTTTTGTTGATGCTTATAGTCGATTGCAAAATAGACAAGAAGATTTGAATCGGGTCATATTATGCCGACTCACGTCAAATCATATAAGTATCAAGTGATTCTTAAGTCAAGACGAGAGAGAGAGAGAGAGAGAGAGAGAGAGAGAGAGAGAGAGAGAGAGATCAATTTCTTCAGATGTAACGAATAAATTTTAGCATTTTATATAAAAGTAACATCGTTTTTTCTTTATTTTTTTCTCCTCTATATTTCATTTTTCAGAAGTCAAATATTTAACGAGTATTAGATTGTGCTACCGACACTTAGACGCTCGAGACGTACTGATTATTGTCGGAGGAAATGGATTTGGCGATACGAGTTCAAATCCTGGACAAGTCTGGTTGCATTTCACATCTCACCCATGACTTTGGGAAAGGTATGAATCCAACTATGTCTACTTCAGAAACTTATACTTTACGAGAACGGACTGTAAATTAAATTAGGGATTATAATTAATTATATTTGTTAATCGTTTTATTTGATAAATTGTGAGCTAGGTAAAAACTTCGAGTTTGAGTTTATAAGTGTTAATATGCATTAGAAGGGTCAATAGTGTAAACATGTTACAATGAATATCAAAATAAAGTTGATGAGTTTGTTTTGAAAATGGCTGTGGGCAGGATATTAAAGTTAAACATATTGGATGCAATGTCAGCTGATATTAGAATGATGTGGTTAGAAAGTTTTAATGGTATGTGTTATGATCATATTAACTGAGAGAATAATTAGCAGAATATATATAAATAGAGTCAGTTGGAGTGAGCGAGTCGGTCAGTCGGTGAGTTGGTATCAGGCAAGTTCAAGTCTGAGTCCAGTTGGGAGTTGAGACGAGCGGCCCCTCTGTGAGTAGAGTTTGATTGGGGCGAAGAAAATTAAGTTTGTGGTTAAAATTTCAACTTCTCTTTGGGCAAGTAATTCTTTTTATTCTATCTCTCTCTTTTCGTGACGACTACTATGAATGTTGCAGATCAACATAAATCTTCGTATCAAGAAACAAATGAGACTTTCTTGTAATTGCGTGTGTGAAAAATTTCATTATGGGTTCCGTATCAGTGAGGTAACCGAGCCATAAAGCTGCAGAGACTCAACGGAGTTGTCTCTCTTGTCACAGTGTTTAAAGAACTCTCTTACGTCACGAGTCCTTTGTGATCATGTGACAAGGTGAACAGAGGGAATCCGCCTCTTTCACGAACAGGGCTTGAAGAGAGCAGACGGGGTAATTTGTACCTCATTATAGATAACGATAACTTCAAGACACTATTCTTAATACAAATAATTTGCTTAAATTTATATGGTTTCAAGTATTCCTATCTAATACAAATAATTTGCATACAGTTATTTGGCTTTAAGTATTTATATCTAGCACTTATAATTTTCAGACAGAACTCTTTAATCCATTGGTAGGATTCTAATAGATACAACGACTCAAAATAAATTCTTCAGACAATTTATTCCATTCCTCCCAATATTTGGATGGGAAATTGCATTTGTTTTGTTTAAAATCTTGTTTAATGGCTGTCTTCACAGTTTTCTCTTTGACTGACAATTCATTAGCATGCTTTCTTATTGATGTTGTGGGGTCTTTCTTAATCACCGTAGCGAGAGCAGTTAAAAATACTTTTTTTTCGTTTTCTTTCAATTTTCCACATCCACTTTTCCCTAAAAAGCTCTTTCAGTAAAACATTTTTCTTTGCTTTGTATACGGTAAACAAAGAAACTTTGAACTGGTTTTGGCGTTAAGCAAATTATAGATTCTTTGTCATTTCTTTTTATGCTCACTCATATTGGGCGGAATTTTTAAAAAAGTGGTTGAATAATAGAGCTAATCATGAAAATTTAGATTTACTGAGCTTTTTCCCCCAAAAATTGGACTAATGAGACTTAAAAACGTTTTAAAAACCATTTCATATTCTGCTTCCGCACTCTGTATAAAACATTATTAATAGGTCAGACTCTCACAGGGTGCTTCTCTTCCAAAGTTAATTCAAGGTTTGTAAATATCTTACTTGTGACTTGATTATCAAATCACTAACCATTGGACTAACAATTCTGAAGGCTACAGTGTGAGGTAAAAGTCCAGACGTAAATAGAATCCTTACTTAACCCCGAGTAAAATTTCCTTCTCTTTGAGAATAAGTAATCGTTCAATATAGACTCAAATGTCAAGACTACTTTTGGCAGATGATAGTAAACAATAGGTTTTCCGATATCGCCCCGAAAGAGAAACAGTCTCTCTCTTTTTTTTACCCCAGTTCTTTTGCCATTTATGAAGCCACGACGAAAAGACCGGCTGAGATAGAATTGCTTCACTACATAGAAACCGTATCATCTTTCCAAGAAGTTCAGAAATTTTGTACTGTTCGGTCAAAAGTCGACGAGAAAGATGTAAAATGTTAGACGCCATGTTTGTTCAGGAATTTTGTTTTGTTGTTGTTTTGTTATTTCCTCAAACAGAGATCGGCCATTTTCTTTTCTTTTTTTCTTTCTTTCCAGCTTTTTCTTTCTTTCTTTCAACCCAATAGCGGACTCCAGCTTTTGGTTTTAAATTCAGTGTCATCATTCTTGGTCCTCACCAAAGCCAGACAACCAGGTCTGTCATACTAGTTTACTCATAGCTGAGTAAAGTGTAGAGAAGAGATGGGTTCATGCCTTTACTAAGAACACAAATGTGAAGTAAACTTAAACAGCTTCGACTTGAGTTTGAACTTGACTCGTCGATTTCACATTTTATGGCATAAACCTTTCTTATTAAGTAGTGTCCCGGATATGAATTTAAACAGTCTGGTGGTGAGGCTCCCGTTCTAGAGCTCTAGGGAGCATAGGGCAACTCTTCATTGCAATTACTCCCAGGTCTCTTCTGACTAAGTTGTAGTATCTGTTGAAAATTTAAATGATTTTGATTATAAAAAAAAATTGCAATAAATCAAATTTCGGCTTTAGATAACCCATAAGGCGTTGATATAAGTGTTTGTGGTCCCGTAATCTGGTTTAGTCATGCAGGTGCTTCTCATATAGCGTATATTGGGCAGAAAGAGCCGAGCGGATCTCATCTCTCTATAGGTCTGTAACGGGCTTGAATTCATTTTTTCCTTCTCCCAAATCGGTTGCCATAAAAAACATAACGAGTTCAGTCTGCCCTACAATATGCCCATAGCTGGAGGGTGAATAGTTGGATTCATAACTTTCTCTATTATTAGTATTGCCTTATATTAGTTCTAAGTGAAATACAAACATCATCACAGAGGATTTGAAGTCGAGTCTACTTTCAACAACGATAACCAATGCGCCACGAGCGCCACTATAAAAGTTGATATGATGTTACACAAATAAAGCAAACCAAATTGTATATGAAAGTGGTTTGTTTAGGTTTGGTTTGTTTGGGTTTGGTTTTACGCTTATTTGTAGTTTATTTAAGACCAAACTCTCTTGATACATATATATTAAATATTTATGATTTGATTTGGTTGGATTTCATGGCATATTAACCATTGTTGGTCATTTAATGCTACATCCTCTTTTTACATATATATTAAATATATAGGATTTGGTTTAGTTGGGTTTTATGGCATATCAACCGTTGTGGGTTATTTAAAGCCAAATCCTGTTTATACATATATAGTAAATATAGTACTACCACTCCGGTTAGAGTAGACCTGGGAGCAGTGGCAATGAAGGTGTACTCCACATTCTCCAAATCTCTTAGGCTGGAGTCTCGTTATTAAATGGTTTAATGTCATAATCAAGACATTCGTTGGGGGTAGGGTGGTCTTACCCCTCAGCAAAGATGCAGTCGGTGTATTCTTCAGCGGTAGCCGACAGGACTGTCGAGTCTAGGTTAAAACTTAGATTTCGTATGTTGATTTTCAAAGCCTGGAAGTCATATCCATTTGGAAGAATGATGTAAAAAAACTGTACCTATTTATTTGACGTTGTGCCAAACTTAAAGATAGATATTTTTAATCATGAATCAACAACATTTTTCCTGTTTGCTATTCTTTTAGCCTTTTCTTCAACACAATCTACCCACCTACCTACATACCTATCTATCTAGGTATCACACGCAAACCCCCACCACTGTCATCATCCGAACGTAAATTACAATTCCCTCTTTCCTTTCTTCTTTACTCCAACTCCGCAGCCACGTCTTTCCCAACTAATAATTCATTTTTTTTAGCTATAGTGCCAAGACCTTCACTCTCCGGGACTAGTAAGAAATGCAACAGGAACAGTTTCGGCAATGAGAAAATATTAACTTTTTTCCCCTTATCGTAAAAAAAAAAATTTGTTCTTAATTATTCCACGGAGAAAGAAAAATTTGGCAAATTCACTAGGAGGGGTTAGATAGGTGTCGGGGAAGTATGTGGGGTGCCTGCCATTTGTTTGAAGGACGAACGGACAGAAAAAAAGACAAATGTTTCATATTTAGTTGCCCACAAACACACAGACACACACACAAGCATATATATATATATATGTTTCACATTTAGTGACCCACACACAAACACACACACACACATACAAACACATACACATATATGTATAAAGAGAGAGAAAGAGAGAGAGAGAGTTTCACATTTAGTTGCACACACACGTTTCCCATTTAGTAACACACACACACACACACACACACACACACACACATATATATATATATATATATATATATATATATATATAGAGAGAGAGAGAGAGAGAGAGAGAGAGAGCAAGCAAGTAAACAAACTGATTACATTGACTTCCTATCAACTCAAATTCTGGAAACTAAATTTGCGCTATTTTTGTTGACTCCAACAATAAACAACATATTTTCTATAAACTTATTATGATACGACGATCTATTTGGCTTCGTCATAGAATGATGTTAAACATTATATACGATGACGTGTCTAATGGTTTCAATATAAATAAGACTCTCAACACTGAAGCTGTATTTACCAAGAAAGACATAACAATCGAAGAATCTTTAATATTCTTCAAAATAGTCCCGTTAGCCTTTAGTACACATATTCCAGCGTATTTTTCATTGATGAAAGTGTCTCTGAACTTTTTTATTTGCTGCGAAGCTGTCATATTTCTTTTAACGTCTTCCACGTCCTCAAACCTTTCTGCCGGGGTTAATTTGCAGGAAACAAGAAATTATTGCCAAGAGTAAAGGCTGGTGGATGCAGGGTGTATCGCACTCGCCCAATTAGGTTTTTCGTCGAATATTGGTGATCAAAAAGTATCAAGATTCCAAAAGTCGACCGTCTTCGTCCAGATCTCCCACAAACCACCGCATGCTTCCGGTGCGTGACGTCACCTGCACCCTGTTACCCCGTTCCGTCATCTCGGGCTATTGTGACATCTCTGAGTGGCACGTCCGCCCCACGTGCGCGTTGCCACCTACATCAAGGTTTGCACCTAACTAACCCTTGTGTTGAGCCGAAAGGTTCTCAGCCTAACTTAACTCAAAGGCATGAAGCAAAATCCCTTGGCCATTACGTTACAATAATACATATATATTCATATAATACACACACACACACACACACACACACACACATATATATATATGTGTGTGTGTTTGTGTTTGTGTGTATGTATGTATTAATATAATTTCTTCTCATTAGACCAACACACATGCACACACACACACATATATATATATACATACAAGTTGATTGCTAAAAAATTAAGTTAACAATGAAACCCAGGGTCACAGACATTACCATGTAATATACATACATACAAATATATATATATATATCGGTTAGTAGCCAAAATATCAAAAGAATTAACAATAAAAACAATTCTTATCTTAATAACGTGGATAACATAGTCATTTGCATCGTTATTTTGCTGAAGCGATTGTATCAGGAGGTACTCATGAGAAAACAACGAGTCTGTGGAGGCATTGTGATGATTTGTAATATTCAGCTAGGAACACCGCCTTTTGTCCTTCACAGTATGTCGCATACCACATATTTCAATATCACTGAAGACGAGGTACATAGCTTCTTGAAAACAATCATCTATGAAGCCATCTGTTAGCAGAACAATGTGAATCTGCATAAGTCTTATTGGATTACTTGCCGATCGAAACAGGCATGAATGGAGTGAGGGTTAGCGTCATAGGAAGTAGAATCTGCAATCCGAGTTCAAATCCTGGACGAAGCCATTAACGTTTCACTTCACGCTAATTGTCTATGGGAAAGGCATGAATCCATCTGTACTAGATGTAGCTGAATTGTTGAGCAGACTGGGATCTTTAGCCTTGGTAGGGGTTTGGTTTGGTTTTATGGCATATCAACCATTGTAGATTATTTAATGCCAAGTCCATTTTTATACATATAAACAGTTCTATTATAAACAATTCAATTTAGCATAAGTACACTGTTTTATTCTATTTAACCTATAGATAGGACCCTATCAGGTGCTACCGCTCCAGGTCAGGGTGGACCTAGAAGTGATGGCAATAAAGGAGTCCTCTGAATTCCTCACAACTCTAGCATTACAGGAGCTCTCCATCAGATAGTTTAGTGTCATATTCAGAACACTCGTTGGGGAAGTCATCCCTCTGCAGATATGTAATTGGTGCTTTCTGGGCCATTAGCCTTGGTAAGGTAACATGACAAGAGAAAACTCTGAATTCGAACCAGCTGTAGACCATTTAAGAATAGAACTTGTGTCACATCCTCCAAAAGATCGAGAGACTGGTTAAGTACTTATATGCAAACCGATAGGAACCTCGACCCAGCAAAAAAAAAAAAAAAAGATACGATGTTGTTTCGAGTATGTCACTAAGCCAGGAATCTGTGAGATTTGGGATTAAATAACCTACAAGGGTTGATATGCCATAAAGCCCAACCAACCAGCCTGCCAACTATCAATAAATGAGGATCATTAAAAAAATTCTAAGCCTTATCTAGATTTAAGATTTGTTACACACCTATCAGCTTTTTATGAGCATCACCAGAACAAAACTTAAGACAGAATCCGAATTACGAGGATCATTAAATAAGTTTCCAGACTTTTTTCGTATGAGCATTTTTATTGATAGTACACACATGAAACTCAAGTCCCCTTCGAAGTAATCTCCTCCGGATGCAATGCACTTGTTCTACCGTTCCAACAACTTCTGGAAGGCCCCATGGAAGTCCTCTTGTGTAAGCATGTCAATAACCTTCGTCACAGCCTCTTTCATCTCCTCAATTGTCTCATAACAACAGGGAAGGGAATAAGCAAAAGTCCCAGAAACCAACGTCTGGACTATTGGGAGGCTGAGGAACTGTCTGGATACCCATCTTGCTCAAATAGTCTGTGACAAGGATGGAGTTGTGGACTGGTGCATTATCCTGCTGGAAATGACACAGACCCAATTTGAAGAGTGTTAGCCTTTTCCCTAGGAATCTCTTCCTGAACTCCCTTAAAACCCCGACAAAGTAACCGTAACTCTAACCCATTGGCCAATCAACTGTGGTGTATTGACTTTCTTACTCCTCCAACACCTCTCATCATCCCTCACAGACTCCCTGCCTTCCTTGAATCTCTTATGCCACTCAAAAACTAATGCTCGATTCATGTAAGATGGTAGAAAAGCAATCTGAAGCATTCTATACGTTTCTGTGGCATCATTTTTTCCAAGTTTAAAACAGAATTTTATTGCATATCGTTCTTGTAAAGTGTCCTGACGTCCAGATTGCATTTTTGAAATTCACCAGCTGTGACAATCAGGCTTTATTTAGTAGGGTGTATTCCAATTCCTGTTGTAGCTGTTGATTTGAACCTGAAATAATAAAAATTGGCCAGTCATCTCATAAGATGTATAGCAATAAGATATTGAATTTTCAAGAGTCTACGACAATTCTAAATGCCTGTACAAAAAAAAAAAATGTCTGGAAACTTATTGAAGGCACAACGTACCTTTTCATAAAAATGGCTATGTTACTACAGCAAAAATATTCAGCTGTATCCATTCTTTCTGGATGAGGCTTAAAACTGTTTAAACGAATCCCCTATCTATCTATCTATCTATCTATCTATCTATCTATCAGGGTTTGTGTGTGTGTGTGTGTGTGTGTGCTTGCATATGAGTGAATGTGCATGTGATTACATTTCCATCACGTTTGATTAATCCGTCAATCTATCCATCAATCTATCTGTCTATTAGCCGGAAAATTCACTCTATAAACTGCATAAGTTGTCAAGGATTGGACACTTTCACTGCTTCCCTGGCCCTTAAATTACCCTATACTTCAAATTCTTGTGTAATATGTTCAACCAACAAGTCTACTCTGTAAAACCTTCATCTCGTAATTAAAGAGACAACAGATAACATTTTAACACGAAAAGAAACCTCTAGAGCTCTTCGAGAGTTCAGTCTTAAATGAGTTAGAGATTATTTGTATAATCACCTGAAATATCAATACTTTGAGGTTGCTATTCGTATTTCTTACTTCTGTGATGCAATGTCCTCTCACCATCAACGTTCGCTCCAACAAAAGTCTGGAGGCGTTTAATTGGAAAATGCGGTTTTAGGTGATTTTGATTGAAAACAAGTGATGATATATTCGTCTTTTGAGTTTTAGTAGTCGGATTTCTTTCCAAATTTAATGCTTTTAGAGGCTTCGATATTTTCCTTGGAAGATGCTGGCAGTTTTCTCCTTTCTACGAAAGACGGTTTGGAAACACATGGAGATGCCGGCCTGAATTATATAGCATTATTGGGAATGCAAATAGGAGCGGAATTCTAAATGTGCTTTTCTATTTCTTTTATCACCGACGTCAAGTGACAACCTCGTCGTCTCCTCAACACTTTGAAACTGTCCACAACGTAACAATCCTCTCTCTGTCCACACTCCATATATATATATATATATATATACGGAAAGAGAGAGAGAGAGAGGGGAAATGACTGATTGAAGTAAATCAAGCGAGAGAGACAGAGAGAGAGTGAGAGAGAGAGAGAGAGAGAGTGGAACTAGTACCCGCCATAAATATATATTTGTTTATGTGCTTGTCTGTTTCTGTCCGTCCCTTTCTTTCTATATTGAGGGATAAGGAGGCGAAAAAGAATAAGAGAGATAGGAAAGAAGATTAGAGGGAGAGGGAAAATGATGAGGGGAGAGGAAAGAGGATGAGAGGGATAGGAAAGAGAATGAGGAGAGAGGAAAGAAGAGAACCACTGACAGATATATATATATATATATATATAAACAAAGGATTAACAGAATCATCGGTAGAGAGAGGGAAAACCCCTCTCTACCGATGATTCCGTTAATCCTTTGTTCGTAAAAAATTTCCTTTACCGTTAGCCTAATAAATATATATATATATATATATATATATAGAGAGAGAGAGAGGCGTGGGACTAGTACCCCCATAAATGTATATTTATGTGCGTGTCTGTTTATTTCCGTCTGTTTCTTTTTATATTGAAGGATAAGGGGGCGAAAAGGATAAGAGGGTGGGGAAGAGGACAAGAGGGAGGGGAAAGAGGATGAGAGGATGAGAGGGAGAGGAAAGAAGCTAACCATTGACTGAGATTTATATATATATATATATAGAGAGAGAGAGAGAGAAAGAGATCGTAGGAATTGATAGTATACGGGATGTGTCTGAGTGTCTGGCAACAGTTGAGAGATCTCTTATTTTGGAACCTGTAACTAAACTCGAATACTTGCAGGTTTAATTTTGATTTAAAATGAAACATATATACTGGATGTTGAACTTTAATTTTACTTCAGTAATGTCAAAGTTTTAGATAGTCAAATTGGTGAGTCTCACAGTGAATGATGACCTCGAATTGAGAAGACGGAAGCAGAGACAAAACCAATGTCAGATCAGTACCTCGGTAAAAGGCAGTGGATGAAAAGAACAAAAGACGAGAAACAGGTCCTGCCAACAAGATATGTTTCGGTAATGAATGAACAAAGAAAGAAAGAAAGAAAGAAAGAAAGAAAGAAAAAGTTTTCTATGCCAACAAGAACTCTGTCGGGTGTACGTATCGATGAGATAATTACTACTGTTCCTTTGTACTTTCCAAGAGATTTTATGTAAGGAAATATTACTTTAATATGTTCTGCTAAAGGTCGAACGAAGGTTTGGCGTTTTGTTTTCATTATATATAAAGTTTCGTTTTAAATTTATGATGACATTACTGCTCGGTTTTCTATTTCAAGCATACAAACTTATACAGATGTGCACATTCTGAGAGAGAGAGAGAGAGAGAGAGAGAGAGAGAGAGAGAGAGAGAGAGAGAGGGAAGTTTTCAGTTTCCTCATGTCTATGTCAATCTATTTCATCCCCCCCTCTCTCTCTCTCTCGGTATCTCTCTATTTTATCAATCTATCTTCATTTCTCTTTCTCGTTCGCGCGCTCTCTCTCTCTGTTAGTCTGTGCATATCTATCTATCTATCTATCTATCTATCTATCTATCTATCTAAGTCTGTTCATATCTAAATCTTTTCATATCTATTCAAATCTCTAACCGTCTATCTGTCTATCTATCTATCTATCTATGTTGGCTTACATTTTTGCGCTTTAGATGAAGAGAACGGAAAAAGAAAATATATTTGCCAGCAACCAGAAATTAATGAGAAAAAGAAAATGCAAGTTTCCATATGTTTTTTAAGTTGTTTTTTAGTTTGTTTTTTGTTTTTTTTTTGTTATTGTTTATATATTTTTTTTTTCATTTATCTCTCGTTTATTTCTTTCCGAATTGCCATGACCGGCTTCTGCATTCATTCGAACCAAAATGGAAACCAGATTCACAAGTTGGCAAACGATAAAAGCGGCCATATTTAAAAAGCCTATCCAATATTCCACAATGAAAGACACATTTATATTTTTTCTTTTCAGATCGGAGATTTTTTCTTTTTTTCGTTTGTTTTTATTTTCTTATTATTTTTGTTCTTTCTTTCTTTCTTTCTTTCTGTTCGGGAAAAATTCTTCTTCTTCTTCTTCTTCTTCTTCTTCTTCTTCTTCTAGTTATTCTCCTTTTCCTGTTTCATTCGTTTACTTCTTCGTTGTATTTTTAAAAACATTTTATTTCTTTGAACACGACACTTTTATTTTATATTGGACTCTTAGTCACGGAGGGAATTGAAACTATATATATATATATATATATATATGTATATGTGTGTGTGTGTCAGAGAGAGAGAGAGAGAGAGAGAGAGAGAGAGAGAGAGGTCAACACATCCGTCATAGCTAGGAGGTTACACAAGGTCAAATTTTAAGCGCAGTAAAACTGGTTTGAATTCAGAGATTTCGTTACCGTAGACAGTTTGCCTAACTAAGGCTTAAGAACCCTGCCTACCCTACGATATACCCAACGATAAGGGAGAGATGGATTCATGACTTTCCCCAAAACGTTAGCGCGAAGAGAAACGCAAATAGTCTCGTCCAGGATTTGAACACAGATCGTTAATTCTATTTTCTTCGACGATGACCGTTATGCTTAGCAACTAGTTTCTCAGTCCATTACAGGGCCCAGGTCATCCCGATAATCTGTAAAACATTGTTGTAATGGACCTTACATTGGTCCATGCACTATCAGTAGGGGGCTTGAATTCAGTATGGTTTGGATAGTTCACCCTATCAAGGCCAGTGAGCCCAGTCTACTCTTATATTTTATCCCTTGAAAAATAAACCGAAACAGCCACGGTTAGAATTCGAACACGGCTTGCTGATTCCATTTTTTTGTACCGATAAACATTACGTCATATATACACGGACACACATATACACACACACACAAACACAAATACAAACACACACATACACACACAAGCATAATCATAAACATATACAAACAAAAAGACACAAACTCACACAGACATACACAGACATACACATTCTGGAGGTGCCCGTGGTTATCGTCGTAGGAAATGGACATGGCGACACGAGTTCAAATCCTGGACAAGACTGATTGCATTTGAGAAAGGTATGAATCCAATTATTCTCCCTCCAGCTATGAGTAAATAGTAGGACAGACTAGGTTCTTCAGCTTTGGTAAGGCAACTAGTCTAGGAGAATTCTGAATTCAAACCTGTTAAACTCCGGTCAAAAATTGACCTTGTGTCATATCCTACCCCAGCGCGGGGTGGGTGGTGGTGGTAAATATGTACATAGACATTATCATCATCATCATCATCATCATCATTATATCGCGCTGGTAGCACGGATATCCCTGACCGTCTCTCGCCACTCCTCCCTTTCGTTCATCGCACTAGGTAGGTCTTCAGGACAACATTCCGTATCCTCACATAGCTGCTGAATGTATGTTCGTGCTGGTCGTCCTGCTTTTGCACGGCCATGTGTGGGGGTCCATAAGAGTACATCTCTTATGAGTTCGTCCCTGCTTCTCCAGCAGTGTCCTGCATGTCTGGTACGTCTAACTTGAATAGTTTTCGTGATAGGGGGCAGGTGGCCGTACAGTTGGTGTCTTGTAGGGTGTTGCCGCCAGGACTTGTTTAAGATTGCACGTAGCATTCTTGTGTAATTGCCGTCTAGCTTCTTCTCCAGCCGTTTTGTTAGCGTCCATGTAGTGCAGCTATATAGCAGTATCGATGTGACCGCTGCCTGGAAGAAACTGCGTTTCATTTTATCGGTTAGGTCTGATTTCCATATAATCGATAGCCTATTGATATCTGTCCATGCTTTCGCTAACATCGTTTCGATGTCCTTTTCGGTTGATTCGACGCTGCTTCTTAGGTAAGTGAATTTGTCTACTAGTTTAAGAGGGGTTCCTTCTAGAGTGGAGATGTCCCCCGTTTGATTATAGCACATATATTCCGTTTTGTGTGCATTAACATAGAGGCCTATACATGCTGCTGCTCGTTCCAAACTATGCAGTAGTGTTTCGGCTAGGTCAGGTGTATTTGCCAGTATCGCTATGTCATCGGCGTAGTCGGCGTCGGTAATTGTTGTTGCGGGGTATCTTCTGCTTCTTTTCTTCGTCAGTTCGAAGCCATTCTCTTTGATTTTGTCAATCGATGTTCTAAGTACGTAGTCTAGACAAATGATAAAGAGGTACGGGGCCAGCGTGTCCCCTTGTAGTACTCCTGCTACAATGTCGAAGTATTTTGTGTCTCCATCTGGTGATCGTACTTTTACTTTGTTGTTTCTATTGAGAATCGTTATTGCCGCTACGGTTTCTTTAGGTATGCCGTACGCTTCTAGGATTTGTTCCATCTTTCCTCTGTGAATGGAATCGACAGCCTTGGTAAAGTCAACAAATATTAATGTCGCTTGTAGGTTTTTTGCCCATACACCTTCAAGGATTCTACGGATGGTTAATATTTGTGAGGTCGTGGATCTATTTCTTCGGAAGCCATTTTGGTTTTTTCTAAGTATGTTGTCGATTTTGGGTTCTATGCGGTTTCGTAGTAGGGCACACACAAACACACATACACATAAACAGAAAAAAACACACACGCAAACACACACAAACACGTAAAGACAAACACACATGTATACACAGACAGATAGACACACACACACACACACACACACACACACACACACACACACACACACACACACACACACACACTCTATCTCTATCTCTCTCTCTCTCTCTTCTCAACGCACGCTCACACATTGAGAGGCTGTTAGAATACATTCATACATAATGATAGGGACCTATTTTACGGCGGCTGATTTTGATGGCTGACAACTGTTTCCTATTTGGAAAGAGTGCGCAGGATATATTTTATGCTTTCTATATTTAAATTTGAGACGAATTAAGATATGCCTGGCAAATATCTAAATATGCACATGCATGCACAATCATATACACGTTCGTATACACATATGCACTCTGTGAGGTATCTAACTATCTATTTCAGCCTGCCTATCTATCAATCTATCTATCTATCTCAGCCTGCCTATCTCTCTCTCTATTTATCTCAGCCTGCCTATCTATCTATCTATCTATCTATCTCAGCCTATCAATCTATCTATCTATCTTAGCCTGCCTATCTATCTATCTATCTATCTATCTATCAGCCATTGCGATTTCACTCTTTTTGGGACATCATTGATTGTACTAAACTCTACCACATATGACTAACAACCCCAACTATCTCATGTCTCCATCTTCTATCTTATCTTTTACTACTACGCTTGTTATTTTTTTGGCGCCATTCTGTCGACTCTTTATTGTCGATTAATGATTTCTATGAAATGTTAATTTACTCTCGAATTCAAACTGGTCTGTTTTGGTTATAACTAACATTGTTCCCATTGATCTTTGTGCAATTTTGAATTTGATTTCAAGTGATTTTCTTAATTCAATTCTGGAGGCAGAATTTCTTTGCCGTTCGGCGCGTTCTTAACTGATGTATAGAGGAAAGACTTATTGATATATGGTCGACTATAGATTGACAGGAACCCACCGAGTAGGCAGAATAAATTGGCACCAAACCAAAGTGCTCACTTGAAAATAATCGTGATAGGTGAGATCAATTACACACTACCTACCCAATAGCAACATCCATCCCCTCTTTCTCTCTCCCTTTCTCTCTCTTTATATATATATATATATATATTGATAGATAGATAGATATGCACACAAGGTGCGTGTGTAAACTGTCGTCTAAATTACGCAAAAAATAAAAATAACAAATACATTTGACTTTATTAGATATATTCACCAAAATTGCATGAACATATGTTGAAATCCTTATCATCATCATCATCTTGTCGTGCCACCAGCACGAATATCCCTGACCCTCTCTCGCCACCTCTCCCTATCTTTCATCGCTTCTGTCAGGTCCTCAGGGCTACATCCCGTATACTCACAGAGCTGCTGTATGTAGGTTCGAACTGGTCTCCCTGCTTTTCATATTTACCAACCCCACTGCTCGGGCAGGATATGACACAAGGTCAATTTTTAAGCGGAGTTTAACAGGTTTGAGTTCAGAGTTTTCTTTCTCCTAGACTAGTTGCCTCACCAAGGCTGAAGAACCCAGTCTGTCCTACTATTTATCCATAGCTGGAGGGAGAATAATTGGATTCATACCTTTCCCAAGGGTATTAGTGCTATGTGAAATGCAGTTAGTCTGGTCCAGGATTTGAACTCGTGTCGCCGTGTCCATTTCCTACGACGATAACCATTACCCCACGAGCACCTCCCTGCTTTTGATTGGCTATGTGAGGGGGTCCATAGGAGAACGTCACTTATGAGCTTGTCCCCGCTTCTCCAGCATGTTTGGTTCGTCTAACTTAGATAAGTTTCGTGATGGGTGGTAGGTGGCCGTACAGCGGCTGCTTTGTGGGGTGTTGCCTCCAGGACTTTTTCAAAATTGCTCGCAGCATTTTTGTGTAGTTGCCGTCAATCTTTTTCTCCATTCGTTTAGTTAGCGTCCATGTAGTGCATCCATATAGCAGTATCGACACGACCGCTGCTTGGAAGAAACTGCGTATTCAAAGAAATCGCCATGGGTTTCAACCACAGTCTCTGGAATCTCCTGCAAACCTTTCTGGTGGTCTCTTTGTTTAAATTGGTAAATGGTGCCATTATCGTTCATCTTTGGTGATGCATGGAATTTTGATGGTAAACAGCGCACCATACATAATAATTAAGAGGACTGCAATCCGGGGTATTAAGCGGCCAGATATTGGGGTGATGTGGTCACATAAATTTTCTCACAGCCAAGACTGGGTTCTTCTGCCTGTGTGGCATGGTACACAATCCTGCTGCTTGACGTATAGTCTTCCAGTAGCCACTTTCCTAATCCAGCTCAGGTCTACCTCGTCCAACCACGAGATGTAGGCCTCCTTTCAGAGTCTTAGGCTGTGTGGAAAGATGTGTGGACGCACAATATCAACATCACTGGTGCTAAAAACTTACAGAGAGCATGATATTTTTTTTGTTTAGGAAAATGTAATTTTCCTCTTATAAGAACATAAAAAACTTATATACTTTGAAAGAAATTGAAAAGTCAGTTTCAATGGTTAGTGCTAATTGAACTTTCAGATTGTCAAAATAACAGGTAAATAGTCTTCGGGGTTTGTCAGTGCGTTGTCCCAATTTAAATCATGGCATCTCTTGCCCACTTGTTGGGATAAAAAGATCATATCTTTGATTTTTGTTTTGGTTAAAATGAAAATAGATACTCCCCCGACAAGACGAGGGCTGAAATCCTTAATTAACCATCCCCATTGATTAACCATTGATTAGATGACCAATAAAAATTTGATACGTGGAAGGGATGCTCTTCCTGCAGACGTAGATCAGTACATTTGATTGACTGACCAGTCAAAAAGTAGTAAAAGTAGACGAAATTATCAGTGATTGATTAACCAATCGGGAATGTTTGTTCCTTGGGGTTAAGGGAGAGAAGAGATCCGATGTCCATACCAAAGACAATAGAATAAGAAAAGATATCTCTTCAAGAACTAAAGCTTCCCCTGGAAAAGCCTCACTCTCCGAAAAAATTGAATAAGATAGAAAAACTGCACCAGCCATCGTCTGTCTCTCAAACACAACAAAAGTGACAATTTCTCTCTATATATTGTAAATATTATCGTTACACCATTGTGTTTCAATGAATAATTGTTAATTGTTAACAGAAAGCTTTCCTTGTCTTTGAGTTGCCAACACTCAGGCAACATGCTCCAACGAACCACTCCGACCGTCAGATGAATTTCCGGATAGATTGTATCCTCCCCATCTGTGGATCTTTCAAACGCAACGCGGGCGCAGAGGGAGTTGATAAACCACCTAGTCGGAAACGCGGGTGGTAGTCACGGAACTAATGCCACAATCAAGTAACGTAACGAGCATTCTACCTAAGAGGAACTGAGCAAGCCAAAGGTTGTTCTATGAGTTTATCATCTGATCCTGGCAGAAATTTTCTCAGCAAAAAATAGCATTATAAATAGAGTGGATGCTTGATTTTGTTCTAAAGGTTTGCCGTGCGGTCTTTCTTCTTGTCCTTAAAAAACAGTCCAAATAAAAATTGGCCTTTTCACATCTTGCATGAAAAATAGCGAATGTCTTTATGCACCACCTGCCTGATAAGAAACTAAGTCACTTCCTAGCTATTGATCTGATTGACTTGCTGGGATCGTTCTTAATCATGGTTTTTTTAAAATCTGACCGATCAAAGTGAGATGTTTCAGCTTCCGTACTTTCGTAATCACGACTGGATGCATCCAATTCTTTTCGAATCCTTAGAAGGACACCCAACACAGTAGAATCATCGTATTGGAACTTCCAGCGGGAACGCCAACAGTACAGCGTGCCATTTCCAAATTTCTGGAGGAATGGATAGCATCATGGTGCTGCGTTCCTCACATATGGTGTCTAATTGAATCTAGTTTGCTGTAGAGTAGATAAAACCTGAAAGAAATAAAACACATTCGCAAAATTCATATCTAAGTATCATATTCAAATAATTACATATATATATATATATATATATATATATATATATATATATATATATATATATCTGAAACGTAAATGGAACAAAATTCAACCATAGGTATAGTGCCATTATTGATTTATTTCTTGAAAATTCAGTATGTTATTGCGATACATCTGACCATTTTTTATGATTCCAGCTTCAAATGAACAGCTACAGCAGCAATTGGAATACACCCTACTAAAGCCTGATTGTCACAGTTGGTGAATATAAAAAATGCAATCTGGACGCAAGGACACTTTACAAGAACGATATGCAATAAAATTCTGATTTAAAATTGGAAAAAAGGCCGCAGGAATGTATGGAATGCTTCAGAATGCTTTTAGAGCATCTTGCATGAATCGAGCATCAGATTTTGAGTGGCATAAGAGATTCAAGGAAGGCAGGGAGTCTGTGAGGGATGATGAGAGGTGTTGGAGGAGTAAGGAAGTCAGAACACCAGAGTTGATTGGCCAAATAAAGAATTTCATGGATAAGGACCGTCGTGTGTCTATTGAGACAATAAGTGCACTGTTTGATGTCAGTGTGGGAACTATACACACAATTATTCGCGAGGAACTGAAGATGCGGAAGATTTGCGCAAAGTTTGTCCTAAGAGTGCCTCGAGAAGACCAGAAAGAAAGACTTTGTCATGACAGCAGGAAGATGGTCGAGCTGATCAATTCAGATCCCTCTGTTCTTGATGCACTGGTGACCTGCGATGAAAGTTGGATGCACTGCTATGACTCAGAGACTAAGAAACAGAGTTCCCAGTGGAAGCATGCTGGCTCTCCCAGATCCAAGAAGGCCAGACAGAGCAAATCCACCGACAAACTTTTGATGATCCCTTTTTTTTGACAGCACTGGCATGATCTACATGCACTGGGTTCCCACTGGACAGACAGTCAACAAGGAATACTATGTTGAGGTTTTAAAGGAGTTCACGAAGAGATTCCATCAGAAGAGGCCAGTACTTTTCAAATCGGATCAGAGGCATTTCTACCACGACATTGCACCAGTCCACAACTCCTTCCTTGTCACAGGCTATTTGACTAAGATGGGCATCAAGACAGTTCCTTACCCTCCCTATAGTCCAGACCTTGTTCCCGGTGACTTTTGCTTATTCCCTAAGCTCAAGGAAAAACTTAGAGGCTGTCGTTATGAGACAATTGAGGAGATGAAAGAGGCTGTGATGAAGGTCATTGACACGCTCACGCAAGAGGACTTCCATGGGGCGTTCCGGAAGTTGTTGGAACGGTACAACAAATGCATTGTAGCCGGAGGAGATTACCTCGAAGGGGACTAGAGTTTCATGTGTGTAATATCAATAAAAGTGCCAATATAAAAAATGTCTGGAAACTTATTGTGTGTTCCTTGTATATATATATATATATATATATAATTTACCGCTCGACACACACATACTAAATATCACTGATTCGTCTGCAGACAATAATACGTAAATATACCACCCCCAAATACATAAAGAGTTGTACACAATTCTAACGTTCCTTGGACTGTATTTTTCGATTTTTTCGATTTCTTCATTATCTTTTGTTCTCTGCTAGATGACTGTCGTTTATAAAACGTCATGAAACCCAAGGTTGTAGACAAGCTTCTATGCTATTGAATATATATAAAATCTAATATATATATATATATATATATATATATATATATATATAAACTTTAGTTTTGTTTTGTTTGGTTTGGTTATTGTTTAACGGCTAATCAACCGTTGAGATCTACTCAATGCCAAAACTAGTTTTCTTTGAATATATATTTTTACCCAACCCCTCAGCATAAGAAGGATGTAACACAAGGTCAGTTTTAAGCGAAGTTTTATGGCCTTCAATTTAGAGTTTTCCTTCTCCTAGACCGGTTACCATATGAATGTTAAAGAGCCTAGGCTGATCTACTATTTATCTACAGCTGGAGAAAGTTGGATTCATACCTTTCCTAACGATACTAGCGTTCTGGGAAATACAAAATGTCTCTTCCAGGATTTGAACTCGACTGTGACCTTTTCGGCCGACTGTAACTTGTAACTCTACAGACTCCTATTCTTTATTAGTGAATAGTTTATTTTTTGTTTATTAAATGAATTGTTAAAGCCCGAGACAAAAGTTAGCAGACAATTTTGGTTAGTTGGTCACTTTGTTGAATGGCATATGAACCCTTGTGGGATATTTAATGCCATTTTTTGCATATATCATTTCATGTGTATAAATGAATTCGTAGAAATAATTTTTGATAACTGTTTTTCTCGATTCGATGGGCCTTCAGTCACCTTTAAGGTAAAAAAGGGTTTTTGGACTATTGTGTTAATCTTTATATTCATAGCGTTTCGGCCGATGTGTCCTCTGGCCTTCTTTAGGTGTTTCTTGTCGAACTCGGTAACCTACATGAACATCGAACTACGGGGTGCATAAGATAAGTTTCCAGACTTTTTTCGTATGGGCACTTTTATTGATAGTATACACATGAAACTCTAGTCCCCTTCGAGGTAATCTCCTCCGGCTGCAATGCACTTCTACCGTTCCAACAACTTCTGGAAGGCCCCATGGAAGTCCTCTTATGTGAGTGTGTCAATGACCTTCGTCACAGCCTCTTTCGTCTCCTCAATTGTCTCATAACGACAGCCTCTGAGCTTAGGGAATAACCAAAAGTCACAGGGAGCAAGGTTTGGACTATAGGGACGGTGAGGAACTATCTTGATGCCCATCTTGGTCAAATAGTCTGTGACAAGGATGGAGTTGTGGACTGGTGCATTGTCCTGGTGGAATGCCACAGACCCAATTTGAAGAGTGCTGGCCTTTTCCCTAGGAATCTCTTCCTGAACTCCCTTAAAACCTCAACATAGTAACCGTAACCCTAACCATTTGGCCTATCAGCTCTGGTCTATTGACTTCTTTACTTCTCCCACACCTCTCATCATCCCTCACAGACTTCCTGCCTTCCTTGAATCTCTTATGCCACTCAAAATCTGATGCTCGATTCATGTAAGATGCTCCAAAAGCAGTCTGAAATATTCCATACGTTTCTGTGGCATCATTTTTTCCAAGTTTAAAACAGAATTTTATTGCATATCGTTCTTGTAAAGTGTGCTGACGTCCAGATTGCATTTTTGAAATTCACCAGCTGTGACAATCAGGCTTTATTTAGTAGGGTGTATTCCAATTGCTGCTGTAGCTGTTCTTTTGAAGCTGGAATCATAAAAATTGGTCACGCATCTTATAACATGTATAGAAACAATGTGGTGAATTTTCAAGAGTCTACAACAATTTTAAATGCCCATACGAAAAAAGTTTGGAAACTTATCGTATGCCCCTCGTACGTCCTTTATTTAATTCATGAGGTTATTTTGCTTTGATTCTGTTAATCATAACCAGGTTCTAGTGTTAAATATTCCTGTTTTGTAACTCATCTGTAGTCAGGATTGAACGTGCAACCTCCTAATGATTGTCACTTAGAATCTTTGGGAACCAACGTCTATAAACGTTACGCCATGTTTAATGCTTTTATTTGTCATTAGAGCAATTTGAAGAATGAAGTCGGCACTTAATCATATAAGTGATGGGGCTTGACAATAATATATATATATATATATATATATATATATATATATATAATTTACCGCGCAGCACATGTATACACACACATATTAAATATCACTTATACGTCCACACACAATAATACGCAAATATTCCACTCCCACACACACATAAAGAGTTGTACACAATCCTAACGTTCTTTTGATTCTACTTTTTGATTTTTTCAATTTCTTCATTATCTTTCGTTCTCTGCCAGATGACTGTCGTTTATAAAACGTCATGAAACCCGAGGTCGTAGACAAGCTTCTATGCTATTAAATATATATAAAATCTAATATATATATATATATATATATATATATATACCGTTATTTTTGTATTGTAACTCGTTAGGTTTTTTTCTATTTCTTCTTCCGATAAGTCATTTTCTTTTTATATAATAATAATGATAACAACGTATATTAACAAATCATTTCTCAAAGAAAGGTACATTTATCTCTCTGGCTGCGTCTGGATTTCGTTTTCGTGGAATAATGATTGGGATTGGTTACTTTGTTTAATGGCATATCAACCTTCGTGGGTTATTTCATGTCAAAACCATTCTCGTAGAAGGTCATTTGAAGTACTATTCAAATGATATATGGGTGGATTAGGTGGGGTTCAGATCTTTGCTAATGGTATTAATCCGAAAATAAATGTAACTGCGAGACGGTAGTTCGAACTCGCATACTACGATATCGCAGTCCAGCACGTTAGCCACTACGTCACAGGGGAAGCCCCTGTGAAATAATGAATTCATTCTTGTTGTGTTATTCCCTTCAGTCTGATTTTTCATACTATTTTCTTTCCTTTTTCATATATATATATATATATATATATATATATATATATATATATATAGGGTGACCAAAAAAAAAAAAACAACAAAAAAAAAAACAGAACCCATATATTTTTGACTGAAATTCATAAATTTAATTGTAGCCTTTTCTTTTTTTCAGGATATGAAGAAGATTCTGTGTATGAAAAATTGAGACCGTAGTATAATCATGCACAAGCAGAAGTTCGAGTGTCAAAATTAGAATTATTTTGCTTTATTTTTATAGAAGTAATAAAAAAGGTTATGGGTTCTGTTTTTTCTCTCTCTCTCTCTCTCTCTATATATATATATATAGTGTAATAGTTATTAGCGTAGAAAGCGGATACTGTGAACAGAGTTTAAATCCTGGACGAGGTTTCTTGCAATTTTTATTGCGTTAAAACTCTTGGGAAACTCTTGATCAGCTATTCTCCTTCCAGCTATGGGTAAATCGTTGGACAAACTGATTTCGTTAACTCTGGTATGCCAACCAATCCAGAAGGAAACCTGTAAATTCAAACCTTAATTAGCTTTAAAAATTGATCACAAGTCACATATTGTTTGTGTAGAGAAGTATATATATATATATATATATATATATGTACACACACACACACACACACACATATATATATATATATATATATATATACTTTAAAACAAAAAGGTTCACAAGGGGATTTATTTTTAAGTCATTTATTTTTCTTCTTAGTGTTTCATTGTGTATTTTACAGAATTTTGTAATTTTTGATATGATATTGTTTATGTTTGAATCAATTAATTTATAATTAGTTCAATCTCTTACTATTTCTTGAATTTTTGTTTAGTTACATGTTTTATTTAGAAACACTACGGCGTTTCCCTTGTCTGCTTCTTCTATAATTACATTTTCGTTTTCATGTATATTTTTAGGCTTGTCTTTGTTTGTATAAAAGGTTATCTTTTGTAGTTTTTCGAAGAATGTGTTTTGTTATTTTTGTTATTTGATGCATAAGCGTTTAAATTTCCTTCGCTTGCGCTGGTTTCCTCGTAGCTGAGTGGTAGAATATTAGAGTGGCGTTTGAGTTTGCCGGGTTTCGATCCTAGCTTCTGGAATCTGGTGTGTCTAGCCACCTTGAAGAGTTGTCATACAACGAAAATGTCTATCTGTGGATGACTAAATATATATTGGTGCCCGTGGTGTAATGGTTATCGTCGTAGGAAATGGACACGGCAACACGAGTTCAAATCCTGGACGAGACTGATTGCATTTCACACTGCACTAATACCCTTGGGAAAGGTATGAATCCAATTATTCTCCCTCCAGCTATGGGCAAATAATAGGACAGACTGCGTTCTTAAGCCTTGGTGAGGCAACTAGTCTAGGAGAAGGAAAACTATGTATTAAAACCTGTTAAACTCCGCTTAAAAATTGACCTTGTGTCATATCCTGCTCGAGCGGAGGGGTTGGTAAATATATATATATAGAGAGAGAGAGAGAGCGAATCCCAATTTTCAGCACAGTATTTCATTTTAACGCCTGTGCGTGTATATTTGTGTGTGTGTGTGTGTGTGTGTGTAAGTTATCTCTGAAGAGGAAAAGTTTTGTAATGTTGAGCTGAGAATATTCCAGCCTATCCTGATGGAAGATGATGTTCTCTCTCTTACCAATATGGATTTCTTATCTTACTTGGGTGCCTAAGGTGGGATTTTATACACACGGACTGGTGCCACGCCTAAGCAAAACTTAGTAAACAATTTCGTATTTTAGTTCAGTTAGTTTATCAAAGGTAGAGTGAAGTGTAAAAGTGTCGTACACAGTTTAAATAAGTAAGTATTGATCACAGATCAGGCCACGGAAAGGCTGTATGAAAAACCACCAGTTGCCCCTGCTGGAGGTCGCTTCTCTTTACAACATTGATTTTGTCCAAGAAAAGAGCAATGTGCTAAACAACTTGGCACCCTTGTCAACAACATAATCAGCTTTAGGAATGTCAGCTCTTCAGGTTTAAAATTAAGTTTTTACATCTTGATAGATTTGCCGACATACAAGGCGGGAGATTGCACCGTCTTCTTAAATATTCTACCCCCAGCTTGAAGGGATGGAGAAATTAGAAATGTCATACATGCCTTTCTCGAGGACATTAACAAAGAGTGAAACGGAAACAGCTTCGGCTAGGATTTAAACTCAGTACGCCGTATCCATTTCCAACAACAACTTTTACGCAATACGGCACATTGCTAAATAGGAAGAAATAGCCGAAGATCGTGTTGCGCTAAACTTCACCTTAAAAATCTGAATTTGATGTAGATCCTTATACCAGCCATTGACTCCAGCGAAAATAAATCAGTCCTCTCAATCACCAGGCATTCCAAGACAGATCTGTTTCGTTCTATCAGAACTCATCAGTGTGGCTAGACATATTAGCTTCCCGTAGCTGGGATCGAAACCCGGTTGACTCAAACGCCAATCCAAGCTTCTAACCCTCAGCCATGAGGAGCCAGTAGCAGCGAAGCAAATTTTAAACGGTTATGAATTACAATTACTATTGTTTACATACATCCGTTTAACGGCTACCGAGACCTCAATTCATATATGAAGAGACTTGCAATAAACGCTAATGGCAACACGATTACTTCATTCGCCAGAGAACTCAACCCTACGAGGGTAGGGGAGTATATATATATATATATGTAGGGGGTAGGGGAGTATATATATATATATATATATGATTAAATAGTAGAAACGTTCTTTGTCTACATATTTATATTTTGATCCTTTCAAATCACCGTATGTATGTTATGTCAGGCAGGAATTGATTTATACATTTTCCGTATTTAACTAGTTTCCAAGTACTTTCGGATCCCTCTCAGGTCATCATTAGAGGACGTGTATATTGCAAAAGTACAATACAACGTTTTATTTATACTTTTGCAATATACCCACCCACCGAAAGTAATTGGGATAGAAATAAAAATATGCAGATAAAGGAAGTCAATGATATTCAATCAAATATGTCTCCACGAAGAAATGCTGGCTAAACACACACACAAACACACACATGTCTTTCGTTCGAAATTTTGTGAACCGTTTTCATCTTAAAATTCCAGAGAATATTAAGCATCTCTTTCTCAAGTAGGGATTCTAGTTTGTACAAGTACAATTTGGTAGCATGGTCAAATCATAATTTCTTGCACAATTCACAGAGGATCAACTTTTCCACCCAGTCATACCTGACTTTGCACTCTTTATGTTAGTTATCTGTATTCGTTTATCAAGTGATTGACTCTTTCATGTTTTTTTCCATATAACCGACTGTTGTTCTCTTGCATATGATGAAATTTCGCTTTAATATAATTGGTCCTTATGGCGTTGTTTTGCGCTGTTATTAGAAGAGATTCAGTTTCTCTTTTGAGGTTCTCCTACATTGTTATAATAAGTTCACTCCTTGCGAGTTTTTCACTTGAGTCTGAGTGACAGCAAGTGTCCTAAGATCCCCAGGTCTCTCCTCAGTATTCTAACTGATCTCAGCAATGATGTAGTATTGATGGTTTCGACTCTCTTAGTGATTTCTAATTCCTCCAGTTCCTTTTCCTGGCTCCTGGGGTCTGTTCCAAGCACATCAACTGCAATTGGCATTACCTTCAATCTCATGTTCCATAGCTTTTTCAGTTCTCTGGCAAGGTCGAAGTACTTGTCTGTCTTTTCGCTTTCTTTGATTTTCACCCTGTGATCCGCCAGGACGGCAAAATTCACAAGGCGGCAAATTCTTGTTTTTTGTTAATGAAAACTTGATTAACTCATACGTTTGTATCTTAAAATCCAAGAGTATTTTATGCGTCTCATTCGGATTCTGGTTTGTGGATATACTCTTTGGTTGTATAATCAAATTTAAGTTTCTTGCACAATTCCCAGTGGATAGTCTTTCCCACCCTGTCATATCTGGTCTTGTGCTCCTTTTGTGCAAGTTTGCTGTAATCCCTTATGAGATTAACTGTTTGGTCTTCTCCTCATAACCTACATGCATTCTTGCGCATTATTAATTTTTGCTTTTATATAATTGGTCCTTATGGCGTTGTCTTGCGCTGCTATAAGAAGAGACTCAGTTTTTTTGAGGTTTTTCTTTTGTCACCATATCCAGGTTTCTTGTGCGCAATTTCGTCTATTTGTCGCTTGAAATATCTATAAAATCATTGCTTTTCCCATTTTTGTTACCGAATTTTGGTAGTTTTTCTGTCTGGGCTTATGTTACCAATGCTGTAAATAGCTGCTGTGATATGTTTTTGTTTGCTCTTTTTAATGTAGTTCTTGAGTCCTTGTATTAATGAATACACGCAATCCCCAGTACTGACGAGTCCTCTTCCTCCTTCTTTCTGCCTATACCATCTCTCGAGTGTAATGCCTTGTGCATCGTCAGTTTTCTTGTCCTTTGATCAGTTCGTCTGAATTCCTCTCCTGTCCATTTTGAATTTTCTCTTCGGAAAATCTAATTTTTCTTTTGTAATTACATGAAAAAGAATTATTGACTTTGAAAGAAATTCAAAAGTCAATTTAAAAGGTCACTACTAACCGAACTTTCAAATTGTCAAAACAACAAGTAAGCAAGTTTGGAGTTGTGTCGCTGCATTACTTTTTTTTAAATCATGAGACATCTCTTGGTCACCTGTTGGGGTTAAACGGTGAAATCTTTGGATAGATTTTGATTTGTGTTTGGTAAATGTGAAAAAAGATACTTCTCCACTAGGCGTCGGCTGAGACTCTTAATTAACCAAGCCCCTATATTGTGGTTTGATTGGTTGACCAATTAAAATCTGATACGTGGAAGGGATACTCTTCCCACAGACATAGATCAACACATTTGATTGGCTAACCAGTCAAAAAATAGTAGACGAATACGAAATTATATGTTATTGGTTAGCCAATCAGGAATGTCTGTTCTCAGAGGAATCTTCTATAAAATTAGATGTTTTTAGGGTCAGATGAGAGAAGAGATCCGTATCCATACCAAAGACAAGAGAATAAGAAAAGAAATCTCTCCAAGAACAAAAGCTTTCCGTGCAAAAGCCCCCCCCCAATTGTATGGGATAAAAAGACTGCACCAGCCAAATACCTCAATTGTCTGTCACTCAAATATAACAAAAGCGGAAAGTTCCACAAACACACACACACACACACACACACACACACACACACACACACACATATATATATCTATATTGTATATATTATCATTACGCCATTGTGTTTCAATAAATAGTTGTTAATTTTTAACAAAGAGTTTTTCTTGTCTTTGAGTTGCTAACACCTACGTAACTTATTCTAATAAACTACTCCGACCGCCAGAAGTTTCGTATAGATTGTATAATCCCCCATCTGTGAATATTTCAAACACAACGTGGGTAAAGAGAAAGTTGATAAACCAACTAACCGGAAATGCACGTGGTAGTCACGGAATTAAGGCCACAATAAAGTACTGCGACTAGCAAAGGGCCACAAAGTACTTTCAGAGAGGAACTGCGCAGGTGTTGATCCTTTTGATTAGATTTCTGCTGCAGAGCTTGCTTTTGAGAAGTTTTCTCGTTCGTCTGGAATACTCTTTGATAATTTTTTCTTTCATCTCCCCCTTCCAATATTTCCAAGTATTTGTTGTTTTGTTTTTCTCCAATCTTTTATGATTTTGAAGATCTATTCCTTCTGTTGTTTCTCTATTTCCACTTTTCGTTATTAGCATAGTTCGTTTATCGATACCAAATTTTATTTCTACATTCTTGATGTATATTTTTATTGTCTGTATCAAAGTCTCCACTTCCTTTTCAATTTAAAAAAAATAGCTTGATATCGTCTATGAATATAAGGTGATTAATTTTTTCTTTTTGATTTAGTAAATTTACTGCCCTCATTGTATTTCCTAAGTAGGAAAAAATTGGCATCATTGCTTTTCTAAATGGTAGTGGTGAGGGAGAATCTGCCATGAAGATGCCTCTGGATTTTCATCTCTGCAAAAGTTTTCCTTTCTGCTGCTAATTCCACTTTCCAATTTATGATGGCTTTGATAATGAATTTTATGATTTAGTCGGATATTTTGTAAATTTTCATTCTATGTTTGCGGAACCATATCATAAGTCTTCTTATAGTCAATCAATTCCATGGCCATATTTTACCTTCACGTTTTGGTCTTCAAAGGGATGTGCTGTTGTATATTTACTAGGTCACCTACCCATTTTCTTCGTCTGTGGCATCTTTTCTGTTCTTCCAAAAATAGTCTCCGGCATGCCAGAGAGTAATAGATCTCTTCCTTAATATGTGTGGTCAATATGTTCCACATATGTAAACACGTTATCGGTCTTTAGTTGCTTGGGAGAATTCCTTTCTGGTTTTTTTTTGTGGAACAAGGTAATTTTTCCCTGAGATAAACTTTCTTTTTTTAGGCATTTACTCAGTTGTAGTGCCAATCTGTCATGGATGGACGTGAATTTTTTAAAACCAGAATCCATGTATGCCATCATGCTCTGGGGTCTTCCCGTTTGGTATTGAGTATTGGTCTAACGAGTCCAGGTGTATGTCTGCCTCAGGGCCTTAATCGGGTCCTTATAATTCTTTTACCATGTTATTAACCCATTCGGCCTTTCTGTTATGTTCTTTCTGTTTCAACATTTTACTTCAAAATTGTCTTGCTTCATTTCGCATCCAGTAGTTGGTTAGCCCTCGTGTGTTCTCTGACGACTTGTTGGTGGAATTTTCTTTCGTTACTTTTGAAAGTTCTGCTTTGTTTAAATTACTTGATCCTGTCCTGGTATCTTTTGAGTCTCTCCTCTTTTACCAATATCTTTTGATTTATCTCTTCCAATTGTACTTTAATATTTGTTTTGTTTTGGTCTTTTAATCCCAATATATCCTTGCTTGGTTTTCCTTTATCAGTACTTCTTGTCTAATCAGGTTTTGTATTCTTGTTCAGGTTCCCTTGAGAAATACTGATTTTATCGCAGACAAGTTTCGCTCCAGCCCGAATTAGCTATTCTTATGTGATGTTACTTGTTAGGATATTTGGTAATGACTGGTTTACTTTTTAATTTCTACCTTTATTTTTTTCCCGTTTTAGTTGCAGAGAGATGGTCATGTAGCCTTCTTTTCAGTCGTGATTATTTTTATTTACTCTTGATTTATTCTTTCTTCTTGTGTTAAGATTGGTTTTCTTGAGTCGGGATCTGTGGTGTTTAGGGTTTTAATTGGTTAGCTCTTGCTTTTCAGAATTTTGCATTTCAATTTGGCTAGGGAGCTCTTATTAATATTCTTTACGACTTACATGTCCTCAATTTTCAAGTAACACAAGGTCAGAAAACCAACCTTTTTTTTAAAAATCATTTTAGCTTGGCCAGCAAGTATTTGGCTTGTTGTATTAAATTTGTCAGATTCTGTCCAAGTTCCTAAAATTCTTTTTCTCTACTCTCTTTGTGCAGGATTTGCTCTTAAACTAACAGTGAAGTACATTTCTGTAGTCTTCTCTTGTTCATATTTTCCGTTGCTGTCTTTCGATTAAACTGTTGTTTTGTTCGTTTGTGCATCTTTAGAATTCGAACAGCCAACATTCGCAGGAGGCCGATGGATCCCCCATGTTGGCTCTCAGGAGGGCACCTGCTGATCATGACCCTCAGATCTTGTAATCTGAGTCTCACTGTGATTTGGATTTCGATTAGACATTTTTCATAGGTAGTATAATGTAGCTATACTAGACGCAGGGGTTAATTATGATCTGTGCTCCTATTACGTACGTAGCTAGGCATTCTTCAGAGGAAGAAATCACTTTTGTGGGCCACAAAAATTATAAAAAGATTGAAAACTTATCTTTAAGAAAATCAAGTTTTAACTTTGTATAAGTCCACATAACCCTTTATTCTTAAATTTGCTTTTTTTTGTTGCTTGATATAAGTCCTTTCTCTTCCAATCCATTTTACCGATAAAACTTCAAACCACTTTTTTTTTGCTTTTTTCCGCTTCTTTTTCCAATTTTTGGCCGTAGGATTCTAAATTCAAATGAAGATTATTACACGTCACCTTCAAATTCTCACACATTAATTCGTTGACGATAAACACAGAGATAAAATGAAAAAAAATTAGTGATAGGTTTAAGGTAAAATTTTTCGGACTTACGATTCTCACGTTTTCTGTAATCTTCAAGTGAATAGGGAGAGAAATTATTATTTTTTTAAATCTATATTTTTGGTCAGACTAATTGTTTTACAATAAATTTACTCTCAGCGTTGAGGCTAGTTCATTTTTGTTCTTATGGAGTGGAATTACTTTTTTTCTCATTTTTTCAAATTCTTGGCCGTAAAATTCTAAACTCAAATAAAGATTAGTGCTCTACTTTCAAATTTACACACACTACTTCATTGACAATAAACAAAGAAAAAATATTTTTAGTATTATTATTAGGAGTCTTTCACATAAGCTCTAATAGGTGCATTTCGCTAAAGTTTGTGTGACAACAAGTCTCCTCAGCTCTCCAGGACTTTTCTCAGTATTTTAGCCAATCTCGGCTGTGCTGTGGTCTGAAAAGACTCAATTCTTCCTCAAAGTTCTAGTTTTTCCAGTTTTTTTCTAGATTTTTGATGATTGTTCCATCTACAATTTGTATTACTGCCACTATGTTCATCGACTTAATTTTGCTCTCGAGCAGGGTCCTCATATTCATTGAGTTTTTCGCGTTTCTTTATTTTCATTTTGTGATCTACTGGAACCAAAAGTCCACTAGTTGAAATGTTTGTCTTTTCCTGTTGATCACACCTACGTCTTATCTTCTGGTTTAGTCAAGGACCCAGATCCGTGTTTACACACTAGAGTGTATTTATATAGGGTTTGGGTACTGTCTATGTTGTCATTAGTTTGGAACTTGTGCACATATAGATCTGTATATGTGATCATTTACTGCCATTCAGCTATATTACCCGTAGCTTTAATCTTGAGTATACTGAAATACATTATTGTAATTTTATTTTCTCTCCGTGTATTTGTGTGCCTCTCTCTCTCTCTCTCTCTCTCTCTCTCTCTCTCTCTCTCTCCCTCTCTCTCTCTCTGTATGTGTGAGTGTGTGTGAGTGTGTGTGTATGTGCATATCTATTTGTGTGTTTGGTTGTAGTTGCTCCATGTTTTGTACCTGACCATACAAATAAATGGTATATACACAACCAAGCATCTGTCCTAGAAAAAAAACACACACACACATAAACTCCTATGGGACTTTGACATACACACGGATCACCTAATCTCGGCCAGAAGACCAGACCTAATAATAATCAACAAAAAAAAAAGATAACTTGCAAAATTGTCGATTTTGCTGTCCCGGCTGACCACAGAATAAAACTGAAAGAATGTGAAAAGAAGGATAAGTACCTCGACCTTGCTAGGGAATTGAAAAAACTATGGAACATGCAGTTAACAATTTTGGGTGGAACGATAAAATTGTTGCCCCAAAGAAAACAACACTACAGCTTTATTTTTAAACGTCTATTGAAAAAATCAATTCAGCTAACTTGATTATGTAGTAGAGCTGACATCTATTCAATGTAGCCGCCTTCAGCCTCAACTGGGAGCATGCTTTTCCACGGGAGCTCGGCGAATTATCGGCGGATGGCGGCGATCAGGCTGGCTTTGGTGTTGTGGGAGGTCATGTTGGTGATGTTCTTGACGTATGACCAAATGAAGTAGTCCAGCGGGTTCAGGTCGGGGGAGGAAGGGGCCAGTGAGAGAAGGGTACAAAGTCGTAGCAATCCTTCTGAAGCCAAGCCTGGGTCTCTTTGGACTTGCGGGTCGGCGCCGAGTCCTGCTGCCTCACCCAGGGTCTGCCATCGGCCACCTGATTGCACCAGGGGATCACCACACTCTTCAGCACATCCAGGTACACTTTGGTGTTGACTTTCAAGCCGACTTCGAAGATGTGAGGTGGCATGATGTGACCCTCACTTGAAACCACACCAAAGACCGTAACCGTAGCCGGAAACTTTGTTTTCATCAGCCTGGGCACATCCCTGTTATTCGTGGCAATCCAGATTGGCATTTTGAGGGTGCTGGCAATGGTCCTGTTGTCCTAACTTGGATCGGTAGAGAGCATGAGTTGTACAGCGACGCATCTCCGATATCGCTTGTTGAACATTGTGTCACCTTCAGACATGATAGAAGGCTCCTATCGCTCTTGGGATTTGTATACAATTGGCCAACTAGTAGATGGTCTGCAACAAAAAAAAGAAAACCGGTTTTCCTTAAACGGAAATGGAATCATGTCGTCTTTTCTAGGGCGACAATTTTATCCTTTCACCCTGTATACTAATTGTAATTGGTGCGTTTGGAACAGGAACAAAAGGATTATTAAAGGGTTTGGAGGACTTGAAACTTGTTGGACGAGTGGAGATTATCCAAATGACAGCATTATTGTAAACGGACAGAATACTGAGAAGGGTCCTGGAGACTTGAGGAGATTGCTGTTACTCAAATTCCAGTGGAAAACCATCAGCTAATACTGATGTGAAAAACTCTAAAAGAGTAATTAATTAGAAGAAGAAGAAGAGGAGTAAATAAAGGAGTAAATAATAAGAGGAGTAAGTAAAGGAGTAAATAATAATAATAATAATAATAATAAAGTGATGATGGTACCAATTGTGATTGGTGCTTTTGGAACAGTAACTAAAGGATTATTAAAAGACCTGCGGGACTTGGGAGTTGGCGGACGAGTGGAGATTATCCAAATGACAGCATTATAGAGAACGGCCAGAATACTGAGAAGAGTCCTGGAGACTTGAGGACATTTGTTGTCACTCGAACTCCAGTGAAAAACCATCAGCTAACACTGATGTGAAAAACTCTAAAGGAGTAAATTATTATTACCAACGTAATGCAATGTGGATTAGAGTATAAACGTCACTGCAATTCTTGGTGTCTTTTTTTTTTTCTTTGTTTCCTTTGTTCTTGCAAATTGGCGCGTTCGCCATCATTGTTCATGTGTTTCTTCTTCATTTTTGCTAATTTTTTAACATTAAAAAAAAAGCAAAAAAAAAAAAATCGCCCAACCGGTCTTCTTCCACTAACTTTACCCCAAAATACACGAGGATACTCAAATAATTTCGGCAAAAATTACAAATAATTACCGGCAAATTGCTGTTTGCTTGAGATAATCAAACATTTATTATTTGCCCAGTAAAAGCACATTTACATATGGATGCTGCTCTCTACAAGAAAATATAATTAGCTTTTTGTAAATACAGTCTTTATTCTCCATCAACAAAAGTAAATGATTTCAAGACAAGTGATTACATTGGTGCATCTTTGGAATTACCTACTTAAACACAAGAGAGATAGCGCAATGGTTACAGCAATGGACAAATGTTCAAAGTGTTGGCTCTTTGTCCCATTAAAGTTTCTTTTGCTGGTACCGATGGACCAATGGTTAGCAACATGGAGAATAGTATTAATTTTCAACCGGGACAGCCAGCATTTATTCACACAAATGATCTAGAGAAAAGTTTAAATACAACCAACCAAGAAAAGGTAGATAGCGAAGTTAGAATCTTTTAGCTTTGTAAAAGATTAATCAAAATTTAGCATCAAACAGCCCAGTCTGCTGTGGGTCAGAATGTAGAATACACGGACTGCAGCTCTGCGGAAGGGGAAGACTCCCCTTTAACGAGTGTCCTTAATATGCAAATTTACCAAACCCCTCCGCTCGGGCAGGATATGACACAAGATCAATTTTTAAGCGGAGTTTAACAAGATTGAATTCAGAGTTTTCCTTCTCCTAGATTAGTTGCCTCACCAAGGCTGAAGAACCTAGTCTGCCCTACTATTTATCCATAGCTGGAGGGAGAATAATTGGATTCATACCTTTCCCAAGGGTATTAGTGCTATGTGAAATGCAATCAGTCTCGTCCAGGATTTGAACTCGTGTCGCCGTGTCCATTTCCTACGACGATAACCATGATACTAAACAATCTGATGGTGAGGTTCCAATAACGCTGAAGCTTTGGGGGACGTGGAGTATCCATTCATTGCTACAGCCTAGTCTACTGGGATTGTAGAATATACCCACTCCATCACTGCATAGGGGTAGTGTCCTGGATATGAAACTAAACAATCTGATAGTGAGGCTCTAGTAATGCGGAAGCTTTGAGGAATGCGGAGTACCCCTTCTTTGATACAGCCGACCCGGCTGAGACCGTAGAATACACCGGCTGCTGAGGGGTAAGACCCCCGCCAACGAGTGTGCTGGATATGACACTAAACAATCTGATGGTAAGTCTCCAGTACCTCTTCATTGCCATTACTTCCAGGTCCACTCTGGCCCATAGTGGTAGTATCTGAAAGGGTCATATCTATGGGTCAAATAGAACTGTTTGAAAATTAGAATGAGTGCAAAAAATGACTTATGATAAGTTGTATTGTTAGAAATAGAACTGCTGGATCATTTAAATGTGTGTAAACAAATGACTGATGCTTAAATAAAATGTTAATGATACCTAGCAATATTTGGAACCATCTAACTTTGTTGACTTATGCTGAACTGAATTGTTAGAAATTGAACTGTTTGATCATTTAATTGTGTGTATCTACAAAAGGTATTTTAAAATTATATATATATATATATATATATATATATATAAGGATTTGGCACTAAGTAACCAGCAATAGTTGATATGCCATAAAACCAAACCAAATCAGCATCCAACAATAGTGCAGGCCAAGGATCGAGTCTCGCTGCTGGTAGTACCATGTAATAGCGTACACACACACACACACACACACACACACACACACACACACACACACACATAATATATATATATATATATATATATATATATATATAGTTTGTAAAAAATTATATTTGATATCAATAATTATATTTGATATCAATAATATGGATCTTTCCTTGACGGAATTTGAGCACTCTTAAAAAGTCTTTATACTCTGTTCAAGAAGGCATTTTGACTCCCAACATTATCGTCGCTCCCAGTACCATCAACCCGACCGACGAGCATTTACACGAAGCTCAAAGTCAACAGAACGCAGCTTGATGTCCGTTTTGTAACATCGAGTTTTTAACCAGCTCTGCCATTTTTTGTATGTAGCAAGACTTTTAAAAACAGGATGTTCCTTTTAGTATATTGTTGGGAGGATATGAGTAACGTTTTTATGTGCAGTTATCAGTAAACGTGGAACCTTCAATAAGTTTCCAGACTTTTTTGGTACAGGCATTTAAAATTGGCGCAGACACTTGAAAATTCAGTATGTTATTGCTATACATCATATGAGATAACTGATCGATGTTTATGATTTCAGGTTCAAATGAACAGCAACAGCAGGAATTCGAATACACCCTACTAAAGCCTGATTGTCACAGCTGGTGAATTTCAAAAATGCAATCTGGACGTCAGGACTCTTTACAAGAACGATATGCAATAAAATTCTGTTTTAAACTTGGAAAAATGCCACAGAAACGTATGGAATGCTTCAGACTGCTTTTGGAGCATCTTGCATGAATCGAGCATCATTTTTTGA
Organism: Sepioteuthis lessoniana; assembly: GCA_963585895.1. Lineage (NCBI taxonomy): Eukaryota > Metazoa > Mollusca > Cephalopoda > Myopsida > Loliginidae > Sepioteuthis > Sepioteuthis lessoniana. Next base: position 14,407,639 of record OY757922.1, read on the forward strand.
GTAGTATAAGAGATTCAAGGAAGGCAGGGAGCCTGTAAGGGATGATGAGAGGTGTGGAAGGAGTAAGGAAGTCAATAGACAAGAGTTGATTGGCCAAAGGGTTAGGGTTAGGGTTACTATGTTGAGGTTTTAAGGGAGTTCAGGAAGAGATTCCTTGGGAAGAGGCCAGCACTCTTCAAATTGGGTCAGTGGCATTTCCACGAGGATAATGCACCAGTCCACAACTCCATCCTTGTCATAGACTATTTGAGCAAGATGGGCATCAAGACAGTTCCTCAGCCTCCCTTTCGTCCAGACCTTGTGACTTTTGGTTATTCCCTAAGCTCAGAGGCTTTTGTTATGAGACAATTGAGGAGATGAAAGAGGCTGTGACGGAGGTCATTGACACGCTCACACAAGAGGACTTCCATGGGGCGTTCCAGAAGTTGTTGAAACGGTACAACAATTGCATTGCAGCCGGAGGAGATTACCTCGAAGGGGACTAGAGTTTCATGTGTGTACTATCAATACAAGTGCCCATACGAAAAAAGTCCAGAAACTTATTTAATGATCCTTGTATATATTTGTGTGTGTGTGTGTGTGGTTAGGCAGCTGTCGTTCATTAAAGCATGTTTCATCACATAATAAAGACAAATTTTGTCTGTATGATTTATTTAAGATCCTTTCAAGTTTTCTGATAAGTGTCTTAGTTTAAGGTTGGAATTGGAAGATGAATTTGCCAAAATTGTTCATAGCGCTTTCGGACTCTTCTGAGGTCATTATCAGGGGTTACTTGCTTGTGTAAAGTGTGTTTGTTTTTTAAAAGAGTTTTGAAAGTGTTTGAAAATTTATACCATCACAAAAATATGGGAACGCAGAGTTGGATAAAACAGGGTAAGTGATGTATTTAAAAAGAGAACGCTATCAACGGAAATTGAATAATATAGGAATACGGGATTTTAAAAAATACTAAAAGCATTTCAAAACATTGTTGCTATTTTCAAAATTAATTCTTTTCATTTTTGTTTTTTTTTGTTTTTATATGTTGGTCTTTTATGATTTGTCGCCGTAGCTTATCTATTTCGTGTGCGATTATAGTGATGTTTTCAACTAGAATTTTTTGAAACTTGAATTTTAGAATAGACTGGTTCTTAAGATGAGAGGCAATAGAATTGGAGTCATTGAAGTGCATTGAAAGTCGTCTGGAAAGAATTGTAGTGGTAAGACCAACATACGCATTATTATATATATATATATATATATATATATATATTAGATTGGAAAATTAGATACGCTAATCACAAATCTTCTTTCTCTATGAACAACTGAAACATCAAACTGCTCTATCTAAGCATTTTTGGGGTTTGAAAAATAAGGTTTTAACCCCTGAGATTCAATGATCCATATTAAAAAGATCAAATACTCCAAAATGTTTCGATAGAAGATGTAATCTGTGTTTAGAAGAAAAGATACACATTTTACTTTACCCAGAGCCGAAAAAATTATTGAATAAGAGATGTGAATTAATAGCTAGGTGGAGACATAGGGCTAAATTTCAACTATAGATAATTAACATAAATAATGTTTTTTTAAAAAAACAACAACATAGGATTGAATTGAGAATTAATGTAAATGAATAAAAATAAAATAAAATGTTAGATAGAAAATGTGAAAAAACCATATCATATATACGTACTAATCATTAAAAGTGTAACTGATAAATAGGCGCTAAATAAATTTGATTTAAAAAAAAAGTTAAATTTAATTAAATCTTGAAATTAATTTAATATAATTTTTACTGTATCGTTACGTAAAGTTATTGAATAAAGTTATTTTTCTAATTTAGTATTAAATCTGTAGTTTTAAGTTGAAAAAAAAGTAGAATTTAAAAAAAAAAATCATATTAATTTACTATAATTCTAACCGACAATAAAATAAAAAACGGAAGTGGGCTAAATGAGGATATAACTCTTCACCCCTCTTTTATCGCCTCCCACCCTTCTTTCCTGTGTCTATTCTGATTTGTTTTATCTATAAGATCTGAAGAAGTCATGTTCATTTTTTTCGTGTTTTTTTGATTTTTCAAAAACACATAACAGGATGGAAATAAATTTATAATCCTAATGTGACCGGTTTGTGTTTTTTCCTAATGAAATATATATATATATATATATATATATATATATATATATATATATATATATATATATATATGTGTGTGTGTGTGTGTGTGTGTGTGTGTGTGTGTATATATATATACATGCACATTCTACAAAAAATAACCTTTGTGGCCAACTTAAATTTATAACTTTGAAAAAGATTATGCCATTAATTTAAATGATTTAACCTATTTTGTTTAAGAAATATTCTATAAAACCAGAACATTCTATAAAAGCAGAAATTCTATAAAGTGAAAATATTCTATAAAGCCAAAATATTCAATAAAGCCAGAATGTTCAGCAATTAAAGAAAGATGTTTTGCGTCTTATTTCTTTTAAGTGAAACGATTAAATTAAAAAAAAATCAAAATGAAAATCTTCTAAGTGTGCTAATTCAATAACTTTTACCAAGGGTAGCACACACACACACACACACACACACACACACACACACACACACACACACTGGCGAAGGAATTTAGGGCTGCCGCTTGTATAATGCAAAGCTCTACGAACGAATTGAGCACTCTGGTATCCGGTAAGGTATAAAATGTAAACAAACGAACCCTACTTATTAATACCTTATAATTCCCTAGCTGACGTGGTACACTTGTTGGTTGAGCGGTCTGATACTAAGTCTAACGTAAAGTTGGGCGGGTTTCGATCCCAACTTCAAGCGTCCTACGTATCTAGCCACACTGAAGAGTTGTGATACAACGAAACAGTTTGTCTGAGGATGACAATATATATATATATATAGTTTTGATAAAGATCAATATTAAATCCATATTCTCAAGTAAACGACTCTGGCATGTTATAAGGTTTAGCGAGCAAGCCTTGTAAGCCATTGTTAGTAAGTTCTGACAGTGTATTAAAGAAAGCTTCGTCTTGTAAATTTCGTTACTCTCATAATCATTGAATTTGTCGTACTTATTTATTAAGCTAATCTTAGTTCTAGTGGTGAGCTACGAATACGGAGCTTCTTAGTGAGAATCGAATTCATGCGTAAACCTCTGTTCAATCATTTCACTAACCATAAACTCAAGCGAGACATCATTGGATTGATTGATTGATTGATTTTAGCTGCTTGTCAACCCGTCTTGTTTCGATTTTTCACTTGATTTAGACTCACGCTGGCATACTAATTTCAAAACTACAATAGGTTTTCTTTTATCACGTCAAATTTTTTTCTCTACAGTTTATTCTGAATAAGCACAATTGGATTGTTTGTCTGTCAGTAATAGGACTGGTCAGCTGATTGTTTTTATTATTCTATTGATAATAGTTGAGAATTTTTCGAATCTGATTACTTTAAGTAGATTCTTGAAAAGCATAGCAGCCAATAAAAGTAAAAGTAAAGTTGGCTACCATAGTCGAGGGTGACCCAAAGGCTCCCTTTTCGATAGCTACTACACCAAGGTGTTGGGGAGGGCGCTACAACTTTCCCTGGATTGCTCCACTTTAACCTTGATCCTTACCTTATAATGCTGAGTGTTAAGCAAGGTAGCATCAAGTATCATTTTTTGAGTCTTTGGTATGACTCGACCTGGGATTGAACCCAGATCTCCCGTGTTGCATATCAGGAGATCAGGGGTGACCTTGACTGTCGAGGGGTTGAATTGAGTGCGAAATTGTGAGGCTCGCAGGAAGTAGGTGGACGCCAAATTATTATATAACCCCGGTGATAGGAAGTTCAGATCAATTGGAGAGAAGATGCTGGAATGAGAATCATGTCCCAGCAGCGGCTGGGCCCCAAGGCCCCCGGTTGAGCAGCCCAGGAGAACGGGAAATTTAGGCTGTGATAGCCAGAAGAGTGTGGGTCAATATGTTGCAGTCTTTGTTCGGTCTCCAACTCCCTCTCACACACAACCTTTTCAATAAACTGAGAGGTATATTTTTCTAAAGAACTGTGTTCGTTCGTCATTATTGTGTCGTTATGTTTCTGCATGCATATGTGTATGTATAGTTGTTCATGGCTATGCAACACACGGGCCATTGGCGAACACTCTAACCATTATGCCAATGTCCGGTATAATAGCAGCCAATAATCAGTCTTAAATCTCTTTCCAAGAAATAAGTCACAATTATTAACCAATCAGATGCATCAGCTGTTCTTCTGTCCTTAAAAGTATACTTCCTGTTTCAAGTATTTACGCCTATGTGCACCAAGGGAACAAGTGAAGAATTGATATTTGGTATACCAATGATATGGCATGGGCCAAAAAATTATTACACAATACTGTTACTTTTGTTTTGAGAAAACTTCAGGATATAACAAAAAAAAAATACTATGAAATCAAATATCCTTGTCTACAATCCGTTAAACGACCAGTGCCGCATTCATCTAAAATATCCAGTGCCAGTTTTCACTCAGCTACCTTCACTTAAAGATCTGGATCATGATAAAGAACTCAGTGATACAGATGTCAAAACTGATGTTTATTCAACTCCTGATGGATTCGATCAGCATATGTTAAATTATTTTGGCACAAGATTTCGGAATTCCAAAAATGGCTTTAGAAAAAGCATCAAAACAGAACGAGGAAAGCTTACTTGAAAAAGGAGAGAAGGTATCTGTTGTAGGTGACTCACCTATGACCAGAATAATGGACTTACCCAAAGAGAATATTAACCAAGAACTAAACTGGTAGAGGAGGAGAGCAGCAGCAGCAGCAGCCGTAGTAGCACCTGGCCTGTCTTTGTGTACATTGAACCAAGGAGAACCCTCCTCATAGACTTGGATACATTTGTGTGGCACCTCATATCTCCGTGTGGGCACCTCTGGTGGTGTAACGGTTAGCATGCTAGACTAGCAAACTTACACGAGTGAGTTCGATTCTCATTGGGCGCCCCATTCATTCGGCCTTGTGCCACATCGAAGCAAAGAGCTTTGTAAATTACCACCTCATATCTCCGTGTTTATTTATTAATTTATTGACCCTTAATAACCGGCTATAACAGTATCCTACTTTCGATTCAGAGAAAATGGATTTCTGCTCTCAAAGTGACAGTAGGTTTGTATATTGCCATAACAAAAAAGTTTCCTGGAGTAATTGAGAAATTCGATCAACAATTCAACTGAATGGTAACTGTTCATCGATAGGTTCACAATGGTAATTTATATGGTGCAGTCCCAATTGGGTATTCAATTTGTCTTTGGGAAGAATATGGTGACATAAAGAGAGTCATTGAGTTTTTGCTATATCATAAACACAATTGGATCATCTTTGTTGACTTTAAAAATAATGTGTTTCCTTCTTGGTCAGAAAGACGGATACACTAAGTATCCCAACTTTCTGTGCATGTGGGACAGTAAAGCTCGGCAGAAGTATTGGGTTGAGAGGAAATCACCTCTAAGATCTGACTTTAAACTTGGTGATCCAAATATTCTAGCCAATTATTAAAAGAAAGAAATTTAAACTCCGATCTCTGTAGATAAAAGTGGTTCTAATGAAATAATTTGTAAAAGAATTGCCAACAGAAAGTGTCTGTTTCAAGAACTTCATTTTGGCATTTTCCAGTCTGTCAACTGAAAAAAAAATTTCAAGGTCTATGTGTTTGATAGTTCACAGATTCAGCAGCTCATCAAAGATGATCATCGGCACAGAATCAGAACTCGAAAAGAATATTTGGTTATCTTGTCAGGAACTTTCTTGGAAATAAACGTGCAAAGAATTACACTGAAATTGTCCAGAAACTATCGTAGGTATACAAAAAAACATCATGTGTATAGACATCTGGTTAACTTCCCGAAAAACATTGATGAGATCAATAATGAGCCAGGAGAACAATTTTAAGAAGATTCAAAGGCAATGATGGAATGTTATCAGGGTAAATGCGATTTAAATAAGATAGTTGACTATTGTTGGAACATTAGCCGAAATTGACCACAGATTGAACACTTTAAGAAAAACAATTAACGTAATTTTTTACCTTAACTATCAGCACACAGTTCGACTTGTAGTAACAATAACGTTTGTATTAACAAAATAACTTCGTACAAAGATTACATTCGAGTAATTAAAAAAAATACATTGTATATATATCTTAAAGATATTTTATAAAATCAGTACAAATTTGTTCGATGCATATTTTTTAAATGTTTTTTGAGACACAGCGAGTATATACTATATATCAAAAAATTAATGTCAAATAGAAAAGCCTTTTAGATTTTTGGATCCAGAGACCAAAAAACATTCAAAAACAATGTAATATAATGGCCGAGGGATTTCGTTTTATATATCTTGCCTTTCGGTTTAGTTAGGCTCAGAACCTTTCGCTTAGCGCATGGGTTAGTTAGGTGCAACATGAGCACAGGTGTTCATGCATGTGCGGGGAAGATGTGTCATTCAGAGATGTCAAAATAAAAATCCCAGATAGAAATGTGACCAGGGGGATGTGAATGACGTCACGCACCGGAAGCGTAGGCTGAGATTTGAGAAAAGTCAGTTAGTTGAGTTCCCGCCGCGGAAGAAGATGGTTGACTTTCAGGGCTCGCCAAGGCCTTACGGCGGGTGCCGCACGAGGTTTGGGGCCGATGGAAAAGTCAGCATAGAAAGATTGTGTATCTCCCTCCTCATGTCAAAAAACTTTTTAACTCAAAGGTAATAAAAGTTTCATACCTGAACTAAGAAGTCGTAAGTGTTTTTTTGTGTTTCGGGATTCCTATATCATCTATATATGAGTTATGAACATTCTATGTATATTTCACATATCCGTATCATGGGTATGTGACAACAAGAATAAAATGTATCTTTTTGAGAATTGTGTCACTCAATAGTATTCACATCTACATATAATTATATTGTTTCAAGTAATCATATCACCATTAAGGGTTTTTGGACTATGAATCCACGGGGAAATAAAGGGTTACTTCGCACTTTCCGTATAAAAAGGATTTGGCATTAAATGACCTACAATGGTTGATATGCCATAAAACCAAACCATCTTGGTTCTGAAATTTCAAATTCTAAAAATTAAGAAAATATTGACCAAAATGTCTTCTGCAGATCAGCAAAATACACGACAGAGACGCTCAATACATTTGTTGAAAAATTTGGAAATATGAAAGCACAACATACAACGCCAAAAAAAAAAAAAAGGAAGGTAAAAGATATAAAATAATCACTTTTCTTTTTGTTCAGTCAGTAAGTTTTATAACTCTAAAGTCCCATTTACACATTGGAATTGCAAAAACTGTCAACAGGAGTTCTAATGAAGTAAAAAGCAAAAAGCAAAACAACCCCCTCCCAAAAAACAAAAACAAAACAAAAACAAAAATAAAACTGCAAAAAAAAAAAAAAAGCATTTAAATTAGTGTCAAGTCACAATAGCGTCAACTCCTTCAGAATGTCTGATATTTGTCTTTTTTTGGATAAATTTTTGGAATAAAAATCTAAAAGCAGTTTTTAAAAGTCGAAAGATTTTTTTTTAATATTCAAGGAGTTTTAATGGAATAAAGTTCAATTTGTTTAGTTTTCTTTAATTTAGTTAAGGCAATTTAATATTTTCACCAAATGTTCAAATAAAATATGCAATTTTAACTTCCGTTTTTATTCATTTTCCGACTAATTTTCACTTTTCGAATTTGTTTTGAATTTTGTACGTTTTAATTTGTTCAAATTTGTTCGCAGAAGAAAATGCACACACACACACACACACACACACACACACACACACACACACACACACACACACACACACACACACACACACACACACACACACAAATGAGAAAATGCAAACACATACAAACATGAATACACACACATACATACACACATACTCTTAGACGCACAAATACATATACACACACTGATATATATATACGCACAAACACTCACACACACACGTAGACATACAAACACTCATACAAAAACATACAAATACACACACACTTACACACAAGCACGCACACACAAACAGAAGACTTTGTCGGCGAGACTTAGAATACGCTGACTGTATCCCCTGTAAATGGATAAGACCCCCCCCAAAAAAGGGATAACATTTTTATGACACTAAACTGCATCTAACATTGACGCTCCAGTTCCACCAATTTCAGGAACGTGGAGTGACCGTTTCATTGTCATTACTCCTAGTTCCACTCTGACTTGCAGTGGTTGTACTTGTTAGAGTACCATGTATGAGTCAAAAAAAAAGAATTAGAAATTATTCCTATTTGATAGGAACATGTGCAAAAATCGAAAGCTCTTAAGGAACAGCTACACAAAATATGCAAATATGAACGTACAATGAGCACGATTTTCTAACCTCTTGGCATAATATAACCCTACACGGGATAACATGCTTTCAAAATCGGTCAATCAGTCAATCAATACACACACACACATACATATCACATACAGAACAATAAGTACATACACTATTAAACTTATACATATTCTTATATTGAGATGGCCAAGTTAGTTGGTTTGACGGCGTGTAAACTCTTTTCGAGTCATTCAACGCCAAATTAAATTTTAAAGAATTCAGTTAAGTGTAAGTATAGTTTTTTGTTTACAAACAGTTAAATGTCAAAATAGTTCAATTCAATGTCAAAACAGTTCAGTTAAATGTCAAAACAGTTCAATTTCAAACAATTCAGTTTAGCATAAATACACAGTTTAGATCTATTTGTCCCATAGATAGGACCCTTTCAGGTGCTACCACTCCGAGTCAGAATGAACCTGGGAGCGATGACAATGAAGGGGTACTCTGCATTTCTCAGCATTACTAGAAACTTACCGTCAGATTATTTTGTGTCATATACAGGACACTCATTGTAGTGGGGGTCTTACCCCTCTGCAGAGAAGCAGTCAGTGTATTCTAAAGCCCAAGCCGACTGGGCAACCCAAGTTAGTGAACTATTACCATTTTCTGGGACGAACGTCTGGCGAATACACCCAACCAAGCCGAAACACTACTGCATAGTTTGGAACGAGCCGCCGCAGGCATTGGCCTCCATGTCAATGCTCACAAAACTGAATATATGTGCTATAATCAAACAGGTGACATTTCCACACTAGACGGAACCTCTCTGAAACTGGTAGACAAATTCACCTACCTAGGAAGCTGCGTCTCATCAACCGAAAAAGACATTGACACACAGCTAACGAAGGCATGGACAGCTATCGATAGGCTTTCGATCATATGGAAATCAGACCTGACCGATAAAATGAAACGAATTTTCTTCCAGGCAGCAGCCGTATCGATACTGCTATATGGATGCACTACATGAACACTAACTAGACGGTTGGAGAAGAAACTAGACGGCAATTACACAAGAATATTGCGATCAATATTGAACAAGTCCTGGTGACAACACCCCACAAAGCACCAACTATACGACCACCTGCCTCCCACCACGAAAACTATCCAAGTTAGACGAACCAGACATGCTGGACACTGCTGGAGAAGCAAGGACGAGCTCATAAGTGATGTACTCCTATGGACCCCCGCATGTGGCCAAGCAAAAGCAGGACGACCAGCTCGAACATACATACAGCAGCTCAGTGAGGATACGGAATGTGGCCCTGAAGACCTGCCAGAGGCGATGAACGATAGGGAGAAGTGGAGAGAGAGAGGGTCAGGGATATCCGTGCTAGCGGCACGACATGATGATGATTTGGTGTTAGATTGTAATTAGAGTGATGCGCGCTGCATCACCCTCGGTTTTATTATTATTATTATTATTATTGGCTTAAACTCTATAAGTTGGTATGAATAAAATTATACCAAGGAAAATTTTCACAACGCCACAATCAACCTTTTGCTTTTAGGATTATCGATTGAATGCACATTTGATTATTATAATTTTCCGTGTAATTTGTTTCTTAATAGAACTAGGACATATAACATTATGACAAACACCTGGAGGAATACAAGAGCGTGAGGATATGAATAAAAGAGAATTCGCAAATAAAAAGCGTTCTTTATAACCTTATGATCGTCAGTGAAACTGACTGTTGCAATTTAAAATCCGTTTTTTAATTCATTTTTAAATTCGTTTTCAAAATCGATTTTGAATTCAAACATTTACACCCCCACCAAAAAAAAAAAAAAAATGCAAATCTATATTATAAGTAGAGGAATTGATATTATATTAATTAAATTAACATGACTAGAATATTGAGCAAACACCTACATGCGAAATACTGAACAGCTATTTCGACCTTACCGGGTCTCATCAGCTGTGCATACCGTGATCACCACCACTGGACATCGAACCAGCAACCACACAATGAAGAAATATAAATAATCCCGTTCAAGGGCTCAATATAAATAAAATCATCAGAGCAAATAATTTTCTCTTAAAACACACACACACACACACACAATCGGTCACATTAAGATAATAAATTTATTTCCATCCTGTTAAATGCATTGATATAAATCAATGTTCTAAAAAATTAACAGGACTTCTTCAGATCAAACAAGAAAATGGATTAAAATAATTTTTTTGATATTCACAACCAGACGAGAGAAAAACAACAAAAAAAAACAAAACAAAACAACCCCCCAAAAAAACAAAAATTATTTCTCCTACATAAAAAAGTAAGCCTTTAACTTCAAGTAATAATAAGTATCAACTAATTATGGCATGTAAAAAAACATCTGGTTTTATCATACTTCAAATTTAACAGAGGAAACATTTTACAGCTACAATAATACATGTCTAAACATTCACCCTCCCCATGTCACTATTTCACTTGGTGGGTAAAGGTTAGACCGAATGCAGTATAATTTAGAGAATGCTCAATATCTGTGATAGAGCTATAACATAATATAATAATAAATAAAGATATATTAGTTTTTATATATATTTAAAAATGTGGACTTTTATCTGCGACCTGTGGTTTTATGCTGTGTTTACACGGTAATCGATTGTGGTGTTAAGACGGAATGAAACCAATGGTTGCAGATAAGTAGCCACGCTATCAAATATATATAAAATTTAATACATTCATATATATCTATATATATATTAGATTTATAATCTTATTGTGTTTTTTCTCATACTTTCTTGATAGTTTCTTTGTTATCAGAGTTCAGTTTATCGAAAAGTTAACCAAAGTTCTGATCCAAAGCGTTTTCAATCATATCGATCATTTCGGGGAATTTTTTGTAGGTAATTTTTTTCTATAGTTTGGTTGTGGTATTTATTTTGGTGTTAGAGTTTGTTATTGATGAGGGTGGTAATTTACCAAGCTTTTGCTTTGATGTAGCACAAGGCTGCATGAATTGGGCACCCAATGAGAATCGAACTCACTCGTGTAGGTTCGCTAGTCTACCTTGCTAACCATTACACCACCCGAGGTACCCCTGTTATTGATGAGGGTGCTTTAGTCCGCACGGCCAAGATGTTTAGTATATTAATGCCAGTGTTAAATGTATCTTATTTATAGTTGGTTGTTTATTTTTGATAGTGATGACTTTCGAGGATTTCTAGGTCTTTTTGTTGTTATTTATTCTTTTGCACTACAATCACCAAAACAAGCCTGTCGCTCAATGAGTGTCAATCTAATCCCATATTTAATTGTAGGTATTGTTTATTTATACTTAATTTGGTTGCGATATTAATTTCGTTAGAAATGTTTATAATTGGTGGGGGTGCTAGGTTAGCTTGTTAGTTGTTGAACATGTTTAGTATATTAATGGTTAGATGTTTTAATACTGATGATGTCGAAGATTGGAAGTGTAACATACCCATGGTACGGATATGTGAAATAGACATAATGTTCATAAAATGTTCATAAACATATATAGGAATCCGAAAACACGAAATTGGTTCAGGTACGAAACTTTTATTCACCTTTTTGAGTTCAAAGGTTTTTCGACATGGGGAGAGAGAGACACAATCTTTCTATGCAGACTGCTTTTACATCGTCAGCTCCCAACCCAACTAACGCGCGGCGCCCGTAGCGCACAAATTCGTCTGGCCTCGCCCAGCTCTGAATCTCGACTCTCTCGTTCGGAGGCAGGAACTCAACTCACAGGTTTTCTCAAATCTCAGCCCACGCTTCCGGTGCGTAACGTCACTCACACCCCCTGGTCACAATTCCTATCTGGGATTTTTATTTTGACATCTCTGAATGACACATCCTCTCCGCGCGCGTGAACACCTGCGTTAATGTTGCACCTAACTAACCCATGGGCTAAGCTAAAGGTTCTCAGCCTAACTAAACCGAAAGGCAAGATATATAAAACGAAATCCCACGGCAATTATATTACAGAAGGAACTTTGAGGAATGTGTTGTACCATTTCATTGCCATTACTCCCAGGTCCACTCTGACCTGGAGTGGTAGTACCAGGTTGGGTTCCGTCCATACGTCAAATAGAATTGTTTAGCAATTTAACTGAGCAGGAATAAATGACTGATATTAAATAAAATCTTTAGTGTTATATTGGAATACTTGAAACCATTTAACTGTGAGCAAACAGAACCTACCTACAAACAATTCATTTAAAATCATACATATGTATAAACATGATTTGGCATTAAATAACCTTCGAGAATTGATATGCCATAAAACAAAAAAAAACTTATCTATCTATCTATCAAAGCCCTTTTGATTGGAGCTGTAGAATACGCTGACCGCATCTCTAGTGAGGAGTAAGAGTCCCACAACGAAGCCACCAGTCAAACCTGGGTAATGATTCGGGATGAAATTCTCTGGGTTGAGTTGTCCGTGATTCAGCCACTAAAATGGCTACCTTACTTATAACATTCCATTTTGGCCCTTACTGGGCTAGATGGGTGGTCGGACAGGCCAGATCCGATCAATTGGTTCGTCATGTCAAGAACTTGTACATATATGATTGTTCTGACTGTATTCTTCAAATTACATTTACGGTAAACACTATTTTAAATTTAAGGTGCTTAACGGCTGAGAGTCAGTGGTGCTGAGATAGTATGCTTTGAAACCATTTAAACTGTTCAAAAAATGATTAATATTAAATAGAATTATTTGTATTAAATAGCAATACGTTAAAGTATTTATTAGTTGTGCAAACAAATGAATTCTGGCTTATTTATAGATGTTTCTTATAAATTGTTCGCTTTCAAATCACACATACACACGCGCACACGCACACACAAAGCCTTAGAGACATAAACACACACACACACACACACACACACACACATATATATATATATATATATATATATATATATATGTGTGTGTGTGTGTGTGTGTCTCTGTGTGTGTGTGTGTGTGTATTAACAGAACTGGGCTTTAATAAACGCACATGGGTTGATATACCATAAAACACAACCAAACTAAGCCAAACCAAATTGAACTATCAATTTGTGCTTCACTAAGTTTCATCTATTCGTTCTTTCTTTCTTTCTTTCTTTCTTTCTTTTTTCTTTCTTTCTTTCTTTCTTTCTATCAACCTATTACGCTTTTTCTTTCTTTCTTTCTTTCTTTCTTTCTTTCTTTCTTTCTTTCTTTCTTTCTATTAACCTATAACTCTTTCTTTCTTTCTTTCTTTCTATCAACCTATTAAGCTTTTTCTTTCTTTCTTTCTTTCTTTCTTTCTTTCTTTCTTTCTTTCTTTCTTTCTTTTGACCTATTACACTTTCTTTCCTCTTTCTTTCTTTGTTTCTTTGTTTCTATTAACCTGTTACTCATTACTTCTTTCTTTCTTTCTTTCTTTCTTTTTATTAACCTATTACGCTTTCTTTCTTTCTTTCTTTCTTTCTTTCTTTTTATTAACCTATTACTCTTTCTTTCTTTTTTTCTGTCTTTCTTTCTTTCTTTCTATTAACCTATAACTCTTTCTTTCTTTCTTTCTTTCAACCTATTACGTTTTTTTCTTTCTTTCTTTCTTTCTTTCTTTCTTTTTTTTTTTTGACCTATTACACTTTCTTTCCTCTTTGTTTGTTTGTTTGTTTCTTTCTTTGTTTCTTTCTTTCTATTAACCTATTACTCATCCTTTCTTTCTTTCTTTCTTTCTTTCTTTCTTTCTTTTTTTCTTTCTTTCTTTTTATTAACCTATTAGTCTTTCTTTCTTTCTTTTAACCTATTACGCTTTCTTTCTTTCTTTCTTTCTTTCTTTCTTTCTTTCTTTCTTTCTATTAACCTCTTTCTTTCTTTCTTTCTTTCTTTCTTTTCATATGTTTCTCTGTTCATAAAGCTCTTTGTTTCTATCTATCTATCTATCTATCTATCTATCTATCTCTTTGAAGAATTTACTTTCTTACGTTCCGAATTCTAAATCTTTCCCTAAACAACAATTTTGGCCAAGAGGAACCCAAGAAGTTGATTCTTATCTTGAAAAATGCTAAAAATTCCAACGACATCATTTTATATCATTAATTTTCTTCATTTTCTTTTTTTGACGTTTTTTTTTCTTCTTTTCTTCCCTTTTCTTTCTGTATCACCGTCCCGGGATCCGGTCGCTTACCCGCGGCTGTTGCTTCTCTGTATTCGACTTAGAAAAATTCTTTTCATTTCCTCTTAGCAAATATCTAATGTGTCCCTAAATGCAAACTAAATTATGTGATGCAATCCAAAATTTCGCCTCCCGTCACCCCCTCCAACAGTCTGTAATGAGCACCCGGAGACGTTTAAAGCCCAGAACAATTCACATGCTGCCAGAATGTACAACTCAGGTTCACTCAATTTCTTAAGAAGAATTCGTTAAAAAAATCCCAAAACAACAAAAAAATGTTTTTCGCCGAATGGAAGCAAACTGCTTTGGTTATGAAGTTAAATTGTGTTCTTTTTTTTAATGGTATATCAACCTTCGTGGGTTATCTAATGCCAAAGCTATCCTTTTAGAAGAACAGCAGTGATGCTATTTAACCCATTGCTGAGAGGATAAGGAGGTTCATACCTTTCCCAAGAGTATTTGTCCGAAAGTGAACGTAATAGCACGACTGGAGTTCGAACTCGCTTACTACGATTCCGCAGTCCAGCGCTTTAACCATTGTACTACGAGGACACCCCCGAATTGTGTTCTAAGAATATTTTTTCGCACTAATTTTTGCATAACATCATTGTTTTGCTCAAATAAGTTCGAATTGAGTAAAAAGCGTATTTCATGGCCCATAAGCAGCATATTCCCCTAATAAACGCATCAGAAATTTCCTTTGAATTTGGTGAAATGGCTAATATGAATCATGAATCAAATGAAGAATATGAATCGCGTTTCCTGCCGAAAGATTGATTGATTAATTGATTTTAACGGCATGTCAAACTGTCAAGAATTATTTTATGCCAAGAGATAAAAGAATCACATTCGTTTTTCTTTTTATATTTACTTTTTTTTTCTTGCTTTGAAAGAGTT
Organism: Sepioteuthis lessoniana; assembly: GCA_963585895.1. Taxonomy (NCBI): domain Eukaryota; kingdom Metazoa; phylum Mollusca; class Cephalopoda; order Myopsida; family Loliginidae; genus Sepioteuthis; species Sepioteuthis lessoniana. The sequence goes on from OY757922.1 coordinate 14,423,074, forward strand.
TTTTTTTTGCACATGGTCCTATCGATACAAATAGTTTTTTAACAGATCTATTTTAACCAGGGGTGGAATCGTAACTTTTACTACACTTCCAGATGAAAGTGAACCTGGGAGTAATGGAAATGAAGGGGTGCTTCGAACTCCTCAGATCTTCTGTTATAATCTGAGGCTGTTTAGTGTTATACTAAAGACACTTCTACTGGTTATACAGCCGGCGTATTCTAAGCCCTGCCGATCGGATTCTTTCGCCAAAAGTTGGCGGAGAGATGATAACATGTTCACATTAGGAAAAGGAAAAATCAAACACGTAGTCACAGAAAAGTGTCACTCACTTTATTACTCTTTTTTAATCTCCTTCTAGACTGGTCTCAAATCAGGAAGACACAAACTTCTACTTTTGAGTCGATGAAAGAATTTCTAAATCTTGATCCCCTCTCAGTATGTGGAGTCGGAGTTTCGCTAATTTAATTTGTTCCTTGTCCTTTGTCGGTTAATAACTGCCTGATTAATCCTTTTCAAAAATCCCCAACTTTCGTGCGAGACCGTTTCTCGCCCCCACCGTGAGAGCTCTCTTGATTGAACTCTTGCTGTCTGTAATATATCTGGGCGTCAAGTTCACAGGTGGTGACGATTAGGTAGGTTCTTACATTACATGAAATACAGTAGATTCCTAGGTTGGCAGAGACATAAATAGATAATACACGGATACACATACACTCAACCATTTCATTATGTTGTTGGTTTTCTTGTAAAGTTTCCCTTATCCAAATATAAGTAAGTAAAGTTGTCTCCCTTTAATCGAGGGCGACCTGAAGGCTCCCTTTTCAATAGCTACTGTTGCATTCTCATATACATGTTCATGCAGGATACATACTGACGCATGAAGGAAGACGCAGGAAGACTTCTTTACAAATATATTTACCTCTCTCTTTATTGCAAGGGTTCGAAAGGGTTGTGTGGGGTTTTACTGTGAGAGGGAGCTGGAGACCGAACATTAACTGTAATATCTTGACCCCCACTGTTATGACCGTCACGTTGTGTCTTTCTTGTTCTCTTGATGCTCAACCGGAGGCCTAGGGGCTCACTCTGCTGGGTGATGGCTTTCTTTATTGCGTCTTATCAGCATCTTCTCCGGACCTCAGCTCATCAGAGCCCCAGGCCCCTTCGGCCTGGTGTGGCTTTCCCTACCACAACTTCTCCACTGGAACTCGAACTCAACTGGAACCGGAACTCAATTCCACTGCCCCTGCCCCTGCCAACTGCCTCAACTTCCGTCTTGACTGCGTTAGATAATAGTTCAACGTTTACACGATCGCCCACACGATCTTTGAAATCGAATGTTTAAACGTCATCAAGCGGAAATAACTGTCATGCAGTTCACTCTCTTCCGGTGCGTCAGTCTATGAGAGTATCATGGGATATTTTTACCTCGTCCCATTTCATCAGCCAATTTCCGCCCACGCGATTTCCTCTCATAACTGCCATTAGAATGTATCACTTCCTTCCGGTGCATCACCTTGAATGGCATTTTTGGCCGGCTCAAAAGGTCAAAACATAACACTACTACATCGAGATGTAGGAGAAGGCACTACTCCTTTCCCTGGATTGTTCCACTTTACCATACTTTATAATGATAAGTGTTAAGCAAGGCGGCATCAAGTACCATTTTTTTGAGTCTTTGGTATGACTTTATCTGGGATTGAACCGCAGCCTCCCGGGCCTTTGGCGAACACTCTTACCATAATGCTAATGGCCCGGTTAGATAGGAATAGTAAAAAAAAGTAAAGTTGCTGACTATAGTCGAGGGCGACCAGAAGGCTCCCTTTTCTATAGCTACTACACCGAGATGTAGGAGAAGGTACTACTCCTCTTCCTGGATTGCTCCACTTTACCCTTGATACGTACCTTATATTGCTGAGTATTTGCAAGGAGGTATCAAGTACCATTTTAAAAGTTTTTGGTATGACTCGACCTGGGATTGAACCCAGGTCTTCCGGCTTTATTTTTCAACATAGTCTCGGGGAGGAGCTCTCGTGGTATCTTGACAAACGTGTCATTATTGTGAATGAGTTCGTGTGTTATTACGTCCACTTTCGGACAAATACCAATGAGAAAGATATAAAATCCCTTATGACTCGACCTGGGATTGAACCCAGTTCTCCAGGACCATTGGCGAAGACTCTACCCACTAGGCCAAAGAACCGTTTTACTTACCATTATCCAAAGTTTGACGAAAATATGACGAAGAGAAGTAAAACGTGATGGTTACTTGAACCCAGTGTTAAAAAATGTACAATCACCTATTTAGATTTCAGTTCTCACATTTATTGATTTGTTTATAATTTCAACCGGAATATCCATGAATGTTCCAAACTGTCTTTCCTAGAGAAGTTTCTTTATTGCATACAGAAAATATCAAAGCCCCCAGAAGGAGGCTATTGGATTAACACGTTAAATCAACAACATACATCCGCTCTGAAACACACAAGAAATATAATTCTATAAAACTCAAAAGCTTAAACTTTTCAGTCACCTGATTCAATCGAAAATTAACTTCAAACCAATTATTTTATAAAATATTTACATCACCGCATGGAGAGTGACGCTGTTACATTATATATATATGCAACCAAATGAACTACAATTATAAATCAGATGAAAAATATTAAAAACATTGATTCATAGAAATATACTCCCTACTAATCCAAATAAAAAATAAAACTTATTATATACAATAATAAACTTAAAACCTCCAACTAAGTCATTAAAATAATTCTCTCCCTCGATTGGTGTTTTGCAAAAAAACTAACGTTACATATAAATTTAAATGTCCTTTAGGAGATTGTATCTCGTAATATGATATATATGTCGGTTTAACCTCAACTACCCAATCGAGAAGACTTACAATTCACCTGTCTGATACAAGTTCCATAGCACAGCAAAACATTCATGCCCAATAACAGAATTACAGAAAATTCTTACCGAAAACACAATAATATTAGAACATCAAAATAACAAGCAAAAAACTACAGATTCTCGAGGCACTACATATTAGAAACACACAACCCAAACTTAATAGAATTAATTTTGAAACCAGTACTAATCATATTTACCCAACCCCCCCGCTCGGGCAGGATATGACACACGGTCAATTTTTAAGCGAAGTTTAACAGGTTTGAATTCAGAGTTTTCCTTCTCCTAGACTAGTTGCCTCACCAAGGCTGAAGAACATAGTCTGCCCTGCTATTTACCCATAGCTGGAGGGAGAATAATTGGATTCATACCTTTCCCAAGGGTATTAGTGCTATGTGAAATGCAATCAGTCTCGTCCAGGTTTTGAACTCGTGTCGTCGTGTCCATTTTCTACGACGATAACCGTTACACCACGGGCACCTCCAAACCAGTGCTAATGTACTTTAGCTACTGACGCTATTTATAGAAACAAATTCGAAAAGTAAACGCTGCACACTACAACAGTACAAACGCTCATTCTTACCTAGTTGTAAAGTACATACAAAAGTTACATCCCTTTTGTAATACACCCTCCCCAGATGATGGCCCAAAGTTGGGCAGAAAGTACTTGGGAAATAACTAATTACGAAAGGTTTATCAACCAATTCCCGCCGAATATCATAAAATCAATACGGCATTTCGAAAGGATTAACAAAAATATGTAGACAAAAAAATGACTATTATGTTCAATCAAATAGGTATATATATATATATATATATATATATAATTCCATTATTTTTTTGTAATAAGTCGAGTCCATTATTATAACTCCACTTTAATCACAAGTATTATGATAATGTTATTCCTGGACAAAACCCAACAATGCGGCGTTGTCCGATTCAAAGAAGAGTGTCCTCCTAATAGAATTGACTGTCCCCTGAAAAGAAAATCGAGAAGAGGCACACGAACGGAAGAAAAACCGATACGAGACACTGCGTGGAAAAGGGTTGGCTATAAGTTTGGTTTGGTTTGGTGGGTTTTTTGGCATATCAACCTTTGTAGGTCATTTAACGCCAAATCCATTTTTATGTAAATAATCTGTTCTTTTTAAAACAATTCAGTTTAGCATAAGTACAGTTTCATTGTCAAAAACATTTATTTCAAACTATTCAAGAAGTTATATGTAACAATTCAGTTAAGTGTAAATACAATTTTAATGTCGAAAAACAGTTCTATTTCAAATAATTCAGTTAAGCATAAGCACGCAGTTTAAATGTAAGTACGGTTTAATTGTCAAAAACATTTCTATTTTAAGCTATTCAGTTTACTCAAACAATTCAGTTTAGCATAAGAACTCTGTTAGTTCTATTTAACCCATAGATAGGGCCTTATCAGGTGCTACCACTCCGGGCCAGAGTGGACCTGGGAGCGATGGTAATGAAGGGGTACTTCGCATTCCCCAAAGCTCCAGCATTTCTGGAACCTCACCATCAGATTGTTTAGTGTCATATCCAGGACACTCGTTAGGGTGGGGGGTCTTACCCCTCTGCAGAGAAGCAGTCGGTGTATTCTACAGCCCCAGCCGACTGGGCAAGGTTGGCAATAGTGTAGTGGATTGGGTATAGATATTTTGCTATCGGGATTTAATTTTGGGATATTCCTAAACTAGAATCACTTTTATGTTAAACAGGGTTAGAGATATAGTCGCCGCTCATAGTCGTCCTAATACAATAAAATAAATATTTATTAAAGTAGAAAAAAAGAACACAAACTAGAATAATACAAATTATTAGACTTTTTGACAGACATATAAAACAATAAAATTAAACACACACACAAAAAAAACAAAAAACACAAAGAACTTGTAGATCTATGTACATATATGTACCGGATATTGGCATGATGGTTAGAGTGTTCGCCAATGGCCTGGAAGACCGGGGTTCAATCCCAGGTCGAGTCATATCAAAGACTCAAAAATGGTACTTGATGCTTCCTTGCTTAATACTCAGCAAGATAAGTTAGGGATCAAGGGTAAAGTGGAGCAATCCAGGGAAATGAGTAGCACCCAACTTGGTGTTGTAGCTATTGAAAAGTGAGCCTTCAGGTCACTGACCTCGACTAAGGTCGCCAACTTTACTATATATATGTATAAGTTTTATGTGAAACAATGGATTATGAATAATAGCAAGTTTACAATGAAATATTTTATGGATAGAAATAAATGGTTTTCTTTTTGGTTTCCTTTTTGTCAGAAAGTTATATTTAGAAAATTTTTAATTGTGTTTGCATTTAGTAAATTTTTTACTCACAATATCCTGTAGTGGTTAATAATCTTGTGGATTTATATTTCAATCATTCAAGGCTATTTTCCGTCAAAGGTCCTTCGTTATTTGCTTATAGTTCCTTTCAAATGTACATGTCTGGAGTCCTAAGTTCAAATCAGTTTTCTTTTTGGAAAGGGTAATATCAAAGGTAGAAACAGGAAGTGTCAAGGGGTCATAAATCAAAATTCTTCCAGGCAATTTGTCTAGCACTAAGGGTGTTCTTTGGACTTACTGGTGCTAATTTTCTAACATTCACTATCTATTAAAATCTTATTCTTTTAATCTGATTAGTCAAAATTTTGAAAAAAAAAGCGATAAATCTAAATTTTCATGATTAGCACTATTATTCAAGCATTTTTTCACTAAATTTCAGTCCAATTGAGTGAGCAAGAAAAGAACCGACAAAGAATCTATGATTTGCTTAACGCCGAAACCAAGCAAAAAAACACGAAATAATTTGAGTTTCTTTATGGCTTCTATCAAGCTCAGACCTTAACCCTCTTGATTAACCTATATGGGGCGTTTTAAAATAAAGCAAATGCAACTTCCCATTCAAATATTGGTTCGCTTATGACTGCTATTGAGGTGGGATGGAATAAAATGCCTGAAGAATTTATTTTGATGGCATGCAAATGTTTTCAAAGGCGTATTGATATAATGATTGAAAAAAATGGCGGCTATATAGGGTAAATTTACTGTTTTGTGTCTTTTTACTTATTTTGTTGTTTATTTTTTTGAATTAAAATTAATCTTGTTTTATAACCGAGTCGTTTATTATTATACTAGGATGAGCCTAATTTGAAAATATTTTAATTGTTTTCAAACTATTCTATTATGAACACGCTTTTAAAAACCATATTTAATTTGTGTACTAACCAAAAGATCCTCATATATATATATATATATATATATATATATATATATATATATATATATATATATTTATATACATATATATATATATCAGGGGCGGAGATAGGACTAGTGCTACTCGTGCCCGGCACGACCTATAACTCGGTCAATGTTATTCAAAATGGATTAAAAATCATCCATTAATTTCAAGCAAACATACTTAGTCTGATCTCAATTAAATTTCGTAACTATTCAAGTTTCGATAACTTAGTAGCCAAAAGTTCATAAATATATCTGGGAATAATACAACGATGCTATTTTGAACGGATGGTCTTTGTCTGGCCACCGCCAGATCCATTGAACATCCCATAAAATCGGCTATAATGTTGAACACGCGTAATCCGTGCCAAGCACTAGACCCTTATAATAACAGTAATGTGAGAGAAATCTCGCTTTTGGCTGTAGCCAATGGCCAAACAAGTCAAAATACCGTGCTCAAAAAAATTAGCACAATGTGACTGCTGGCGTCTGTCGTGGGAAGAGGGAGAGGGACAGAGAGAGAGAGAGAGAGAGAGAGAGAGGATAGCAGATTATAGCCATCGCCGACGTCATCATCATCGCTATGGTAAATGTTGGTTAAACGGCGTGTTTTAATTCGTTTTTTCACTAACAGATGTCTATTTCTTTAATGACTGTTGCATATATTACATTCTGTAACTAAAATTTGTTTATTTGAATACATTTTCAACAAATAATCTTTATTTTAAGCGAAATTGAAACTACTAGCTGTGTCTGTGTATATTGTCATCAGTTTCTTTATTCTAATAAACATATTTTTCTCGTCATAGTAATGAACATCTCTTTTCTTCTATACTTTTGAAAGGAAAAAAAATTATCTTATCTACTGTATTAACAAGACTACAAATTATATAGTATCTTGATTGTTTACAAAAAAACCACCATGCAAGGTACGTTTGTCAATCTGTGCTATACAATGGAGAATCACGCAATAGCAACTATGATGACTTACTTTGGGTCCACGGACCACGGGTTGGGAACTGAAGTTGACAGAGGGCGGGGGGGGGGGCATGAGTAGCAAAAATAGGCTAGAGTCGCCACTGATATATATATATATATATAAGTAAAACCTTTAAAAATTCTCTGTATTTTAATCTATTATTATTTTACATTGAGCTCTCTGTTGGATTTTGAATTACATGGATATTGAAGAAAGAAAATCCTAAAATAGAATTGTTCCACCATCGGCTGATTTGGCGTTGGATGATGTATATATATATATATATATGTGTGTGTGTGTGTGTGTGTGTCCATTTACTTCCCATGTCGGCCATTTATTTTCTATTGGCCATTTATTTTCTTATCTCTCAAACCATCCCAGTAAGACGAACAAGACACACAGCTGGAGAAGTCAGGACAAACTCTTGAGTGACATTCTCTTATGGACTCGTACACGTGAACGCACCAGTGTTGTCCGCCCAACAAAGACTTATGTACACCAGCTCTGTGCGGACACTGGATGCAGTCTACACTACCAGATAGGTATGATAGACCATAGAGACGAGTGGTCAGAAAGACTCATGGAACTCCATGCTCGCAGCACGACTGGTATATATATATATATATATATATATATATATAGATGGAAATAAATTTATAATCCTAATATGACCGGTTTTTGTTTTTCTTAAAGAAATTATTGCTCTGTAATGTCAGTTACATTGAGCTCTTTACTAGGAAAATTTAAATGTTCATAGTTGAATGATTTTTTGTCCTGACGTAATTATTCCCGACTCTGGTTTAACTGGACCGAATAATACACACACACACACACACACACACACACACACACACACACACATATATATATATATATATACTAGAAGAGTTACTTGGCTTTATTCAGGTCCTAAACATGTTAGTTTTTTTTTGTTACAATTAAATAGCTTATAGAAAGATTATGTCTTTTTATAAGTAAATATATTTATAGAGCTTATTTGTTTGAGTTTAATATTTACTTAAAGAGTATTATATATATATATATATATATATATATATGTGTGTGTGTGTGTGTGTGTGTGTAGAAAAATTGATAACAAGGTAATCTAAATGGAAGGAGAGATTTATTAAGAAGTCGACACTATAGCGTTTCGGTTCTACTGAACCATCATCAGGACTACGAGGGGTGATATTAGCGATGTTAAGTCAACGATGGATGTTTAAAAATGCAAAATCCAAAAACCTAGGCGAAAGTTTGTATAATAAGAAAAAGTTGGCCGTTTAATTGGTGAATCAGCGTTTGTTGTTTTAAATTACATCATTTGACTTATTAGGAATATGGTATAGATTTTATGTTACGTTTATTTATCGAGAAAGATTTCGAGTCAAAAGGAATAAAAAGAAAGAAAGAAAAACAAAAAGAAAAATAGAAGGCATAAAAAATATGATATATGTGGAAAATATTAACTAAAATGGAATATATTATAGCTATTTAAAATGGATCTGCTCAAGTCAGGAGAAATATTATAAAAGCCAGGACGAGTATTTAGGGAATGAAAGAATGAGATTGCAGTGGCTTCGAAAATTCGTCTTAGACTTTTATTATGGATGTAAATGAGCATCTTAGCAGAATTGAAGTCGAAGTTGTGATTAGATTGAGAAATATATATTTATGATTTTTAATATAAGAAACTTTTAAAAAATTCATAGAAAGTGCACAATATCGATCGGCAGAGCTGGATAAAACATTGAGCAAACGAGTCTCACTTACCCACATTACTTCCAGTGTCTGTCTTCTTGAGGGGGGGGAGAAAATTGCTATCTTTAATCATGTTCAGCGAATGAGAGAGAGAGAGAGAGAGAGAGAGAGAGAGAGAGAGAGAGAGAGAGAGAGAACAATGTCTACCAATAAACATTTTATGAATATCTGCGTATCTGTGCCTGTGTTTCTGTGTGTCTTAAATGTTGGCATAATTGGATGAGACACAGAAGTCAAGAGATTGTTGTTTGTTGAAGATGTTTAATATAATGTGGAAGCCCGATATAATTTTGTTAATTCTATCTGTAGACTTGAATGCACAGAATGCTTCTGCGTCTGCATCAAGCTCTTCAATTCCAGCCAAATCGTTAAAATGTCCCATGCTAACTGTTCACGACCTTCTAGAGAGACTCGTAACCAGGACTGAAAAGATAATAATTATAATAATAATAATTATTATTATTATTTTACTCCTTGAGAATTTTTCACATCAGCGTTAGCTGATAGTCTTTTACGGGTGTCTGAATGACAACAAGTCTCCTCAAGTCTCCTGGACTCTACTCAGTATTCTGGCCGTTCTCAATAATGTAGTAGTTTGGGTGTTCTCCACTCGTCTACTTATTTCCAAGTCCTTCTCCTCCCTTATTAATCTTTTAGTGACTGTACCCAATTATAATTGGTATAAACGTCACTTTCATGTTCCACGGGTTTTTCCATTCCCTCGCAAGGTCCCGGTACTTATCCTTCTTTCCATTTTCTTTAGATTTTACTATATGGTCAGCCAGAACAGCAAAGTCCACAGTTTTGGCAGTTCTCTTTTTTTGTTGATTATTGTAAGATCTGGTCGTCTGACCGAGATTAGGCGATCCGTTTGTATGTAAAAATCTCATTATTATTATTATTATTATTATTATTAATTACCGTCTTCGTAAATGCAATATCAGTCTCGATATTTTTAAAACCCATCAAAGTACTGATACTCGTCCGCCCATTTCATCCAGCTCTTTAATTTCCTCTTTGGAACAGGTTTCCATATTTCTTCAACTTTTGCCTGAGAAATGGAATCGTCATCGTAGATATCGATGAGCAACCTTAACTCACTGACCGACTAACTCGACTGGTTTTCAAATATTAACAGACGTAGTTCTTGTCTGAATTTTATTAGATGAGGTGTTTTAATCATTATATGTGGCTTGTTCAGACTAATTCCCAAGTCTTTTCTCTTTTTTTCACAACGTTTCGGTTGTGTACCCTCTGGCCTTCCTCAGGTGTCTGTTATGTTTTAGAATATTAACTCAACAGAAATTCATGGAAGGCCAGAAGGTACCACGGCCAGAACGTCATGAAAAAATAAAAAGAGAGAAGAAAATCAAAACAACAAATGCTTGGGAATTATTTGGAAGCTAACTTCATGTAAAATAATTATTTACCAGTATATTTTAGAAAACTTTTATGCAGGCCTAATTCATGTCCTTCAAGACCGGATCGCTTTCTAAAAGAAAAAGCAATAAGAGGTGTTATTTCAGTTATTACATCTTAGAGTAGAATTGAGTGGCTTAAACGAAAAACTACCTTCAATGAAAGATCTTCCTTAGATTAGTTTTCCACCTTGTTGACGGGGCTTAGCATACTCTGAATATTCCTTGCATAGAAGTAAAATCCCACAAAAAATAAGGGTCATGGGTATGACGCCAAATGGCATATGATGATTAGCTTTCAGTTCTGGAAATCAGAGGAGTATAAAGTTCAGCTTCATTGCCATTACTCCAAGGTCCACTGGGAATCAGAATGTTAGAAATGGTTCGGATTCCATCTATGAATCAAATGAATCAGTTAAAAATCATTCATATTCCACTGGAATAATTTAGGCCATATGAAAGCAAATTATTTGTATTAAGAATAGTTACATCATCATTGTCATCATGTCGCACTGACAGCATGGATTTCCCCCCCTCTCTATCTTTCTATCTCTTTCTCTCTTTTTCTTTTTTTTTCTCTCTCTCCATCTGTCTCTGTCACCCATCACTCCTGGCAAGTCTTCCAAACTACATCCTATGTCCGCACAGTGCTGATGTAAATAAGTTCTTCCTAGTCGACCAAAACTGACTCGTTCAAGCTATAATTGTTTACTAAGGATTATTATTAATTACTTTATTCATATAAATACGTGCAAACAAATGATTATGATTAAATAGAAACAATTACTTGAAACCATATAATTATTGGGTATTAGTGTTCGCCAATGACCCGGGAGACCTGGGTTCAAACTCAGGTCGAGTCATACCAAAGACTCAAAAAATGGTACTTGATGCCTCTTTGCTTAACTCTCAGCATTATAAGGTAGGGATCAAAAGTAAAGTGGAGCAATCCAGGGAAAGGAGTAACGCTTTCCCCTACACCTCGGTGTTGTAGCTACTAAAAAGGGAGTCTTCAAGTCGCCCTTGACTATGGTTGTCAACTTTAGATATGAATGTTTGACATCATAATTACTGTAAATGATTTGTTATAATAAGTTACGATTGTTATAATAAGTTATAATTGTTAAAATAAGTTATGATTGTTAACAAAGAATTATTATCATTATTTACTTGAAACCTTACAACTGTGTGCAAATGGAATTTTGTCATTAAATTGAAATAATTATTAGAAATTATACAATTATAAACAAGAAGGTAGAGTGTTTCGCCAATGGCCAGGGAGACCGGATTTCAATCCCATGTCGAGTCATACGAAAGACTCAAAAAATAGTACCTTGCTTAACTCTCAGCATTATAAGGTACGTATCAATGTTAAAGTGGAGCAATCCAGGGTAAGGAGTAGCACCCGCCCCTACACATCATTGTAGTAGTTATTGAAAAGGGAGCCTTCGAGTCGTTTGTCAGCTTTACTTGTATATAATTATTAGTATTAGATAGGAATACTTGAAACCATACAACTGAGAACCAATTATTTGTATTCAATAGGAATACTTGATATATAAGGGTGCAAAATACTCTTAAGAAACCACTATACAAGAAATTGTAAATATAAATGTCCAATGAACACGATGCAGTGAAGCACACGTAGGAGGAAGCACCTGCAAGAGGCTCGGTGCAAAGAAAAAAATAAAATATGTGCAAAATATAGTTGGAGGTTTAAAAAAAAAACACAAAATAGTATTGTTCAGTCTACCTTTGAGTAAAGCTTTAGCCACAAAAGTTGATAAGCAATTACTAAACTTATTTGATAACTATTTTCCACGGGGTTAGCAGGTTGAGTAAAAATCCTCGGCAGAAACTCTGTGAAGATAAGGTATCTTTAAATGGATAGTAGACCAGATTTGATTAGGAGACTTAAGGGAAATATTTTCAGGGGAAGAAAATTTTGAACCTGAACTCCATCTAATTGTAGGGACAAGCAGATATTTCCTTTGAATGAAAAATCTAAAAGCAAGAATATTATCTTTTCGGGAGATGTAAAAGCAACAAATGTACTTAAAGAAATGTATTTTCGTCCACTTACAAAATTCCATTAGTCGTGCGATATTTAGTACAGTGAAGGGTTCGTATGAGGAAGCAGTTGCAAAGAGAGAGGAATAAAGAAAGTTGATAGTTGTATGAAATATTGCTGAATGCCAGAGAAAGAGAAGCCATAAAACACTCTGGCAAAATTCACAAAATACTATGGCTCAATCCACAAAATACTATGGCTCAAACAACAAAACACTATGATTCAGTACACAAAACACCATGGTTCAATTCATAGTAGTCTCTGGCTCAAACCATCAAACACTATGGTTCATTTTACAAAAAACTATATACCCTGTTCGCTGGGGCTCACCGACTGCATCTCTGCAAAGGGGTAAGACTCCTTTCCCCAACAAATGTCCTAGATATTACACTAAACAATCTGTTGGTGAGGCTTCAGTAATGCTAGACCTTTGGGGAATGCTGAGTACCCCTTCATTGCTATAGTTTCCATGTTCACTCTGACCTGGAGTGGTAACATCTGATAGGGTCCTTACTATGGGTCAAATAGAACTGTTTGAAATTTAAACTGAGTGCAAACAAATTACTTATGTTGAACTGAATTATTTGAAATAGAACTGTTTGATCAGTTAACTGTGTGTCAACAAATGACTGATGTTAAATTGAATTGTTTGAGATAGAAATACTTGGAATCATTTAACTGTGTGCAAATGAATAAGAAATGCTGAATAGAATAATTGAATAGCAATGTATGAAATCATTTTAATGTGCGCAAACAAACGATTAATAATATATAAGAATTATTCATATTCGATAGCGATACTATTTGACTGTGTTAAGACCCATTCGACTGTGTAAAAAAATGTGCTTACATATCACATATATTTAATATATATGTTATAAGAGGATTTGGAATTAAATAACCTTCAATTGTTGATATGCCATAAAGCCAAACCAAACCCAAACAACAACCCCTACGGTTCAATTCACAAAACGCAATGAATCAATCCCCAATACTCAATAGTTCAAAAAAAAAATAAATAAAAAATGTTTCGACCTGCATAACACTATGGTTAAATCCGCAAAACACGATGGTTCAATGTACAAAAAGAAAAGGTTAAATCTATATACAACACTATCGTTCAATGTACAAAACACTACACCTCAATTCACAAAACACTGGTCAAAACTGGGAAAGTCGGTTGGGGTTGCAGAATACTCCGACTGCAACCCCATAGAAAGGTAAGATTCCCGCAACATGTGACCTGGATATGACGCTAAACAATCTGATTGTGAGGCTATAGCAATGCTGGAGCCTTGGGGAAGGCTGAGTACTCCTTCATTGTCATCGTTCATTGGTCCACTCTATCCCAGAGTGGTAGCACCAGATAGGTTCCTATCTATGGGTTAAATAGGACTAATTGACATTTAAACTGTGTACTTATGCTAAACTGAATTGTTTGAAATAAAACTGTTTGATCATTTAACTGTGTGTAAACAAATGACAAATGTTTAATTGAATTGTTAGTGATGCACAGCAATGCTTGAAACAATTGAACTTTGTTTACTTAGGCTAAACTGAATTGTTTGAAACAGAACTGTTTTTACGGTCCCAATCCACAAAACACGATGGTTTAAATCTTTTCTAACATTTATGCCTGTTACAAAAAGAAGTCAGATATTTCATAGAATTACAAAATAATCATTTTTACTGGATATCAGTTTTAATAAAATATTCAACAGATCATCATCATCATCATCATGTCGTGCCGCTAACACGGATATCCCTGACCTTCTCTCGCTACTTCTCCCTATCGTTCATCGCCTCTGGCAGGTCTTCAGGGCTATATCCCGTATCCTCACATAGCTGCTGTATGTATGTTCGAGCTGGTCGTCCTGCTTTTGCTTGGCCATATGTGGGGGTCTATAGGAGTACATCACTTATGAGCTCGTCCCTGCTACTCCAGCAGTGTCCTGCATGTCTGGTTCGTCTAGCTTGGATAGTTTTCGTATACTTGGTGCCTTGTGGGGTGTTGCCGACGGGACTTGTTCAATATTGCTTGCAGCATTCTTGTGTAATTGTCGTCTACCTTTATTTCCAGCCGTTTAGTTAGCGTCCAAGTAGTGCATCTCTACAGCAGTATCGATACGGCAGCTGCCTGGAAGAAACTGCATTTCATTTTATCGGTCAGGTCTGATTTCCATATGAAAAAAAAAAAAAAAAATTCAACAGGTACTTTTATATAATCACTGCTGACATGGGTTTGGGTTTGTTCCTGGTAATCCCGCGTGCTTTGACAAGCTGTCACGTTGTAATTAGTAAACAGGGGGATGGCAGTGCGTTGGGGTAGGCGTGTCGAGCAGGTGTGTAACCGGAAGGAGACCACGTGATATGAGAACCACACGGTCAGATTTAAACAGTCAGTCCAGTCAGAATCGAGAGTCAGTTCAGTCAGTCCAGTCAGAATCGAGAGTCTGACGATACGGCTTGCAAGGGGGTGCAAGCGTTGGCACCCCCTGGCTCCAGGAAGAAGATATGGGACGAGAAGAAGTCTCCTAAGTATATGTCTCTCTATCTATCTCTCAAACTTACAACAAACTGGGTTTCCCCTTTCGAAAATAAAACGAGAGAGATATATTTTTTATGAAGAAGTGTATTTTGTTTCGTTCTTTGAAGTTCGTTCATTATCTTTGATTATGTTCTTGGTTGGGTCTGTGAGGAGTATACAACAGTACTCCGTCATGATAAGTTATTATTAAATAAAGAACTTGCTCAATTTAACTATGAGATTAAATTGGAAGACTAAGAGAGAAAATTCCCGTGAAACTGGGGGTCGTTTTTAATTGTAAGTAGTTGCCCCCCACCTTTACAGGCAGGATATGACCCTAGGTCAATTATAAGTAGAATACAGCTGGTTTAAATTCACAGTTTTTTCTACTCCTAGACTGGTTGCCATACAAAATCTAAAACGTCAAGTTTATCTTATTAATTCATAGTTGGTGGAAGGGATTAGAAACAGACTTGTAGTGGATTTTATGCCCGATATAAAATGGAGGATAATGAGAAACACACAAACATTATAATTGCAAATTTTTTTTTTGGGGGGGGGTGAGGAAGTGGGGACAATCATGGTAGCTACGTCAACAGATCAAGAAAACAACGGTATAATCGTACAGAAGCGATATCTTCTTGTAGACATAGAACTTCTTGGAACCTGATTCGTTCTTTAAAAGGAAAAATGATGTAAACTTTTTCCCAAATTATTCTGGTTGATTGTGCTTATAGTATAAAATTGCGTTTTCGGCGGGTGACAGTTTTTCTTATATATATATATATATATATATATATATATATGTAAAAAAAATCTTTTTTGTTGGTACAAAGAGAAAAAGTGAAAAGGTAAATATTTCAAAATTAATGGGTCCACTAAGAGATTTATTTTTTAAAAGAATTATTTATTTCGTCCTTAGATGCATGTATGTTTCCAGGTTGTTGCTTTCGTCAGAGAACACTTAGTAATTTATAAGGCTTTTTACTTAGATGTGGCAAAAGGCCATATGAATGGGGCACCCAATGAAGCTCAAACTCACTCGTTTAGGTTTGCTAGTCGACTAGCAAACCTAAATGTTCTCTGACGAAAGTGACCAGCTGGAAACACACGCGTATGTAAAAACGAAATAAATAATTCTGAAAAAATATAAATCTCTTTGTGGACCTATTCCTTTTGAAATATATATATATATACATCCGAAGAAGATGTGTTGGTAATGATTCTCTTTGAGAATATATAAGAGGATACTGATAAATCCCCAGGAGTCTTAATGTATGATAATTGATATATAATTTTTTTATGGGGCAAATTTCCATGTGATTGAAAAAACTCAGCAAACCGTCATTTGGCTCATATAAATTCATTTTAGCTGCAAAAGAGAAACCAGCATCTTCAGAAAGCAATCACAAAATGGAGACAAAAAATTATATATTTTTTCAATGGATACTTAGTTAAAAAAAGAAAACCGAATGTTAGGGAGAGAAGAACACATGGGAAAAAAGTCAGTGTCAAAAACAAATGTTATATCATTGTCTGGTGTCATGTATCCTTATATATATATATATATATATATATATATCTTTTAAGAAAAAACAAAACCGGTCACATTAGGATTATAAATTTATTTCCATCCTGTAATATGTTTTTGATATTTTGTCCTGATATTTTGTCCTGATATCAAAAACACATAACAGGATGGAAATAAATTTATAATCCTAATGTGACCGGTTCTGTTTTTTTCTTTAAGAAATTATTGCTCTGTAATGTCAGTTACATTGGGCTCTTTACCAGGAAAATTTAAATGTTCACTGTTGAATATTTTTTTTTGTCCTGATGGAATTACTCCCAACTCCAGTTAAACAGGACCGAATGATACTAATATATATATATATATATATATATGTGTGTGTGTGTGTGTGTAGTGCATTCAATACGTTTCCAGACTTTTTTTTGTATAGGAATTTAAAATTATCGTAGACTCTTGAAATTCAGTATGTTCTTACATCTTATGAGATAACTGACCAATCTTTATGATTTCACGTTCAAATGAACAGTTACAGCAGCAACTGGAATATACCCTACTAAAGCCTGATTGTCACAGCTGGTGAATTTCAAAAATGCAATCTGGACGCGAGGACACTTTAGAAGAACGATAGGCAATAAAATTGTGTTTTAAACTTGGAAAAATGCCACAGAAACCTATGGAATGCTTCAGACTGCTTTTGGAGCATCTTGCATAAATTGAGCATCAGTTTTTGAGTGGCATAAGAGATTCAAGAAAGGCAGGGAGTCTGTGAGGGATGATGAGAAGTGTGGGAGGAGTAAGGAAGTCAATAGACCAGAGTTGATTGGCTAAAGGGTTAGGGTTAGGGTTACTATGTTGAGGTTTTAAGGGAGTTCAGAAAGAGATTCCTTGGGAAGAGGCTAGCACTCTTTAAATCGGGTCAGTGTCATTTCCACCAGGACAATACACCAGTCTGCAACTCCATCCTTGTCACAGACTATTTGACCAAGATGGGCATCAAGACAGTTCCTCAGCCTCCCTGTAGTCCAGAGCTTGCTTCCTGTGACTTTTGCTTATTTCCTAAGCTCAGAGGCTGTCGTCGTTATGAGGCAATTGAGGAGATGAAAGAGGCGGTGATGAAGGTCATTGACACGCTCACACAAGAGGACTTCGATGGGGCCTTGTAGAAGTTGTTGGAACGGTACAAGTGCATTGCAGCCGGAGGAGATTACTTCGAAGGGGACAAGAGTTTCATGTGTGTACTATGAATAAAAGTGCCCATACGGAAAAAGTCTGGAAACTTATTTAATGATCCTCGTATATATATATATATATATATATATATATTCAGACACATGTAATTATGATTAAGATTTAAGGATAAAAGCATTTTTAATCCATGAAGTCTTTACCGTGCCCAAATAAAAAATTGGCAGAGGTAGACTTATTTATAGGCGAAATACAGACACAGACACACGTATATATAAGTAAAGTTGTCTCCCTTTAGTCGAAGGTGAACCGAAGGCTTTCTTTTCAATAGCCACTACACCGAAGTGTAGGGAAGGGCTGTACTCCATTCTCTGGATTGCTCCACCTTACCCTTGATCCGTACCTTATAATGCTGAGGGTTAAGCAAGGCGGCATCAAGTACCATTTTTTGAGTCTTTGGGATGACTCGACTTGGAATTGAAGCCCGGTTTCCGGGACCATTGCTGAACACTCTACCCATTGCGATAATGGCCCGGTTTCACACACACACACATACATATACATATATATATAAAGGGTATATATATATATATATATATATATATATTTATATATACTTATATATATATATATATACATGTATATGAGGATCAATTAATAGATAAGGTAAAATTTTCCTCGGGGTTGTAAATAGGAAGCAATGTTTACAGTTGCACCTTTTCGAGCGTATCAATCGTGATGGGTCCTTTCATGTCCCAGAAGACTGTCAGAATGATCTTTACTGACTGTTGCGCTCAAAACTAAAGATATTCATTATTTCTTGTGGATCAGTATAATAAATATGATATTATTATTTGGTAATAAACAATGTCCAATGATATCTGTTTTGACGTATAATGTTCCACTGGAAATAATGGAAATAATAAAATCCTAGAATATTTGTTTTAGAAGAAAATTAAGTTTGATGTAAATGAAAAAAATGGCTGGGATGTCCTTATTTATGGACAATGCAATATCACCCATCCGCACACGTGCTACATACATATACGCACATACATTACACATATATGCACATGCATTACAAACATACACCCATGCATTACTCACATGCACTCTATACATACATGTTCACACGTACATTCACAACACACACATACACACGCACACAAACTCACATACGTACAATCACAACATACACATACGGGTAGAGGGCGCCTCGGGTAGCGTAATGGTTAGCAAGCTAGAGGGCGCCTCGGGTAGCGTAATGGTTAGCAAGCTAGAGGGCGCCACGGGTAGCGTAATGGTTAGCAAGCTAGAGGGCGCCTCGGGTAGCGTAATGGTTAGCAAGCTAGAGGGCGCCTCGGGTAGCGTAATGGTTAGCAAGCTAGAGGGCGCCTCGGGTAGCGTAATGGTTAGCAAGCTAGACTAGCAAACCTACACGAGTGAGTTCGAGTCTCATTGGGTGCCCCATTCATATGGCCCTGTGCCACATCTAAGCAAAAAGCTTAGTAAATTACCACATACGTATACACATGCACATGCACTACGTACACACACACACATGCAACACACACATATACCCATGCACTACATACACATACGCACTTGTATTACACACATAGACACATTCATGCACTATACACATACACACATGCACTTAGTACATATATACACACATGCAATACTCACAAACAGATATGCACTAGACACACATATGGACATTTGCTGTACATACATATACACGTTGTACTAATTATATTCGCGTGTGCACTGAAAATACATACATCTATGGCACATATATGCACATTCTCCAGACACGCTTATACACATACATCTGTTTACACATAAGCACATGCAATACACATACATGCAGGCACTACACACACGCACCAGCACATGCATGCTCTACAAACATACCGACATGTTCTAAACACACGCATATGCACACATTCACTTGTGCACTACACATACATACATCTATGGCACACATATGCACATTCTCCAGACACGCTTATACACATACAACTATTTACACATAAGCACATGCAATACACATACATGCAGGCACTACACACACGCACCAGCACATGCATGCTCTACAAACATACCGACATGTTCTAAACACACGCATATGCACACATTCACTTGTGCACTACACATACATACATCTTTGGCACACATATGCACATTCTCCAGACACGCTTATACACATACAACTATTAACACATCAGCAAATGCAATACACATACATGCAGGCACTACACACACGCACCAGCACATGCATGCTCTACAAACATACCGACATGTTCTAAACACACGCATATGCACACATTCACTTGTGCACTACACATACATACATCTATGGCACACATATGCACATTCTCCAGACACGCTTATACACATACAACTATTTACACATAAGCACATGCAATACACATACATGCAGGCACTACACACACGCACCAGCACATGCATGCTCTACAAACATACCGACATGTTCTAAACACACGCATATGCACACATTCACTTGTGCACTACACATACATACATCTTTGGCACACATATGCACATTCTCCAGACACGCTTATACACATACAACTATTAACACATCAGCAAATGCAATACACATACATGCAGGCACTACACACACGCACCAGCACATGCATGCTCTACAAACATACCGACATGTTCTAAACACACGCATATGCACACATTCACTTGTGAACTGCACATACATACGTCTATGGCACATATATGCACATTCTCCAGACACGAATATACACATACATCTATTTACACATAAGCACATGCAATACACATACATGCAGGCACTACACACACGCACCAGCACATGCATGCTCTACAAACATACCGACATGTTCTAAACACACGCATATGCACACATTCACTTGTGAACTGCACATACATACGTCTATGGCACACATATGCACATTCTCCAGACACGCTTATACACATACAACTATTTACGCATAAGCACATGCAATACACATACATGCAGGGACTACACACACGCACCAGCACATGCATGCTCTACAAATATACCAACATGTTCTAAACACACGCATATGCACACATGCGTTACGCATTTTACTATTTATATGCACTATAGACATATGCACATATACAGCACACATATATGCATGCTTTACACATACGCACATGAACTACGCACACATACCCACAGGCATTACACACATACTCACATGCGCTACATACATATACATGTACACTATTCACATGTACTGCACACATAGGCTTATGTATTACACACCTACATATATGCACTACACACACGTATACTTGTACTACTCACATATAACACACACATACGCACATCCACCTCACACACATATATATATATACGCGTACTACATATATACGCATATGCACTACATACAGAACCACATGAATTACACATACATACCAACTTATACTACACGCATAAACACATGTGCTACACATTTATACACGAGCGCTATTCACATGCACTACACGCATAGGCGTATGCATTACACACCTACATATGCACAGCACACTCACACACACGCCTTATCCATGCATATACGTATACTACCTACCCATGCAATCCCAACACAGGCATGGATTCGTGCGTTACTCACATATACGCACATGCACAACTGACATATATACATGCACTACTCACTTATGGAAATTTACTAAGCTTTTTGCTTAGATATGGCACAAGGCCATATGAAAGGGGCACCCAATGAGACTCGAACTCACTCGTGTAGGCTTGCTAGCCGAGCTTGCTAACCATTACACCACCAGAGGCGCCTACTACACGCTTATGCACAACAGACAGCGACACATGTGCCCTACACAGACATATAAACGTGCACTATACTCATACACGCAACCACACATACACTTCACACAGATACACATATTCACGACAGATTGATTGCCTGTTTTATGGCATATCAACAATAGCAGGTTATTTAATGCTAAATCCAGTTTCTGAAGATAAATCAAATATATTTATTTTGTAAATAAGTTAGTAGGTAACGCCTTTTTTAAACGAGTCAGAACTCATTTGTGGGTAGGGGCTGTAGAACACACCGACCGAATCTCTGCTGATGAGAAAGACCAACCGAACGAGTGTCCTGATATGACACAAAAACAATAAGATGGTGAGGCTCCAGTAACGCTGGAGCTTTGGGGAATTGGGAGAACCCTTCATAGCCATTACTCCCAGGTTCATTTTGGCCCGGAGTGGTAGCATCTGATGGGATCCTATCAATGTGCCAAATAAAACTGTTAGAGCTTCAAACTGTGTGCAAACAAATGAATAAAGCTAAATTGAATTGTTTGAAATAGAACTGATTTAACTGAGTGTAAACAAACGACTGATGTTTAATCGATTTGTTAGTGATGCATAACAATACTTAGAACCATTTAACCGTGAGTAATTGAATGAATAAGGTTCTATAAAATAATTAGTGTTAGATAGCAATACTTGAAAGCATTTTTCGGTCTGCAAACAAGTGATCAGTATTAAATAGAATGAGTAGTGTTTGTAATAACTAAAATCATTTTACTGTGTAGAAAGAATAGCAGTACAAATGAACAAAATAATTAGTTCTAATTAATTTACAAATGAAACTGTTCACTTACAAATTATATCCATTAAAATGAAAGCAAACAAATGATTGATATTCAATTGTTACTTTTACAGAGCAATACATGAAACCATTTAACTTTGTGTAAACAAAGCAAAGTTGGCAACCGTAGTCGGGGGTGTCCCGAAGGCTCCCTTTTCGATAGCTACTACACCAAGGTGTAGGGGAGGGCGTTACTCCTTTTTCCAATTTACCCTTGATCCGTACCTTATTATGCTGAGTGTTAAGCAAGGAAGTATCACGTACCATTTTTTGAGTCTTTGGTATGACTCGACCTGGGATTGAACCCAGGTCTCCCGGGCCATTGATGAACACTGTAACCATTATGCCAATGTCCGGTTTGTGTGTGTGTGTGCGTGTGTAAAGTAATTAATAGTTAATAGATTTATTTATGTTTGATAAAAATACTTGAAACCATCTAACTGTGAGTAAAAAGGAGCTCAGGCTCGTTTAAAAATGTTTGCAACAAAATGTGTGGGGGTGTCCTCGTGGTGTAATGGTTAAAGCGATGGACTGCGGAATCGGTGTAAGTGCGTTCG
Organism: Sepioteuthis lessoniana; assembly: GCA_963585895.1. Taxonomy (NCBI): domain Eukaryota; kingdom Metazoa; phylum Mollusca; class Cephalopoda; order Myopsida; family Loliginidae; genus Sepioteuthis; species Sepioteuthis lessoniana. Next base: position 14,445,908 of record OY757922.1, read on the forward strand.
TACTCCAGTCGCGCTATTACGTTCACTTTCGGGCAAATACCCTTGGGAAAGGTATGAACCCCCCCATCCTCTCAGTTATGGGTTAAATAGCACCACTACTGTTCTTCTTGGAGAATAGCTTTGGCATTAAATAACCTACAAAGGTTGATATGCCATAAAACAAAGAAATCAAACAAAATATGTTTACAAATCTTATATTTAATACACCAGCTAGAACATACATACAGCAGTTATGTGAGGATACGGGATGTATTCCTGAAGACCTGCCAGAGGTGATGAACGATAGGGAAAAGTGGCGAGAGAGGGTCAGGGATATCCATGCTAGCGGCATGACATGATGATGATGATGATGATAAATAGTATTTGGTATTAAATAATCTACAATGGTTGATATGCCATAAAACCAACAAAACCAAATCATATATATTTAATGTATATATATGAAGAGGATTTGGCATTAAATAACCTACAAGGGTTGATATGCCATAAAACCAAACAAACCAAAACAAACAATTAAATCGTTTCAAGTATTGCTATCTAACACTAATAATTTTATTTGCATATTGTTAATCGGTTCTAACAGTGACTATGAAAAACTAATAATTCAATTTAACATCGGTACTTTGTTTACACAACGTTGAATGGTTTTAAGTTTAGAAAATGATTACCACCTTGCTTAACACTCAGCAATATAAGGTACGTATCAAGGGTAACTTGGAGCAATCCTGGGAAAGGTGTAGCATCCTCCCCTACACCTTGGTGTAGTAGCTATCGAAAATGGAGCCTTCGTGTCACCCTTTACTTTTTTACTTAACTCATAGATGGGGCCTTAATAAGTATTAACACAAATAGTAGGACAGACTAGGTTCTTCAGCCTTGGTGAGGCAACTAGTCTAGGAGAAGGAAAACTCTGAATTCAAACCTGTGAAACTCCGCTTAAAAAATTGACCTTGTGTCATATCCTGCCCGAGCGGAGGGGTTGGGTAAGTATAAGTATTAACACTCCGGGTTTGAGTAGACCGAAATGTTATGGCAATGAAGAGGTACTGCACATTCCCATGGGCTCCAGAACTGTAGCATCACCATCAGTAGTTATATCCTGGACACTCATTGGAGGGTGCGTCTTACCCGTCTGCAGTGATGCACTCGGTGTATTTTACATGCACTACATAGGCACATATACACGTGCAATACTAGTATACACCTATGCACTGCACACAAACGCAAATGTATTGCACACACACACACAGACACACACACGCGCGCACACACACACACACACACACATATATATATATATATATATATATATATATATATATACGTGCACTACACACATATACGCACGTACACTGCATGCACTCACATATATACGCATCTGAAATGCTTACACCGTTAATGCACGCAAACAAAATTATGCACATGCACACACACACACACACACACACACACATACAAAAGAAAAGAAAAAATGATTCTTACAAACTTGTCATATTTTTTTTCATCAGGTATCCCGACGCTATGCATCCACACATATACAAAAAATAAAGAATAAATAGCTAAAAAAAAAAAAAAAAAAAAAAGACCAAAAAAAAATTGCATAATAACGCATTTTTTCACTCTTGTTTTCCCTCTAATAATTCCAGCCTTCCATTTAACAATTCTGACCTGCTTGACGCCATTTCTTCGGGTGGACAGTCAGCCATAAATCATGGCGTCACGTTTTCGAAAGAAATCGCCAGTAAATCTGACATTCACCTTTGTTTATTAATAACGTGGGAATCGCTGAATCATTTCCGATGTGAGTTACGCATGCGCATTGATACGGAGGGATAGAACGAACCAGATACAGAGATTTTATAGCTCAGGTTCCGAATACAAGATCGTACGGTCTGTAAACGATATTCAAATTACTAATCTTACCGAAGATCAACTGTTTACTCGACGACCCGTGTACCCGTTTGGTTCTCTTTGTATACGATCATATTTAGGTCAACAGACAGACAAATTTAGAGACAATAGCTTTTATATATGATATATATAATCTTCACCAAGCTAAGAAAATCAATTCTTACAGGTTCCTAGTCCTACTAGATCCGAAAGGTTTTCGGCTGACACTCTAGTCGATAGGTCACACTTTGCTCGCGGATCTAGCCAGGTGTGGCTTGTCGACTGGTGATTTCCTCCGGCCTCAGAGGGCCTTCACCCCAGGCTTTTGCCCCTTCGGAGGGGTTGGGTTTATTGCCTGGTGCCTGAGGCGCCCCTGATAAGAGGAATGCCGACGGGGCCGTACGTATTTTTAAAAAATGCAGGGTGCGTGTGGGCTCTGGCTCTGCGCCCGGACCCACCTAAAAAAGGCCTTGTGCCACACTTGCCCGTTCGGTGGGGCGTGCACCTAATACCGTTACAGGTTCGTTATCAAATAATTCCGTGCCATCATATAATTCCTTATTACTGAGAACTTATAACTTAAAATAATAAATTTATTAATGATTTTAAAAAATTACCTACTTTTTAATTTTATCATGCTTCTATTTTGAAGGAAGTAAAGAATTGTAATTTGCACTTTTTAGATTCTTTATACAAAAACATTTGGATCATTAACAAAATGACAATCTTGCAAGTTTCCTGCTTTGTAGATTTTAAGTGTATTGCTCTCAATTATGTAATGTATTTGGGGGGGGTATGTTCACACGCACAAAGGCACGCACATACATTCACCGTGGTGATTGTCGTGGGGAATGGACACAGCGATCTGAGTTCGAATCCTGGACGAGGCTGTTGCATTTAACATTGCACTAGTACTCTCTCCAGCTACGGTTGAATTCTTGGGCAAACTGAGTTCTTTAACCTTGTTGTGACAACCAATATAGGAAAAGGAAAGCTTTTAATTCAGAAGTACTCGGCTTGATTTTGTGTCACATCCTACTTCTGGTAGAACAGTTGGGTTTTATATATATATATATATATATATATATATATTGAAAATAAGAGGAAAGATGGATAAATCAGAAAATTACAAAAGGGTTTAGTAGTGATATTTCATTCTTTATTCAAAGAATTTCCCCAGGCTAAAAAGAATGAAATATCACTACTACTAAACCCTTTATAAGTGTCTGATTCATACAACTTTCCCCTTATTTTTTATCATCTTGTTAGATTCACCACAATCTACCATTTCAACACCCCCCATATATATATATATATATATATAAACAAATAGATTTCTTGTACAACACCATGTTTATTGCCAATTTTAAGATATTTTTAAAACGTCATTCTCTTCATTAGTAAATACTGACGACTGACTTTTGAAGATGAATCAGTTTAATGACGTCTTGGTTTTATATTTGTTTTCATCAATTTTAATCATTAAATACTAAAATAATCTTTCCTTGGCCCAGTCAGCTAGGGCAGTTGACCATACCGACTGCATCTCTGTAGAAGGGTAAGACACCCCAACGAGTATTAGGGGTGTCCTCGTGGTGTAATGGTTAAAGCGATGGACTGCGGAATCGTAGTACGCGAGTTCGTACTCCAGTCGCGCTATTACGTTCACATTCGGGCAAATACTCTTGGTATGAACCCCCTTATCCTCGCAGCTATGGGTTAAATAGTACCACTACTGTTCTTCTAGGGGAATGGCTTTGGCATTAAATAACCTAAAAAGAGTTGATATGCCATTAAGCCAAGCCAACGAGTATTATACTGGATGTAACACTAAACAATCTGATGGTGAGACTCCAGTTATGCTGGGGCTCTGAGGTATGCAGAGTACCCCTTCATTGCTATTGCTTCCTGGTCCACACTGACCTGGAGTGGTCGCACCTGATAGGGGCGTATCTATAGGTCAAATAGAACTGTGTGCTTTTAATAAACTGGATTGTTTGAAATAGAACTATTTATATGTATAAGAATGTATTTGGAATTGAATAACCTACAATGGTTGATGTGCCATAGAACGAAACCAAATGTTTTTGGTTGCTTCTACAACATTATAGCCCATTTCAAACTTGTAATGCATAAGTTTCCAAATTAGATGATGTTGCATATTCATTTGTGTGACTTTCGCATCAGCACACCAAATACCTTGATACTTCCAACCACAGCTTGAACTGGAGAATTCCCTGTGCTGTAGTGGCTAATCTGTTAGACAGTCACATCATAGTTAGCAAGTTTGAACTTCAGTTGTACAATTACATTCACTTTTACACTAATGCCCCTTGGAAAATGTATGAACCTCCTTATCCACACCCCTGCTATACTCCAGTCAGCTGGGGCTGTAGAATACACGGACTGCATTTTTGCACAGGGGTACCCCCCCCCAGCAAGAGTCCTGATTATGACATTAAACAATCTGATGGTGAAGCTCCAATTATGATGGAGCTTTGGGGAATGCAGAGTACCCTTTTATTGCCATCACTCCCAGGTCCACTTTGGCCCGGAGTGGTAGCTTATTTTAATTATTGTTCCATTCTGTTTTGGTAAATGCAACTTTAGACTCATCACTTTTTAACACACTTCGAACACCCTTGAGTCGCATGGTGTTTGGTCATCCTTGAGCAAGGTGTAGCACCTGTAATGTTTTTACTTGATATTTCAATGGCGTCCCAGTTCCCACATCGAACACGTCCTTCAGGGTGATTGTTAAAAGATTGAGGGTAAGGCTTTGCTGCATGACATGGCTGAATAAGCAGAATAAAACCAAACGAAGATAACTTGAGTGGATGCAGACAACATCCAATCACTTAGAACACTCAGCAAATTATTAGCCGGTTTAAGGTCACCTTAAAGAAATTAGTCCTACAAAGCCTGTGGTGCATCTGTGTATTGAGGCTTCGAGATTTTATAAGATGCTGCAATTTGAATAATCTTTGGTTGTCTTGAGCTTCTCTTGCAACAAGATCCCAGCTGCGCAAGCGTAGATAGTGATATTTGGGGGTCTGCATTACTCATTTAATTCCAGCACAGGTTCAATACTCCTTACTTAGAGACACTCCGTGGTGTAATGGTTAACACGTTGGAGTGCAGCATTGTAGTTAGTGATTTCGCGTGCTATTATGTTCACTTTCGGGCTAATACTTTTGGGAAAGGCACGAACTCTCTTATCCCCTTAGCTATGGATTGAATAGTGCCACTACTGTTCTTTTACCAAGATAGTTTTAGTATTAAATAATCCACAAATGTTTCTTAGTTTAATGGCACATCAACCTTCGTTGTTGGCATATTGTTGTACTCCCTACAAAATGGACTCTACGGAGTGTCAGAAGGAGTTGACCAGACCCACGTGACACAATCATGTGTGATACCACTAGTGGAGTGGACGCTAACAACTATTTAACCAGGTTCACTTGTATCTTGTTTCTGTTACTTGAATATGTATATTTTTCTATCAACCTTTTGTGTTCCCCGTGTCTTTCTTTTGCCAGCATCACAACACATCATCATTATCATCTTCATGTCGCACCGCCAGCAAAGATATCCCTGACCCTCTCTCGCCACCCCTCCCTATCGTTCATCGCTTTGGGCAGGTCCTCAGGGCTACATCCCGTATCTACACAGAGCTGCAGTATGTAGGGTCTATCTGGTCGTTCTGCCTTTGCTCATCCATGTGAAGGGGTCCACAGGAGTTCATTACTTATTAGCTCATCTCTAATTCTCCAGCAGTGTCCCGCATGTCTGTTTCGTCTAATTTTGATAGTTTTCGTGAAGGGTGGTAGGTGGCCTTACAGCTGGTGCTTTGTGGAGTGTTGCCTCCAGGACTTGTTCAATATTGCTCGCAGCATTCTTGTGTAGTTGCCGTAAAGCTTTTTCTCCATCCGTTTAGTTTGCGTCCATGTAGTGCATCCATATAGCAGTATCGACACGACTGCTGCTCAGAAGAAACTGCGTATCAACCTTAAATGCAAGGCCAAAGCCATTCTTTAAAAAAAAACAAAAACAAAAAAAAACAAAAAACAAAACAAAAACAAACAAAAAAACAGATACTATTTAATCCACATATGACACTTTCATTTAAGTGTCAAGGAGTTGGCTGGCGAAATTAATTAAAGGAAATTAATTAATTTTATTAAATCATGATAATAAGTATTTTATTAAAAATAAATTCATTTTTGGGTGTCCAAGTATTTTTTGAGAACCGTGTATAAAATAAATATCAAGTGATTAAGTACGAAAAAGTTTGAGATCCGATCAGGGCTTGTTGACCTATAAATCTGTCACCAAAAAATAAACATCCGCACAACTGCAAAAAGCTGTCAAGAGAGCCATCGGATTTCAAACTTTAAACAAAAAGATGTATTTTTAAAATAGCGGACAATTTGGGTTGGTGTCACCAAGTTTGGCACAAGGCCTTGAATCACTAAATCATTGGTCAGCTAACCACGGGACTGCTCCTTGTGGCCCCTCCCAATAACTGTGGCTGATTGGCCGATTGTCTAAACCAATCAGGAGCAAACCGGGGGGATTGTTACGATGATAGCCATTGGTCGGCAGTCCCCATTGGCTGACCAATCAGAAACTGATTATTCGGGATTCGGGCCCATAAATGGAGGACACCCAAAGCGAAAAATTGAGTTGGTTCAGGAATTCGCCGCTAAAAGAACCAAATCCGTTGCCATTGCACTGCCTAATTGCAGTTAAAACTCCGCCAGTCAACTACTTTCACTCCCAGTTTGTGGTGTTTGACTAAAAATTATCTAAACAACTGTGTAAATAAACGTTTGTTACTGTTTATAACAAACGCCTTATTTTCGTCATTTTTTTAAAATTTGCTTGGCAACTTTTTTATCTCTCCAACACGAATTCCAACCTTCATCGACTGGACCTCAACCATCTTCTCTTTCCTCGGATCTGAAAGCAACGTGGGCGTGGAAAGAAACAGAGAAAGACCAGTCGACACATGTGGTAATCACGAAACCAGCGGCAAACTAGGTGTCGTGAAGCTATAGTACCACACACATCAGTGGGGGAACAGGGAGGTTCTTACCTTTCACGCGGGTATTAGTCTGAACGTGTACAAAATAACAGTTCGATCTCACTTTAGCTAATACGCCAGGGGAGCCCTTCTAGGGAATTATGTATATTGTACATTTATATCTATGCTTATTGTTGTTGTATCGTGGTAAAAAAGAGATACACAGGGAAATAAAGAGTTAACTATTTACAGGGTAGAACGATAAAATTGTCGTCCTAAAGAAAACAACACTACAGCTTTATTTTTATACTTTTATTGAAAAAATCAATTCAGGTAACATGATTATGTAGTAGAGCTGACATCAATTCAATGTAGCCGCCTTCAGCCTCAATCACCACCTCGATACAGATCAGGAACTGGGAGCATGCCTTTTCCACCAGCGCCGGCGGTAGCTCGGCGAATACTCGGCGGATGGCGGCGATCAGGCTGGCTTTGGTGTTGTAGGAGGTCATGTTGGTGATGTTCTCGACGTATGACCAAACGAAGTAGTCCAGCGGGTTTAGGTCGGGGGACGAGAGGGGCCATTGAGAGAAGGGCACAAAGTCGTAACACTCCTTCTGAAGCCAAGCCTGGGTCTCTTTGGACTTGTGGGCCGGCGCCGAGTCCTGCTGCCACACCCAGGGTCTGCCACCGGCCACCTGATTGCACCAGGGGATCACCACACTCTTCAGCACATCCAGGCACACTTTGGTGTTGACTTTCAAGCCGACTTCGAAGATGTGAGGTGGCATGATGTGGTCCTCTCTTGAAACCACACCAAAGACCATAACCGTTGACGGAAACTTTGTTTTCATCACCCTGGAAACGTTCCTGTTATTCGTGGCAATCCAGATTTGCATTTTGAGGGTGCTGGCAATGGTCCTGTTGTCATAAGTTGGATCGGTAGAGGGAATAAGTTGTACAGCGGCGCATCCCCGATCTCGCTTGTTGAACATTGTGTCACTTTCAGACATGATAGAAGGCTCCTATCGCTCTTGGGATTTGTACACAACTGGCCAACTAGTAGATGGTCTGCAACGAAAAAAGAAAACCGGTTTTCATTAAACGGAAATGGAATCATGTCGTCTTTTCTAGGGCGACAATTTTATCGCTCCACTCCGTATTAACTGAAGTGGTACAGTCCAACAAATATTATAAGTCTCGTGCTGTGGGTGTTACGTCCAAAGTTGGTCTTGCTACTGACCAAGATCTTGCAGAACCCTCGTGCTTAGGAAACACGACGTTTTTTTATCCCTCCGCGATACCGGAAGTCACGTAGTACGAGTATAAAGTAAAGTTGGAGCGACCCGAAGGCTCCAATTTCAATAGCTACAACACCGAAGTGTAGAGGAGGGTGCTACTCCATTCCCTTAATTGCTCCACTTTACCCTTGATCCGTACCTTATAGTGCTGAGTGTTAAGCAAGGCGGCATCAAGTACCATTTTTTAGTCTTTGGTATGACCTTGACATTGGATTGAACCACGGTCTCCCGGATCATTGGCGAACACTCTAACCATTAGACCAATGGCCCGGTTACGAGCCACTATACAACAATTGTATAATTAAGTTTGTTTTTTTTTGGCACTGAGTTATATATCACTCATTCCTATCGAATACAAATAATTTTCTTACAGATTTACTTGATCCCTTGATGGAACAATTGCAGTTACCATCACTCCAAATCAGAGTGGAACTGGAAGTAATGACAAAGAAGGAGAACTCCACACTACCTCAAATATCCTGAGCTGGAGCTTTAGCATCAGATGCTGTTTCGTGTCATAGTAAGGATACCCCTTTTGGAGGAGCAAGTCTTACCACTCAGCAGGGGGATGCAGTCAACTTGATATAATCCCTATCAGCAAGCTGAGATAATCAACGAATATATAACAAACAACAAAAAAAGCAATCCTAACGTCTGTTAAAATGAGGGGCTTATTTACGCTTAGATCGGCACTTCACTTACGGAGAAGAGTGTAGTATCTGTGCTCATCCCCTTAGATCAAACCGTCGCAATCCTTATTTCAATCATATATTCGGGCTGGAATCCCAGTAGAATATCTGTTATCGTTTACTAAGCTTCACTTAGTTTGACACAGTGAGAATCAAACTCACTGAGAATGGTCTGTGAGTCTAGTTTATTAAGCATTATATATCACACGAGCGATAGTACTAAGCTAGAATATAATGAAGCTAGTAAGGGGTCAAAGGGCAAGCTGTGATGCCGTTAGCAATTTGACTCCATTCTGAGGTTATTCTATTTTTACCCCACGTTGTTTTGTTGGTGTTACTCCTTGGATAAGAAGTCCGTAAAAGAATTATATGAAAGAAGATAGTAACAGATAGGAGGCGAAGACGTTTTTTTTATATTTTTCTTTTATTTCTAGGTTCAACAACCATTCAGTGGGTGCGGAAATTCTTCCTGAATACAACTGAAATGGTTGAATCCCCTAGTTAAGGTGTTAAAAATCCGTCAGTCGTTTCTAGGTTATATATGTGTCCTTATTCGGTATATAAAGCTTTAGCGACGTGTTAGTCACTTTTGGAAGTTTGTCCCAGTCGAGTGTTTTAGTTCGTAGTTCGATAGGTCCATTTTGATACTGTTTTATATTTTGGCATACTGTTAACCAAGACGGCTGTTACTAGTGAAAGGTTATCCAACGTGGCGCTTTAGAGCAGCCACGTAGCCTTCCACTAGAAGCGAGGGAGATTTAGATGTTTCTCCGCTGGTTTGGCAAATACACCTGACCAAGCCGAAACACTTCTGCATAGTTTAGAACGAGCATCAGCAAGCATAGGCCTCTATGTTAATGCACACAAAACGGAATACATGTGCTATAACCAAACGGGGGACATCTCCACTCTAGAAGGAACCCCACTTAAACTAGTAGACAAATTCACGTACCTAGGAAGCAGCGTCGAATCAACCGAAAAGGACATCGAAACGAGGCTAACGAAAGCATGGACAGCTATCGATTATATGGAAATCAGACCTAACCGATAAAATGAAACGCAGTTTCTTCCAGGCAGCGGTCACATCGATACTGCTATATGGATGCACTACATGGACGCTAACAAAACGGCTGGAGAAAAAACTAGATGGCAATTACACAAGAATGCTGCGTGCAATCCTGAACAAGTCCTGGCAGCAACACCCCACAAGACACCAACTGTACGGCCACCTGCCCCCTATCACGAAAACTATTCAAGTTAGACGAACCAGACATGCAGGACACTGCTGGAGAAGCAGAGATGAACTCATAAGAGATGTACTCTTATGGATCCCCACACATGGCCGCGCAAAAGCAGGGCGACCAGCTCGAACGTACATTCAGCAGCTATGTGAGGATACAGGGTGTTGTCCTGAAGACCTACCTAGGGCGATGAACGATAGGGAGGAGAGGCGAGAGAGGGTCAGGGATATCCGTGCTACCAGCACGATATGATGATGATGATGACTGCTGAAAGACATGAGCTTCCTCCTTTTGTCGAGACGGTCCTTTTTCTTATTGCGCATGTGTCGCCCCTATTCTTGTCAGAGGCATCTGGGAGTTTCTGCATATTTTAATCATCATCTTGATTCAATTCAGTTTTTTAAAAAAATTATTTATTATTTATTCCCTACACTAGTGAGGATCAGAACTACTATTTAGTTATAATGGATCTGCGAGACTAGCTTATTAACCATTACTCTGCGACAATGCGCTTTTCAAATTGAGTTGGAGGATGGGCTGAAAACTTTATAGGCAGAACAGTTCATAGGCTGAAAAGTTCATATGATGACGTTATATTTTATGTTGATGACTTTTTGTTCAATGGGATCCAAAAACTGCAATACGGATGGAAGAAGCGTATGGACCGGACCACAAGGGAGATTATGTTGAGGAATAAAAGTTTTTGGTCAAATTCTACGAGAGTATCTTGTTCAGACTATGAACTTTTCAGTCGACCGTCGTATCTGTTCCTTTTCGGAATAAGAAGGAAAAAACTTTTTTTTCTTTTCGTATTCATTCTTCTTTTTCTTTTTTTCGTTAATTTTTATTCCTTTTCTTGAATCATCATAATTATAATTCCATTTTCTACCGTCATATTCTTTCACCTCTTCCTTCTACTCTTCTTTATCATCATCTTCATCTTCTATATTCTTTATCTGTTTCCATCTTCATCATGTTTTTCTTTTTGTTTTGAGTTTTTTTAGTTCTGTAAGGATCTTCTTCTTCTTCTTCTTCTTCTTCTTCTCTAGTTTTCTTCTTCTTCTTCTTCTTTTTCTTCTTCTTTCAGTAATTCTACCTAATCTTTTTCTTATTCCAATTTCTTTTATCGTTTATGCCCCCTTCTCCCTACACAATCTTCTTCTCTTTCACCTCTTCCCCCGCCTCTCTTCTGTCCCTTCTTTTCCTTTTCCCCTTGCTTCTACTTATTTACATTACTCCCTACATTTAGACCCACCCATTTCATACTTTTCACGAAATAAACTACGTAGCGACTTTTAGCTAATTGAATCTTGTTGCAATTTTCTTTCTTTATTCTTTTCCCTTTTTCTAATACATCCACTCGCAGGTAAATCCCAGTGGTCAGAGCGAAATACGAAAATTAGATGACATAGCCACAATTCACCGAGTTAATTCAAGGCCATTTTTTATCACTAGTCCATTTACTCAACACAAATTAAATCCTATCTTGAAAATATATCAAGCTAGACAATTTCTCAAATTCTTGTAAAATCCACCATGACCATTGGAAGGAAAGTCATGCCACTTGTTTTGCTGGGATAAACTTAAACTTTTTATTTTATAAGATTTGTTCAGCCCAGCACCCAGTCTTTAAAAAAGGTCGAGTGAATATTGTAAGGAATTATGCTTACCAAGTTCGAAGAGGAAGGAAACAAAGATTTTCGGTTTGGATTGATTTTTTGTTTTATGGCATATCAAACTTCGTGGGTTATTTTCGGTTTGGACTGATTTCTTTGTTTTATGGCATATCAAACTTCGTGGGTTATTTAATGCCAAAGTCATCTTTTTAGATAAACAGTTGGTAGGGATTATGGAATACCTCTTCATTACCATTACTTCCAGGTCCACTCTGAACCGGAGTAGTTGTAATAGTTATGATTCTATCAATAAATCAAATGTTTGAAAATCTTTTGTATTATATACGAATACTTTATATTGGATAACTGTAAATTATTTGTATAAAGAATTGTTATTTGAAGGTTTGGTTTCTTTGATTCATGGCATATCATATTGTTGGTTATTTAATGCCAACACCATCCCATTAGAAGAACGGCAGGGATACTATTTAACCCATAGCTAGGAGGATAAGAGGTTCCCAACCTTTCTCAAAGTGTACCATAGGTAGATACAGCTATTTGGGAAATAGACATATAATGTTCATAACGATAGATTTCGAAAGAACATAGGAATCCCAGAATTCGAAAACACATAACGACTTCTTGTTCAGATACGAAACCTTTTTATTAACTTTGAGTTAAAGGTTTCGACATAAGGAGGAGAGACACAATATTCTATGCTGTCTTATTCATTTGGCCCCCATGTCGAGCGGCTCCCATAGGGCGCACGTTCGCCTCGCGCCTGCGAGCTCCAAAAGTCGATCCTTCTCGTTTGGCGTCTAGTACCCGACTCTTTCTCTCTTCAAATTCTCACACAAACCTCCGCGCGCTTCCGGTGCGTGACGTCACCCGCACCCTGTCACCTCGGTTCGTTTCGGACTATTATGACATCTGAGTGACACCTCCATCCGCCCGCACGCACCCGCGTTAACACCTGCTTCAATGTTGTACCTAACTAACCCGTGTGCTGAGTCGAAAGGTTCTCAGCCTAACTAAACTCAAAGGCATGAACCGAAATCCCTCGGCTATTTTATAACAAAAGCAATTAATCTGAAAGTGAACATAATAACGCGGCTAGACTTCGAACACGCTTACTTCGAGGCCGCAGTCCAGCACATTAGTCACGATACCACTTAACTATGCATTGCTTTCGAAAACAAAAAACAAAAACCTTTTAAAGGCATATCAACAATTCGGTTTTAGTTTGGAATTCTTTCTTTCAAAAGTACACCTCCTCCTGGAATCATCATCATCATCATCATCATGAACGTGTGCCGACAGCACAGATTTTTTTTTATCCTGGGCTTGAGTGTTACATTCATAAGCCACAGTTTATACAGTTCTGTAGCAAGATGTAGATATTTCTATTTTTGATGACCCAGTCGGTTAGGGCAACAAAATACACTGACTATATCTGTGCAGAGTGTCAGAACTCCCCTACGAGTGTCCAGCGGTGATGCTCTAGTAATGCTGGGGCTTTGGGGAATGCAGAGTACGCCTTTATCCTATTTACCCAACCGCTCCCCCCGGGCAGGATATGACACAAGGTCAATTTTTAAGCGGAGTTTAACAGGTTTGAATTCAGGGCTTCCCTTCTCCTAGACTAGTTGCCTCACCAAGGCTGAAGAACCCAGTCTGTCCTGCTATTTACCCATAGCTGGAGGGAGAATAATTTGATTCATACCTTTCCCAAGGGTATTAGTGCTATGGGAAATGCAATCAGTCTCGTCCAGGATTTGAACTCGTGTCGCCGTGTCCATTTCCTACGACGATAACCATTACACCGCGGGCACCTCAGAGTACGCCTTTATAACCTGTTATGGGGACATATCCTACCATACCCCAAAGATGGACTCGTCCAACCTAAACATATTCGTCGAGCTTAGCTCGCTTGGAGAAGACAACTTCTCGTTTCTTACGAGACATTTGACAGACAGACTGCAAGCCGAGAACGGCTAGTACTTCATTTGTATGACTCCCTTTTTCTGCTAATATAATAACGTTCACCTATCACCCGTTGTTTGAGTTGGTCTTCCACTGGTCTTATCTGAAGACCACAACATTACCATCGCTGCCTGGTCCACTCTGGTCCGGAGTGGTAGAACTTGATAGGGTCCTATCGATTGGTCAAATGGAACTGTTTGATACGTAAACCGTGTATTTTGACATTTAAACTGTGTACAAACAACTGACTAACGCAAAATTTGATGGCTTCACATAAAACTGTTTAATCATTTAACTAAGTGTAAACAAATGATTGATGTTTAATTGAATTAACTTCATTGATATGCAAAACTGAATTGCTTGAAATAGAACAGTTTGATTATTTAACTGAGTGTAAACAAATGACTGATATTTAATTGAATTGTTAGGGATAGATAGTAATACTTGGAACCAGTTAACTTTGTTGACATGATAAACTGAATTGATTGGAATAGAACTGTTTGATCAGTTAACTGTGTGTAAACAAATGACTGATGTTAATTTAAAGTATTAGTGATTCATAGCAATACTTGAAAACATTTAAGTGTGTGCAAAAAATGATTAATAATAAATGCATAGTAAATTGCTCGATTCTGTCATTTGTGAGCATTTGAACGCTTTAAATAGTTGTGCAGTTAATTATAACGGTGAGTGTTTCGTTGTTTTGCATAGAACCAGGACAAAAGAACACCTAATTGTCCTGGAAGCCCTTTATATTTTACTTTATAGGCCAACCTTGTGCAAGCAAAACCCCAAACACTCCTTGAACTTACTGGGAAATATTTCTTGCTTGACTCTGGGAGGTTTTGAATTCTTTTTTCCTCCCCGTTGGTCTTGCTATCATTCTTATTTTCATCCCTTTTAATTGATCTTAATTACATTGTTTTTTTAAACGACTTCTGATGGCTGTCGCTTGACAAATGTCAGATGAAATGCCCCTTGTGATTTCAATAAATTCAACAAATTGTAATCTCTTAATTTTGCATATGTCTCTTTGTATTTGCCTCTTAAAATATATTTCACACACACACACACACACACACACACACACACACACGCACACGCACACACACACACACACACACATATATATATATATATATATATATATATATATAAATGCATTTAAAAATGGGCATTAAATAACCTGCAATGGTTGATATGCCATAAAAACCAACCAAACAAATCATACATATCTAATATATATGTATAAAGAGAATTTGGCATTAAATAACCAACAATGATTGATATGCCATAAAACCTAACCAAACCAAATCATATATATCTAATATATATGTATAAAGAGGATTTGGCATTAAATAAACTACAATGGTTGAAATGCCATAAAAACCAGCCAAACAAATCATGTATATCTAATATATATGTATAAAGAGAATTTGGCATTAAATAACCTACAATAGTTGAAATGCCATATGACCAAAGCAAACCAAACAATCAAACACTTTTAGCTGTTAATCGGAGGCGTGGATGGCATAATGGTTATTGTCGTAGGAAATGAACTCAGTCAGCCAAGTTTAGATCCTGAATTAGGTTGTTTACGATTGTTTGATTCATTCTTGCCCTTGGGAAATGCATGCGCCCAACTCTTTTCTCTGCAGATAGGGGTAAATCATTGGTTAGACTGAGTTCTTCTGCCTTGTTGCGGCACGAAATGTGGCAGCTTCCCACGACCAGAGACCTTCGTGCCCAATTATGTTACCGACGACAAAATGTCATCTTGAGAACTCTTGTGATAGATTCGAGACAGTTTAACACAAAACGCGGTAAATTTTTTAAAGGGTCAGTTAGTTAGTGATAGGACGACAAGTCATAATCTATCTATCTATCTCAGTTCATACATATCTCTCTATATATATCTTTCTCTCCCTTTCTCTTTTCTCTCTCTCTCTCTCTATATATATATATATATATCTATATATATATCCCAGCTTCGGGAATCTAGCCTGTCTAGCCACACTGAAGAGTTCTGATAGAACGAAACAGTCTATCTATGGATGACAATATATATGCTCCCCTACCTCTGTGGGGTTGAGCTCTCTAGCGGAGGAAGTAATGGTTGCCACTAGCGTAATGCAAGGCTCTTCAAATGAATTGAGCTCTAGGTAGCCGTTAAGCAGATATATGTAAACAAAACAAATGTGATACATAAGCGTTTAAATTCCCTTCGCTAGCGCTGATTTCATCGTGGCTGAGTCAGCCAGGTTTCGATCCCAGCTTGGGGAATCTAGCCTGTCTAGCCACACTGAAGGGTTCTGATAGAACGAATCAGTCAGTCTGTGGATGACAATATATATATATATATATATATATACATTTGTGTATATTTATATATAACCTAAAACAATAAAGTTCAATTACCCCCTCTTGTTCTGGGTATCGGATGGTGAGGGTTCAATCCTGGTATCTGGGAAATGTGCAGTACCCCTTTATTAGCATTATCGTAAGGTCCACTCTGACCCGGGGTGGTAGTACTTGTTAGGGCCCCATCAGTAGGTTAAATGGAATTGTTTAATCTTTCATTAAGGATTAATATCATTTACTTGAAACTATACACATGTGTACAACAGGTTTTTATTATAAATACTTAATCAATTAATTTACTAATGTTTAATCGTAATTGTGGTTTTGTTTGGTTTGGTTTCTTTGTTTAATGGCATCTCAACCTTTGTAGGTTATTTAATGCCAAAGCTATTCTCCTAGAAGAACTGTAGTGGTACTATTTAACCCATAGTTGGGAGGTTAAGGGGGTTCATACCTTTCCCAAGAGTATTTGCAGGGCTATTTAGAAAGTCTATTCAAACACCTTCTGAGACGGCACCCTGCTGCTTATACGACTACCAGCCTCTCAATCTAACTGCCCTTTTCAAGGCTAATTCTGAAAGTCAAAGTTAATACCCTCTGAGACGGCACCAGCAGCTACCTTCTTGTACCGGTGACCACTTCTCTGCAGCAACAACTACCAGTCCTGCACCGGCGACCACTTCTCTCCAGAAGCAGGTACCAGTCCTGCAGCAGCGATCATCTTCCTGCACCAGCAACTACCAGTCCAGCACCAGCAATCACCTTCCTGCAGCTGCGATCACCTTCCTGCAGCTGCGATCACCTTCCTGTACCAGCAACTACCAGCAGCTACCAGTCCTGAATCAGCGAACACCTTCCTGCACCAGCAGATACCAGTCTTGCACCAGCGAGCACCAATCCAATGACTACCAGTCTTTTACCCGCTATCTAATCTGCACCAGCGACTAGATCCTGCACCAACGATCACTATCCAGCCGCGGCGACTGTTCTCCGTACGCTATTCGGATTTACGATTTGCCATAATAAAGTTTGTCCTTTCGAAGCAACACACTTGTTTTGTCATTCTTACCTAGTTTGTTGTCAATCACTTATATTTCAAACGTTTGCAGGAACACACACACACACACACACACACACACACACACATAACCCCTTCTGCTCACGCCTATGAATGAAATAATTTGTAATTTGATTTCCACCTTATTCTTATTTCTACTTTTATTTTTTTTATTTTTTAAAAATCTTTTTTTCTTTATTTTCTGATTTTTATTTTTTATTTTTATTTTTATTTTTTAATTACCTTATTTTATATTCTGAATACGAACTGAACTCCACATTCGCCTCTCTGCAACAGGAGAGAAGCATGTAAAGAATCATCTGACGAGATGGAGAGTATAGTAATAATATTCTCCGCCGAAATAAATTTATTATGACGACTTAACCGAGTTTGAGTCTTCATTAAATTGTACTATATATATATATATATATAAAGGATTTGGCATGAAAAGATCTACAATAGTGGATATGCCATAAAACCCAAACAAACCAAACCGAACCAACTATTTTTTGGCTTTGTTGTGAATTTGTCAAAATGTTACATTTGTTAAGGTGACTTGGTATACTTTGGCGGCGATAAGTCTGGTATATTCCGTTCTCGCGTGATACCAACCAAATAAAACAATTGAAATAATTAAGTAAACTTGTTCTGCTTCTTGTTATAAATCGTCAAGCAATGGTTTACAATGAGCTGGATTCGGAAGAATGTGACAATAAGGCCACATTTTTATTTCGTGCTTCGTGACCAGGAAAGCAAGATATTATTCACGTAAGACAAGTTTTCAAGAGTTGGGTAGGCAAATTTAAAGAATAAAAAATTAAATAAGATGAAAGACAAACTTATTAGAAATGGATTATTATTGATATATAACATAAGCGAATCTGACCAAGACGATTGTAGCAGAAAGAAACTTGAATTTTTGTTTGGCGCGTAATTTAATTTGACCGTTAAAGTCGCCGAACAGGATGACTTGTCCTATTCAGCCCGAACCATATTTCCTAGCAGCACTAAAAATTGAAGAAAGCCCGCGAATCTCTCTCTCGCTCAGAAATCCTCAAAGGGAACAGACGTCTATTCGTCTGTTCCTGAATAGCAGTAGCCGCATTAACCATTATGAGGAGAGCCATTCTAGTTTATGGATCCCTTCGGTCTATTCTTCTAGACTAAGGGATTCTAGTTAAAAACAAATCAGATGATACACTCGAACAACTTCTTACCTTCTTTCCTTACTACGAGACCTCGCAGCATACCAGTATAAACCCCTTTACTTCATGCTGCCATTAAAACCTTGATACAAAACCTAACGACGTCTTCGTTCTTCTCCACTACCTTTATTTTCTATTAACATTTAGCGAGGGGATAACTTCCTACGAAATACCAACGCTACCAACGAAATACCAACGCAACCAACGTAATACCAACATAACCAACGCAAAACCAACTTAAACCTAAAAACCCCAATAATAATAATAATAATGTTATCCCCATCGCTATACGATGACTACAGAGTGTAAAAGCAAGAGAAATAAGATTGTAAAATGGAGAAGTATCAGCTGCGAATCGACAACGAGTTCTGATTGGCGGAAGGAATTCAAATGAAAACGCCGTTAGAGTACTGGGCATAGGATAGAAAATAGGAAAGAGTTATTTGGCAGACGAGCGTGACGAGGTAAAGACTGTCTGTTGAAGACTAGATACGGCAATGTACGTAAGTAAAGTAGGCGACCGTGGTCCAGGGCGACGAAAAGGCTCCCTTTTCAATAGCTACTACACCGAGGTGTAGGGGAGAGCGCTACTCCTTTCCTTGGATTGCTCCACTTTACCCTTGATATGTTAGCTTATATTGCTGAGTGTTAAGCAAGGTGGTATCATGTACCATTTTTAAAGTCCTTGGCATGACTCGACCTGGGATTGAAACCAGATCTTCCGGATCATTAGCGAACACTCTACTTACTAGGCCAATGAGCCGTGACGGCAAAAAATTGCGGCCTCTCACACCAGGTGCGCAGCTGTGGAGATAATAATAGCGAACAAGTACGTTAGAAATACAAATAAGAGAAAGCGTGGAAGAAAATTCAAAGTCTCTCTCTGCCCTTTTTCTCCTCATGACATGTTTTTCTCTTTGTCCGGCTAAAAAAAAGTATTGCAGCGAATAAACCTTTATGTTAGGGAACAAGGACGGAGTTTCTGTGCATTCATCCCTTTTTCCCACGGTGAGGTTACAGCAGGATCCAACTAACCCTTAAGACGTAACACTACTCCCATAAACCCGTTGGCCACAAACTGGTACAAATGGATATTCGTAGTAGTGGTAGTAGTAGTACAGTTATCAATTGGGACCGCAACTGCACGATCTTCCATTTGATTACCGTAGCGTTGCAAGCGCCTATTTGTGCCGTACAATATCACAACCCCACATTTGGTGTGTGACCGTACAATGTCCTATTTAGTGCAGTAACGGTAGCATCTTCTATTTGAGACCTGTAGTGGTTCAAGATGAAAGACAAACTTGTTTGACATTGATAGTTCAGATGCATCATAAGCAATTTTGACGATTGAATAGATTACTACAAAGTGCAAAAGCAAGACAAATAAGGTACTATTTACCAACCCCTCCGCTCGGGCAGGATATGACACAAAGTCAGTTTTTAAGCGGAGTTTAACAGGTTTGAATTCAGAGTTTTCCTTCTCCTAGACTAGTTGCCTCACCAAGGCTGAAGAATCTAGTCCGTCCTACTATTTACCCATAGCTGGAGGGAGAATAAGGGGTTCATACCTTTCCCAAGGGTATTTGCCCGAAAGTGAACGTAATAGCGCGACTGGAGTACGAACTCGCGTACTACGATTCCGGAGTTCATCGCTTTAACCATTACACCACGAGGACAAATAAGGTTAGCCGGTTGTTTGTTCAGTTTAGTATAAGTATAGTTTTTTTTTTGTTCACACACACAGTTAAATGTCAACAGTTAAATCCAAACAATTCTGTTTAGCATAAGAACACAGTTTAGTTCTATTTGACCCAGAGATAGGACTCTATCAGGTGCTACCACTCCGGGCTAGAGTGGACATGGAAGTGATGGCAATAAAGAAGTACTCTGCATTCCCTAAAGCTGCTGCATCACAGAAACCTCACCATCAGATTGTTTAGTCTCAAATCCAACACAATCGTTGGGGGAGTCTTACCCCTCAGCAGAGATGCAGTCGGTGTATTCTACAACTCCAGCCGACTGGGCCAAAGAGAAATAAGATGAAAGAAAACTAGTTAGAAATTGATTATAATTGATATGTGACATATACAATTTTGATAAAAAAGATGACTTCAAAGTGTAAAATCAATAGAAATAAGATGAAAAGTAAACTAGTTGAAAATAAATTAGAATGGATATAAGCAATTTCAACAACTTAAGACATAGACTACAAAAATAAAAGCAATATATATATATATATATATATAATTACGGAATGATTTTTTTCAATTAATCGTTTTTCGTTAATTATATTTTATCGTTCAGTTTAATTGGGCTTTGAACTATTCAGCTCTTAGTTCAGGTGCACAGACATTGGGTACAGTTTACGCTCGTGCGCAAAGGATATGACAATCACAATCGTCATAATAAACCCCAGAGAGGAAATGAGGCTGGAGTGTGAATGACGTCATGCCCGGAAGAGATGGTCCTGAGAATTTGAAGATTTTGAAAAAGAGACGGTTGGGAGTTGACTTTGGGCCATGTAGACAGACATTAGGGTTTTCTGCCAATGAGGCAGACAGTTGAAGTTGTGTTAAGACCATGATGTGTAGAAGTTGGGTCCGACAATGAAGTTGAGGATTTGAGTTCCGACCATGATGGTGAGAAGTTGGGTCCGACATGATGTTGAGAAATTGGACACGGGCATTATGTTGAGAAATTGAGATTGGACCACGAGATGTACCGAGCGTTATGGTGTTATTAGCATAGTATGATTACGAAAGACTTTTAAGAATTGTCTCTCTCCTCGTGTCAAAGAAATGAAGTCAAAAGTTAATAAATGCGTTCGTACCTGAACAACGGAGCCGCCAGTTCCTGCATTTGTATTTGAATATGTGTGATGTATTTTCATTTGTATAGGTACTGTTGTTATTGATATCATTATGATAATGGCTATACAATATATATATATATATATATATATATATATATATAATTAACTTAAATCGCTAGTCGAAAATCTTCTACTAAAGTTTCACCTTAACGGATCATCAGGAACTTAACTTAAGTTTCACCTTAACGGATCATCAGGAACTTCCTGATGATCCGTTAAGGTGAAACTTTAGTAGAAGATTTTCGACTAGCGATTTAAGTTAATTCTATAATTGGCTCCATTGGTTAATGTTGAGCACTTTAGTAATTATAGCATTGCAGTATTCGCGGAGGGTTTTTTGGTTTTCTTTTGGCCACTGACTTAGTACCCCTTGATTTTTTTCAAGGAGTAGGACGAGGTTGGTCTTTTCTTTCTTTTTTACCCAAAAAACTTTTTCTTTTTCCTCTAGACCGGGATTCGAGATATTTTTATTTTTATCTCTTGTTCCTGGCCAGGGTTTTTTTGTTTTTTTCTGGTACCGTGGATACTGGTAGATAATTGATTAGTAAATATATATATATATATATATATTGATTGCTAGGAAAACATGTAGGCCTAGGGAAGGTGTGGGCATGTTTATTATTTAAAAAAATTATATATTTTTGAACGACCGGTTTTGTCTGGCTCTTGTCAAGATCTTAACGCCAGAAAAATATTTAAAAGGGGGAATGTAAATAGAAAAAAGTAGAGGAATGGAGAAAAGGGAAGGAAAAACACTAAGATGGGGTAGTAGTACCAATGAGCAGATGGCTAGAGACTAATTACATTCAATCCCAACAAACACTCCCTCTGCTTACAGAGGGAAGGTTAAAGGCATCGAACGTAAAGAGTCTCTAACACTTTGAGATGAAAAAGCGAATGTGACCGACTCAGAATGTTGACTTATTCAGCATTCTGATTTTTGGTTTGGTTTTTGGTTTCTTTGTTTTAATGGCATATCAACCTTTGTAGGTTATTTTATGCCAAAGCCATTCTCCTAGAAGAACAGTAGTGGTACTATTTAACCCTTAGCTGGAAGGATAAGGGGGTTCATACCTTTCTCAAGAGTATTTGCCCGAAAGTTAACATAATAGCGCGACTGGAGTACGAACTCGCATGCTACGATTCCGCAGTCCATCGCTTTAACCATTACACCACGAGGACACCCCCTCAGCATTCGATGAAGTTACTGTAAATTAACTATGTATTATAACAAGTTGTGCGTTATAACAAAAAGCCACATCATTTTGTCAGCGTTATCTAATTACCAAGTAACATGTGACTGATTGTACTAGGTTACACGGTACTAAAGCCATGATAGAAAGATTTATTAATTTTAACAGCATGCCAATCAGTCTGGGGTTATTTAATGTTAAGAGGTTAATATATTTACCCAACCCCTCCTCCCAGACAGGATATGACACAAGGTCAATTTTTAAGCGGAGTTTAACAGGTTTGAATTCAGATTTTCCTTCTCCTAGACTAGTTGCCTCACCAAGGCAGAAGAACATAGTCTGCCCTACTATTTACCCATAACTGGAGGGAGAATAATTGGATTCATACCTTTCCCAAGGGTATTAGTGCCATGTGAAATGCAATCAGCCTCGTCCAGGATTGAACTCGTGTCGCAGTGTTCATTTCCTACGACGATAACCATTACACCACGGGCACAGTATTCTGAACATTGGACCATTATATAAAAAAAATTGTGAAGTCGTTTCTTTAAGAGTCGGAAGACAAACTCACCAGAAATTAATCATGAGGAGACTGGATCTGAAACATTCAAAGACTTAATTTATAACCAGCTTATAAAATTTTCTTTTTTTTAAGTGGCTACGGAGAAAGGGTCAGTTATTTAGTGGATTGCTTGGTATTAATTTTATAAAGCACTTGAGGTTGATGGGGTGAAATTACCAAAGTCGTTGACCTGTTTTTGTTTCAAGTGTTGAAACATACATTATTTATTCATTTTTATTTTTTATTTTTTATTTTTTATCTTTAGTGTTGTTATCGAATTTGAGAATTGATATACCTTTTTCTTTGCTTATCCTGGTGAGTTGGTGTTTTTTTAAATATCTTTTCCTTCCTGTCATTTTTTCCCTTGTTAACGTTGTTTCTGTCAGCGGTGAGACGAAAAAATTTGTTTTGGTTAAGTCCAAAAATAGTCACGGAATTGATGCTAACATTTTTCTTTTGGTTCCTGCTTTTCTGTCGTATTAGATGCAATCCCTGTGAATGTGTTGGCGTTTCTCAAGAACTATTAGTTTGTCAGTGTAATCTAATTACCAAGTAACATGTGACTGGTTGTACTAGGTTACACGGTACTAAAGCCACGTTAGAAAAGAAGTATTAATTCTAACAGCATGCCAATCAGTCTAGGGTTATTTTATATTAAGAGGTTACAGAATTCTGTACATTGGACGATTATATCAAAATTTTTGAAGAGGCTAGGTTGATCACCTGGCGCCTTAAGTGGTCCTTTTTAGGGAAATGTCCACGAAGCCCGATGCATTTTTGTGCTTTCCAGGTGTGTCTGGGCAACAGGCCCGCGCCTGGACTCACATAGAACTCGGCCCTATTTAGTGAGGCGCCTGGACACATATAACTCGCTCGTTTAGTGAGGCGAGTGACAAATATCTGTAAACAGAAAATATCTATTTTCTGTTTACAGGAAGTTGAGTTGGACAGACGTTGTATTTTTATGTATTCATATATTTTTAGTAAGGTTCTATTCTATTAGACCTTCCCAAGTGCTACTTAAGATATGGATATTTGCTTAGCTTTACTTGGACACACGATAGGTTAAATCTTGGAACGTCCTCTGCTGTTGATACCATGTCACTTAATATAACCTGTCTTACGTTACTTGGAATGAAGATGAACGCTGCTTAGTGAACCCTCAAGATACCATTCAGTTTTCCTTACCATGAAGGGAAATAGAATGCTATCTTGACGACCTCATTGGTTATGAGAAACATCTAAATTAGACATAGAACAAAAAGAACGAGACACACAGTTAGGATCGTATTCACTACTGTAGTAATGGTACAGAGACACTTGTTTCTTCTCCTAAGAGCCGTCCTTTGTAGTAATAAAATTTGTGAAAACAAAGTTCATAAGTTTTAATCAAAATGGTGCGATCTTATTAAAAGACAAGTTAATGAAATTAGCTGACCAATCACTATATATAACACGGCAGCAATATCTCATCAACTGAAAGCGATGTCAGTATTCGCATCGACTGCTATGACATGATATCGATCATTTGAAAATCTGATGAAATAAAACGAGATTCCATCCAAGCTGTGTTAGTACTACTGTATGGCAACACCACTGTGACTCGAACAAAACCCTTGGGAAAAAAGCTAGGTGGGGACTACTCAAAAATGTGTGTTGTTTTTAAAAAATCTTGGACCCTACACCTCACAAAACAGCAGCTGTACGGCCATTTACCCCCCATCTCACAAGCCATCCAAGTTAGAGGAACAAGACATTCAGGACACTTCTGGTAAAGGAAGAATGAATCTATAAGCAACATTCTTTAATGGTGTTCTACACATAGTCATGAGAGTATTGGCTGAATTCAAAATCATACTCATCAGCACTGTGCGGACAATGGATGCTGTCTAGAGAACTTACTAAGAGCGATAGCCAATAGGGTCGAATGTCGAGTGAGAGTAAAGGGAATCCATGCGATCGGCATGCCTCGATGATGTGAATGATGATAGTGTGTTTAATTTAACCATCGTTGTTTTTTTTTAACTTTTTCCTTTTTTTTTTGATCGGCCATTGCCAGATCACCATAACGATTAAATTTACAAGCATTGGTGATAGAAATCTTAGTCAAAATAACAATAACAACAATATCAGTTATTTCTTTACGTCTTTCTTTATTCTTGCCCCTAAGATAAAAGGCGGGAAATAGAAAAAAAGATGAACGAACAAAATAAATCGCTTAAATATTAGGGAAAAAAAAAGCGAAAAAAAAGCAACAATAAACAAGACAAAACACAAAAAGCAACAAAAACAACAACAACAACAACAAAAAATCAAACAAAACGAAACAAAACAAAACAAAACAAAAGACTATTGAATTCCTATCGATCAATACAGTATAAACGGGTTTTCTTTTTGTTTTTTAACTGAAAAATTTTGTTGTTTGAAACGTTTTCTTATTCTTTTTATTCAACAGAAAAGAACAGGATTTGTTTGAATATATATATATATATATATATATATATATATATATATATATATATATATATATATATAAATTGCTTTTCCCGCTCCCAGTGATCATGTGACTGGACTGTGACGGCCATGTTTTAACTTTGCATTGCTTATCGCTTGTCAACATTCGTTAGTGAGTGGGTGGCTGCTTTGATTTTTACCCATTGAAGAAAAAAATTAAATAAAAGATCTGCTGTTTAGTATCTGTATCCACAAGACAGGAATAAACAAATAAAATTTAAGTCTTTTAGCAAATTTCGCCCTCCCCACTCCGTCCCGCCAATATCATCGCCTCATACTTCTCGGGTATCTCACTTCCATACTCACCGACTCTAACATCTACCTTCAAAGATATGTGTATACGTTTAGAAATATTTACGCTGGTATAGATTTACGTATAAAACACACACACACACACACACACATACTCTATATACGTGTTTACACTCAACCACACACATTTAATGAAATATTATGACATATACCAATGTATTAACGGTAGTAGTTGATATTCGTCGGGTGCCTCATGTACGCCAGAGTACAGCACAAGGCCATTTTTATTGTGGGTACCAGGTACAGGGCTGCAGCCCACACACGTCCAGCGGTGACAAAAATGCCTCAAGCCTCAGGCGCCAGGCGAAAAACCTAGCTTCGCCAAGGGGGAGTAAGAGCGTGTGTGTGTATATAGGGGGTAAGGTCTCCTGAGGGTCGAGGAATTGTCGGTCTCACCCGCGTGACATGACTGCTGGGCTTCCCCGGAACCCATGCCTGGCAGCCTTGACCAATGAACCACCGAAACACGAACCGAACCGTGGCAAATAGAACACACGGTCGATATGTTAGTCTGTTGTGTGGAGTGTCTATTCGTACGTAATGGTTAAGGTCATTACTTCTGTCTTGAATTTGATCTCCTCTAACTACTTACCTCTTAAGTCCTTGTGCCAGACTATAACATAAGACAGGTAAATACGTATAAAGAACCTCATTAGGTAGGGGCGTATCCCATGTAGGGGTAAGACCCCCCCTAAAAAGCAGAGCTCGAGTCACCGGTTCCGCTATTCTAGTCGATAACCGTTGCGCTACCCTGCACTTTCTAGATAAGCACAAACAAACAGAAATGTTCATCAACTCACAAGTACATTCCGATACACAATCACTTTTACACACCCTCTTCCTACCTACAGGATTTTATTTGTCCTCTGACTTTTTTTTACTTACCATCATTTTCATTTTACTCCAAGAGGAGAGAAGTCTTAGACAAAAGCTTTGATGTTTTTCTTATATAAAAAAAAAGGAGAAAAAAGAAAATAGGTGCGCATCTTCAAAAGAAAAACTGGTAAACATTCACAAATACACGTATTGACGCCACCCCAACGCCTCGATTCTAAAACCGCCAATCCTCCATCTCTTGCAAAGTCGCCCACACTGAAGGCACGCATTCTTTCGTGAATACCCGTGCAGCAGTCGACGATATTTAATCAACGTATATTCTCATATGAAGGTTTGTGTTTACCCAACCCATTCACCACGGGAAGGGTATGACACAAGGTCAATCTTTTAGCTGAGTACAATTGATTTGAATATACAGTTTTCCCTCTTTCAGACTGTTGCTCTAAAAACCTCAATCAACTATTTACCCATAGCGGGAGGGAGACATGGTGGGGGTCGGGTTTTGTTTTATCAACCCTTGCAAGTTATTCAATGCCAAATTAGACGTATATACAAGACATGATTTGGAAACGCATAGTTGGTAGATTAAATTTTAAAAAGAGTCAGAGAGTTTGTTTGTTTGTACATAGTTAAATGGTTTCAAGTATTCCTATCTAACACTAATAATTCTTTTTAAAAATAATAGTTAGTTTGTACAGAGATAGTTCCAAGTATTGTTATATAACATTTACAATTTGATTTGACATCAGTCATTTGTTTGCACTCAGTAAAATGGATATACGTACGATTTATGAGTGAATAGTTTCTAGGTATTTTCATTAAAAGAAGATAGAACTAATTTGTTTCCATGGAAGTATCGCTATTTTTTGCACTCGGTGAAGCTGTTTCAGTTATTGCTATTAAACACCTATAATTCTATTCAACAGTATTCATTCATTAGCAAATAGCTCTAAGTATTGCAAATAATTCAATTTTTGCACACAGTTAAATGGTTTCAAATAGTTTTATTCAGTGCTAATATTTCTATTCAACATCAATTATTTGTTTGCACACAGTTAGATAGTTTCAAATATTGCTATGTAAAACTAACAATTCAGTTTAACATCAATCATTTGTTTGCACACAATTAAATGGTCAAACAGTTCTATTTCTAATAATTCTAATAATTCAGTTTAGCCTGTTATTTGTTTGCACACAGTTAAATAGTCAAACTGTTCCATTTGATCCATAAATAAGACCCTATCAGATGCTATCACTTCGGGCCAAAATGGACCAGGGAGCGATGGCAATGAAAGTGTACCCCGCATTTCCCACACCTCCAGCATTACTGGAGCCTTACTATCAGATTGTTTAATGTTGTATCCAGGACACGTTGGAGAGGGTCTTACCCCTCGGCAGATATACAGTCGGCGTATTCTACAGCCCCAGCCAACTGGGTTGGGGAGAAGAAGGGTTAGATTTATACTTTTTTCAAAGTAAATGCAAACAGCCTCGACCAGGTTTTGAACTCGGTTAATTGATTCAGTTTCCTATGACTATAACCATTGCACCATTTGCTCCCGAATTTCACCTGCTATCCAAAACTGAATGTTTATTATAACTTCTCGGCAGAAAAAGGTTTACAATCACTCTCCAGCAAGAGCTGTTTTGCTGGCACTTGAAGTATTAACACCTTGTTTGGTCGGTGGTTAAATGGTTTCAAGTATTGCTATTTAACACAAAAATAAAAAGTTTTATTCAACCCATAGATGAAGCTATTACATGTACTACCACTCCGGGTCTGACAAGACCTGTGAGAAATGGTAACGATGGAGTTGTTCAATTTTCCCTGACTAAAAGCCTGGAGCCTCTCTCTCAGATGCAGTTTAATATCATACCCAGGATACTAAATGCTTTCAATTATTGCTATCTAACAAATAATTTTATTCAACATTATTTCTTCGTTTGCACAAAGTTAAATGGTTTCAAATATTGCTATGTGATACTAATAATTGATGGCGTAATGATTAACGTCATAGAAAACGAACACGGCCATCCAAGTTCAAAACCTGGACGAGGCTGTTCACATTGCGCAAATACACTTTGGGAAAGGTATAAATCAACCTATTCTCCATTCAACTGTGGGTAAGTAGTAGGGTAGACTCGGCTTTTTAACCTTAGTATTACAACCGATGGAGGATAGGGGAAAACTCCGAATCAAAACCGGTTTAACTCTGCTTAAAAAATAGACCTGAGTGGTTATATATATAAATAAAATGTTTTGACTTATAAGCGTATATACATCCAGAATTTATTTGAAATGACTAAGGATAAAAATACTAGACGTCTATATCGTTAGAAGTGTATTTAAAACCAGTCAGAAAGTTTAAAAGCGAGAATATATTACTTGTATATTTAGTAACTTAACGTTTCCTTATGATTAAACCATAAGTTTTTATTGACTTTCGAACCTTTGATAAGTTGTATACTATAAAGTATTTAAAAAAAGTATACATTTTTCCTTTATGATTAGTAAAAACGGCGCATTTATAAAGTGTTAGATTGAAAATAAATTTCTTAACTCTCTTTCATCATATTACTCAGCCTCGTTGGCTGAGGCTGTAGAATATGCCAACCGCATCTCTACCGAGAAGTAAGACCCCCCCACAAGTGTCTTGGATATGATACTAAATTCCATTTATTAGAGAGGCTGCATTAAAACAATTTAACTGTGTGAAAACAAATAATTAATGTTAAATTGAATTATTAGTATCACATAGCAATATTTGAAACCATTTAACTTTGTGCAAACGAAGAAATAATGTTGAATAAAATTATTTGTTAGCAATAATTGAAACCATTTAGTATCCTGGGTATGACATCAAACTGCATCTGAGAGAGAGGCTCCAGGCTTTTAGTCAGGGAAAATTGAACAACTCCATCGTTACCATTTCTCACAGGTCTTGTCAGACCCGGAGTGGTAGTACATGTAATAGCTTCATCTATGGGTTGAATAAAACTTTTTATTTTTGTGTTAAATAGCAATTCTTGAAACCATTTAACTGTGTGCAAACAATGAATATCAATACTTGAAACGATTTAATTGTGTGCAAACAATAAATAGCAATACACGAAACCATTTAACTGTGTGCAAACAATAAATAGTAATACTTGAAAAAATTTTACTGTGTGCAAACAATAAATAGCAATACTTGAAACCATTTAAATGTGTGCAAACAATAAATAGCAATACTTGAAAAAAAATTAACTGTGTGCAAACAATAAATAACAATACTTAAAACCATTTAACTGTGTGCAAACAATAAATAGCAATACTTGAAACCATTTAACTGGGTGCATAAAAATGAGGTGTTACTCGTTTAAAAATAAAATTACCCACAAACTATTTACTAAAAAAATCATATATGACATATAATTATAAACAGGATTTGGCATTAAATAACCATCAAGAGTTGATGCACCATTAAACCAAATAACACAACCTAACCTCCGATAGATTATATATCCAAGATAGATCAGTGAAAGTTCTGTAGGTTTTAACAACTAAGATTATCTATTATATCATGCTTTTATTTTTTTAATCCACTCTGTGCTTATTGTAACTGGTTGAGTAACCGATAGACAACCGGGATCGAACTTATGACGCCGGGTGTGCAGGTGTGATCTGCATATTGGTTTTACCGTGGGAAGAAATGAAGTTGACACATTACTAAAAACGACAAGCGATGAGGTCAAAGGTCTTTTCGTTGAGTCAGTTAGCTGACAAGACAGTGAAAAAGCAAGCTTGTGTTCTACATCCACTCAGAAGTTGCAGCAAAGACAACGTTTTAAGATAAGATATCCAGGGTTGAGCTTTGGAGGATTGGACTCAGTAAATATAACAATCAAATAAAAACACTGTCACAGAGTCAGATATATCTTCCTCACTCGGTGAGAGATGGATGAATATTAACTGCAAGAGTAAGTTATGTGTTGACAGAGGGGAAATAGTTAATCATACATTTAGCGAATGCAGCAAACTGACATAAAAGGAATACAAGATAAATCATGACTGGGTAGGAAAGGGGATCCACAGAGAATTGTGCAAGAGATTAAAATTAAACTGAGAAATGGTATATGGCCAAATTAGAATCAATTATAGAAAACGAGACTCAGAAATCTCTGGTACTTTAAGGATCACTTATTCCTACTGTTAATTAAAAAAATAAAAACTTATTACCTAGTATCTATAAACAGCCTCGTACAAGATTTGAATATATATATATATATATATATACAGAGAGAGAGAGAGAGAGAGAGAGAGAGAGAGAAATTGATAACCAGGTAATCTAAGCAGTTGGCGAGATTTATTGAGAAACAAAGTCAACACTATAGCGTTTCGGTACTAATGAACCATCACCAGGACTGGGAGGGATGATATTAGTGATGTTAAATCATCCCTCTCTCAGACCTGATGATGGTTCATTAGAACCGAAACGCTATTGTGTAGACTTTGTTTCTCAATAAATCTCTCCTTCTGCTTGGATTACCTAATCAATTTTTTCTATATATTGTCGGATTTGACACCATTATTTACTTTCACATATATATATATATAGTCTAGCCAAATAGGTATCTTTGATCTCCAACTTTACCGTAGATACTAGTAGCATCTACTCACCAGACAAATGTTTAGAGTGAAACTCAGTCGCGAGACTGTAGCTTGGAGTCCATTTTGTAATATTTGTTTTTAACCAGCCCTGCCTTTTTTGACGTAGAGCAAGCTTTTAAAAAAAAGTTGTTCCTCGAAGTTTATTGTTAGATAGAGTGATTTGTGCATTGTTGTTTTTTCAATTGGCATAATGTTTTGAGAATTCATTAATGGTCCGGGAGAACGGGGTTCAACCGCAGTTCGAGTCACCCAAAGGCTCAAAAATGTTACTTGATGCCTCCTTGCTTAATATTATAAAGTAGGGATCAAGGGTTAATGAAGCAATCTTAGGAAAGGAGTAGCACCCTCCTCTATACCTCAGTGTAGTAGCCCTTGAAAAGGGAGCCTTCACACCCCTCGACTACGGTCAGCCAACTTATATATATATATATATATTCCAAAATTATTTGAGTGACTCTGGAAATATAATCGGAGAATATATCGGCCAAAACGTTGTAAGTAAAAGTTGCTTGAGAAAGCGACAACCAATTGTGTTAGAATACCTGTAAATTGATGATAAAAGACGCGAGATAAAGAATATACAGTTTTCTATCAGTGCTTAGCGTTGTGAGCTAGATAGACTGGCAGACCTTTAATTGTGAGATCGAATCACACTGGGTGCCGAATACTTCCAGTCTTGTGCCACATCTAAGCCAAATTCAGTAAATACAATCTTATACAAGTGCTTTTATAGCCGAACATAAAGATATTTTTCACATATTTTAACAAACCCGCGCCTACACGTACGCAATAAAATTCAACTCCTTCGCTGTACGTTAAGACAGAAGTATATTTGTTTACCTATCATGTTGTCAGTTTTATATACATTCATCAATTTCTGCCCCGACAAACGCTTCTAATCTATAAAGACCGGACCCACTTGCATTTTCTGAAAAGAACTATCATGATCACCCCACACAGCTAAAAAAAAAAAACACGTGTGTTTACATCTGGCAACAACCCACCGAAATTCCTCACCAGTTTTATCATCAATCTACAGTTATTCCAACAATCACTAATACCAAGCACGGATTCACTCGACTCTCTCTGTTTCTCTCGCCATTCACCCCTTTCGGCAATGGCTATTAGTGTGTCTTCTAGACAGCACCCAATGTCTGCAAGAGTTGTTGAATACGATTTTTTTCAGGTCGCCCGGCATTGGTGTGACCAGATGTAGGAGTCCATATGAGAACGTCGCTCATGAGTTCGTCTTTGCTTTACCTGAAGTACCAAACTTGTCTTGGCAAGTCCTGTAGACGTCATCAAGTGTCTGCGCAGAGCCGATGTACGAAGTCTTTGCTGTTTAGCCAACTCTAGAATAACTATCTGTAGGAGCCCATAAGAGAACGTCGCTAATGAGTTCGTGCTTGCTTTACAAGCAGTGCCAAGCATAGGTTGCCAGGTCCTTTAGACGACATCCAGTGTCTGAACAGCGAAACAGCTAAATTTCAAGAACGTGACTTTTTATGGTGATATCAACTTGATTTGGGGCTGCAAAACAGTCAAAGATAATTTGACATATGTTTTCCCTTGAAATGGATGTCATCCGATGGCAAGTAAAGTAAAGTTGGCGACCTAAGTCGAGGGCGACCCAAGGGCTCCCTTTTCAATAGCTACTACACCAAAGTGTAGGGGAGGGCGCTACTCTATTCTCTTGATTACTTCACTTTACCCTTGATCCTTACCTTATTATACTGAATGTTAAGCAAGGTAGCATCAAGTACTATTTTTTGAGTTTTTCGCATGACTCGACCTGGTACTGAACCTCGGTCTCTTTGACCATTGGTGAACACTCTACTCCTTAGACCATATTTCGTACTGTCAAGAAATATTGGGAGAATCCAAGAGAGTATATTGTATGATATGTTAACAGAAACAAAAATCTCGAAACGTATATAAACAACATAAAAGGGTATTAATAAGCTTGAAATAAAAAAAGGAGACCACGATGAAAGAAATACTCACACACACACTCACACATTTATATATATATATATATATATATATATATATATATATATATATATATTGAGCATTTGAGTGAGGAATTGCCCGCAGACATATGCGCGTAAATGCAAAACTCTTCACATGAATTGAGCACTTTGGTAGCCAATAACGTATATATGAATATATAATAAAAAATTCCTTTGCTTATGCTGAAAATGATAAGTGAGGGAGAAAATATCTGACTGATGTAAAATCAACCAGATTTCGATCCCAGCCTGAGGCATCCTGCGTGTCTAGCCACACTGAAGAGTTCTGATACAACGAAACATTCTGTGGATGGCAATATATATATATATATATATAAGAAAAATAATTCGAAAATGTAACATGTATTTTTAGTGGAGCAAAAATTTCCTATTTTCGGTAAAGTTTATCGATTCTATATCCATTACCAATATATCTTTTTTCCTTTTCCTTTTTTCAATGCGCATGTGCAAAATTTCCCGATGAAGACATGTAACTTTTAGAAAGAAGGCACACATTACTGTATTTAGTTGTTATATATATATATATATATATATATATATATATATATGAAGAAAGTAGAAAAACAGAATAATCCAAATTAGATGAATTTATTGTGATGTAAAGCCACCGTTAAACGTTTCGGTTTTAATAACCTTCATCAGGACTTTGATATCATGAGAATTGTATTATTCTGTTTTTCTTTCTTCATACGCACTGATTCAGATCCATTTTTACTTTCATATATATATATATATATATAACTGCATATTGACGTAGTTTTTTAGCATGCATAAGAAATATTAGTGAAGTTATATTGCATTTCTCTCAAAAATCTTTTTTAAATGAAATATTTTTGAAAATAATAATAATAATGATGATAATTATTATTATTATTTTACTTATTTGAGAGTTTTTTCACAGCTGATGGTTTTCGGCTGGGATCTGAGTGACAGCAAGTCTCCTCAAATCTCCGGGACTCTTCTTAGTATTCTGGTCGATTTCAACAATGCTGTAGTTTGCATCGTCTCCAGTCGACTTCTTATTTCCAATTCCTTCAGTCCCTGTACCAATACTTTGATGATTGTACTGAGTGCGCCAATTACTACTAGTATCACCGTCACTTTCATGTTCCATAGTTTTTTTTTCAGTTCTCTTGCACGGTCTAGGTATTTATCTCTCTTTTTGCCTTCCTTCAGTTTTACCCAGTGGTCACCCGGAACGGCAAAGCCCACTATTTGGCAGGTTCTCTTTTTTATGTTGACTATAACCAGGTCTAGTCGTCTGGCCGAGATTAGATGATCCGTTTGTCACTCACAATCCTAAAGAATTTTGTGCATCTCATTTTTTCGGACGAATTCTGGGTTGTGCATATACCATTTGTTCGTATAGTCAAATTGACACTTCTTGCACAATTCTCTGTAGATTACCCTTCTCACCCAGTCGTGTCTATTATTTCATTTCTTTCGAGTTTTTCATACGAGCGTTACCCAGTGGTCTTTCACGGGGGTTTAAGTGACAGCAAGTCTTCTCAAGCCTCCAGGACTCTTCTGAGTAATCAAGCCGATCTTAACAACGCTGTTGTCTGGATAGTCTCGAATCTTCCTCTGATTTCCAATTATGCCTGTCCTTTTTCCAAGCCCATGGAGGGCTATATCTAGTGCGCCAACTATTATTGGTATCGGTCTCATTTTTACGTCCCACAATTTTTTCTGTTCTCAGGCAAAATCCCGGTATTTGTCCACCTTTCTTTTATTCTGTGGTTGGTCGGAATGGCAACATTTAATCGATACCGAATTCTTTTCTTTTCTTAATTAACACTAGATCTGGTCATCTGGCCGGGATTAGGTGATCTGTTTGTATCTCAAAATATCAGAGAACTTTATGTGTCTCATTCTCTTGGACAGATTCGGGTTTGTGCATTTCTCATTTGGTGATATGGTAAAATTTTAATCTCTTGCACAGTTCCCAATGGTTTACATTTCCTACTCAGTCAGGTTGAATCACGTACTCGTTTTGTGTTATTTTCTTCATTCGTTTATTATGTGATTAACAGTCTCATATCGATCTCTACATAACCTACACTTGCAATTCTGCCGTATATTATCAATTTTCGCTTTGATACAATTGGTACTTATGTCATTTTTTTGTGTTGCTATTCAAAGAGATTCAGTTTCTGTCATAAGGTTTCTCCTTCTTACCCATATTTGTTGCATATTGACCTCCGACCCGGCCGGGTTGTCAGATGAGAAATGCACCTGTGTAAATAACAGGTGCATCCAAGGGATAACCTTGACTGTTGACGGGTTGAATTGAGTGTGAATTGTGACGCTCGCAAGAAGTTGGTGGACGTCAAATTATTATATAACCCCGGTGAAAGGAAGTTCGGATCATTTGGAGAGAAGTCATCTTTTGGGTGTAAGGTCGTCTCTATCGTCATCAGTTTCTTTGTCTTTTGGTCCATCTGTCTGAGTTCCTCCCTTGTCCATTTAAAGAAGAGTCCAGAGTGAATTAAGAAAGTGTTCAAGTGTTTGTCCCTTCGATGAGATTTCTCATGCAGAGCTCAGTTTCGAGAAGTTTTCACATTCTTTTGAAGAACTCGTTCTTCATATTATTCGTTTATTTCGGTATTCTTAACGGTATCAGCTTCCTCTATCCCCAAGTCTTGTAATTCTACTTTTTCAAACATTCTACAGTTTTCCTAATTTGGTAATTTTATTTATTCCGTTTTTTTTTTCGTTTTTTTTTAATTATCAGCATGACACATTTTTCAATACCCAATTCGATTCCAGTTTGTATATTCTTATATAGGATGTCTCAATATACATGGGACCCATGGGACTGCCCTATTATTTCTGCTCACTCAGTATATGTATATATATATGCAGGTTGTTTCAATATACATGGGACCCATGGGACTGCCCTATTATTTCTACTCACTCAGTATATGTATATATATTCAGGTTGTTTCAATATACACGGGACCCATGGGACTGCCCTATTATTTCTGCTCACTCAGTATATGTATATATATGCAGGTTGTTTCAATATACACGGGACCCATGGGACTGCCCTATTATTTCTGCTCACTCAGTATATGTATATATATGCAGGTTGTTTCAATATACACGGGACCCATGGGACTGCCCTATTATTTCTGCTCACTCAGTATATGTATATATATGCAGGTTGTTTCAATATACACGGGACCCATGGGACTGCCCTATTATTTCTGCTCACTCAGTATATGTATATATATGCAGGGTGTTTCAATATACATGGGACCCATGGGACTGCTAATAACTCTATGAATAATAATGTTGTTGTTGAACTCCCGACTTAATGGACTCGCCCTCCTCCCTCAATACACGTCAACGAGAGCGTCAGACGGAGTTCACCAATCAGCGTGACAATTACGTGTGATAATATTTGCGTAATGGACGGATAGTCACTACCCCACATGACTCTCAGCTTCCTATCAACAAACTACTGTCTAACCAGGTTCACTTGCATCTTGTTTCTGTTACTTGAATATATATGTTTTTCTTTCAACCCTTTTTGTGTTCCCAGTGTCTTTCTTTTGTCAGTATCACAACAGTTGTGTTATTTTTTTTAGATTTGAAAATAGTATACTATAACAACTATTAATCCTCGATCACAATGCCTTAGTCAAGAGAGGAAAAATATTTTGCGTTACTACTTATTTGGAGACAAAAATCATTCAAAACTGTCTCAAAATAGGTGCAACTCATTAATATGATAATAATTTATTACTGAGACAAGAAACTCAAAAGAGATATTGCATATTCTGAAAGCTGAATAACAAATAAAAAAAAAACATTGATTTCATGTCTCAAGCTCAAAGGATGCATTTTTTACAGGACGTGTTCCAAATGACCGCCATAGCGCTTGTCTCATGAATAAATCGTTATCATATTAATGGGTTGCATTTATTTTGAGATACCCTGTATTTTATATAAGGGTTTCTAGTTCTCTTTTTTTTTATTTTGGGGAACTATCTCTCGAGAATTGCACGATGGTTTATGAACAAGAAACTTAAAACTGACTTACTAATCCTCATTCTACGATTGGTAATTCTCTTTAACCATAAAAAGAAATAGATTATTTCCTCCTGCCTCTGGGTCAGACAGACTTTCCCATATTAGTTTTTGCTAATCTTATATTAGTCCTGTACAAATGTTACCATCATTTATTGTATTATGATATTCAGGCTTGCTTCGTGGATGGGACCGAAGCCTACGCATAAACAGTGGCAAATACACGAGTCGGGATAGGATCTTGTGTTATCATGGTAAGGAAGAGATACACTGTGAAATAAAGAGTTAATTATTTATTAAATGAAGTGATACTATTTACCAACCCCTCCACTCGGGCAGGATATGACACACGGTCAATTTTTAAGCGGAGTTTAACAGGTTTGACTTCAGAGTTTTCCTTCTCCTAGACTAGTTGCCTAACCAAGACTGAAGAACCTAGTCTGTCCTACTATTTACCCATAGCTGGAGGGAGAATAATAGGATTCATACCTTCCCCAAGGGTATTAGTGCTATGTGAAATGCAGTCAGTCTCGTCCAGGATTTGAACTCGTGTTGCCGTGTCCATTTCCTACGACGATAACGACTACACCGCGGGCACCTCCAAAATGAAGTGATACAGTCCAACAGATATTATAAGTCTCACGCTGTGGGTGTTACGTCCGAAGTTTGTCTTACTACTGACCGAGATCTTGCAGAACTCTCGTGCTTAAGAAACACAACGTCTTTTATACCCCAACGATAGCGGAAGTCACGTGGTACGAGCCACTGTTCAACAAATCTCATATGCCGATTTTTCAGGCATACAGGCCAAAATAATAAAATGGTTGATTAGATGAATAAAATCTTCATAGATTTAAATCTGATATATAGGAGGAGAGGCTTTGAATAAAACCTTCAACTCAGCCATTATGTCAATGAGTCATAAAAACGCTAGAAGTTTTCTTTTCTTCGGAATTATGACAGAGGGGCACGCTGTGTGGTGTAGTTGTAACCAAATTAGGAAAATAGATTCTAACTCGTAAGTTCAGTTCTTAATCAGTTCTACCCAACAAAGCCAGGGCGTGTTTTGGTTGATGGCACTAATTCTATGATGTGTTCTTGTACAGAGTACTGATTCCTGAATAAGTTCTTGGAGATTACAACGATGCCAGGATGTGTTCATAGCACCGATTCCATTATGTGTTCTTGTATAGAGTACTGATTCCAGAATAAGTTCTTGGAGATTACAACGATGTCAGGATGTGTTCATAGCACCGATTCCATTATGTGTTCTTTTACAGAGTACTGATTCCAGAATAAGTTCTTGGAGATTACAACGATGCCAGGATGTGTTCATAGTACCGATTCCATTATGTGTTCTTGTACAGAGCACCGATTCCAGAGCGTATTCTAATAGATAGCAACAATTTCAACGTGTCTTTATACTCAGCGATGATGCCAGAGTGGTTTTCGGTCGATAGCAATGCTGATGGTTTGGTTTGGTTTGGTTTCTTTGTTTAATGGCATATCAACCTTTGTAGGTTATTTAATGCCAAACCATTCTCCTAGATGAACAGTAGTGGTACTATTTAACCCGTAACTGGGAGGATAAGGGGGTTCATACCTTTCCCAAAGGTATTTGTCCGAACGTGAACGTAATAGTACAACTGGAGTTCGAACTCGCTTACTACGATTCCGCAGTCCATCGCTTTAACCATTACACCACGAGGAGGACACCCCCTAGAGTGTGTTCTTATAGATCACAACTAAACAGGTTGTGTTCTTACAGATATCAACGATGTCAATGTGTGTGTCTTTTGTGGATAGCAATGATGTCAAGGTGCGTTCTTTTAGGCAACGACCATTCCATAATGTGATTTTATTCGTCTGATCATCCGTTTTATTATTTTGGCTTGCATGCCTGGAAAATCTGAATATTAGATCCTATCTCAACTCATGTATTGCCCAATGCTACTGTTTATGCATAGGATACTGTCCCAACCAGGAAGCAAACCTGAATATTATAACACAATAAATGATGGTAACGTTTACATAGGACTAATATAAATTGAACAGAGCACAGCAAGAACTAATATGGGAAAGTCTGTCTGACCCAGAGGCATGAGGAAATAATCTATTTCTTTTTTATGGTTAAAAAGAATTACCAATCGTAGAATGAGGATAAGTAAGCTAGTTTTAAATTTCTTATTCCTAAATCATCGTAAAATTCTCGAGAGATGAACGTTAAGTTAGTGAATGTTTATACACAAAAGCATATAAATTACGGATTTTTTTTCCTATTTACAAGCTCAGATATAGACAAGAC
Source organism: Sepioteuthis lessoniana (assembly GCA_963585895.1). Lineage (NCBI taxonomy): Eukaryota > Metazoa > Mollusca > Cephalopoda > Myopsida > Loliginidae > Sepioteuthis > Sepioteuthis lessoniana. Next base: position 14,485,594 of record OY757922.1, read on the forward strand.
TATCCAGATATGATACATTTAAGCTTAAACAAGATCATTGCTTGACGACAGTGATACTATATATTTACTAAGTTTAAATTAAAACCTGATGTAAACCTACAAATAAGGATTAAATTCACGAGATTCCAGGAAGTCTCGAGAAGTAGTTCTTGAATGCGATTTCTTTGAAGGATTAATTAGATAAAATGACGTTGGGATGAAAAGCCCGAAAAATACAAGATACGAAAATTGGTCATAGGGTTTCGAATGTCGATGATAACTTTGAACTGATCGATATTGACTAGATGAGATGGCTTGATTGGTAATAAGATCGATATAAACAGATTGTGATGGATAGATAGGTATGAAAAAATTGTGAAGATAGATTGATATATAAATAGATAGATATTGGAGGTGCCCGTGGTGTAATGGTTATCGTCGTAGGAAATGGACACGGTGACACGAGTTCAAATCCTGGACGAGACTGATTGCATTTCACATAGCCCTAATACCCTTGGAATTTGATATGAATTCAATTATTCTCTCTCCAGCTATGGGTAAATAGTAGGGCAGACTCGGTTCTTCAGCCTTGGTGAGGCAAATAGTCTGGGAGAAGGAAAACTCTGAATTCAAACCTGTAAAACTTCGCTTAAAAACCGACCTTATGTCATATCCTGCCCGAGCAGAGGGGTTGGGTAAATATGTATAAATAGGTAGATATTAAAAGATTGTGATAGATAGATATGAAAAATTATGATAGATAGATTCGTATAAAAAGATGATGGATAGATAGATAGATATGAGAAAATTGTGATAAGGAAAAATGTCATAGATAGATATAAAAATTGTGATTGATTGGTATGAAAATATTATGATAGATAGATAGATAGATATAAAAATGTGATAGTTATAAAAATTGTTATAGATAGATATATATGAAAAAATAGTGACTAACAGACTGACCGACAGATTAGAAGAATATGAATATGTGACAGAAGGACAGATAAAAAATAAAAAGATAGATGAGTTGATAGGTAACGAGAAATAAATGAACAGATTCTGATTGACGGGAACAGATTGTGATAGATAGATAGATAGATAGATATGAACAGATTGTAATAGATAGATAGATAGATAGATAGATAGATATGAATAGATTGTAATAGATAGATAGATAGATAGATAGATAGATAGATAGATATGAACAGATTGTAATAGATAGATAGATAGATAGATAGATATGAACAGATTGTGATAGATAGATAGATAGATAGATAGATATGAACAGATTGTAATAGATAGATAGATAGATATGAACGGATTGTAATAGATAGATAGATAGATAGATAGATATGAATAGATTGTGATAGATAGATAGATAGATAGATATGAATAGATTGTAATAGATAGATAGATAGATAGATAGATAGATATGAATAGATTGTAATAGATAGATAGATAGATAGATAGATATGAACAGATTGTAATAGATAGATAGATAGATATGAACAGATTGTAATAGACAGGCAATAGATAAATTGATATTAGATATAAGCGTTACAGGTAAGTAGAAAGACAAGGAGACCGTCTTATCTAGGAAGTGATTTTTCTTTCAACATATATATATATATATATATATATATATATATATATATATATATATATATATATATATAGTCATCCACAGACAGATCTGTTTCGTTCTATTAGAACTCATCAGTGTAGCTAGACAGTAGCTTCCCGTAGCTGGGATCGAAACCCGGTTGACTCAAACGCCAAGCCAAAGCTTCTAATATATATGTATGTATGTATACTTCCATATTAAAGAAAATCCTGAAACAGTCACTCATGATTTTATTTATATATAATATTTATTCCAGCTGACCCTTTATTTTTCAAATTGTTAGATCTGCATCTTCTGACAAAAGAAATTATTTGCTATATGTTTTAATTTATATTTATTTTAAATTGACCTCTCTATGGGATTTTGAATGACATAGATATTGAAGAAAGACAATCTTAAAATGGAATCGTTCCCACAGTCGACTGACTTAGCTAATATATATATATATATATATATATATATATATATATATATATATTATACCTTTCCAAAGGGTATTTGGCTGAAAGGGAAAAAATAACATGACTGGTGTTCGAACTCGGTGAGAGAGTACGTGTAATATTTTTATTTCACTATCGGACTAATATCCTTAGGAACGGTATGAATCCCCTAACCCCCTTGTCCTCCCTGCTCTGGGTTAAATCGTATCACAGCTGCTCTTCTTCCAGGAGGTCTTTGGCATAAAATGGCCCACGAATTTTGACGAGCCAGATTATATAATGTTCCACTCGTAAATTCCTGCTATCTTTGATTTAGGAAAAAAAAATCAACTATATATATATATATATATATATTTAGTTAATTTTTTTTTTTTTTGAGTCAACCGGGTTTCGATCCTAGCTACGGGAAGATACTGTCTAGCCACACTGGTGAGTTCTGATAGAACGAAACAGATCTGTCTGTGGATAACTATATATATATATATATATATATATATATATATATATATATATATATATATATATATATATATATATATATTAGTAATGACACACAAATTGATCCTTCTACCTAGAAGTAGAACCTGATTTAAAAGATTTATCACATGCCAAAACTGGTAAAAAAAATAATGTTACAAAAAACCCTAACCTACATGCCAGGCACTCGTTAAGCGAGTGTATGTATATTGTTCTGTTGGGTAGAGTGTTTGCCAATAGCTCTGGAGACAGTTTCAAAGACTCAAAAATGATACTATACGCCGCATTGCTGAACCCTCAGAATTATATGGTATGGATCAAGGGTAGATTGGAGCAATCCAGGGATAGGAGTAACGCCCTCCCCTACATCTCGGTGTTGTAGCTAATAAAAAGAGAGCCTTCAGGTCGCCCTCGACTACAGTCGCCAACTTATATTTATGTAGAAAACTAAGAGCTCATCAGAGGGAATCTTATGATAGTATAAACATCGTAGGGTATATCCTTTTTATTCTTGGAGGAAATTTCATCATCTGTGGGATTTCATTGGTAATACCCGAATAATCCTCTTTTCATTGGAGAAAAGAAATAAATATAAGTAAAGACAACGATGCACACTTATAGATATAAATGTTTATTTTACTCACGCTGAATATCTAGCTGACATATTCTGGTCCTAGGAACGTCCCAGCCCCTCTTTCCTAAGACCCAATGAAGTATAATTCTTTCTAACTAAATGAATTTTAAAAGTAGAACCAGAGCACATTATATATGTATTTTACCCCCGCCTTCAAGTAGGAAAGGATACAAGGTCTGTCTTTTAAGTGGAGTCTAGTAGGTTTAAATACAGAGATTTTCTTCTAGACAGTTGCCAAAACAAGATTTGTGTCTGTCCAGTCTCTCCAACTATTAACCTATAGCTGAAGGGAGAATATTTCGATTCATACCTTTCTCAAGCGTATTAACACTACGTGAGGCGCAAAGACGCTCGTCCAGAATTTGAACTCGGGTCACCGTGTTCATTTCCTAAGACGATAACCGCTACGCTACGAGTGCCCTTCTCTCTCTCTCTCTATATATATATATATATATGTATATATATATATGTATACACAAAAAAAGGTATACGTGTAAGCTTATACAAACCCTCTGCACGGGTAGAATGTGGCACAAGGTCAATTTTCTTAGCTGAGTTTAACAGGTTTAAATTCAGAGTTTTTCCTCTCCCAGACTGGTTGCCTAACCACAGTTAAAGAACATAGTCCGCTCTACTAGTTACACATAACTGGTAGGAGAAAAATTGAATTTTCACCTTTTTCCAATGGTAGTAGTGCTTTGTGAAATGCTATCGGCTTCGTCCTGGATTTGAACTCGTGTCTCCATGTCCTACAACAATGTCTATTATACCAGGGGTGCCTCCAAAGGTGTGCGTCTTGAGTGACCTATCATATTCGACATTGTTTTACCAATTTTAACCTAATTTAGGGAACATAAATTTATAAAAAGGGTGAAGCTCTTTTCTTGGGCCTTGTGTAATCTATGATTACCCGTCCACTCACAACTTGTTTCTTTTTTTTTTGAGTAAATAAATTTTTATAAATGCTCTTAATCTCTTTCTTCTTTCTCTCTTTCTCTCTTTCTCTTCCTTCATTTCTCTCTTTATTTCCATCTATTTTTCACGTCTATATGCGTAGACGTTGTTAATCTCCATTCCTCAAAGCTTCACGCTTTTTTTCTAAGCTCCCTCCAGCTCACCATTCGCTATTTGCTCTTGCCTCAGCTTGGCGCACTTACACCCACTCATCTACTTTTCCTCTGTCTCTTTCTATCTTTACAATTTACTCTCTAAGCCTAGTTGACTGGGACGGTAGAATATGCCGATTGTATCCTTGTAGAGGGGTAAGACGCCCTTTCCAATGGGTGTTCCGAATATGACTCTAAACTGCATCTTATGATGAGGCTCCAGTTCTTGAGCTCTGGGGAATGTGGAGTGCCCCTTCATTGCTATTACTCCCAGGTTCACTCTGACTCGGAAGGGTAGTACCTGTTAGGGTCTCATCAATTGTTAAATGGAACTAGAGTCGTGTGTATGACACTAAATTTGCATCTGTTGTTGAGGCTCCCGGAGCTCTGGGGAACGTGGATTACTACTTTATTGTCATTACTCCCAGGTCTACTGTGACCTGGAGTTGTATTACCTGTTGGGGTCACATGTATAGGTTAAATTGAACTGTTTAACAGTGTGCAAACAAATGACTGTTACTTAATAGAATTGTTCATGTTTAATAGGAATACTTTAAACCCCTTAACTGTGTGAAAACAAATGACCTCTGGTTTGTTTAAAATGTTATCTAAAAACTGTTTGTTTACAAATCATATTATATATATATATATATATATATATTTGATTAAACATTATAGACATTTTGTTAACATATTTGTCTACATATAAGATCGATACTGCAACTCTAAAGGATTAACAAAAAAATATGTAGACAAAAATGTCAATAATATTCAATCAAATATGCATCAATGAAGAAATGCTGCCTATATATATATATATATATATATATATATAAACAGTATTTGGCTCTAAATAACCTCCAAGGGCTGGTATGCCATAAACACCAACAAGTAAGCAAGCAATTTTCTCTCTCTCTCTTTTTCTCTCCCTCTCTTTCTCTCTCTCTCTCTTTCTCTCTCTTTCTCTTTATCATTGGCTTTTTTATTCGCAAGTATTTCTTTCTTTCTTTCTTTCTTTCTTTCTTTCTTTTCCTAGCCCCTTTCTTTCTTTTTATCACTTTTTCTTTCTTATTCTTTCTATTTCAAATCTATTCTTCCCCACTATCCCCCTCTTAGTGATCGAACTAAAGAATAGAAAATGAAGCAATATAAAAAAATTAAACAAAAAGTAGAAAAAATGATTTAAAAAAATGCATAGAGAAACCATTAAACACCCCCATATACACTTACCCACCCACAGAGACAAACAGACCAATCACAATCGACCGAGTGGCGATAGAAAGGTTCTTTTTTGAAAAGAAACACTTAGCAAATTAACGCAAACCCAACCCACCATTTTTTTTTTTTTACAATCGGTGAATAGAGAAACTATGTTTGATGCGTTCAGTTCTTTCGGCGCCATTGTTTGCATTCATTTCGAAAAGTCAGGACCAATAAGGACAAATTTTTCCCCCATTCTCCTTCTTATCCCCAATTATTAGATTTTATTCGACATTTGATCAGCAACAGCAACAACAACAACAGCAGCAGCTAATAATAATAATAATATTAATAATAATAATGTACAGTAAAATGGCGCAAAATAATGCAAGTCTCGGCATGACAAGGTGGAAAAGGGGATCCATTAGGAACTGTGCAAGTTTGACCATACTAATAAAAGGAATACTTACAAACCAGAATCTATCCTTTAAAATGAGATGCATAAACCTCTCTTGGATTTTGAGAAAAAAAAATGACCCTCATTTCTTTGTTTTAATGCACAAGAAGATAAGAACTTGCTACTTCGTAGATTTTGCTGTGGCAGCAGACGAGAGAAAGAAAGTGAAAGAAGGCGAAAAGGTAGCAGAGTATCTGGATCTTGCCAGAGAGCTAAAAAGCTTTGGAACAGGAAACTAAACCTCTCTTGGATTTTGAGAAAAAAACTGACCCTCTTTTCCTTGTTTTTATGCACAAGAAGATAAGAACTTGCTACTTCGTAGATTTTGCTGTGGCAGCAGACGAGAGAAAGAAAGTGAAAGAAGGCGAAAAGGTAGCTAACTAAACGGCTGGAGAAGAAGCTGGACGGCAATCACACAAGAATGTTGCGAGTAATATTGAACAAATCCTGGCGGTAACATCCCACAAGTCACCAACTATACGGCCACCTGCCTCCCATCACGAAAACTATCCAAGTTAGACGAAACAGAGAAGCAGGGACGAGCTCATAAGTGATGTACTCCTATGGACCCCCACATATGGCCGGGCAAAAGCAGAACAACCAGCTCGAACATACATACAGCAGCTCTGTGAGGATACGGGATGTAGCCCTGAAGACCGGCCAGAGGCGATGAACGATAGGGAGAAATGGCGAGAGAGGGTCAGGGATATCCGTGCTAGCGGCACGACATCATGATGATGACTGTTATGTATCACAACTAATTCAATTAAACATCAGTCATTTGCTTACACACAGTTAAATTATTATTTAGTGGGCTGGGGCTGTAGAATACACCGGCTGAATCTCTGCAGCGGGGTAACCCCACAACGAGTGTCCTGATATGACACTAAACAATGTGATGGTCAGGTTCCAGTAATGCTAAAGCTTTGGGGAATGCAGAGTACCCCTTCATTGCCATCGCTACCGGGTCCACTCTAGTCTGGGGTGGTAACACCTGATAGGGTTCTATTCATGGATCAAACAGAACTAAACGGTGTGCAAGTGCTAAAATGAATTGTTTAAAATAGAAATGTTTTGACATTAAACTGTTTGTAAAGAAAAATTATAATTATACTCAACTAAATTGTTTGAAATTTAATTCAGCGTTAAATGAGCCGAAAAGAGTTGATATGCTGTAAAACCAACCAACCAACCAACCAACCTGTTAATTTTACCAACAGTTCTATTTCTAACCTTTCAATTTAACATAAGTCATTTGTTTACACGCAATTTAAATTTCAAACAGTTCAATTTCATCCATAGATAGGAGCTTATCAGGTGCTACCACTCCGGGTCGGAGTGGACTTGGGAGTAATGACAATGAAGGGTTACTCCATATTTTCCAAAGCTCTACAACTGGAGCCTGACCATCAAATTGTTTAAACAATTTGATGTCATAAAGCGGGCACTCGTTGCGGGGGATGGGGTCTTACTCCTCTGCAAAGATGCAGCCGTAATATTCTTTAGCCCCAGCCAATTTGGCTCAGAACAAATAGAGCGTCAATAAGAAGGAAATAGAAATGGGAAGAAAAACAAATGTAGGGATATTTAAAACGACTAACTGGCGAAATCAGGCACGAGAAGACATGGACATGGCTAAGAAATGAAAACATTAAGAAAGAAACTGAATCTATTCTAAGAGCAGCAGAAAACAATGCCATAAGGACCAATCATATTAAAACCAGAATCGATTAGACGCAACAGAATTGCATGTGTAGATTATGTGGTGATAGAGACGACACTAGTAACCATATAAACAAATGCTGCAAACTCGCGCAAAGAAAGAAGACGAGACATGACTGGGCGGGAAAAGTGATCCACAGGGAATTGTGCAATAAATTTAAACTTGACCATAATACCAAATAGTACATGCACAATAAAGAATCCGTTCTGGCAAATAAGACACAGAAAATTCTTCCGGATTTTCAGATACAAACTGATCACCTAATCCCGGATAGAAGACCAGACCTAGTATTAGTGAAAAAAAAAGAAGAAAACTTGCCGTATAGTGGACTTTGCCAAAAATAAAGAAAGCGAAAAAAGAGACAAGTACTAAGACTCTGCTAGAGAACTAAGAAAGCTATGACGGTGATACCAATTGTAATAGGCACACCTGAAATGGTTCATAAATACTTGGAAAGAGGACTGTAAAAATTCGAAATTAGAGGACGAATCGAGACTATCTAGACAACAGAACTCTTGAGATCGGCCCGAATACTGAGAAGAGTCCTGATGAGATTTGTTGTCATTTAGACTCTAGTTTGTTTTGGTTGGTTTCGTTTGGTTTGGTTTTCATCGCATATCAACCATTGTATGTTATTTAATAGCAAATCCATTTTCATACATATAAACTGTTCGATTTCAAACAATTCAGTTTAGCATAAGAACAGTTTTTTTTTGGTTTACACACAGCTAAATTTAAAAACAGTTCTATTTTAAACAATTCAGTTTAGCATAAGTACACAGAGTAGTTCTACTTGACCTATAAATAGGACCCACTCAAGCGCTACCACTCCGGGCCAGAGTAGACCTGGAAGTTGATGGCAATGAAGAGGTACTCTGCATTCCCCAAAGTCCAACATCACTGGAACTTCACCATCAGATTGTTTAGTGTCATATCTGGACACTCATTGGGAGAGTTTTACCACTCTGCAGAGATGCAGTCGGTGTATTCAACAGCCCACCACCACCGACTGGGCCATCAGACTTTAGTGAAGGACTAAGGAGTAAAGAATTGAAAAAGCTGTGGAACATGATAGTAACGATTGTGTCAATTGGGATTGGTGCATTAGGCACAATAACTAAAGGATTATTAAAAGGCCTAGAGGACTTGGAAGTTGGCGAACGGGTAGAGACTATCCAAACGACAGCATTGCTAAAAACGGCGAGAATCCTGAGACGAGGCCTGGAGACTAGAGGAGACTTGCTGTCACTCAAGCTTCAGTGAAAAACCATCAGCTAATACTGATGTGAAAAACTCTAAAGGAGTAAATAATAACAATTGACGAATACTAAATTTTGTTCGATTTTATGTTTTTGCATTATTCCCAAACTGTTTGTATAAGTTTGAAAATTCCTAATCTTAGAAATATTTTTCGCCAGCAGATTGCTTTACAATGAAAGTATAATGCCAAATTAAACCCTTGCATTATTTCCATCAACTTAACTACATAGAATTTATATGTTTATTCAACCGTATAAAGTAGATATGAAGCTGATATTTCCCGACCAGAAACCAAAGTTTTTCTTTGTAACTTTTAATGATTGTTTGAAATGGGTATTAGATGCTATTTTAATGTACTTCTCTTAATTTATTTATTAATAATCAATTGACTAATCATCTTACTATATCTGGCCAAATGTCTTTTCATCCGTCGGTCTTTCATTGCATAACTCTAAAACGATGAGAACGACAGTCATTTAATTTTATTTTGTTTCTAATGAAACCCAGAACTCATTTTTATCATATTAATCTTAAAGTTCGTAAACGTTTAAAGCGAAAGGTTCGATTTACAATGCAATTTATAATACTAAACAGAACCCTCTTTTTGTGTTTGCCAGTTTAGCAAAACCAAAGCTTTATCACTTTTTTAACTATATAAAGTAGATATCTTGCTAAAGATTGTAGCACTATATGGGTGGCCCGAGCAGACGATTCCTTTGTCTGTTTCGGCGCGAAACCAGACAAAGGATTCTTGGACCTGAAATATCGCCGTATCCGGAAGTGGTAAGGGGACGCGAGAGAGAGTTGGCTGGACAAAGGAGCTGGCAGGCAGTTGGCAACTGGACAGCAAGAAGAGTTGGCGCGGAACCACGGACAGGGGCAGTCAACACCGGACTCCGGAGACAGTAGCGGAGAAGAGAGGGTCCAGCCACAGTGAAGAAGATCGACTCAAGATGTCTGCATTAGAGTTGCTTGTGGAATTTTCGCTAGTAACCCACGCTAGCGTTAGTCCGCACATGCATGTAGTGTTACATAACCTCCTTCTGCTCTTGGTTAACCCCAAGCTTTGTTCGTGTTTGTTCGTCTGTTTTATTTTCTCCTATCCCCCCGATCGTATTTGTGTAGTGGCAAGAAATGTGCGTTACCCACTCAGCCACTAGTTGATCACCGGCCGGCTAAGAAGTGGAATGGTTAGAAGAAAGTTAACGTGTGTGGGGGTGAGGGCGTAACGTTACAAGATTTCCAAGCCAGACACCTAATTTATGGCCTCTTTCAACAATTTTTTCACAGCAGTCAGAAAACGAAAATTAAAAAACCATGAAGTTTTAATTGTCAAGACCACCGAGAAAGGTGATCATGAATATTGACCTATCGAAGATGTTTATCAACTTATAAGTCCTTGTAAGAAAAAATATATTTCGCTGTTAGCAATAGCATTGAAACAAGAATTCACATATTTGTTGTAATTATGACATTTTGCTAAGAACATTTGCCTACTTTTTATTTGAAGTTTCTGGTGGGAACATTTGTCAATAGAAAAAAAGATATTTTGAATAGCATCTTCGTATTTGTTGTTTCGGTCAGTTGGTTCTCCGAACTTCCTTGAGTTGTCTAAAGTCTTGTGCCTAAAATTTTTCATTCTTGGAGGAATTATTCCAAGTAAAATCCTCACGTTCATTCTCTTCGGAGCCATAGAATTGTACATTTATCATGAATACGTTCAATATCTATCTATCTATCTATCTATGAGTGACACGTAGCACCTAACATATTACCATTTTGAAAGCCAGAGGATAATCTCTGATACAAAATGAAACCTTAAACCCTTTTTGCAACTATTCACGTTTTTTGTTGAAATATGGCAGCAGCTCTGTTAACCTCCCTTTCAGAAGAATCAACGAGGCTTCCCATTCTAGATAAACGGATTTTTACAGAAGCCATGCACGCACCTCTCAAGAAGAAGAAGAAGAAGAAGAAAAAAAAAACATCTGTATTAAACTCAATTCTCTTTTTAGAACACAATATTAATCCTCACAATGGAGCAGTGATATAATATATTGTTCTTTTTTACCTTTAAAACTCTTTTTTAAGCAGTTTTTTTTTCTCTCGAAAATGCCTGCTGTATTTTTGCATGATGCATATTTGATTTTGATTAAAAATTTCTATGAATTGTATTTAACACGTAATTGTCTAATTGGAAAAAAGTTTTTGAAAATCGCAGGGATTTAACGAAATTTGCCTGCCAATAGAGTAACTGCCAATATTGTATGGAAAATGTTTTTGAAATTTAAAGCCATTCTCTATCGAGAAATGAAAATATGTTTACGTGAATTCAAATATAACAGAAATCATGTGCTTTAGTCAAGATAATGCCATCTCTTTAAATGGTGAGCTAATGAAATTGGTTGATCAATTCGTAGATTATATACTACGAAAGTCAATAGACGAAAGAAAATGGTTTCACACTAAAAAGGCAAGAAGTAGAGGATATCTAACAGAAACAATAACTGATCAAGACAATGTAGATGATCTAGCACTTCATGCAAATACACCTGCTTAAGTCGAATCTTTGCTGTAGAGGCAGGAGTAGGCAACAGGAGGCATTGGTCTCTACGGGAACTCACCTAAAGCAGAATTCCTGTGTTTTAATTAAGATGGTGTACTATTTGAATGGCTGAACTTTGAAATTAATAGCGTAGTTTATATACCAAGGTAGCAATAACTCAATTACTGAAAAGTTTGTCGAGATACGTATTAGTAATATATAGAGAGTCATTGATAGGTTATTGACCTTATAGAAATTTGTTCTCAGATAAGATAAAACAGGAATTCTTCTAAATTGTTGCCGTGTCAGTAGTACTGTATGGATGCACCTCTTGGACTCTAAGGAAACGCTCAAAGAAAAAGTTAGATAGGAACTACTATAGGACATATATATACATACAGTCATCCACAGACAGATCTGTTTCGTTCTATCAGAAGTCATCAGTGTGGCTAGACATATTAGCTTCCCGTAGCTGGGATCGAAACCCGGTTGACTCAAACGCCAATGCAAGCTTCTAACCATTCAGCTACGAGGAGCAAGCAGCAGCGAAGTTAATTTTAAATGGTTATGAATCACAATTACAATTGTTTACATACATCCGTTTAACGGCTACCGAGACCTCAATTCATATATGAAGAGATTTGCAATAAACACTAATGGCAACACGATTACTTCATTCGCCAGAGAACTCAACCCTATGGGGGTAGGGGAGTACACACACACACACATATATATATATACCTGTAAGAAAAAACAAAAACCGGCCACATTAGGATTATAATTTTATTTCCATCCTGTTATGGGGATTGGTATGAATCAATAACACCAAAAATAACAGGACTTCTTCAGATCCAATGAATAAAATAATTACAGTCAGAATAGACACAGGAGGGAAGGGTGGGAAAGATGTAGAAGAAGGGTGAAGAGTTTCCTCCCCATTTCGTCTACTTCTGGTTTATCTTTTTATTACCGGTCGGAATCACAATAAAGTAACTGAACGTATATTCAAAACCCACTTTCTACAGTAGATTAAATTTTAATTTTTTTAAAAACTTAAATTCTAAATGCATTTCAACGTAAATCTCCTGATTTAATAATATCTTAGGGAATTACAACAATTCTTATTAACCTTACGTAAAGATTACAGTAGTAATTATCTTAAATCAAAATCAAAATTTAGAATAAAAATTTTAAATTCAAAATTTATATTCTTGCTCATTAATTCAGTTACCTTTCCATTGAAACGTAAGTTCACATCACATGGTATCTTCCGATTTTTTTATTTTATTCATTTCACCTCAAATCTCAAATTAATCCTATTTTTTGTCAATTAAACATTATCTATGATATTTGTCTATAGTTTAAATTTATTCCTATGTCTACATCTAGCTATTAATTCACATCGCTGATTTAATATTTTTTCAGGGTCTGCGTATATCATTATTTGTATTTTTTTTTTCTAGGCACAGGCTACATCTACAATCAAATTATTAGGGAGTATTCGACTTTTTCAATATACTCCATTGAATCTCAGGGGTTATACCTTTATTTTTCAAACTCCAATATATATATGTATATATATATATATACATATATAAGAAAAAACTGAATTCAAAACCTGAGAATTGTTTTTATGAAGAATCTATGGCATGCTCGTGAAGCAGTAATCAATTAATTCCTAAAATTTGGCTGATTTATACTGTAGTCATCACCATTGTAAATTAATCATTCATACAAGATGTCTATTGTTTGCGTCTCACACAGAACGGTTAGGAAATCATATGCCGTTCGCGACGGGAAAGATTCTCTCACTCTATCTATCTGTCTCTGTCTCTTTCTGTCTGTCTGTCTGTCTGTCTCTCTATATATAAGTTACAGTCGCACAGACACAGTCAACAGTGCTTGTTAAGTGTCCAATCTTGGTCAGATGATCGCATAGTCGAGAAACTGACACTTACCAAGAGCCGTTGACACTGTGTCTACGCTATCCTTATTCCTACTGTAAATTCACATGTTTAGTAATTTCCTGATGTCAGTTACACCATGAGCGCCTCCCTTATATGGTATTCAATAAGGATCCATCTCATAAAAATTTGATGTGCAAGTTTTTTAACGCACTTTTTTTATTTCTATTATATATACATTCATATTGGGACAGTAAACAATTGAAAAGTTATTTCAAAGTTAGAAAAACAGGAAGCACATTCGAACTGTAATACCCAACACAAATACTTGCCTTGTCGACTGGGGCTGCAGAATACACACTCCACTTCTCAGCAAAGGGGTAAGACCCTCCCAACGAGTGTCCTGAAAATGACACTAAACACTTTGATGGTGAGGTCCCAGTAATGCTGGAACTTTGTAGAATGCAGAGCACTCTTTCATTACCATCGCTCCACTCTGACCCGAAGTGGTAGCACCTGACAGGGTTCTATCAATTGGTCAAATAGAACTAAACTGTGTACTTATGTTAATCTGATTGTTTGAAATTGAACTGTTTTGGATATTGAAACTGAGTTGTAATGCTAAACTGAATTGTTTGAAATACAACTGTTTTTGTAAGCTAAACTGAATTGTTTGAAATAGATCTGTTCTAACTTGTAACTGCATGTAAACAAAAAACTATACTTATACTAAACTGAATAGTTTGAAATAGAACTGTTTATATGTATAAAACTGGATTTGGCATTAATAACAACAATGGTTGACTTGCCATAAAACCAAACCAAACCAGCATAAATACACACGGAAATTTTCATATCATGTGAACGTTCAATCGATTGAAAATGAATCCATGGAAATAATTCTGCTGGACCATATCTAACCGACACGCTGCGATGGTTTAGCGTTTTATTCATTTATCTATTTATGAGCCATTGACATTGTAGAATGTCGTTACCATAAAAAACATACCTTCTTTTCAACCAGGTTCACATTGTTTGTATGTATCAAATTACCTTCTAATAAACGACATGACCCTGCAGAATTTTGGCTACACCATTACATTTTCCTCATGTTTGCACAGAGACTGTACCATGGCCCATGTTCTGGACTTCGGTCCGGATTGTGGCTCTGCAAAAGAAACCTATGTATGGCAATAGACCTTGCTGTCTAGTTCAAGCCATAACCCGGCATACGTGCCGGACCCAAATTTGGGTTCGTAAATCTGCTTGCCTCATCAGGCTTACATTGCACTAAGTGATCCGATGAGCAGCATAGACCAGCAGGGTTCGAGTCTTAGCTCGTTCCCGATCTCCCCCTCCCCATTATCCCCACTTTAATCGGCCTTCAGGCTTTTGACATTGTGTCAAGCCTCGTCTGGTGGGAGACGTTGGCAAATATCACCATGTGCAAATTATTTGTATTAGATAGGAATACTTCATATCATATAACCGTGTGCAAATTATTTATATTAGATAGGAATAATTCATATCATATAACCGTGTGCAAATTATTTATATTAGATAGGAATAATTCATATCATATAACCATGTGCAAATTATTTATATTAGATAGGAATACTTGATATCATATAACTATCTGCAAAATACTCTGAAGGAAAAACTATACAAAAACGAACATACAAATGCACAATGAACACAATTTCTTAACCTCTAAGAATAAAGTAACCCGAGACAAGTTTACATGTCGTTAAAATGAATCAATGAATCAGTAAGTAACTTTTAATAAGAAGCATACACCTACCCACCGTATCACGTCTGCCGTCAAAATTTCAACCTCTCTGAATTTCAAAACTCAACTGCGTAAATCTTAACACTCAACTGACTATATTCAAATTCACTACCCCTTCAGCTAAAGCCCCGGGGTGACAGCATGTCACTTTATACTGCATCATATCATTACCTGCCCACACGTCTCCAACTTTCATTATATTTTTTATTTCACCTCAATCAAACTCTATAACATGACGCAAATGTATTTTATTTACATTTGGGTTTCCGGAGCGAAATGATAGATGCCAGTTTCATAACTTTGCGCGCCCACACGGCGCCAAATACAATTAAACTAAAAGATCTCAGAACAGTCCGTATACTCACCAAACTAAAAAAAATAATAATTAATATACTTAATTATCAGTAAAATAATTAAGATGATTAATTATCTCGCTAATCATTTTACATTAAACCGCGAACAATTAAACCATTTTGCTTTAAGCTTGTGGACATTTGATTAAGGCAAGAAGACATTTTTGGCGATGGAATTTCTTTCTAAGTGTACAGCAGCTAAGAATCAATGTACTGTTTGTTGTTCAAATTCCCACTTTGATTAAAACTATTTGCTGGTCGTGCTTCGGCAACCATTTCATCAACTTGTTCTGAGCTGGAAATCCCCAATTCATTATCGATCAATGAATCATGATCACCCAATATCTTGGTGGTTGGTAATTTTTCATCCACCGTCAACAAAACGGTCTAGATGTATCGATCTTTGAGTGATTACCTATAGCTGATCACCACAGCTTGACATGAACACTAGAAAAGCTACATGTTACGTTGCATAACTGGGCGAACAGGTGACTGCTGCTTGTTGTCACTTGTTCTCGACCAGGCTTCCAAACTTGTGAATCATTGTGTATAAGTTGAATCCATATACCCGACGTTCCAGGTTCGCTCCCCAGAAAGCGACCGAAAAGTTTTCGCGTTTCGGTTGAGTCACTAACTGAGCATGTCTCTGCGTCTCCGTCTTCGTGTCTCCAGTCACTGGGGTTGTTTGGTTTGGTTTTTATGGCATATCAACCATTGTAGTATATTTAATGCCAAATCAGTTTTCATACATATAAACTGTTCCATTTTAAACAGTTATTCAGTTTATCATAAGTACAGTTTTTTGTTTACACAGAGTTAAATGTCAAAACAGTTCTATTTAAAGTAATTCAGTTTAGCATAAGTACACCGTTTAGTTCTATTTGACCCAATCAAATGCTACCACTCTGAGTCAGAGTGGACCTGGGAGTGATGGCAATAAAGGGGTACTCCGCATTCCCCAAAGCTCAAGTATTACTGGAACCTCATCATCGGATTGTTTAGTGTCATATCCAGGACACCCGTTGGAGGTGGGTTTTTTACACTTCTGCAGAGATTTAGACGGTGTATTTTATACCCCAAGCCGACTGGGCATTCGTTGAAGAGGTCTTACCTCTTTGCAGAGATTCAGTCGATGTTTTCTGTTACTTCAGCTGACTGCACACGTAATCTGAATTCACCAATCTGCTACCTTGTCAGAACTTTCCTTATGATTTCTCATCCAGGTGTGTGACCTTTTCTCTTCCATTTTTTTTTTGTTATTCATCAGATCACAGAACCCGTCATTCTTTGAATCCAGTCTTACTGAACACAACGCCGGTGTAGCCGAACTCCTATGACAAAACACGTGTTCTTTCAGAAATTCCTTTTGGGCTTCCAAACTCATTGAAATCTTTGTATTCGCCAACATTTGACATATCATGACAGTGTGGTAATATTTGACGTGGCTCGCCCAGTCTCGCCAGCAAGGTGATGTCTCCTCCCCAACGTTATAACTCTTTAAAAGGAAATCTATCCATATTTACCAACCCCTCCGCTCAGGCAGGATATGACACGAGGTCAATTTTTAAGCGGAGTTTAACAGGTTTTAATTCAGAGTTTTCCTTCTACTAGACTAGTTGCCTCACCAAGGCTAAAGAACCTAGTCTGCCCTACTATTTACCCATAGCTGGAGGGGAAATAATTGGATTCATACCTTTCCCAAGGGTATTAGAGCTCTGTGAAATGCAATGAGTCTCGTCCTGGATTTGAACTCGTGTCGCCGTGTCCATTTCCTAAGACGATAACCATTACACCACGGGCACCTCCTTAAAAGGAAATCTATTGGTTGCCGAGTATAATCGGATCTGTGTTAGCCATAAGCAAGCTCCACAAAGAAAACAAAAAACTAACAAACTAAATAAATAAATAAACAAAGAAAAAACAAACAAACAAAAAATTAAAACGAATCTGACAATAAGATCCGATGGCCGAAGACGTTCATCATATTTTATTCTCTGATTTGTTGATTAATGTCGATTTTTCTTCTGGTTTATCCTTCTTAGGTGGGGCGAGTGACACTTTGTAAAATGGAGTTGGGTGCTCATTTCTCACAATATGAATGGCAGATGAAGAATTCTTCAGTTTACCGTTTTGTGTCCAAAATCTGATTCCTAACTATAATTTCTCAAATCGACTTTTCATGTGACCAGCTATGCGAAGTGTAGTAAGGTCCCTAACCTGGCAATACAACCACTGCAGCCCTTGGTCGTGACTCATCTCTCTCGTAGCTAATTTGTGTTTCTCCTGATGACTTCCTCATATATATGCGGTCCGAACTACCGAAAAAACAACAAAGTTTTTACACGCATGCGTCCCTCAAATCACAATCTCAAAAACTTTAAACAATAATCTTTTCTAGTGGCTTCTAGCTGTACTAGCTGCAAAGACTTCCGTTTTTGATGTAAATTTAAAAACTAACCCTTTTATCCCCTTCGGGAAACCCTTCTCTTTCTATTTTACTATTTATTAAAATCTTGTTTATCATTTCTTTTGATACTGCCTTTTCTTTGTGGATAGAGTGTTCGCCAATGACCCGAGAGAACATGGGTTCAATCCCATGTTCAGTCATACCAAAGACTAAAAAATGATTCTTTATCCGCCTTGTTTAACACTCAGCATTCAAGAGTGAAGTGCTGCAATCCAGGTAAAAAAGTAACACCCTCCCCTACATCTCAGTGTAGTAGCTAACGAAAAAGGAGCCTTCGAGTCGCTCTCGACTCCAGTCACCAACTTTATTTATTTATGCACTCACACGTCCACGATCATACACATATATATATAAATGATAGCCATGCCCTCCATACAAAACCACGCAGATACGCTCACACCACACGTATATACATACGTACGAGGATCATTAAATGGGCGCTTTTATTGATATTACACACATGAAACTCTAGTCCCCTTCGAGGTAATCTCCTCCGGCTGCAATGCACAAGTTGAACCGTTCCAACAACTTCTACAAGGCCCCGTCGAAGTCCTCTTATGTGAGCGTGTCAATGACCTTCGTCACAGTCTCTTTCATCTCCTCAATTGTCTCATAACGACAGCCTCTGAGTTTAGGGGATAATCAATTGTCACAGGGAGCAAGGTCTGGACGATAGGTAGGGTAAGGAACTGTCTTGATGCCCATCTTGGTCAAATGGTCTGTGACAAGGATGGAGTTGAGGACTGTTGTATTGTCCTGGTAAAAATGCCACTGACCCGATTTCAATATTGCTGGCCTCTTCCGACAGAATCTCTTCCTGAACTCCTTTAAAACCTCAACATGGTATTCCTTGCTGACTATCTGTCCAGTGGGAAACCAGTGCATGTAGATCATGCCAGTGCTGTCAAAAAAAAGGGATAATAAAAACTTTGTGGGTAGATTTGCTCTGTCTGGCCTTCTTGGGTCTGGGAGAACCAGCATGCTTCCACTGGGAACTCTGTCTCTTGGTCTCTGGGTCATAGCAGTAAATCCAGCATTCATCGCATGTCATTTTTCCAAGTTTAAAACAGAATTTTATTGCATATCATTCTTCTAAAGTCCAGATTGCATTTTTGAAATTCACCAGCTGTGACAATCAGGATTTAGTAGGGTGTATTCCAATTATTGCTGTAGCTTTTCATTTGAACCTGAAATCATAAAAATTGGTCAGTCATCTCATAAGATGTATGGCAATAACATAGTGAATTTTCAAGAGTCTATGACGATTTTAAAAGCCTGTACAAAAAAGTCTGGAAACTTATTGAATGCACCACGTATATCCAATACCTATTCGCATATACACTCATAACACTTATATAGATAAGCTCGCACCTACTCTTTGCTATGTGCAATCAAGAACTGAACAACAATAGCTTAGGTGACAATGACGTGTGCATTTTTCATGAGATGGTAGATATCATTTTTAGAATTTGTCACTGGTCACTTTTTTGACTCATCATCATCATCATCATCATCAAATTCTGTTGATAGCACAGAATCCTTTGAATCTCTCTCACAATCTGCCCTATGGTCCATCGATTCTGGCATACTCTCTAGACTAACACCCAATGTCTTCAAAGACCTGATGCATGTGAATATTTGTTAATCGGCCAATACTGTTGTGTCCATACGTAAGAGTCCATATTTTTACTTTTTTGAAGCTTGGGGGTCTTACCTCTCCTTAGTGGATACAGTCAACATCTTCTGAGTCTAGCCGACAGGACACAGACGTTACCAAGGCGGCTTATCTGCTCATATACTTCTGATAATGACCTGCGCATTTTGATGAAACCGTAGATGTCATTTTTGCAACTTGTCGCTGGTCACTATTTTTACTCACTCGTGTATGCATTTTTAACTTATTTTTTCCACAAATTGTAGCGAATATCAGAATATAGCTTCGAATATTATCTGGCAAAATATAATCCGCTCTCAATTTGAAAGTAATATCTTTTTTTAGTGTTTCTCGTTATTATTCGTCATTCGGTAAATAAGCCGACATCTTTTGCCTTGATTTTGTTATTTTCTTTCTTCTTCCATCTTCCATGTGGCGTTTTATTCCTTTGGAAAATATCTCAATTATTTTTTTCCTTTCCCAATATCCAAATTATCAAATGCGTTGCAAAAAGTTACGACTGGTTCTGTTATCTGTTCGTCAAGCTTCGAACCCCCTTTTCAAGCCGACATATACAACATAGTTTGATTCAGACAAGCAGACGACACGTTCAAACTGTAAATAATACCTAACGCAAACTAATACACACACTTATTTTAATAGCATGTGCAAATCCCAAGAGGGAAGTCGATTGAAAACGATTCCATGGAAATGATTCTGTTAGACCATATCATATTCCGACCGATATGAAATGGTTCAACAAATCTTTCTGGTTTTTCTTTTTTTTAATTGTCGGTTCACTGAGAAGAGAGAAAAACTAGCAGGGATAAATTTAGTTTTAGAGGGAAACTTCTCCTGGCATAAAAAAAAGAGAGAAAGACAATATGGCCGACATTCATTGAATTATGACGAGACAAGCGGAAAGAACAAAGACAGACGTACCGGATGTTTTAGATTGATGAATACGCAAACTGTGTGACAAATTCATTTATCGCTTTACAATCAGTCATTTGATTGAAGCTATAAACAGACACAATAACAAGTCAGACTGATACAAGGATGGCTGTCAGAATGTAGTTAGTAGAAAAAATTATTCTAAATGAATTGTATTGTTAAATATCGTATTTAAAAAAAAAACTACCCGAGTAATGAACGATCTTGTGTAATGAACGGCCCCCCCATCCTGATTTTAGCCACAGAAAGGTGTACGTATCATATATTGAATGTAATGAAGTGTCATGGATATCACATTAAGCAATCGGATGGTGAGGCTCCGGTAATGCTGCAGCTTTGGGGAATGTGAAGTATTCCTTCATTGCCATCGCTCCCCGGTGCACTCTGATGGTTTGGTTTCTTTGTTTAATTATCAACTCTATTTAGGTTATTTAATGCCAAAGCCATTCTCCTAGAAGAACAGTAGTGGTACTATTTAACCCATAGCTGGGAAGATAAGGGGTTTCATACCTTTCCCAAGGGTATTTGCCCGAAAGTGACCGTAATAGTGCGACTGGAGTACAAACTCGCGTACTACGATCGCTGTAACCATTACACCACTAGGACACCGCCGGTGCACTCTGACCGGAGTGATAGCTCCTGAAAGGGTCCTATCTATGGGTCAAACTTTTTAATGATGCTCGTCTATAAAAAAACATTTAAACATCAAATGACATGAAGGGGTGAGTCGCCTTGGTGTAATGACTTAAGTGTTGGAATACTATTTTGTTCACTTTCGAACTACTTCTCTTGTGAAAGTCATTGATGGCCCTTATTCAACCACTATGGGTTAGACAATATCACTGAAAACATCGTTTTGGCATTGCATAATCCGAGAAAGTTGATACCGCATTAAAATACCCAAACTAATCCAAGGACTTAAAGAGGAAACATTCATATTTACTGTATTACAACCAAATTCTATGTAATATCCTAAGTTAGGAAATGTCTAGACTTTGATGAACCTTTTGCGCAACTTTGTTAACTATTTTTATTATAAAGCGTTTTCGGACTATTGTCTTCATCTTTACTGTTATTTCTACAACGTTTCGGCCGATATGTCCTCTGGCCTTCTTCAGGTGTTTGTCTATCTCGGGAGCCTTCACGGAACTTAGTTTTTTCATCACTGTATAAAATGTAGAAATATTGTCTTTTTGGTACAAGGTCAATGAAATCTGTCAATAGGCGTTTTACTGAATATGGAGCATGACATGCCATATAACATGGTGGTCTTCTAGTTTGATTGGTTGGTTGTTTGGGTTTTATGGCATATCAACGTTTGTAGGTTATTTAACGCCAAATTCATTTTTATGCAAATTGTCAGTTTTATTTCAAACAATTCAGTTTACTATGAGTACTCAGTTTAATTGTCAAAAACATTTCTATTTCAAGCTATTCAGTTTAGTCAAACAGTTTTAATTCAAACAATTCTATTTAGTATAAGTGCAGATTTTGTTTACACACAATTAAATGTCAAAACACTTTTTTATAAAACAATTCTGTTTAGTGTAAGTACAGTTTCAATGTCAAAAATAGTTCCATTTCAAACAACCCAGTTTAGCATAAGCACGCAGTTTAAATGTCAAAAACATTTCTATTTGAAGCTATTCAGTATAATCAAACAGTTCTAATTTAAACAACCCAGTTTAGCATAAGCACACAGTTTAAATGTCAAAAACATTTCTATTTCAAGCTATTTAGTATAATCAAACAGTTCTAATTTAAACAACCCAGTTTAGCATAAGCACACAGTTTAAATGTCAAAAACATTTCTATTTCAAGCTATTCAGTATAATCAAACAGTTCTAATTTAAACAACCCAGTTTAGCATAAGCATACAGTTTAAATGTCAAAAACATTTCTATTTCAAGCTATTCAGTAAAATCAAACAGTTCTAATTTAAACAATTCAGTTTAGCATAAGTATACAGTTTAAATGTCAAAAACATTTCTATTTCAAGCTATTCAGTATAATCAAACAGTTCTAATTTAAACAATTCAGTTTAGCATAAGTATACAATTTAAATGTCAAAAACATTTCTATTTCAAGCTATTCAGTATAATCAAACAGTTCTAATTTAAACAACCCAGTTTAGCATAAGCACACAGTTTAAATGTCAAAAACATTTCCCATCTCCTTCTTGTGGTCGTCACAAATCGCACTCATTCAACCCGTCCACGGTCAAGGTTATATTCTGATATTCATTGACCAGATGCACCTGTTATTTACACAGGTGCATTTCTTATTTTGACAGCCCGGCCGGGTCGTAGGTCAATATACAACAATGGCAATGAAGGGGTGCTCCGCATTCCCCAAATCTGCAGCATTATTGGAGCCTCACCATCGGATTGTTTAATGTGACATCTGTGACACTCGTTGGGAGGGGTTGCTATCGGTGTAGTCCCAGCCGACCGAGCGACTAAAAGTTAGAAGTCTTTCATTACATGTAATAAATGATACATATACCTTTTTGTGGCTAAAATCCGGGGGATCGTTCATAACACAAAGTTGTTCATTACTCGGGTAGCCTTTTTTTAAATACGATATTTAACAGTACAAATCCCCCAAAGCTCCAGCATCACTGGAACCTCACCATCCGATTGTTTAGTGTCATATCCAGGGCACTTCCTTTTCGATAGCTACTACACCAACGTGTAAAATTTAAATATGGGAAATATAATGTTCGGAAAAGTAATGACACTAAAAAAAATCTATCCACAATAAACACATGGCCAAGTGAATCTTTGCTTGTCATCGATTCACCAGGTCAAAAGACCAGGTGCAATGCTAATCTTCGCTTGTCATGGTTGCAACAACCCAGCAAAGAATGGCAGGTGCTCGAGTAGACGTAAAGTCTGAAATACTTGTAGTGCACGAGTATATGAAATAATAAAAGTAATAAAACCCTAAATATCATATTTGAAATTATTTGCGGGATTATTCGCTTTGAAATAAATGAGTAAAGTTGGCAACTGTTGTCAAGGGTGGCCAGAAAACTGCCTTTACAATAGCTACTACACCTAAGTGTCGGGGAGGGCGCTACTTCTTTCCTTTGATTGCTCTACTTTACCAATGATCCGTACCTTATAATGCTGAGTGTTAAGCAAGGAAGCATCAAGTACCATTTTTTGATTCTTTGGTATGACACAACATGGTATTGAACCCAGGTCTCGCAGGCTATTGGCAAACACTCTAACCATTGTGCCAATGCATATATAATTTAGGCAATACCCAAACCTTTAGGCTTAAAATAACCCCAGACAGGTTGACACGACGTTAAGAATAATGTATCGATAAACATATTTGTTATGATTGTAGTTCAAATTTGCGATCAAGGGAGATAACTTACTCGAAGTTGATTTTTGGATTCTATTATCTCATTTCTGGCTGACAACCATATTTGGAGAACAAATGGTGGATGTTAAATGTCATATGCGTATTTTACTTTTCAGATATATTTGATAGAATTAATTTACATTATAAACAGCTTGAATGAGAAAACTGTGATTTAATATCCACCAAAGAACCTATTAACCCTTTTCGAGAAAAAGCAGCAATTCAATAAAAAATGAATATCTTACGTTATGGATAATTAGAATTGCCTGATTTGAAAGCGATTGACAGTAATCTGCATCGTGTTGATCTTGCTTTGTACAGTGAAGATAGGAAAAATTTACCCAATGATATGCAAGTGCATTTGAGCAACCTACTCAAGCTAAATATAGGGGGTGTCCTCATGGTGTAATGGTTAAAGTGATGGACTACGGAATCGTAGTACGTGAGTTCGTACTTCAGTCGCGCTATTACATTCACTTTCAGGCAAATACCCTTGGGAAAGGTATAAACCCCTTTATCCTCCCAGATATGGGTTAGATAGTACCACGACTGTTATTCTAGGAGAATGGCTTTGGCATTAAATAACCAACAAAGATTGATATGCCATTAAACAAAGAAACCAAACTATCAAGCTAAATATTTGTCCTGTTGGCAGGAGCTTCAGAATACACCGACTGTATCTCTGCGGAGTGGTAAAACCTCCCCAACAAGTGGGCTGGATATCAAATTAAACAATGTGATGGTAAGGCAGTAGTATTGCTGGAGCTTTGGGAAATGCGGAGTACCCGTCACTGACATCGCTCCCAGATCCATTGCGGCCCGGTGTAATAGGACCTGATGTGTCAAAACGAACTAAACTGAATTGTTTGAAATAGAACTGTTTTTATGTATAAAAATGGATTTAGCATTACGAAACCCAAAATGGTTGATATGCCATAAACCCCAACCCAACCAAATTATATATGTTTATACATATAAAGAGGATTTAGCATTGTGGTTGATATGGCATAAATGCCAGCCAAGCCAAATATTTAAGATATATGTATTAAGAGGATTTTGCATTAAATAACCTAAAATAGTTGATATGCCATAAAACAAAACCAAATGAAATCATATATATCTAATATATTTGTATAAAGAGAATTTGGCATTAAATAACCTACAATGGTTGATATGCCATAAAGCCAAACCAAGCCAAATCATACATATCTAATATATATGTATAAAGGGGGTTTAGTATTAAATAACCTACAATTGATGATATGCCATAAAACCCAACCAAATCAAATCATACATATTTGATATATATGTATAAAGGCGATTTGGCATTGAATAGCCTACAATAGTTGAAATGCCATAAAACTAAACCAAATCAAATAAAAATATACCTCGTTGAGGTCTACTTCGTTTTACAGTTTGTGTTGCTGATGTAGGTATATATTTGCTAGATAATCTCATTGAATTGCAGAGTGATGAGATATTTTAAGCAAAGTTTAAAGATGGGAAATATAATGTTCGGAAAAGTAATGACACTAAAAAAAATCTATCCACAATAAACACATGGCCAAGTGAATCTTTGCTTGTCATCGATTCACCAGGTCAAAAGACCAGGTGCAATGCTAATCTTTGCTTGTCATGGTTGCAACAACCCAGCAAAGAATGTCAGGTGCTCGAGTAGACGTAAAGTCTGAAATACTTGTAGTGCACGAGTATATGAAATAATAAAAGTAATAAAACCCTAAATATCATATTTGAAATTATTTGCGGGATTATTCGCTTTGATATATATATATATATAGTGAGTAAAGTAAAGTTGGCAACATTTGACAAGGGCGACTTGAAGGCTTTTTTTACAATAGCTACTATACCGTGAGATCGGGGAGGGTGCAACTTATCTCCCTTGATTGCTTCACTTTACCCTTGATACGAAACTTAACATGCTGAGTGTTAAACAAGGAGGTATCAAGTACCATTTTTTGAGTCTTTGAAATGACTCAACCAGGAATAGAACCCCAGCCTCTCGAGCCATTGGCGAACTCTCCATCCAATCATATTTGAAATTATTTGCGGGCCTATACGTTTTGATATATATATATATATATATATATATATGTGTATATATATAATAAAGTTATATAATAAAGTAATGTAAAGATAGCGATCTTTAGCGATATATATATATATATTATAAGAGTGTTGGTCGTCAGTAAATCACTTTGTGGTTATGTGTCGAACCAAGTGCAATATAATATGGAGAGTGCTCAGTATCTAAGATTGACCTATTATATAATGATAATAATAAATAAATATTTTCCATGGATTAAATATATACATATCTAATATATATTTATTTATCATCATCATTATATATGTGGTGTAATTGTTATCGCCGTAGGAAATAAACACGGCGAGACGAGTTCAAATCCGGGACGAGACTGATTGCATTTCACATAGCACTAATACCCTTGGGAAAGGTAGGAATCCAATTATTCTCCCTCCAGCTATGGGTAAATAGTAGGACAGGCTAGGTTCTTCAGTCTTGGTTAGGCAACTAGTCTAGGAGAAGGAAAACTCTGAATTCAAACCTGTTAAACTCCGCTTAAAAATTGACCTCGTGTCATATCCTGCCCGAGCGGAGGGGTTGGTAAATAGGATCTTTATATATGTATATATATATATACAAATAGTTTGTCAGTAAGGTTGTTTTTAGGGTACTCCCCGTCAAGCTTGACGGAAATTGCACAAGAATGCTACGAGATACATTGGAAAAATCCTGTTAGCAACATCCCACAAAACAGCAGCTGTACAGCCAACTAGCACCCATCTCGAAAACCATCCAAATTAGACGAGCAAGACATGCAGGACTGTTGGAGAAATGAGGAAGAACTCATTAGCGATGTAAATTTGTGGACCCCTTCACATGGACGAGCAAGGGTTGGTTGACCAGCTCGAACCTATCAACAACAGCTCTGTACTAATACTTCACGTTGTTTGGAAGAAATGCCGGGAGCGATGGACGATAGAGATGGGTGGCAAGAGAGGGTCAGGAAAATCCGTGCTAGTAGCACAACATGTTATATATATATATATATATATATATATATATATATATATATATATTGAACAACAAATTATCAAAGATTACAGATTCTTGAAGTCCTACACATTAGAAATAAAAGTCCAATCCTCAATAAAATTAATTTTGAAACCTTTGCTAATGTATTCAAATGTCTTCAGCTACTGTTGCCATTCACAGAATTAAATTTCATAAATATCTAAACCAGTATAAATAAAACGTTATGTTATTCTTTTGCAATATATACTCCTCATTTTTATGGCCCGAGTGGGGTCAGAAAGTAATAGGGAATCAGTTAAATACGGAAAATTTATTAGCCAATTCCAGTAGGATATCATGACATACAGAGGTAATTTGAAAGGATGGAAATAAAGATATGTAGATAAAAGATGTCTTATGTGTGTATATATATAAATATATATATGTGTGTGTGTGTGTGTGTGTGTGTGTGTGTGTGTGTGAGTGTATTTGTTCCTGAAGACATATCTTAGAGACACACTTCATGAGTCCATTTGGGTTTTCAGGTTTTTGAACATCATACCTTCTATCCAAGGGGATCCAGCTGAGATTGATTCCTTCCCAACTTGTATCCCAGCTGCAACTGCCCACGAACATAGCGGACTAGAAAATCGTTTTAAAGCCTCTTGTCATCTAAGAAGAGCCTCCTTAGATGACAAGGCTAAACATGATTTTGACAAGTCACTGTCATTCTTTTAAATATTTACTTTTCTATGTTGTTATTGACTTTTATTTCGGTCTCTGCTCACTCTCTCTCTCTCTCTCTCTCTCTCTCTCTGTTTCTCTTTCGCTCTCTATGCACGCGCATGTGTTTGAGTTTATTTGTATATACAAGCTATTATTTGCTCTGGCTCTGAGCCATGTCGGAGTTTGAGCCAATTGGGCTACTGTCTATAGTTTTGGGAAGGGTCATTAACATTCAAAGAGTTCTTTGGACAATTAAACTCCAACAGCACACATCAAGATATGAGCGAAATGTATGCGTCAGAAGAGCTCGGAATTCAACACGTTTCAGCTTCCGCCCCTCAACAGAAGCAAAAGAAACGAAATAGAACTCCGTGAAGAACAATTATCATATTAAAAATAGTTAGGTTTGATGTCATTTTTAGAGGACGCTCTGAGCTCTGAAGTGAAATGTTAGAACAAGACTTTCCTTATACTTTTGTATTATATAGATGGAAAAGATCGAAAAATGTATCGCGTGAAACGTCGTTTAAACAAATCTCCTCCCCTTTGCCACCCCCCGAAAAATCAACAACAAACAAAAAGAGCACCCCCCCAAAAAAAAACAGGGACTTTAATTATCTGAACAATTCTTTGAAAGCCTATTGGACTAATTAGTTTGCTAATGAAAATAAACATTAGATTTACTGGCTTATATTCAAGATCGAAGATTACTTTTTGGCGCGAAAAATGCCACTAGCTTAACTAGTAATCAAGTTAATATATGTTGAAAGAGAGAGAGAGGGGAGGAGGGAGAGATGGGAGACTGAGAGAGGAGGCGGAATGGACTGGATGAAAGAGAGAGAGAGAGAGGAAGATCGAAAGCGAGATAATGTGGGAGAGGTATAGAAAGGGAGAAGAAGAAATGGGGGTGGGAGGGAGAGATATGAGATAGAAAGAGATAAAGAGATGTGGAGGGAGAAGGTGAGAGATAGAGATAGATACAGAAAAGGATAGAGAGAGGGATAAATAGAGAAAGAGAGAGGGAGAGAGAGAGAGAGAATGATGTGGTGGGAGATGGTGAGTGATAGAGATAGAGATAGAAAAGGATAGAGAGAGGGAGGGATAGAGAGAGAGAGAGAAAAAAGAGAGAGATAGACAGAGAGGAAAGTTAATCGAAAGAAGGGCAAGGTGAATACAGCTTAGTATTAATGTCTCCATAAGATTTGATTTCTTTGTTTCATAGCATATCATATTTCGTGAATTATTAATTATTAATGCCAGAGCCATCTTTGTTGGAAGACAGTAGTGGTACAGTTTAGCCGATAACTGACGGGATATGTGGGTTCATACTTTTCCCAAGAGTATTAGCCTGAAAGTGAACGTAATAACACGAATAGAGTCCAGCACTTTAGCCACAACTTCACGGGGTTTCACCTAATGTCTCCGTAGGGGTAATCCCAGTCGGCTCCCTAAAAAGAGTAAGACATCTTCTCTACAATGAGTATCCTATATATAATACTAAACTGATGGTCAGGCTCTAGTCCTGGAGCTTTGGGGAATGTGGAGTACCTTTTCATTACTATAAATCTTAGGTCCGTGTAACGTGATATGGTATGTCCAAGTTATAAAGACAACGAAAGGCTAATTTCTGGGAGAGAGAGAGAGAGAGAGAGAGAGAGAGAGAGAGAGAGAGAGAGAGAGAGAGAGAGAAGAAAGATAAGAAGACGAAAAACAGAGAGTCTACGGCAAAGGCCAGCTGACATCAGGCTAAAACACTGGTTGTAGGTCAGCTAGTCAATGGTTAATGACTATGGTAATTAGAAATGACTAGAAAAAAGCAGGAAATCTCAACTCATTTGAGTAGGTGTGGAACCACCGGAAACGGATATGATCCTTCCTCCGACACCAGGCTGAAGTAAGCGGATGACTCGGGTTTGAAAGTGAGTCAGCAGCCGGACGCGAAGATGTAAAGACATTGAGTTGAAGCCTAGATACGGAAATGTAAGGAGAGATGAAAATTACGGCTCCTGTTGCGGTGTGAGCTCCGAAAATGTGGCCTCACACTAAATGTGAACCTGTGAAGTCGAAACCAACGAACAAGCCCGTTAGAACAACTAGAAAATACAAAAAAAATTATCCAATATCTGTGTCTGCTCTTTTTTTCTCCTCATGACATGTTCTCTTTGTCCAGCTAACACGGGTGACTCAGTTTTCATAGTCTGTTTTTTCTCCATGCGATTACTTATAAAGTGTAGTGGCTATTAAACTTTGTCTTAGTGAACTACGACAGAGTTTTGTGCTTTCGTTAACTTTTCCCCCGGCGAAGTTACAACAGGATCCGACATCTACTTAAGACGTACCGATACACACATCAACCCGTTCGAGCACGAAGTGGTTCAACCGTACATTTGGTGTGTAACTTTACAACGTTCTATTTTTTACTGTTATAGTACCGTTCATTCTATGAATCAAATAGAACTGTTTGACAATTTAAATGTGTGCAAATAAATGACTGATGTTAAACTGAATTGTTTGTGTTACATTGCGATACTCGAAACTGCGAGCAAAAATTGAATTATTGATATTACATAGCAATACTTAAAACCTTTTAACTGTATGCAAAAAATAACTGATGTTAAATAGAATTATCAGTGTTACGTAGCAATACTCGAAACAGTGAGCAAAAAATTGAATTATTGGTATTACATAGCAATACTTAAAACCTTTAAACTGTAAGCAAAAAATGATTTATATTATATAGAATTATCAGTGTTACATAGCAATACTAGAAACAGTGAGCAAAAAATTGAATTATTGGTATTACATAAAGTAAAGTAAAGTTAGCGACCATAGTCGAGGGTGACCCGAAGGCTCCCTTTTCGATAGCTACTACACCAAGGTGTAGGGGAGGGCGCTACTCCATTCCCTGGATTGCTCCACTTTACCCTTGAACCGTACCTTATAATGCTGAGTGTTAAGCAAGGTGGTATCAAGTTCCATTTTTAAAGTCTTTGGTATGACTCGACCTGGGATTGAACCCAGGTCCCCCGGGCCATTGGCGAACACTCTAACCGCTGGGCCAATGAAACCGGTTGGTATTACATAGCAATACTTAAAACCTTTAAACTGTATGCAAAAAATGATTTATATTATATAGATTTATTAGTGTTACATAGCAATACATGAAACAGCTGTGTGCTAGCGAATGAGCTATGTTGAATTGAATTATCGGTTTTAAATAGCAATACTAAAAACTGTGTACAAATAAAGCTATTGGTGCTTTATAGGAATACTTTAAACCGTTTAACTATGTGTAAATGTGGTATACCACATGTATACATATGCAAACACAGGCACAAATACAGGCGTATGCAAATACAATTCAGGTGGAAACAGGCGGACCCTGTTTTTCAGGTAAGAATGTTTTATTAACTTCTGACTTCGATTCTTCGACACGAGGAGAGAGAAACAATTCTTAAAAGTCTGTTGTAATCATACTATGCTAACCCCATCCCAACGCACGGCGCATCTTTTTGTGTTTAAGATCTCAATTAATCTCTGCCAGTAGAGATCCGAAAAACTCAACTCTTCGATTCAATGGCCGAATCCCCAACTACTCGACTCCATGGTCCAATCTCAACTCTCAACTGCTGTCTTTTTAAAATCCTCAAATTCTCAGCCCATCTCTTCTGGGCATGACGTCATCCACACTCCAGCTTCATTTCCTGTCTGGGGTTTATTATGACAATAGTGATCGTCATATCCTTGGCGTGCGAGCGTAAAGCTGTCCCCAATGGCTATGCACCTGAAATCTTAACCTGAATATTTCAAAGCCCAATCAAACTGAATGACAAAATATAATAAATGAAAAATGATTGAAATAAAAAAAATCATTCTTTAATTCTATAATATAAACAAAGAAGCTCTGGCTCGTTTAAAATATTACCTACGAACTATTCGTTAACAAATCATATATCTAATACATGTATAAGCAGGATTTGGCATTAAAAATCCTTAAAGGTTGATATGCCATAGAATGAATCAACTAGGTCTGGGAAAATCGCCAGAACAAAGTCGTGCGGAACGTTGAACTGCCCCAGAAACTACGGCTTTTGGTTTTTCTTTCTTCTACACTGATTGCTCTATCAAAGCTAGAAAAGTCAGACTATCCTGTTAGTTAGATACGTACATATCCCAAGGAAACGTAAACAGCCTTGTTCTGACTTCGAATTTTGTTTGGTTTGGTTAGGCTGAATTTGGTTTGGCTTTATGGCATATCAACTGTTATAGGTTACTCATTGCCAAATCCTGTTCATGAATATACCAAACATCTAGAATTTGTAAACAAATAGTTTGTAGGTAACATTTTTAAACGATTCAAAGCTCATTTGTTTGCACACAGTCAAATGGTTTCATGTATTGCCACGAAACACTTTAATTTAGCATCAGTCATTTGTTTGCATACAGCTAATTGGATATAGATATAATTTGTAAGTGAAAATTTTGTAGTTAATTCTATTTTAAAAAGTTACTGCTAATTTGTTTCTACACATTTATACATTGCTATCAAATTATTGATGTGTAACATTAATAAGTAAGTAAATTTGACGACCCGAAGGCTCCCTTTTCAATAGCTACTACACCGAGGAGTAGGGAAGGGCGTTACTCCTTTCACTGGATTGCTCCACTTTATCCTTGATCTTAACCGTATAATGCTGAGTGCTAAGTAAGGCAGCATCAAGTACCATTTTAAAAATCTTTGGTATGACTCGACCTGGGATTGACCCCAGGTCTCCCGGACCATTGGCGAACACTCTACTCATTACTGTAACATTAATAATTGAATTTAACATCAGTCATTTGTTTGCACACAGTTATATGCTAAAACAGTTCTATTTAACCCAGAAATAGGACCCTATCAGGTACTGCCTCATTGGGTCAGAGTGGACCTTGTCTAGAGCCTTCGAATTGGTTTGTCAAGGATATTTTAGACACTAACCACTAATTCGCTTGCCACTCCTTTTGTTATATATTGACCCTCGACTGAGCTGTCAATCAAGAGATGCACCTGTGTAAATAAGCGGAAGAACAGCGGAAGCAGGTGGACGTAAGAAAATAATATAATCAGGTGCCCGGACGGTTTGAGTCCGTTGGAGACAGGATGCCAAAGTAAGAACCAGCTCCAGACAGAGGGCCTTAGGCCCTTAGTGACCCCCGATTGAGGAACCCAAGTCAAGATGCGAAAGAAGTGCTGCTATGGTATAGATGCTATAGCAGTCCGTCCTTGTCACCACTCATTTCTCACACACAACAAACGTCACCTTCCGAAAATAAAGTGTGAGAGATTTATATTTTTATAAAGAAGTGTATTCGTTCGTTATTGAAGTCGTCATTATCAGTTGATTATGTTCCGCATATATTTGTATATGTATACATGCAGTTGTATTATCGATATACAACACATTGAAGCCTAATGATCAGAGAAATCGTTGTCTTCATGCTTCTTTTTTTCCCCCAAGAGTCCACTAAGTAGATCACCCAAGATATAATTCGTCAAAAATTCTCTCACAAAGAAAAGAAAATAATCACACCATGATCATATCTGTCTACAAAGGCATCGATGGTTTGATTTGGCACATCAACCTTCGAGGATAATTTACTGGCAAAGCCATTCTTAGAGGACTGTAGTGGTATTTTTAAACTCATAACTTGGGGATACAGGACTTCATACCTTTCTCAATGATATCAGTGCAAAAGGGTACGTAATATATATTTACCAACCCCTCCGCTTGGGCAGGATATGACACGAGGTCAATTTTTAAGCGGAGTTTAACAGGTTTTAATTCAGAGTTTTCCTTCTCCTAGACTAGTTGCCTCATCAAGGCTGAAGAACCAAGTCTGTCCAGTAAATTATCCATTTGATATTTAATACTACAAAGGTTGATATACCATAAAACCCAAACAACCAACCTGAGAGAAGAACAATAGTATTACTATCTAACCAATAGGATTTTAGTTCGAAAGTGAACGTAATAGCTTGACAGAAGTTTGAACTCACTCACTTCAAGACAGCAATTCACAGCGCTTTAACCATTACGCCACCAGAACTTGCCGCAAAAGACGTCGACTATTTGAGGTCGATAAATTAGCCAGAGCCGCGGAAGCAGTACCAACATTACCCACAAACAAATCAATCAATCGATGAATTCAAGGTGAGCCATCATAGGAGCGGCTTATTGTGTTCGATTCAGCATTTTTATAATCATTAATATTCATGCCAACAATCGATTTTCCTTGTCTGAAATTAAAGAAACCGTTTATTTCGGGGGTGATAGAATGACGGTTACTAGTATTGCTGACTCAGGACCGGATATTAAACTTTACCCGCTCGTGCATCTATTTATGCTATTTCAGTAATTTCTATCTTTATCCGAGTTTGAAATCTAATCGTTTATTTATTTTACTGATTCGGTGTATGTGTGTCCTATCAAGCTTAAGAAAATATAAAATTAGAATTCGATTATAAAACTGGAATTTTTGCAGAAAAAAAAAACTGTCTGTCTAAGTCGCGTACTTTTCAGCGTTCGTCTTCTTAAAAAAAAGATATTTTGGCTTTGCAAAGCTTTATCTAAAAATAGCACGCTGATGGCTGATTTGGTCAGTGCTGGACACGCATGACTTGTCATAGCAGCTACGGAAGAAGATTTGAGAAATAGAATAACGATCAACTCCGTGACTACGTTACTCAGTCTTCCTATCTATCCATCTCTCTATCTTCAACAACTTACACGCTTACCAACGCATTCTCTCCGATAATAAACTATTGCAACAAAATAAATTTAGTAGCCAAACACCTAGAGGGCAAAACATCGGCTCCCATATATCTCGATCGGACGATAGAGAACGGTACCCGAAAACTCACCCCAACATGTTTGCCCTATGTCAAAGGTCTAGCTGAAAGTATCCAAAAGATATGCAGTCCATATGATATCAGTACAATATTCAGAAGGGGCTCCACTCTCCCGGGGTATCTCTTTCGTGTCAAGCCCCTAAATGAATTCAACATGGCCAAGTACTGTGTGTACCGTACCATAGCAGCATTAAATAGACTTTAGACCCCATTGTGACCTCACCGTGGTAACAAGTTGATAAATGCGAATTTCTGTTAAGCTACACAAAGGTTTATTTACAACTAGGTAGCGAGTAGCCACCTAGAGAAAGAAAGGGAGTATGGAAACATGAGACGACCGTCAACTAGACAAAAATTAGCAACATATCCTAGTGAGAAAGAGATGAACAGACACAGACCTTGAGTTTTTTCCTGTTTCTAACATGCTTGTACACTGTGTTTTACACCCCCTTTGGGGTGCCCCAATGTTTGGAGCTCGTAAACTTTCTTCTCTTTACATCTTCGTGGCTCGTTTTCAACTGATGTCTTCACCTTTTCGAGTTTCACCGTCAACTCTCGAAAGGACAAAAGTTGTCTCCTCACTTCCGCCTGTCGTGTCGGGAGCAGAAACAAATCCATTTTCACACGCTCAGTGCATGTGTACAAGATTTCGGACTTCCAGTTTTCCTTAGTCATTCTTAACTACAAGGAGTGCCACTGCGTTGTTATTCAGCAACTACTGTCTGATTTATTTATTTATTTAGTTATCTATACATTCAATTTCCTATGTGCCGTTCAATTATGTTACATGAACTTGATCCCTTGCAGTTATGGTAAAGTATACTAAGGCAAGACATGCTGCACACTAAAAGACTTAAAGAAAACCGAAAAGCAGTTGTACGAGTTGAAATTGAAAAGACGAGTATGGTGGCCTATATATGGAAGGAAAAGGGAAACCATCTACCCTTATGGGATGCAGTTAAAATAATTGATAAAGAACATTAGAGAACTAGAAGCCTTAAAGAATCAGCACACATGTTGGGCTACAGTGACCAATTGAGTAGACCCAGATACGGATGAATACAATATAGGAACATATAATCAAAACGGGTTTGATAAAAAAAATCGTAACATGAGATCAGGTAAAAACGTGCATAAAAGTTGTATTTATAGTGATGTAAGAACATTAAGTTTATAACTCTCCAAAATTCACTGTGCATGACACATAGTGTAACGGTTATTGGTTCCCTAAGCTTCTTAGTGACAATCATCGGGAGGTTACAAGTTCAATCCTGACTGCAGACAAGTAATAATACAGGAATACTTAACACTTGTACCAAGTTATGGTAAACGGAATCAGAACAAGCGACCTCCGTGGATTAAATAAAGGACGTAGTTCGAAGTTCCGTGTAGGCTCCCGAGTTAGATAAGAAACACTTAAAGAAGGTTGCAGGAGACATCGGCCGAAACCTTATGAATATAACAATAAAGATGAGGACAATAGTCAGAAAACTCTGAATGATAAAAATCATCAAGCTTCATCTCTTAAATTCAGACAACCAAACTAAATCTGTCTCAGTCTATTCCCATCCATTTTCAGTAATTAACACGCTTACCAATGCATCCCCATCCAATAATAAACCCTTAAAATAAAATAAATTTCACACCCAAACTAAATCTATCAATCTCAGTCCTATGTATCAAGTGTATATTTTGTCAGTAAGTTATAGTTTAGATAACATAATGTTATATAACATATGACATGGATTTTCGGTTCGTTCCTAGTGACCCTGCGTGCTTTGAAAAGCCGTCACTTGGTGAATAGTAAACAGGGAGATGACAGCGCGTCAGGGAAGTCGGGTACAACAGGTGTGTAACCGGAAGGAGACCACGTGATAACCCCGTGGTCAGATTTAGACAGAGGAGAGAATCGGGAGTAGAGCGAGGGACACGTAGCCGATCAGAGGCGTCTCGGCTTGCAAGGGGGTGCAAACGCCGGCACCCCCTTGCTCCCAGAAGAAGGTATGGGACATGAAGAAGTCCCCTATCTGAGTATATGTCTCTCCAACTATCTCTCAAACTAACAAAATGATAAAAGGATAAAATGAGATATATATTTTTATAAAGAAGTTTTTCGTTCGTTCATTGACGTTCGTAAATTATGTTTGATTACAACAATTAGTTAAAGACAATGGAACTTTCTTTTTGAATAATCTTATTTTTTTCTCTTGCTTTCTGGCTAGTTTCCTTGTATTAGGCTCCAGTTGAGAGAAAAATTGCCTTAGGTTCTGTTTCCAAGCTCTTTCGATCACACAAAAAACACATTAAACCCACTGAACATCTAAAACAAATAAAATTTTCATCTACTCTTCAAATGATAAAACATCAAATTTCATCATTAAAATCATAGAAAATGTCCTAAATCCTATCAGAACTAAACAAATGTAGTTTATAAAATCACATGATCATTTCCGCTGTGTCGCTCTAATACCATACGAAGCCTTAAGTTCTTACATCTCGAGGATGTAGCAATTGAGAAGGGAGCCTTCGGATCACCCTCGATCATGGTCGCCAACTTTATATATATACATATATATAATTAATGGAGAAGCTACTCTAGGTTTCGTTTCCAAGCTCTTTCAATCATATAAAGAAATAACCAACTTGGGTGACTATACGGAACTTCATAGTCCGTTGTCTGTCGCGGAACAAGCTGAATTACTTTTTGAAGTGAAGTTCATAACTTGTCTAAACACACACACACACACACACACACACACACACACATCCGGTAAGGCAAAAATGTAAACAAACGAAAGTTACTACATAATGCCTTATAATTCCCGAGCTGACGTGGTTCGCGTGTTGGCCGAGCGGTATGAAACTAAGCCTAACGTGAAGTTGGGTGGGTTTTGCTTCAAGCGTCCAACGTGTCCAGCCACACTGAAGAATTGTGATACAACGAAACAGTCTGTCTGTGGATGACAATATATATATATATATATATATATATATATCAGGGATAGGTTGAAGTACAATCTTTTAGCTACTAAAATCCTCGTTGGAAGCTTTGAGGACTTGGCACTAGATAGGAACAAATGGAGAGTCATCATTCGGATGGAATAAGGGATTTGAAGTAAATCGCATAGAGAAATTATAGGTGGTAAGATCAGGGACAAGGGTGTTTTCGACCCAACCATCAATTCTTTCTGACACTCCTCACTCCTACTCCATTTGTGGTCTGACACCCCTCACTCCTACTCCATTTATGGTCTTGTCTGCCAATCGCTTGCTGGACTGGACTCACAATTGCTATAAAATTTCGAACTGATGGAGATGCCCGTGGTATAATGGTTATCGTCGTAGGAAATGAACACGGCGATACGTGTTTAAATCCTAGACGAGGCTGATTGCATTTCACATAGCACTAATGCCATTGGGAAAGGTATGAAGCCAATTATTCTCCCTCCAGCTTTGGGTAAATAGTAGGATAGACTGAATTCTTCAGCCTTGGTGAGGCAACTAGTCTAGGAGAAGGAAAACTCTGAATTCAAACCTGTTAAACTCTGCTTAAAATTGACCTTGTGTCATATCCTGCCCGAGCGGAGGGGTTGGTAAATATGGATAAATATTCGAACTGATTTTGCTTTTAGACACTCATACAAAGAAATCGACGGGAGAGTCCATGATATATATATATATATATATATATATATATATATATATATATATATATATATATATATAGCGATAGCATGTATTCATCAGGAGCAAGGTATGCATTGATTCATTGGAATATAATTATTCGGTACAACATTACAAATATCATTATCAAGTTAAATGTATTATTAATTTTTTAAAATTTTCAATTGTAGCATAAAGCACTTGAAACAGACTGATTGAATTTATTCTTATCGTAATAAACACTCAAAATTTTGTTTGTAGACATTCGCCTCTGTAAAATCCGTACTTCTGAAAGACAAAAATTCAATTTTCAGTAATCTTTTTCCTCAATAAAATGAAATAACTTTACTATTTTGTTATAACATTCTAGTGGATGCCATTCATGTCACAGTCTTAAAAAAATATTTGAATTTGGCGTCAAAACAACACGAAAAATTCTCTGCCAAATTCTCCAAGAAGAAGAAAATACGAAGCAGCAAATGAGCCAATCGAAAGTAACGTGAGAATCAATTCTTAGTCGCATACGGGCAGTTTATATTATATAATATATATATATATATATATATATATATATATATATATATATATATATATATATAAAGAATATTATGCAGAGATTGGGTGAGGACGAATTTTTTAAAGAACTTTCGTTTGATATTATTTTTAGGCATTTTTGTAAAATCTTAAATAATTATTGCACGTAATTGATATGTTAAACTTTATCATTATTATGTATATTCGTGGTGTTTTCAATAAGTTTCCAGACATTTTTGTACAACATCTTTCAGACTAAAAATTTTCGTCTTGTTTACCTTCTGAAATTAAAATAATAATATTTCATATTTCATAATCCAAAAATAACAACACAACGAATATCTCCAGAACATAAATTTTGTCACAGGTCAGATTTTACTACATGTATGTTTTTCCATCACAAGGGACTACATTTTCAAAATCAGCACCACAAAATAAGTTGATAACAAGTAAAAACATTCATGGGGCAAATTTACTGTTGCTTTGTTCAATATCTCTTGAAAATTCAGTATGTTATTGTTATATATCTTATGAGATGACTGACCAATTTTATATGATTTCAGGTTCAAATGAACAGCTACAGCAGCAATTGGAATACACCATACTAAAGCCTGATTGTCACAGATGGTGAATTTCAAAAATGCAATCTCGACGTGAGGAAGAACGATATGCAATAAAATTCTGTTTTAAACTTGGAAAAAATGCCACAAAAGTGTATGGAATGCTTCAAACCGCTTTTGGAGCATCTTGCATGAATCGAGCATGAGTTTTTCAGTGGCATAAGAGATTCAAAGAAGGCAGGGAGTCTGTGAGGGAAGATGAGAGGTGCGGGAGGAGTAAGGAAATCAATACACCAGAGTTGATTGGCCAAAGTGTAGGGTTAGGGTTACTATGTTGAGATTTTAAGGGAGTTCAGGAAGAGATTCTGTCGGAAGAGGCCAGCACTCTTCAAATTGGGTCAGTGACATTTCCACCAGGACAATACACCAGTCCACAACACCATCCTTGTCACAGATTATTTGAGTAAGATGGGCATCGAGACAGTTCCTCAGCCTCCTTATAGTCGAGACCTTGCTCCCTGTGACTTTTAGTTATTCCCTAAGCTCAGAGGCTGTCGTTATGAGACAATTGAGGAGATGAAAGAGGCTGTGACGAAGGTCATTGACACGCTCACACAAGAGGACTTCGATGGGGCCTTGTAGAAGTTGTTGGAACGGTACAAGAAGTGCATTGCAACCGGAGGAGATTACTTCGAAGGGGACTAGAGTTTCATGTGTGTACTATCAATAAAAGTGTCCATACGAAAAAAGTCTGGAAACCTTTTTAATGATCCTCATATATATGAGAAAAAAATCATACAAAAATTTAGACCAGTCAGCTGAGGATGTAGAAAACGCTGACTGCATCTCTGCTGAGGGGTAAGACTCCCCCAATGAGTGTCCTGGATATGACACTAAACAATCTGATGGAGAGGCTCCAGTAATGCTGATAGGCTCACCTGATAGGCTCCTTTCTTAGGGTCAAATAAAAATGTTTGACCGTTAAACTGAGTGCAAACCAATGATTTATGCTAAATTGAATTGTTTGAAATAGAACTGTTTGAGCATTTAACGGAGTATAAACAAATGACCGATGTTTAAGTATTAGTGAAACATAGTAAAATTTAGAACTATTTTAATTTGCTAACTTATGCTAAATTGAATTGTTAGAAATAGAACTGTTTGATCATTTAACGGAGTGTATCTACAAAATGAGTTCACACCATATATTTGATATATATGTAAAAATAGGATTTGGCATTAAATAACCAACAATGATTGATGTGACATAAAACCAACCCAAACCAAATATACTAAAATGACTCATAATATTTGCAATATTGTAGTAACATGAAGTACAATTCGGCAGCTCTGGATGCTCTGGCAGAGATTATGAGGGTGACAAACAATACTGAACTGTGGACATGCCGAATTCGTCTGATACTCTCCGAGTGCTACTCGTTGGATTTACCTCTATGGTTAAGAGCACGGCCTTGAAATGCCCCGTATTAAACCTAACTCATCTTACCTGATCGTCTCATTTCTTTCTGCCCCAGCGAAATTACTTGAACCATCTAGTTACTTAGCTGCAATCCAGGAGCGAAAGATGACTTAAGAATCTGGGCAAGCCGTCCGTTGTACCGGCTAATCTCCAAGGCGGAGAGAGAAAAGAAAATTCTCACTCTGCAACCCCGGAAAATTATTTGTCCACACCAATCTATGAATATGATGTTAACTAATTTTAATGCGAGAAAATACACTTCTACTAAGAGACCCCATTTCAGACTTGATACCCGACTCCATTAAATTTGATACCCCCCCCATTTGTAACACCCTTGCGACAATGATCACCGTTATTACTTATGATAGAATATAATAAAATCTATGAATAAAGAGTTAACATTTATTTGTAAATAAATTCAATTCTTCGTTTTTTTTTTTATAAATTCATTGATTACTTTGTTGTAAATGGTATCAGCACCAGGCTTAACCTTCATTTTTTCAAAAGTCTTAATCCATAAAAATGAAAACCAAATTGTTTAATCACTCTTCATTGCAAACATTCCATATGATTATTTCCGCGCTTTCGTGAAAAAGACGATCACTTACAGGATACAGACGTGGTTTAGTTTGGTTTCTTTGTTTAATCCTATTTACCAACCCCTCCGCTCGGGCAGGATATGACACAAGATCAATTTTTAAGCGGAGTTTAACAGGTTTCAATTCAGAGTTTTCCTTCTCCTAGACTAGTTGCCTCACCAAGGCTGAAGAAATCAGTCTGCCCTACTATCTACCCATAGCTGGAGGGAGAATAATTGGATTCATACCTTTCCCAAGGGTATTAGTGCTATGTGAAATGCAATCCGTCCAGGATTTGAAATCGAGTCGCCGTGTCCATTTCCTACGACGATAACCATTACACCACGGGCATCTTTGTTTAATGGCATATCAACCTTTATAGGTTATTTAATGCCAATGCCATTGTCCTAAAAGAACAGTAATTTCTTAACCCATACCTGGTAGGATAAGAAGGTTCATACCTTTCCTAAGGGTATTTTTCCAATAGTGAACGTAATAGCGCGACTGGAGTTCGAACTCGCTTACTATGACTCCGTAGTCCATCGCTTTAGCCATTACACCATGGTAGGTATGGTCAGTATCTGACGTACTAATTTGTTTACTACCGTAGCTTGGAACATTTCAAGTTCCCATATTATCTCTGCAATTTTCTGGCTGTGTAACGTTTTCTTTTTCTTTTTTGCAAAATCTGCAGCATAAAATGATATCAGCTTGCATTTCAATCCATCTAAATCTTATTTGCTTTCATAAGCATTCAAAGCTGAAAACACATCTATCAGATATTTGTTTTTCGTAAACGTGAAAAAGGTTCACATTTAACCATTTAACGAATTTGAACTCTCCCATGGTTGATCTACATTTTCTTTTTAAAATAGAAGAATTTTATTGTGAATTGAATTACTATTATAATAAGTATAATTCCTCAATAGAAAAAAAGAAAGTGTACATCTATATCCTTGCCCGTGATGTCATAATAATTACGCGGATGCGTATTTCTAATCCTCTTGGGAAGACATGGCCCTGGAGGTGACCGTGTCCTCTGTAAAGACTACGGATGTAAATTGCAAGACACATTTAGGTTAATTAGTCGCGCAATTACAATGACTAGTTGATTTGGCGTCGCTTGTGTGTGATATGAACTGGTGGCTCAGTTGTAGAGTTTCGGCACTTGTTCGATCTCCAGTGATGGAGATCACAGTATACACTGCTGATGAGACCTAATAAGATCGAAACAGCTGTCCAGTATTTCCGTATGCCGTGCCTAAGTATTTGCCTAATTCTCTCCTATTGTTTTAAGCTGTCCAGTGTTTCCGTATGTCGTGCCTAAGTATTTGCCTGATTCTCTCCTATTGTTTTAAGCTGTCCAGTATTTCCGTATGCCGTGCCTAAGTATTTGCCTGATTCTCTCCTATTGTTTTAAGCTGTCCAGTGTTTCCGTAAGTCGTGCCTAAGTGTTTGCCTGATTCTCTCCTATTGTTTTAAATCTTTACCCATTGTGAACTATAACTTTATCCAAAAATGTTGTTCTGAACCAAATAAAAGAATTTTTTTGTCTCAATCTGTATGACGATAAATCTTTTGAATTGACAAATCCTTGATTTCAGTTGTACGAGGCAATAAAAATATCATCATTTCAGTAAAGAGTAACTGCTGGCTTAAAACAAAATGCAATCAAAGGAATTTCTGCTTTCTCTCTGTGACCCCCTCTTTATTATCTCGTCTCTTATCTTTATGCACCCTGCTTGAAAGGAATAATAAAACAGGAAAGACTAAAGCTACGACCCTTTTTGGCCATGGCGAAAACGCAAGCAAAATTATTTTGCTTTTCTATGACTCTCTCTCTCTCTATCTATCTCTGTCACCCACTCACTATTATGTCCTGTCTCTTTTTTTCATGCACCAAACTTGAAGGAAATAATAAAACAGGGAATACTAAAGTACATGTTTTTCTTTTCCCCTCACCCTGTATAATACTCTGTCTCTAATGCTCCCTACACAAAGCAATAGGGAAGCTTCTAAATTTATTGATTTTACAAAGAACTACTCTCACTAAACCAACTGGTCTTTTTTCTTTTTACACTCTTCAGATA
The DNA here is from genome assembly GCA_963585895.1 of Sepioteuthis lessoniana. Lineage (NCBI taxonomy): Eukaryota > Metazoa > Mollusca > Cephalopoda > Myopsida > Loliginidae > Sepioteuthis > Sepioteuthis lessoniana. The sequence goes on from OY757922.1 coordinate 14,529,110, forward strand.
ATATTGTTTGTAACAATTAAGAAATAGGAAATGCGAAAAAATACAAGTAAAAGAGGAAAGTGAAAATTATCAATAATTAATTTTATCTTTCCCAAATTTATTTATTCTGGAAAGATAAAGGTTAGACATGCAGAGCATGCGTTGTATATATGGACCCTTCAAACCTCCTGTGATCAACTGTGACACTATGTGGGTGGTCCGCTAAGCAGACGATCCCTTTGTCTGTCTTGGCATGAAACCAAACAAAGGCCTGAGCCCGCGATCTTCAACGCGATCGGAAGTGGGCAAGGAAACGCGAGAGAGAGAGAGAGAGGAGTTGGACAAAGGAACCCAGAGAAGTCAGTTGGCGACGGGCTAGGCAGAAGGGCTGTTGGTAGTCGACACCGGACAGCAGAAGAGACCAGTCGGCACGAGATAGAGTCCAGCATCACTGAGGGAAGACCAGTCAAGATAAGTCCGCACTCCTCGTGGTTTGTAGAATTTTCGCAAGAAATACACGCTAGCATTAGTCTACACCGAATGCAGTGTCACAACTTAACCTTCTTGCACTTGAGTTGACCCAAGCCTTATTGTTCGTTTGTTCTTTGTTCTTTTTCTCCCACTCCCTTGATTGTATTTCTTGTGCCGTAAAGAAATGTGCGATCCCTCTATCGGAACCACTAGATGATCACCGGCTAAGAAGATTGAAATGGTTTGAAGAAGTTGATGTAACGGGGGGGGGGGCGACGGGGTATCGTCACACAACTACGTCTTCACCATTCACACTGAGGGTGCTTTTGTTTTCTTTCATGGCTTTATGGTCCAATTCGATCTCGTAAGGCATGTTCTCGAATTTGACAGCTACACACTTATCTGTATGGCTTTCAAATCACATACGGAGTGAATCAATGCACAATGTGTCAGTGCACCAACTACCACTATACTACTAACAACAACGGACACCTTGCATGACTTGAACTGCTTCGGTCACGTATGCACGCGCCACAGACTAGTATGTACCAAAATATTGCAAAACGTTTGACTTGTAAAGCTTGGTGCTATCCATAGTTTCAGGCAACGAATTATGAAACATATACCCATAAAGATAAAAAACGGATGTTGTTGTAAGTTGATTACTAAGGAGCAGTAATGATCGTGTCGTGAGTTCAATCCTCGGCTCCTGACAATTCTGCTAAACAAACCTAAACTAAATGTGCAAGGTATTTTCTAAAAGTATCGGGACTGTATTTTACCAAGACATAACAAACCAATGTATAAAGCACAAGGTTTCTTCAAAAGAGTCATCTTGGTATTCAACAGACTGATTCTTCCGAGATTTTCATTGGTCGAAGATTTCCCTTTCCGACCATTCACTTTCAATATGGTGTGAAGTTTATTTCTTTTACTGTTCTCCACATCTTCAAATCTTTAGAGCCCAGTCGACTGGGGCTGTAGAATACACCAACTGCAACTCTGTAGAGGGATAAGAACCCCCCCAGTGAATGTCCCGGATATGACATTAAACAATCTGAGATTTGGGGAATGTGAAGTATCCCTTCATTGCCATTACTCCCAGATCAAGTTTGATCCGGAGTGGTAGCACTTGATAGGGTCCTATGTAGGGGTCCAACAGAACAAACTGTGTGCAAACAAATGACTCTTGTTACATTGTGACTGTTAGATAGCAATACTTGAAACCATTTAACTGTGTGCAAAAAAAGAGCTCAGGCTTATTTAATAATGTATTCTACAAAATGTATATACAAATCATATATATATTGTTATCCTCAAACATATCTGTTTCGTTCTATCAGAACTCACCTGTGTGGCTAGACAGGCTAGATTCCCGAACCGGGGATCGAAACCCAGTTGACTCAAACGCCAATTCAAGATACTACCACTCGGCCACGACGAAACCAGCACGAGTGAAGGAAATTTAAACGGTTATGAATCACAATTGTTATTGTTTACATATATCCGCTTAACGGCTACCGAGAGCTCGATTCATATGAAGAGCCTTGCATATACGCTAATGGCAACACAATTACTTCATTCGCTAGAGAACTCATATATTTAATATATATGTATAAACAGGATTTGGCATTAAATAACTAACAATGGTTGGTAAGCTATAACACCCAACCAAACTAAACTTAACTCCTATCTTTTCTTTGAGATTAATTTTCAGTTTCGGAAATAAGAAGAAATCAAGCTAAGCTAGGTGAGTATGGATGACATTGTACTTGCATAATACTGTATATTAGAAAGAAATTGGAGGTGCCCGTGGTGTAATGGTTATCGTCGTAGGAAATGGACACGGCGACACGAGACTGATTGCATTTCACATAGTACTGATACCCTTGGGAAAGGTGTGAATCCAATTATTCTCCCTCCAGCTATGGATAAATAGTAGGGCAGACTAGGTTCTTCAGCTTTGGTGAGGCAACTAGTCTAGGAAAAGGAAAACTCTGAACTGAAACCTGTTAAACCCTGCTTAAAAATTGACCTTGTGTCATATCCTGCCTGAGCAGAGGGGTTGGTAAATAAGAAAGAAATGCTGTTCAGATAGTATCGAGACAAGTTTATACAAAAAAAGAAGAAAAGCTTAAACACCCGTCAAGACTGCTGGACATGATCCCTTCATTCATATTCAAAATTTTAAACAATATATAATATTTTTTTGCTCTTCTTACTGTATTAAGCACTTTTACGAATTAACTTAGGTAACTCTGTCGGTGTTTTTTTTTTTTTTTTGCTAGACATTGCGGTACTAGATAATCATTTTCAAGCAGTACGGATGTTTTTACTCTTTTCTTTTGCGTACACCTTTTCTTTTCCAGATATCGGTTTCTAATGTATTTTTTTCATTTCAAATTGCATTATCTGTTTTTTTTTTACACCAGCAGAATCATAGATTTAGTCACAAAAATAAGATATTATATATATATATATATATATATATATATATATAATTTCATAATCAAAAAACTTGACCAGTTTTCGTTTAAATGATCTCAACAGATAACAGCATTTGTAAAAGTGAATCAAAATGTTGTATCTAAACGTCTTTTTTCTATTCACTGCCATTTCTGTTAATAAAAAGAAAACCGGATAATTGTAGGCATACTTTATTGAAAAAAAAAAACTGAGAAAGAATTTACTGTTTAGCTTCTTATTCGGCTTTTCCTTTTTGAAGAACGAAGTGTCACAACTGTGTTTGTAATCAGTTTGAAAACTGTCCAAAGTCTCTGCCAGTATACTTCCGATCATCTTTGGGCATTGTCAAGGATATGGGATTTCCTGTGTTCTTAGAGTATTGAATTTATTCTGTTCGATGCATTCACACATGAAATCACCTGCAAGTGATGCACACGCCTATTCCAAAAATGTCTTGAGCTCAGAATAATGAAAAAAGATAAACAGTTCGTCCTTGTCTTTTTTTTTCAATAAAATATGTCTTCAAGAAAATCTGCCTAAATACACTTCACATACACATATTGTCATCCACAAATAGACTGTTTCATTGTATCACAACTCTTCAGTGTGGTTAGATACGTAGGACGCTTGAAGCTGGGATCGAAACTCGGCTGATTTTTACGTCAGTCGGATATCTTACCCATCAGCTATCGTCATCTTAGCGTAATCGAAGCACTTTTTAGGTAGATAATCCTATACGCTTATCGGCTACTGGAGTGCTCAATTCATCATAAGAGCTTTGTATTTATATGGCAACCGGTCATTCTTCCCTCGAGTGCTCAACCAACAGGGGGAAGCTCTCAGCAAAACAATATATATATATATATATATATATATATATATATATATATATATATATATATTGTGTGGCTTTTCTTGATTTTTTTGTTCGTTATATAAACTTAGCTTTAATCAGTCGACGTCTTAGTCTTGTGTTTTCTGCTCCTATTTTCTTGAGTACAAAAACATACAAGGTATACTAAAAAATTATCTCGATTAAAGCTTATATATATATATATATATATAGGCTTTAATCTGGATAATTTTTGAGTATACTTTGTATATTTTTGTACACAAGAGAAAAGAACAGAAAGCATAAGACTGGGACGTCGACACAGATTTAAGCCAAGTTTATAAAACGAACAAAAAAGCCAAGAAAAGGCAATACAATTTCGGAGCAGGTGTTCAAAGCTTTACAAAGAAAAGAACTTGGAGACACTGTAGTCAATAAAGATCGTAATATAAAAGCGATTATATCTCTGTACTCCCTCTCCAACTAAACTGTTGTTTTTTTGCAGCGCTAGCAAAACAATTTCTATATCTTCAGTATGTATCATTTACAAAGACATCTCTCAATCTATATTTACTTTTACTTTTACTTTTACTTTTCAGTCTTCTTTACTAAAACGTTGAAACAGACTGCGTCCTTTCTTTGCTATTTGTTTTAGAGGTACAAGTGGGCTAACGAAATGGACATCGACGAGCCGGGTTCAAATTTCAACTGAGACAATTTCTCTTAACTTAGTACAAACGGCCTTAGAAAAAACATAAACCCTTCTTTATTCCAATATACTATGGATAAAATAAAAGTGTTTAATAGGCTTCCTAATCCTGGCTGAGAAAGTAATGCTAGATAGGCTTTGAACCATCTAATCCATCCCCTAGAACTTACTTAAAACGCAGCACAATATATATATATATATATATATATATATATATATATATATATATATAACCGACGACTTCACCATAGAAAGGATGCTGCACGAAATGAATTTTTGAAGTGGAGTACTGCTGGCTTGAATTTTTCTTTTCCTTTTCCTTGACTGGTTGTCGTACGAATGCTATTTGCCGATAGATGGAGGCTGAAGAGGCAGATTTATATCTTTTTTTTTTTATTAGCGCAAAGCCAAGGATTTGAACTCGAATCACCGTCCAAATGTTTGTAAATGAAAAAATGCTTATACTTCCAAGAGGAAGTTCCACTTACCTGAACTTAGCTGGGTCATCTGGCATTCGTGCCAGATTGTAATCAATAGCAGAGTCGAGGCCGGCAGGCCTCCTGTTTCGGCTGGGCCATCTTCGGGTGGGCGAGGTGCTCATCAGGCCCACATTACACTAAATGGGTCGATGACCAGCATAGTCCAGCAGAGCTTGAGACTCGGCTCACGCCCGACCTTCCCCTTACCTAATCTCCACTTTAAGCCGACCTTCGGGTCATTGACCATGTGTCAAGTCTTGTCTGGTGGGAGGCTGCGACAAATATAGTTAAGGGAACCTGTATAATATGGTTTCAAACAATCTCTATTTGCTTACAATCTCTGTCAAAAAAATTCTTGAGACCTTCTTTTTGTAGTTTCAATTTTATTAAATCTACTTATCTAATAAACATGCTGCAATAGAAGTGTTGAGATTTCTTTTGAATGCGGATTTTGTCGTTCCAGCAGACCGTAGAGGGAAAAATCAAAGAAAGCGAAAAGGTGTACAAATGTAATATAGCATCATCATCATCATCCTCATGTCGTGCTGGTAGCACAGATATCCCTGACCCTCTCTCGCCACTCCTCCCAATCGTTCATCACCTCAGGCAGGTCTTCTGGATAACATCCTGTATCCTCACATAGCTGCTGAATGTATGTTCGTTCTGGTCGTCCTGCTTTTGCACGGCCATGTGTGGTACTATTTACCAACCCCTCCGCTCGGGCAGGATATGACACAAGGTCAGTTTTTAAGCAGAGTTTAACAGGTTTGAATTCAGAGTTTTCCTTCTCCTAGACTAGTTGCCTCACCAAGGCTGAAGAACCTAGTCCGTCCTACTATTTACCCATAGCCATGTGTGGTGGTCCATAAAAGTACATCACTTATGAGTTCGTCCCTGCTTATCCAGCAGTGTCCTGCATGTCTGGTTCGTCTAACTTGAATAGTTTTCGTGATAGGAGGCAGGTGGCCGTACAGTTGGTGTCTTGTGGAGTGTTGCTGCCAGGACTTGTTCAAGATTGCTCGCAGCATTCTTGTGTAATTGCCGTCTAGATTCTTCTCCAGCCATTTTGTTGGATGTATAAAACGTTCATAATGTTCATAGAATGTTCATGCGCATAGGAATCCGAAAAACACGAAACACTGACGACTTTCTTGGTTCAGGTACGAAACTTTTATTACCTTCTTTAAGTTTAGGTTTTCGACACGAGGAGAGAGAGACACAATTTTTCTATGCTGACTGTTCGTCCATCGTCAGCTCTCAACTCACTGACCCAAACAACGCGCGCGCACCCCGCAGTCCACAAACTGGACTGGCCTCGCCCATGTCCGAAAAATCAACTCGCTTCGTCAAGCTTCAAATCTCAACTCACTGCTTTTATTAAAAATCGCTAAGAATCCCAGCCCATCGCTTCCGGGCATGGTGTCATACGCATCCCCAGTCTTATTTCCTATCTGGGGTTTTTATTGTGACATCTGTGATTGTTACATCCTCCCAGCGCGCGCATGAACACCTGCGTTAATGTCTGCACCTACCCATGCACTAAGCCGAAAGGTTCTAAGCCTAACTATACCGAAAGATAAGATATATAAAACAAGAAATGATAATATAAAAAAAATCCTTCCACAATTATATAACACAAATATTTGGATCTTGCTAGAGAGCTAAAAAGCCGTGGAACATGAAGATAATGGTGATGCCAATCTTAGTTGATGCCTTTGGAACGATCACCAACAAAGACCTGGAAAAAAAGACAGGATGAACTGGAAATGAGAAGAATCGAGACCATCCACACAAAATAGTATTGTTAAGATCAGATTTAATACTCGGGAAAGTCCTGGAGACTTGAGCAGACTTGTCACTCAGACTCTAGAGAAAGATCACCGGTTAAGATAGATGCGAAAAACTTACAAGGATTCAAATGATAATATCTGTAATTATAGTAATGAAAAGAAAACTTAGAAAATTGTGGACTTGCTGTACTGGCTGACCACTGAGTAAAATTGAAAGAAAGTGAAAAGAAAGATGAATAATTCGACCTTGAAAGGGAACTGAAAAAAAGGGGGATCAAGAAAGTGACAGTTATATCAATTATAATTGGTTCTCTTGGTACCGTCACCAAAGGATTATTCAAGGGACTTGAAGACTTGGAAATAAGGGGACGAGTGGAGACCATCCACTCGTCCGTATTATTGAGATTGGCCAGAATACTGAGAAGAGTCCTGGAGACTTGAGGAGACTCAAATTTCAGTGAAAGACCATCAGCTAACGCTGATGTGAAAACTCTCAAAGATTAATGATAATAAAAATATCAACTTGGTCAAAGCAAAAATATATAAGACGGAACAAAATAGCAAATGTGGATTATGTGGTGATAGAGACGAAGCGATTAATCACTTAATAAGCAAAAGCAGCAAACGAGTGAAAAAAGAGTGAGTCAATACCAGACTGGGTAGGGAAGGTGATACATCAGGAATTGTGCAAGAAATTGAAATTCTACCCTGCAAACAAGTGTCAAAACCAGAATCCACCCGGGAGAATGAGATGCATAAAAATTCTTGGGAATTTTGTGATACAAACAGATAACCTAATCTCGGTCAGAAGACCAGAACAAGAGATGAGTAACAAAAAGAAAAAAAAAAAAGAAAAAGAAAACCTGTCGAATAGTTTGCCGTACAGGCGGATCACAGAGTAAAAATAAAAGAAAATGAAAAGACATATAAATAATTGGACCTTGCCCGAGAACTTAAAAAAATCTATGGAACATAAAGGTGACGGATATACCAATTGTAAGAGGTACGCTCGAAACAACTCCAAAAGGTTTGGTAAAGGGACTGGAAGACTTAGAAATCAGATGACAAGTGGAGACTATCTAGACTAGAGCGTTATTAAAATCGGCTAAAATACTGAGGAAAGTCCTGGAAATTTAAGAAGATTTGATGTCACTCAAACTTCAATGAAAGACCATCAGCTAACGCTGGTGTGAAAAACTTTTAAAGAAATAAAATATAAAAAATAATTAAGTCTACAAAGGGATCTGTTATGATACCGAGGAAGTTGTTAACAATAAATATCAAGTGTAATTCTTTTATCTTATTTCAAGAACTCTGAAAAGCAGAAGTCTGGTATTCTTCATGGACTGTACATCAATTCGATCTTTTATAAATAAGTCGATGCTGAAAGTTATACAGCATTTTAGGAAAGAGAAAAATTATTAAGAATATTTAAAAGAATTATTGAAATGTTGATTTATTGAAATGTTATTTAGTTATTCGGAAAATAATGTCCAATTTCAGAATAAACTTTAATTCTTGAATATAATCATGATCATGTCGCGCTGGTAGCACGGATATCCCTGACCCTCTCTCGCCACTCCTCCCTATCGTTCATCGCCCTAGGCAGGTCTTCAGGACAACATCCCGTATCCTCACATAGCTGCTGAATGTATGTTCGTGCTGGTCGTCCTGCTTTTGCACGGCCATGTGTGGGGGTCCATAAGAGTATATCTCTTATGAGTTCGTCCCTAGGACACTGCTGGAGAAGCAGGGACGAACTTGAATATAAACAGTCTTTTAATCAGTCAAAATATGGTTTGGTTCGGTTTCTTTGTTTAATGGCATATCAACCTTTGTAGGTTATTTAATGCCAAAGCCATTCTCCTAGAAGAACGATAGTGGTACTATTTAACCAATGATTTGGAGGATAAGGGGGTTCATACATTTCCCAAGGGTATTTGTCTTGAAAGTGAACTAAATAGCGCGACTGGAGCTCGAACTCGCTTACTACGATTCCGCAGTCCATCGCTTTAACCATTACACCACGAGGACACCCCCAGTCAAAATATGACCCCTGAACATCCTTGCATTTCTGTCATCGATTAACAAGATTATTTATGGCTATACGATAAAACTCTGAATGTTTGGATGCTAAAAAATCTTTAAATGTAAGTTCTACTTCTCTTTAGAAACGAAACGCTTTTAGGTGTAAAAAATGCCAAGTTGCTTGAAAAAATGATTATCTGAGAGTGAGATTTCAGTAAAATATGGTAGATGTGGCAAAGCCTCATATCCCAAAGTTGATGAGCTTTGTCAGTCTTATCTGAGTAACATGTGGCCGAGTATTGTCATGAAGCAAAATTACGAACGAGTTGGAAAAGTAAATGCATCGCTTCTTTTTTCATGTTATTATTATTTAGAGCTTTTCACATCAGTGTTAGCTGATGGTTTTTCACTTGAGTTTGAGTGACAACAAGTCTCCTCAAGTCTCTAGGACTCATCTTAGGATTCTGACCATTCTCAGTAATGCTGTCTTTTGGATAGTCTCTACCCGTCCGCCAACTTCCAAGTCCTCCAGGTCTTTTAATAATCCTTTAGTTATTGTGCCAAAAGCACCAATCACAAGTGGTACAATCGTCACTTTCATGTTCCACAGCCTTTTCAATTCTGTAGCAAGGTCGAGGTACTTATCCTTCTTTTCACATTCTTTCAGTTTTATTCTGTGGTCAGCTGGAATATTATTATTATTATTATTATTATATACTCTTCTAGATTTTTTCACATCAGCGTTAACTGATGGTTTTACACTGGAGTTTGAGTGACAGCAAGTCTCCTCAACGTTAGCCGATGGTTTTTCACTGGAGTCTGAGTGAGAGTAAGTCTCCTCAAATCTCCAGGACTCTTCTTAGTATTCTGGCCGTTCTCAACAATGGTCTCCACTCGTCCGCCAACTTCCAAGTCCTCTAGTCCCTTTAACAATTCTTTAGTTACTGTTCCAAACGCACCAATTACACATGGTATAATTGTCACCTGCATGTTCCACAGTTTTTTCAGTTCCCTAGCAAGGTCGAGGTACTTATCTCTCTTTTCACATTCTTTCAGTTTTATTCTGTGGTCAGCCGGGACAGCAAAGTCGACTATTTTGCAAGTTCTCTTTTTTTTTGTTGATTATTAAATCTGGTCTTCTGGCCGGGATTAGGAGATTATTATTATTATTATTATTATTATTATTATTATTATTATTAGGAACATATAATCCTCAAAATCGAATTCTGTAAGAAGCGATAGAAAATTCCAAAAATAGGACTCCTTATCTATAAGAAATGTGAATTTTTTTTTTTACTCCTGAAACACTAAAATCAGACTGTATTTCCGAACAATATTAACAAATGTTAAAGTTGTATTGCGATGCTGAAGTTAATTCGATCTGGTGACTCGTGAAGGGAATTTTAAAAAATCATTGAAATGTAACGCATAGCAAATTTTTCAAGAACATAATAATTATTATAAGCCACGAGAAAAAGGTCCTTAATGAAACAAATTATTTTATTCCAAGCTGAAAGAATATACGATTCGAATTGAAAAACCTTTGTCATCGTAGGAATTTTACTCATATCAGGTCATCATGGCGCACAGTGAATTAGCTTCGTCTCACACGACCAGTTAAAATACTGGAAAACAATCACAGGAGATTTTAACTAACAAACAGAACTATTAAAGTGAATGACCCCCCCTATTGGGAAAGGTATAAATCCCCTCCCCCCTCAGCTATAGATTAAGTAGTACTTTTAGTATTTTTCTACAAGGATGGTTTTGGCATTAAATAACCCAAGAAGGTTGAAATGCTATAGAATAAAGAAACCAAACTACGTTTATTAAATTTGATGTAGCTTTGAATTACTATAATGAAGGATATTGGAGGATTTTTTTTTCTTTGAAATAATGGCGTATTTTGTGAAAAGGAAATATTGAAAATATAATACAATCAAATTCATTTAGGAAGAAAATAATCGCCCCTATTAATAATAATAAAACCCCAGTGTGATATAAATTCTTTTATTCATTCTTGAAAGGAACTGAGATTTTGAATGGCAAACCCATCTCAAAGCTTATGATTTAATTATCATCAAAATAAGAATTCTGTGTCTTTATTTTTTCTATTTGTTGAGTTTATATTAATCTTTGGTCCGAATTCTGTCAATTTTGAAACAGCTTTTCGATATGTATTAGCAACATGATCTCACTTCCGAGTAATAGGAAAATTAGCCGAGATGCTACAAAAGTAATCCCAATTGTTATGGGATAGGACAAAGAAAACAGAGGCTTCACTTGTATAAGAAAAATCCTTTTCTTAAGTATATATAAAGCTGGCATGAAAACTTGACTGGATTATTATTATTATTATTTGTATAATTTTAGCCTAATCGCCAAGGCTTACAATATGCTGACTGGATCTCCTGCAGAAGGGAAAGAACCCCTAAAAAAAGGGTCGTCCTGGGCATGACACTAAACTGCATCTAATGGTGAGGCTCTAGTTCTGGAGCTCTATGGAATGTGGAGTACCTCTTCATTGTCATTAGAGTATCGTAACTAATTAAACAGTTCCATTTGACTAATTGATGAGATCCTAACAGGTACTACCACTCCGGTGACCCAGGTAGCTGAGGCCCACAGAATGCACCGACTGAATCTCTGCAGATGGGTAAGATCCCCCCCAACGAGTGTCCTGTATATAGCACTAAACAATCTGATGGTGAGGTTCTAGTAATGCTGGAGCTTTGGGGAATGCAGGGTACCGCTTCAGTTCCATTACTCCCAGGTCCAATCTGACACTGAGTGGTAACACCTGTTAGGGTCACATCTATAGGTCAAATAAATCTGTTGATATTCATTTGTATTTGAGAGCCACCTAAGAAATTGTAAATATGAATGTACAAGCTTAAAATAAGCTTTGACAGGTTGATATGCAGTTAATAGATAAATCAATCAGTCATAGGAGTGGTTTGAGAAAGATTGTATTGAGAGGATGATAATGCAGTGGTCGGGTGTCTTGGGTGGTGTTATGGTGAGCAAGGTAGACAAGCAAACCTTCAAGAGTGAGTTCGAATCTCACTTGTGGCCCATTCATACGGCCTTGTGCCACACCTAAGCTTAGTAAATTACTACTAGTTAGGGTCAGCTCCTGGTGATTGCTCAAGGCTGTAAAACATGTCGCTGCTGCTGTCTTGCTTGAGTTGATCAAAAAATCAACCATTTTCCAAAGAGCGAATTATTTTAGTTTTTGATCATTTGCTTTTTTTATAATCTTTATTTTGTTTTGTTTTTGCTTTTGTTTTTTATGGCTGCTTTGAAGCCAAAAGCTAACAACAGAAAGGAAATACAAAGCAATATATATATATATATATACTAATCTAATATCTACCAGTATTCACGGTACAGAAAAAAAAACAAAAAACCCTGGCCAGGAACAAGAGAAAAAAGTATCTCGAATCACCGCCCAGGGGAAAAAGAAAAAAATTTTGGGTCAAAAAGAAAGAAAAGGCCAACCTCGTCCGACCCCTTGAAAAAAATCAAGGGATACGCAGTCAGTGGTCAAAAGAAAACCAAAAACCCTCCGCGAATCCTGCAATGCTACAATTACTAAAGTGCTCAACACCAGACAATGGAGCCAATTATAAAATTAGCCTAAATCGCGAGTCGAAAATTATCTACTAAAGTTTCACTTTAACGGATCATCAGGAAGCCTAACTTCGAAGTTAGGCTTCCTGATGATCCGTTAAGGTGAAACTTTAGTAGAAGATTTTCGACTCGCGGTTTAGGTTAATTTTATATATATATATATATATATATATATATATATATATATATATATATATATTAACATAGGTAGGTCCACGAAGAGATTTGTATTTTTTAAATTTATTTATCTATTTATTTTGTTCTTACATACGTGTATGTTTCCAGCTTGTTGCTATGGCACAAGGCCCTGTAAATGGGGTACTAAATGAGACTTAAATTCACTCATGTTAAAGCTAATCTTTAGTTCTTTCTGGTGGCCAATTTATAATAGAATGTCGTCAGAACCGACTCTCTTTAGTCCGAATTTCGCTGAAGTTGTGTTTGATGAAACCTGGGTTGGAATTTTTTTGACTCTTTTAGGTATTATATATATATATATATATATAGAGGGGGAAATGGGAGTAAATCCAACGGTATGAAAATGCATAAATATAAGAAAAAATACAAAAAAACCCCACTAAGTATTCAAATGGTTTTATTCATTGTTGAGTTCTTTGCCAACGTTAAACGTTTCGGTTTTTTTGTTTTTTTACATTAGGCTTTTATTTTTTTTAAAGGAAGTAATTTACGTTTACAAAATAAACTGGAAAGACTAATTATTACATGTACTTTAATCAAAGAGACGACATCTCCACACAAAACGGTAGTTCTCTGAAACTAGAGGACAAATTCACCAACCTAGGAAGCAGTGTCTCATCAACCGAGACAGATATCAACACGCGACTAGCAAAGGCATGGACAGCCATCGATAAGCTCTCAGTCATATGGAAGTCTGACATGACCGATAAAATTAAACGCAGTTTCTTTACAAGCAGGGGTCGTGTCGATACTGCTGTAAGGATGCACTACATGGACGCTGACAAAACGTCTGGAGAAAAAGCTTGACGGCAATTACATAAGAATTGCGCGAGCAATATTGAACAAGTCCTGGAGGCAACACCCCACAAAGCAGCAGCTGTACGGCCACTTACCACCCATCACGAAAAGTATCCAAGTTAGAAGAACCAGACATGCAGGACACTGCTGGAGAAGTAGAGATGAACTCATAAGTGACGTACTCCTGTGGTATCCTTCATATAGACGAGCAAAGGCAGGACATACAGCTAGGACCTAAGTACAATAGCTCTGTGCCGATTGGGGATGTAGCCTTGAAGACCTACCAGAGGCGATGGACGATAGAGAGGGGTCAGGGATATCCGTGCTGATGGTGCGACATGATGTTGATGAATTATAACATTATGCAGATATAAAACAAAACGTCATTTACGGAAATACAACGTTTAAAACATCTTCATTTTATCGTTTCATTTAACAAATAAAAAAAGTCTCATTAAAATTCAACCCAGAAGATACAACATCATATATTTAAATGCCTTCATGAAACTTTAATGCAAAAAAGAAAAATAAAGACAAAACAAAAAAGGAAAAACCGAAGTATTTCTCGTTGGCAAAATAAATCAACTTTTGATAAAAACATCCTCTGAAAACGCACACACTCACACATACACTTTCCCTGTCGCCTGTACAATACACTAACTGCACCCTTGCACAGGGGTAAGACCTCACCAACGAGTGTCCTGGATATGACACTAAACAATCTGATGGTCAGGTTCCAGTGATGCTAGATCTTGGGGGAATACGGAGTATCACTTCATTGCCATTACTCCCTGGTCCACTCTGGCCTGGAGAAGTAGCACCTGACAGGGTTCTATCAATGGGTCAAATAGCAGTAAAATGCGTATATGCTAAACTGAATTAATTAAAAAAGAACTGTTTTTGACATTGAAACTCTACTTATGACAAACTGAATTGTTTAAAATAGAACTGTCTTTACATCTAACTGTGTGTGGGCAAAAACTATATTCATAATAAACTGAATTGTTTGAATTAGAACTGTTTGACAAAACTGAATTGCTTGAAATAGAAATGTTTTTGACAATCAAGTGCATACTTATGCTAAAATGAATTGTTTGAAGTAGAACTGTTCATTTGTATAAAGATGGATTTGGTGTTAAATAACCTACAAGGGTTGATATGCCACAAAACCCAGACAAACAAACAGAAACACGCATAGACACACATACTCACACTGAATCATCCATACATACATACACACGAACACACAGATAGACAGTCACACACACACACAACCACATATACACACATGGCCTCAGTCAGCTGGATTTAAACGCATATGTATCACTTTTGTTTTTATATATATATATATATATATATATATATATATACACACACAGAGTAACCCTGATATAAGAGGCCCGGATATAAGAGATATCTTCCCTGGTCCCAAATTAGAGCCCGTGATACCAAAATAAAATAGACAAAACCCATATATAAGAGACTTAGTCTCCAGTCCCGACAACTCTTTTATATCAGGGTTATACTATATATACGCTTAACGGCTTCCAAGAGTTCAATTTACTCGAAGAGCTTTGCATTACACCGTATTAATTAAGTCCATAAAAGACGTAAACAGGATAATTCAAAGAGAGAGCTCAATCTGTAGCTGATTAATATATGATTAATAAATGTAAATATATAGAAATAAAAAAATGCAGAGCAAAATATCATTAAGAACAAGAAAATTAATAAATATTACAAGGAATATAATTCACCTAATCTAAGGTACAATTGGTTATAATTTGAATGTATACATGTAAAAAAACCTTATATCTATAAATATAGACATAATTTTCTTTACATATATTATATATATGTAAAAAAATCGTTTCTTTTTTGTGTAACCCGGATATAAGAGAGTTGTCGGGACCGGAGAATAAGTCTATTATATCTGGGTTTGGTCTATTTTGTTTAGGTATCACAGGCTCTAATTTGAGACCAGAGAAAATATCTCTAATATCCGGGTCTCATATATCCGGGTTACACTATATATATATATATATATATGTTGTTTCGAAGATTTGTTCAAGATAACTCGTTGCATTCTTATGTAGTTCCTATCTAGCTTTTCCTCTACTTGTTTTCTTAGTGTACACACACGCACAAATATATATATATATATATATATATGTATGTATGTATATATACATATATATACGTATACATATGTGCATACATATATGTATATATATACATATATATAGGCATATATATACATATATGTATATGCATATATATATACTTATATCTGTATGTAAATATACATATATATGTATATATATGTATATATATATGCATATATATGTGCATATATATATATATATATATATATATATATATATATATATATATATTAGGCCTTTCTCAATACGCTAAAAAGCGCCAGTGGGAAAGCATATGATTCGTCAGGCTAATTTCACCTTTGCAAGCCCTGCTGCATTTGTAACAAACAAAAGAACTGTCTTTGGCGTTGACATTCACCCCGTGCACTCTCAAACCCACATATTATGTCACAGAATTGAGATGAATGAATAGCGCTCGTTATGCTATCTTATTCGGTTAACAACATTTCGTATATATTAACGATTTCTTTATGATGGGGGCAGGGGTTAAAAAGCTTGGGGTAAATTCTCGCCACCGTCTAAAAAGTTTCCCCCTTTGTACCATCTTTTCTTATTCTTATTCTTAAAACTATTGGTGATTTTCTAATGGTTCTGACTATTAAATTCTTAGTGGTACTAGTTTTTTTGAAGATGGTAGCAAAACTATTTTTTGGTATAATAAAACATTCAAACACACATAAAAGTCGTTGCTGTTGATATATATATATATATATATATATATATATATATATATATATATATATATATATTAGAATGATTTCGTCCACGAAGAGATTTGTATTCTTTTTTGGATTTATTTATTTATTTCGTTCTTATATACGTGTATTTTTCCAGCTTGTTGCTTTCGTCAGAGAACTTCTATGACACGAGGTATTAAGACTTGAACTCACTTGTCTTTGCAGTTTGAATCGTTTTCAGTTAGTCGTGGACCTACTCATTAAAAAATATTTCTATCTCTCTTTGGACGCAATCCTGAACAAGTCCTGGCGGCAGCACCCCACAAGACACCAACTGTACGGCCACCTGCCCCCTATCACGAAAACTATTCAAGTTAGACGAACCAGACATGCAGGACACTGCTGGAGAAGCAGAGATGAACTCATAAGAGATGTACTCTTATGGATCCCCACACATGGCCGCGCAAAAGCAGGACGACCAGCTCGAACGTAGATTCAGCAGCTATGTGAGGATACAGGATGCTGTCCTGAAGACCTACCTAGGGCGATGAACGATAGGGAGGAGTGGCGAGAGAGGGTCAGGGATATCCGTGCTACCAGCGCGATATGATGATGATGATGATGATATATAGATATGTGTGTGTGTGTCAGGTGGTTGAACTGTAAACCCCTATTCTAAAGTTTAATTATTTTCATTTCTCTAATTAACAATATATAAATAAACTATAAGCACGTATTTTAATATAGGGAATTACTTTTAATCGATATATATATATTTTCCACGACCTCACAAATATTAACCATCCGTAGAATCCTTGAAAGTGTACGGGCAAAAAACCTACAAGCGACACTAATATTTGTCGACTTTACCAACCCCTTCGATTCCATTCACAGAGGAAAGATGTAACAAATCCTACTAGCATACGGCATACCTAAAGAAACCGTAGCAGCAATAACGATTCTCTATAGAAACACCAAAGTAAAAGTACGATCACCAGATGGAGACACAGAATACTTAGACATTGTAGCAGGAGTACTACAAGGGGACACGCTGGCTCCGTACCTCTTTATCATTTGTCTAGACTACGTACTTAGAACATCAATTGACAAAATCAGAGAGAATGGCTTCGAGCTGACGAGGAAAAGAAGCAGAAGGTACCCCGCAAAAATAATTACCGACGCCGACTACGCCAATGACATAGCGATACTGGCAAATACACCCGACCAAGCCGAAACACTACTGCATAGTTTGGAACGAGCAGCCGCAGGCATAGGCCTCTATGTTAATGCACACAAAACGGAATATATGTGCTATAATCAAACGGGGGGCATCTCCACTCTAGACGGAACCCCTCTTAAACTAGTAGGAAAATTCACTTACCTAGGAAGCAGCGTCGCATCAACCGAAAAGGACATCGACACGAGGTTAACGAAAGCATGGACAGCTATCAATAGGCTCTCGATTATATGGAAATCAGACCTAACCGATAAAATGAAACGCAGTTTCTTCCAGGCAGCGGTCACATCGATACTGCTATATGGATGCACTACATGGACTCTAACAAAACGGCTGGAGAAGAAGCTAGACGGTAATTACACAAGAATGTTGCGAGCAATCTTGAACAAGTCCGGGCAGCAACACCCCACAAGACACCAACTGTACGGCCACCTGCCTCCTATCAGGAAAACTATTCAAGTTAGACGAAGCAGACATGCAGGACACTGCTGGAGAAGCAGGGACGAACTCATAAGTGATGTACTCTTATGGACCCCCACACATGGCCGTGCAAAAGCAGGATGACCAGCACGAACATACATTCAGCAACTATGTGAGGATACAGGATGTTGTCCTGAAGACCTGCCCGAGGCCATGAACGATAGGGAAAAGTGGCGAGAGAGGGTCAGGGATATCCGTGCTACCAGCACGACATGATGATGATGATATATATATATATATATATATATATATAAAGACAATTACTAGAAGTTTCCTGTGGTGTAAAATGCCACAAACATGAGACTGAAGAAGAAGAATTTCTCTGACAAGTTTGAAAAAATATATAGTTACACTGTGCTTTATATATAACTAAACTATTAAGTAAATTGGCTGGCCATAGTCGAGGGCGATCCAAAGGCTCTCTTATCAAGTGCTACTACATCGAGGTGTAGAGGAGGGGGGATACAGCTTTCTCTGGATTGCTCCCCTTTACCTTTTATCCGTATCTTAGTTTTAAACAAGGTGACATCAACTGGTTGCTTCACTCACCCTTGGTACGTACCTTATAATGCTGTGTGTTGAGCAAGGAGACATCAAGTATCATTTGTTTGAGTCTTTGGTATGACTCGACCTGGGATTGAAGCCTAGTCTCCCGAATACTTGTCAAAGACTCTAAAGCATCATAACAAAAGTTGAATTAATTTCAACAATGCCAATTTCCCAACTTTTTAGTTAACTTAGTCTCACACAAGGCCACAGTAGCTGACTGGCCTGTCGGATAGGGCTGTAGAACACGTTGAGATAAGACCCTCCTCCTGATATGACACTAAATTGGATCTAATAGTGAAGCTCCAACCTTGGATCTTTGAGGAATGTGGAGTATCCCTTCATTGCTATTTTTTCCCGTGTTCACTCTGACCGGGAGTGGTAGTATCTGTTAGAGTCCTTTCTATGGGTCAAATAAAACTGTTTGATCATTTAACTAAGTGCAAATTAATGAGTGGTAAATTGATTTGTTAGTATTTTACAGGAATACCTGAAACTATTTAACTGTGTTCAAATAGATGATTAATGTTTAGCCGATTTATTAGCGTTAGATAGGAATGCCTGAGGACGTTTATCTGAGCGGAAAAATTGAATAATTAGTATTACATAACAATACTTGAAACCATTTAACTGTGTGCAAATAAAACATTTGAGCAATACTTGAAACCGCTGTATGCAAACCAATGATTGATATTTAATAGAATTATTAGTGTTAAATACCAATACTTGAAACTATTCAACTGTGTGCAAACAACTGCAATACTTAATTGTGAGTGAACAAATTAACTAGAACTCATTTAAAAATACAATAACCTTCAAACTATTCACTTACAAATCATATATATATATGTATATATATATATATATAAGAACCTGCCTGTACGGACACAGGATGTTGCCTAGAAGACTAGTCGGGAGCGATGGATGATAGAGATGAATGGCTTGCTCGGGAGTCAGAGACATCCATGGAGGCAGCGCGTCTAGATTATATATATATATATATATATATATATATATATATAATCTAGATTATATATACATATATATATATAATCTAGACGCGCTGCCTCCATGGATGTCTCTGACTCCCGAGCCAGCCATTTATCTCTATCATCCATCGCTCCCGACTGGTCATCTTGACAACATCCTGTGTCCGTACAGGCAGGTTCTTCTTGGTCGAGCAACTTTTCACGTCCATGTGAGGGAGTCTATAAGAGAACAATACTTATAAATTTGTCCTTGCTTCTCCAGCAGTGTCCTGCATGTTTTCGTTTTATTTAGATTGTTTTACAAATAGGAGGTAAGTGGCCGTACTGCTGCTGCTTCGTGGGGTGTTACCTCCAGGATTTGTTCAATATAGCCCGTAGCATTCTTGTGCAGTTGCCGTCTAGCCTTTTCTCTATATGTTTTGTCAGTGTCCATGAGGTACCTCTGTAAACTAGTATTCTGACAACCGCAACTTGAAAGTAAGTCTGTTTTATTTTATCGGACTCGTCAGACTTCCATATGATTGATAGCCTATGCCTTTGCTAGGCCCATATTGATGTCACTTTCAGTAGATGAGACGCTGCTACCGAGGTACGTGAACTTATGCACTAATTTCAAAGAACCATCTTTTAGCGTGGAGTTGTCTCCTTTTTGATGAAAGCGAATGTACTCCGTTTTGTCTGCATTCACATAGAGGCTAATGCCCCCTGCTGGCTGATCCAAACTATGCAGTAGGCTTTCGGCTGGGGTAGGTGTATTTGCAAGATGCACTGTCATCTGCTTCGTCTGCGTCCGTAATAGTTTCGGCGGGGTATCATCTGCTTTTTGCTTTTTTTTGTGAAAAGTCATTTTCTTTCAACAGATCTCTCGACGTTCGAAGTACGTAATCTAGGCTGATTAAGAACAGACATGGCGCTAGTGTATCTCCTTGAAGAAATCCAGCAACAATGTCGAAGATATCTGTGACTCCATCCGGTGATCGAACCTTGGCTTTCGTGTTACAATAGAGCATTATTATGGCTGTGACAGTTTCTTTCGGGACACCAGAAGCTAGAAGTATTTGCTCTATCTTCCCGCAGTGTATGGAATCAAATGCCTTGGAGAAATGTACAATAAAGAGAAGAGGTGCCCGTGGTGTAATGATTATCGTCGTAGGAAATGGACACGGCGACACGAGTTCAAATCCGGGACGAGACTGATTGCATTTCACATAGCACTAATACCCTTGGGAAAGGTATGAATCCAATTATTCTCCCTTCAGCTATGGGTAATTAGTAGGACAGACTAGGTTCTTCCGCGTTGGTGAGGCAACTAGTCTAGGAGAAGGAAAACTCTGAATTGAAAGCTGTTAAACTCCGCTTAAAAACTGACCTTGTATCATATCCTGCCCGAGCGGAGGGGTTGGTAAAGAGCGTCGCCTCGAGGTTTTTTGCACGAACTCCTATCATTCAACAGACTGTCAGAATCTGTGAAGTTGTGGATCGATTTCTCCGAAAGCCGTTGAGATTTTTTTAAAGATTTTTCTCCATTTCTGGTTCGAGGCGATTGCGAAGGAGAGCATTATAAACCTTAACCGATATGGAAGTAAGAGTTACGACTAGTTAGTCCTTGGCGACTCCGAGGCCGGCTTTCTTGGGGAACAGAAGAATGCAGCCTTTTGTCCATCTCTCTATTGTGTTCTGGTTATATACTGCGTTGCAGAACCGGAGCAAAATGTTATAAAATTTCCTTGTCTTTCAAACTTCTGGCAGTATTTCGTCGAGACCTGTAGCTTTGTTGCTATTAATTTTCGTTAGAACTACGTTGAGTTCTTCTTGAGTAAACTATTCTACTTTGATTTCTATTAATAATTTTCGTGAAAGGTTTTTCTGTGACTTTATGGGACTTTCCAAGCAGATTTTTGAAATGTTCTTTCCATATCTGAATTCATTCTTCTTGGCTGGCAGCTTTTAGTTTAGCTCTCGAAGTGCTCTTCCTTTTAATACTTTTATTTACCGTCTGCCACGCTATTCGAGATTGTCTATCTTCTACCGGGTTTATTATTGTATTGATCTGACTTTGAATGTATTATATTTGTTCTTTTTGGTATGTGTTAGTTCACTTTGCGCCTTTTTAAGTTTCTGCACGTTGGCGTTGGTTAGGTTTCTTTAATTACTTCGGGATGCTGTTTACACATTATCTGGTGTTTTCATAACCACTAGTGTCTGCCATGGAATTGTATTTTTGGTTGGTATGCACACTACTGCTGTTTCCTTGTGGGTATTGACGAAGTTTTCGTATTCGTCATTCGGAGTAGGTGCTTCAGATATTTCTGGAAGATTATGGAATTTTTTTTTACAGCTATTGTATATTTATTACTAATATCTCTATTGTTAAGTTGCCCAGTCAACTGGGGCTGTAGAATACACTGACTGCACCTCTGCAGAGGGGTAAGACCCCCCCTAACGAGTGTCCAGGATATGACACTAAACAATCTGATGGTGAGGTTCCAGCAGTGCTGGAGCTTTGGGGAATGCGGAGTACCTCTCCATTGCCATAGCTCCCAGGTCCACTTTGGCCCGGAGTGGTAGCACCTGATAGGGCCCTATCTATGGGTTAAATAGAACTAACAGCATAGTTATGCTAAAGTGGATTGTTTGAGTAAACTGAATAGCTTGAAATAGAAATGTTTTTGACAATTGAACCGTACTTACATTTAAACTACGTGCTTATGCTTAACTGAATTATTTCAAATAGAACTGTTTTTCGACATCAAAACTGTATTTACACTTAACTGAATTGTTACATATAACTGCTTGAATAGTTTGAAATAGAAATGCTTTTGATAATTGAACTGTGTACTCATGCTAAACCGAATTGTTTTAAATAGAACAGGTTATTTACATAAAAATGGATTTGGCGTTAAATAACCTACAAAGGTTGATATGCCATAAAACTCAACAAACCACACCAAACCTATTGTTAAGTGAGGACCAGTATGTGGTTTTGACTGTTTGACTGCGTAAGTTCAGGAGTATCTTTGCTTTGACAACTCTGTGATCGGTAGATACTCCTTCAAATGAGGTATATGCCTCTCTGGGAAACGTGCTATTTAATATATTTCCTATTTATGAGTATGTAATTTATCTGTATTTTAGAATTATTTGCGTAGGTGTAGGTACATTACTTTCCCTTCCTTTTCTGTAATTTTGTATTAAGACATATTAGTCTGTTAGATGTTCTCTATATCAGTTTGACGAGTTGTGTAAGCGGAATTCGTTGTTTTCCTCTTTACATATTTGGAAATTCATGTCCCTACCGATGATAAGAGAGTCGAATATGGAAATTCTACGGACAAGGAAAGATAGCTCGTTATAAAAGATGATGAGGTGTTTCATCACTAGCATTGGTGAGACTGTAGCAGGAGATGATTGTTCTGCTGGGGGTTAAACATAGCTACCATCATTAACAGTAGTATTTTTCTCGATGCTATTAAGTGATTTTAGGACACGGAAACTGAAATGCATTTCTGCCTCTCCAGTGACGCATTGACAAAACCATTTAACTGTGTGCAAACAAATGACTGATGTTAAAGAGTAGACTAGCAAGCGACGACAACGAATGGGTTCTCCGCTTTCCCCGAAGCTCCAGCATTACTGGAGCCTTACCACCAGATTGTTTTTGTGTCATGTGCACGACACTCGTTGAGGGGAGTCTTACTCCTTTGCAGAGATTCACTTGGCATATTCTACAGCCCCAGCCAACTGTGCTGACCATAGGTGTTCAAGAAAGGTGCTGACCATAGGTGTTCAAGAAAGGTCAATTTAAAACAGAAACAGCAGTATTCTAAACTAGTCCTAAAACAGCCTTCAAGAACAAGTATCGCAAAAAATTACATTCGTCAGCTCTGTGCAGACACAAGATGCCGTCTAGAGGAATTACCAAGGGTGATAGCAGAGAGAGAGAGAGAGAGAGAGAGAGAGAGAGAGAGAGAGAGAGTGTCTGCACGCCTAGATGATGATGATGGTGGTGATGGTGATAATGATGAAGATATTCTGACCAAGTTGCAGAAAGACCGGTGTTGATCAACACTGAAATAATGGCTTGTGAGATATGAAGTATCTGGTCTTGAAGCATATCTTCCTCTTTCTAACCATCCCTGTATCTGCTTGCATATAATGAAACTATGGCATATCAACCTTCGTGGTTTATTAAATGCCAAAGCTAGAGAAGAATAGTAGTGGTACTATTTAAGTCATAGCTGGGAGGATTAGGGGGTTTATACCTTTCCCAAGGCTATTAACACCACGGCGACTTTCCCCTCCCTCATCAAGAATTTACAATTTATATATCTTATGGGTTTTTTTGTTTTTACATGGTTTTCATAGTGTTCTTTTGTTCAGTAATTAGTAATGATTCAGTTTCTCTCTTTAGATTTTCCTTTCTTAGCCATATACATGTCTTCTTGTCCGAAATGTTGATAATTTGTCGCTTTAAAAATCCATACAGTTTTTAGTTCTCCTCCTATTCCGCTTCATCGTTTTTGCTGTTTTCTTATTTGTAATTATATTTCCAATGCTGTTATTGGCGGCTGTAATTAATCTTCTTTGTTCTTTTTGATGTCGTCCTCGAGTCAATGCATCAACGCAATTCTTATTCCTTGAGAGTTTTTCACATCAGGGTTAACTGAATGTCCTTCACTTGAGTCTGAGTGACAACCACTTTCCTCAAGTCTCTAGGACTCTTCTCACTATACTGGTCGATTTCAGCAGTAGTTTAGGTTGTCTCTACTAGTCCTTTTGTTTCCAAGTCGTCAAGTCCTTTTGCCATTTCTTTGGTGACTGTACCAAGAGCACCAATTACAATTGGTATAATTGTCACTTTCATGTTCCACAGTTCATTCAATTCCCTAGCAAGGTCAAGGTACTTATCCTTCTTTTCGCTTTCTTTCAATTTTACTCTGTGATCAGCTGGAACAGCAAAATCAACAATTCCGCAGGTTTTCTTTTCTTTGTTGATTATTATAAGGTCTGGTCGTCCGGGCGAGATTGGGTAATCCGTTTGTATCTCAAAATCCCAGACGAGTTTGTGCATCTCATTTTCCATGATAGATTATGGGTTGTGCATATGTCACATTATTATTATTATTATTTACACCTTTTCACTCCACCGTTAGCTGATGGTCTTTCACTGGAGTTTGAGTGACAGCAAGTCTCATCAAGTCTCCAGGACTCTTCTCAGTATTCTGGCCGTTCGCAATAATGAAGAGGTTTGGATAGTCTCCACTTGTCCACTAATTTCCAAGTCATCCAATCTCTTTTATAATCCTTTGGTGACTGTGCAAAAAGCACCAATCACGATTGGTATAATTGTCACCTTCATGTTCCATAGTTTTTTTTTTAATTCCCTAACAATGTTCAGGCACTTATTCTTCTTTTCACCTTTTTTCAGTTTTATTCTGTGGTCAGTCGGGACAGCCAAGTCCACAATTTTGCAAGTTCTCTTTTTTTGTTGATTATAATAATAATAATAATAATAATAATAATAATAATAATTATCATTACTCATTAGAGTTTTTCACATCAGCGTAAGCTGATGGTCTTTCACTGGAGATTGAGTAACAGCAAGTCTCCTCAAGTCTCCAGGACTCTTCTCAGTATTCTGGCCGTTTTCAATATTATTATTGTTATTATTATTATTATTATTAATCAAACCCTCTTTCTGGTTTTGTTTTTCGTCAGTCTGTTTACGTTTAACTTTTTAACTGATTCACAAACAAACACACACATGCACACACACACACACACACACACACACACACACACACACACACACACACATATATATATATATATATATATATATATATATATAGAGAGAGAGAGAGAGCAGGAAATAAAAATCGTGTTGCGTTCGGTAGGTTTTCTCTTTTTCTTTAAGAGTGATTTTCTTTCTAAAAAGATGGACTTTATTAAAAAAGAAAAGAGAAATGGATGCAAAAATAAATTGATAGATAAATAAGTGATATAAGATAACAAAGATATCAGATTGGAAACGACGAGAAATTGGATACGAAATCTATTCTAAAATTCTTGTCCACCATTTCATTGTCTGAAGTCTGTGTCTACGAAAAAAGATGTGAAATCTATCAAAAGTTTTATTGCATAAAGTTTCTTGTTTTTATATCGTCAATTGAAGATATGACAAGTGACATTGATTGTTCTTGTGCACAGAAGGATTCACCACAGTGTGTGTGTGGGGGGGATTAGGATGGTGAAACGATTCTGCACACAGTTTTCAAGTATCTATTTGCAGATAGGCACCAAAGTACTCACACGCACACACATTCGTATATTTATATATTTGGGTGATATATATATATATATATATATATATATATATATATATACAGAGAGAGAGAGACAGAGACAGAGACAGAGAGTTGGTTTGTTGGTTGGGTTTTATGGCTTATCAATTTTGTAGAGAGACAGAGAAAAAAAAAACAGAAAGAGAGAGAGGAAGATTGGGTCGAGAACGCACTTACAGTGTAATTGATAAGACGGGCATATCCGCTATTTATAAGTTGAGAGTTCCATCTTCACTGGGTGTCCGTATTTGTGTTATCTCTAAGCTAAACTTAGTATATATATATATATATATATACGTGGTGCATTCAATAGGTTTACAGACTTTATTTTGTACGGGCATTTACAATTATCATAGACTCTTGAACATTCAGTATGTTATTGCTATACATCTTATAAGATGACTGACCAATTTTTATGATTTCAAGTTCAAATGAACCGCTACAACAGGAATTGGAATGCACCCTACTAAAGTCTAATTGTCACAGCTGGTGAATTTCAAAAATGCTATCTGGACTTTAGAAGAACGATATGCAATAAAATTGTGTTTTGAACATGGAAAAAATGCTATGCGATGAAACCTGGATCTACTGCTATGATCCAGAGACCAAAAGACAGAGTCCCCAGTGAATGCATGCTGGCTCTCCCAGACCCAAGAATCCAGACAGAGCAAATCCACCCACAAACTTTTGATGATCCCTTTTTTTGACAGCACTGGCATGATCTACATGCATTGGTTTCCTACTGGACAGAAAGTCAACAAGGAATACTATGTTGAGGTTTAAAAGGAGTTCAGGAAGAGATTCCGTCGGAAGAGGCCAGCACTCTTCAAATTGGGTCAGTGGCATTTCCACCAGGACAATGCACCAGTCCACAACTGTCGTTATGAGACAATTGAGGAGATGAAAGAGGCTGTGACGAAGGTCATTGACACCCTCACACAAGAAGACTTCCATGGGGCCTTCCAGAAATTGTTGGAACGGTACAAAAAATGTATTGCAGCTGGAGGAGATTACTTCGAAGGGGACTAGAGTTTCATGGGTGTACTATCAATAAAAGTGCCCATACGAAAAAAGTCTTGAAACTTTTTTAATGATCTTCGTATACATATATATATATATATATATATATATATATATATATATATGAAAAGAGTACGGTCTGATTTATTTCCAGTTTTTCTCTAATATCATTAAATCTTCACAGGGTTCCCATACTTGTGACAAAGTGACAAATTTAAACTAAACTCAGTATATATATATATATATATATATATATATAGAGAGAGAGATAGAGAGTGAGAGATTTTGAATTAACATTTAATTTATTTATGAACCTTACCTGGAATATTAATAATCTCAAGACTCCTTGAAACCATATAGTTCAGTACAAATTATCAATATTAGATAGAATGATTTAAACCATACACCTGAGTGAAAAGAAATGATTATTACCAAATTGGTAATATTTGAAATCGTATTTGTGTATAAATAATTAGTATGGGATAGGAATACTTAAAACTATAAAACTATATACAAATTATTTGAACCATTATTAGTTTCTCGAAGCTATAATAATTACAAATGATTATCATTAATTATTTGAAACTATATAATTATTTGTAAAAGAAAATCGACTTTTAATGACCCCAAATACTGTAGCATATCCAAAATACGAATATGTGAAATGTTCATATGTATAGAAATCCCAAAACACTGACGACTTTCTTTAGTTCAGGTACGAAACGTTTATTGACTTTTTTTTTACTTTTAGTTTTTCGACTCGAGGAGAGAGAGACACACAATTTTTATTATGCTGACTTCCTACATCGTCCTTCATTCAACTCCCCAGCAGAGCGGGCCAGCCCGGAGTCCAATCTCATGTCACTGACCCAACAAACGCACCGTGCACCCCGTCCCCCTCAGATGGACTGCCCTCGCCCAGGTTCAAATCTCAACTGACCTCGCCCAGAGTCGAATCTCAACTAACTGCTTTTTTCAAAAATCAGCAAAATTCCTAGCCGATCGTTTCAGGACATGACGTCATTCACACCCCAGTCGCATTTCCCATCTGGGTTTTTTATTTTGACATTTGTGATTGTCACATCCTCCGCGCACGAGCGTGAAAACCTGCACTAAGAGCCGAGCAGTTCAAAGCCTAACCAAACCGAATGATAAGATATAACCAACGAAAAACGATAATATAAAAAAAAATCCTTCCACAGTTATATAACAATAATATTTTGCTCAAATTAACCAAAGAAAACTATGTCCTTTGAAAACAGTTAAGCGAAAATACAGCTTTCATTTTTATTCGAATACCAAGAAATGAATACAAGTGTATTGATTCTTTGGTTGGTTGGTTGGTTTTATAGTATATTAATTCTTGTTGGTTTGGTCTACGGACCTCTGGGTTATGGGCCCAGCACACTTCCACTGCGCCACTCTGTTTTTAATTCTTGTTGGGTTATTTCAAGTGAAGGTCAGTTTAACAATTGGAGTTTCTAATTACGAGGATCGTTCAAAACGTTCTTAGCCAAACGAAGATTTATGATTTGTCGTATATATCTCACTGTTTGGCCCCCCTTTCACAGAAATTAAGGCAAAAATCTTAATTAGTTTTTCTAGCTTTATAAGAAGCGTTACCACAACACAAATGTTCAGATACAGTTTTCCAGGGTCATTCAGTTTGTTAATATATGTATATATATTGTTTAACAAATTGTAGCCCACCTTCAATGTTCAACTAAGGCTCTTTCTATGGTTTCTTTGGTTTCTTTGTTTAATGGCATATCAACTCTTTTTAGGTTATTTAATGCCAAAGCCATTCCCCTAGAAGAACAGTAGTGGTACTATTTAACCCATAGCTGGGAGGATAAGGGGGTTCATACCTTTCCCAAGGGTATTTGCCCGAAAGTGGACGTAATAGCACGACTGGAGTACGAATTGCGTACTACGATTCCGCAGTCCATCGCTTTAACCATCACACCACGAGGACACCCCCATAAGGCTCTTTCTAGTTGAGGCTTAAATTTTATGAACGACTCTCGTATGTGTGGTAGAAAATGTATATATACAATCATTTTGGTTTGATTTGGTTGGGTTTTATGGCATGTCAGCCAATGTTAGTATTTTTAATGCCAAATCCTGTTTTTACATATGTATCATACATAAAATTTGTAAACACATTTTGCAGATACACACAGTTAAATTATCAAACAGTTCTATTTCTAACAATTCAGTTTAGCCTAAGTCATTTTTGCACTCAGTTTAAATGTCAAATATTTCTATTTGACCCATAGATAGAACCCTTTCAGGTGCTACCACTCCGGGCCAAAGTGGACCTGGAAGCGATAGAAATGAAGGGGTCATCTGCATTTTTATTGTTATATGCAGGATATTCGTTAGGGGTAGGATCTTACCCCTCTGCAGTGATGCAGTCAGTGTATTTATTATACAGCCCCAGCCGACTAGGCTGACAATCATTAGATTAAACAGATAAGTAGTTCATACTTTGACAATATTGATGTAGCAATACGATTTCTGGGAGAAGTAATTCAGGCCACCTAGGTGTATATATTTCTTGATATTGGCATAAATATTGGCTAAATGCAATGAGTTATAGCTTTGGTGTAAGAGCGCATATTATTGGTTGTAATGTTGCTTGGCGATAGCGATGTAGAAATGGGTATTTCTTATTTAGAATTCATGATCCACAGAGATATGTACTTCCCAGTAGCAACACAAATACCAATCACTCGAGCAGTAAGAGTTAATGAAGAAACATTCGCTGAGAATAACATGCTGTAGAGGATTCTATATATCAACATCGCTTCACAATACCTCATACTCCAGGTTCACAAGAATTTGTTGGTAAAGAGGAGCATGTTGATTCATCCAAAATAAAATTGTGTTAGCGTTAAATTGCCTCGTAATTGCAATTTCGTTTTTTAATTGCGGAGCTCATAATCATGCAAGTCAATAATGAAGGGGGAAAAATGCATTGGGAATCGTTTAGATTAATCGGAGTCATTATAAAAACTTTTACGTGAAATGCGACGGGAAATGCAAAAAAAAAAAAAAATAAATATATATATATATCCATAGAGACATGACACATTTAGCAGAACCTTTTCTCTTAACCCCAAAACTATAGTACGATGTTTTGTTTTTTGTTTTAATGACAGAGTCGCTAAAAGAAAAGCATTTCTTAAATTAGGTAAAGGGGTCAATATTGATTCCTCGAGAAATCGATAAAACTTTCAAAAAGGTCGATAAAGACCTTGAGGTCAGATGGGGGACTGATAAACGCGGTGAAGTAGGAAGCTGAGCATCAGGGATCGATTGATTGATTTTGATGGGGTTGTTTTATGCTTAGAGGTTAGGGAATTGCGTTCATTGTATATTGATATTTACATTTTTGTGTTGTTGTTTCTGAAGCGTTTACTGCGCACAAATTTATGAAATGAAATAGTTCTATGCGATAATTGTATGAAATGAAATAGTTCTCTCTGGTGATTATATGAAATGAAATAGTTCTATCTGATGATTGTATGAAATGAAATAGTTCTATCTGATGATTATATGAAATGAAATAGTTCTGTGTGATAATTGTAGGGAAATGAAATAGTTCTATCTGGTGATTATATGAAATGAAATAGTTCTATCTGATGATTGTATGAAATGAAATAGTTCTATCTGATGATTATATGAAATGAAATAGTTCTGTGTGATAATTGTAGGGAAATGAAATAGTTCTATCTGATGATTGTATGAAATGAAATAGTTCTGTGTGATAATTGTATGAAACGAAATAGTTCTATCTGATAATTGAATGAAATGATTTCAAGTAATTATTTCATTTTAATAATAGACATTTGTTTGCGTTGAGTTATAATTTTACACTGGTAATTTAAAATATTTGACACATTTATGTGGGGTACCTTTATCAATAAAAAGCAAAATTGATATTGGGGAAACCATCAGGGCAAGATTACTCAAATGTTTTGATTGGAAAGGTGATCAGGTTGAGACCACATAAACTCAAAATATAAAAGTACTCCTATGCAAATGATAGTGTTTTTCGACCCTCTATCAGTCTGTCTGCTTCTCTCTCTCACTATACATATATGTAAAGAGATAGTAGGAGAGAGAGAGTGAGTGAGAGAGAGAGAGAGAGAGAGAGGGGGTGAGAGGGGGAGAGAGAGAGTCACTATATATATATATATATATATAAAGATATAGTGACTGCCGCTTATTTGCAGAAGAATGCCATCTCCTCATTTCACTAAGATTAGCCATTGGAACTCGTGTGACTCCTCAGAGTAAGTATATTCTTGCAAGTCCGACAAATGAATTAGCTGTCTTTCGCATCCATGCAACCTTATATGACGGTAGACCCACAGTCTTTATAACAGAATAGACACGAGCTATCAATAGGTTGCTGCTGAAAGACGTTTGTTAAAGCGAGTTTTCGAAAGTTTGCTGTCGTGAGATCTCATATGGCGAGCTGCTGCGTTCTGGTTAGTGAAACGCTTGTAATATTAAATAAAGGACAAACCACGATATGAGAGGAAATAGAGATATATTTTCAGGAAAAAGTATATATAATAGAGAGACTATTAGTAGACAAGACCATAGGATTAGTGAATACAAAATAAAGATATAGTCCAATCATAGTATTGGCTTCCGTTATTACGGTAGCAAGTAAGGTGATCTAGTGTGATCTCCAGTCTCCAACGCTCTAATATTATCCTTATAAGAAGCTGCTCTTCACCTTCTAGTGTGTACTGGCATTAGTAGCTACTGCTATATATGGCAGATGGACTAGTTCATTGTGTGGAGAAAGATGGGTGATACCCAACACTAGCAAATTCGGCTTTGGACAAACTAAGCCTTCTAAAGATGTTACAGATATGTTCAGACTGTAAAATGTCAGAGACCGAGATCGAGTCTTGCTTCCAAAGTAGAAGTTTCTGAGAGGAGTGTTAAGTTCGTTATTCTTCTAATGATTTATAGTTTTCATTGATTACTTTCTTTTAAGATGCTAGATTTACCGTCATCTGCTCCGAGTCTCCCTTGTCTACATTGCGCACCTTGTTTTTGTCGACATTCTTAAAACATTTCTTAGATTTATGTCATGAACGTCGATCGTATTACAACTGTCTGTTGTACAGCTACTTTGGTGGCCTAACGTCCTCAATTCTGGTAAGGTGCTTAGCTAAAAGCATATAATTGTGTGTTAGGAGCATCTTATGACTGAATGTATTTAATCGCTGGAGAACAATGGTGCTTGGCGTAAGAGACTGCTATTTGATATTTAGAAAACTCATAAGACAAGTTAAATGGAATCTTTCCAAGGTTTCGATGTCCCGGTGCTACGTAGTCCAGGTCTCCGAAATGTATGAATGAATAGATAAAATGTACACTTTATTGATGGAATCTTTCAAAGGTTTTGATGTCCCGGTGCTGCGTAGTTCAGGTGTCCGAAACGAATGAATTGATTGATAAAATGCACGCTTCATCGATGGAATCTTTCCAAGGTTTCGATGTCCCGGTGCTACGTAGTCCAGGTCTCCAAAAGGTATGAATTGATTGATAAAATGCACGCTTCATCGATGGAATCTTTCCAAGGTTTTGAAGTCCCGGTGCTGCGTAGTTCAGGTGTCCCAAACGAATGAATGGATTGATAAAATGCGCGCTTGATCAATGGAATTTTCCAAGGTTTCGATGTCCCGGTACTACATAATACAGGTCTCCGATTGGATAGATAAAATGCATCCTTCATCGATGGAAACTTTCCAAGGTTTTGATGTCCCGGTGCTACGTAGTCCAGGTCTCCGAAATGTATGAATGAATAGATAAAATGTACACTTTATTGATGGAATCTTTCAAAGGTTTTGATGTCCCGGTGCTGCGTAGTTCAGGTGTCCGAAACGAATGAATTGATTGATAAAATGCACGCTTCATCGATGGAATCTTTCCAAGGTTTCGATGTCCCGGTGCTACGTAGTCCAGGTCTCCAAAAGGTATGAATTGATTGATAAAATGCACGCTTCATCGATGGAATCTTTCCAAGGTTTTGAAGTCCCGGTGCTGCGTAGTTCAGGTGTCCCAAACGAATGAATGGATTGATAAAATGCGCGCTTGATCAATGGAATTTTCCAAGGTTTCGATGTCCCGGTACTACATAATACAGGTCTCCGATTGGATAGATAAAATGCATCCTTCATCGATGGAAACTTTCCAAGGTTTTGATGTCCCGGTGCTACGTAGTCCAGGTCTCCGAAATGTATGAATGAATAGATAAAATGTACACTTTATTGATGGAATCTTTCAAAGGTTTTGATGTCCCGGTGCTGCGTAGTTCAGGTGTCCGAAACGAATGAATTGATTGATAAAATGCACGCTTCATCGATGGAATCTTTCCAAGGTTTCGATGTCCCGGTGCTACGTAGTCCAGGTCTCCAAAAGGTATGAATTGATTGATAAAATGCACGCTTCATCGATGGAATCTTTCCAAGGTTTTGAAGTCCCGGTGCTGCGTAGTTCAGGTGTCCCAAACGAATGAATGGATTGATAAAATGCGCGCTTGATCAATGGAATTTTCCAAGGTTTCGATGTCCCGGTACTACATAATACAGGTCTCCGATTGGATAGATAAAATGCATCCTTCATCGATGGAAACTTTCCAAGGTTTTGATGTCCCGGTGCTACGTAGTCCAGGTCTCCGAAATGTATGAATGAATAGATAAAATGTACACTTTATTGATGGAATCTTTCAAAGGTTTTGATGTCCCGGTGCTGCGTAGTTCAGGTGTCCGAAACGAATGAATTGATTGATAAAATGCACGCTTCATCGATGGAATCTTTCCAAGGTTTCGATGTCCCGGTGCTACGTAGTCCAGGTCTCCAAAAGGTATGAATTGATTGATAAAATGCACGCTTCATCGATGGAATCTTTCCAAGGTTTTGAAGTCCCGGTGCTGCGTAGTTCAGGTGTCCCAAACGAATGAATGGATTGATAAAATGCGCGCTTGATCAATGGAATTTTCCAAGGTTTCGATGTCCCGGTACTACATAATACAGGTCTCCGATTGGATAGATAAAATGCATCCTTCATCGATGGAAACTTTCCAAGGTTTTGATGTCCCGGTGCTACGTAGTCCAGGTCTCCGAAATGTATGAATGAATAGATAAAATGTACACTTTATTGATGGAATCTTTCAAAGGTTTTGATGTCCCGGTGCTGCGTAGTTCAGGTGTCCGAAACGAATGAATTGATTGATAAAATGCACGCTTCATCGATGGAATCTTTCCAAGGTTTCGATGTCCCGGTGCTACGTAGTCCAGGTCTCCAAAAGGTATGAATTGATTGATAAAATGCACGCTTCATCGATGGAATCTTTCCAAGGTTTTGAAGTCCCGGTGCTGCGTAGTTCAGGTGTCCCAAACGAATGAATGGATTGATAAAATGCGCGCTTGATCAATGGAATTTTCCAAGGTTTCGATGTCCCGGTACTACATAATACAGGTCTCCGATTGGATAGATAAAATGCATCCTTCATCGATGGAAACTTTCCAAGGTTTTGATGTCCCGGTGCTACGTAGTCCAGGTCTCCGAAATGTATGAATGAATAGATAAAATGTACACTTTATTGATGGAATCTTTCAAAGGTTTTGATGTCCCGGTGCTGCGTAGTTCAGGTGTCCGAAACGAATGAATTGATTGATAAAATGCACGCTTCATCGATGGAATCTTTCCAAGGTTTCGATGTCCCGGTGCTACGTAGTCCAGGTCTCCAAAAGGTATGAATTGATTGATAAAATGCACGCTTCATCGATGGAATCTTTCCAAGGTTTTGAAGTCCCGGTGCTGCGTAGTTCAGGTGTCCCAAACGAATGAATGGATTGATAAAATGCGCGCTTGATCAATGGAATTTTCCAAGGTTTCGATGTCCCGGTACTACATAATACAGGTCTCCGATTGGATAGATAAAATGCATCCTTCATCGATGGAAACTTTCCAAGGTTTTGATGTCCCGGTGCTACGTAGTCCAGGTCTCCGAAATGTATGAATGAATAGATAAAATGTACACTTTATTGATGGAATCTTTCAAAGGTTTTGATGTCCCGGTGCTGCGTAGTTCAGGTGTCCGAAACGAATGAATGGATTGATAAAATGCACGCTTCATCGATGGAAACTTTCCAAGGTTTTGATGTCCCGGTGCTACGTAGTCCAGGTCTCCAAAAGGTATGAATTGATTGATAAAATGCACGCTTCATCGATGGAATCTTTCCAAGGTTTTGAAGTCCCGGTGCTGCGTAGTTCAGGTGTCCCAAACGAATGAATGGATTGATAAAATTCGCGCTTGATCAATGGAATTTTCCAAGGTTTTGATGTCCCGGTACTACATAATACAGGTCTCCGATTGGATAGATAAAATGCATCCTTCATCGATGGAAACTTTCCAAGGTTTTGATGTCCCGGTGCTACGTAGTCCAGGTCTCCGAAATGTATGAATGAATAGATAAAATGTACACTTTATTGATGGAATCTTTCAAAGGTTTTGATGTCCCGGTGCTGCGTAGTTCAGGTGTCCGAAACGAATGAATGGATTGATAAAATGCACGCTTCATCGATGGAAACTTTCCAAGGTTTCGATGTCCCGGTGCTACGTAGTCCAGGTCTCCAAAAGGTATGAATTGATTGATAAAATGCACGCTTCATCGATGGAATCTTTCCAAGGTTTTGAAGTCCCGGTGCTGCGTAGTTCAGGTGTCCCAAACGAATGAATGGATTGATAAAATGCGCGCTTGATCAATGGAATTTTCCAAGGTTTCGATGTCCCGGTACTACATAATACAGGTCTCCGATTGGATAGATAAAATGCATCCTTCATCGATGGAAACTTTCCAAGGTTTTGATGTCCCGGTGCTACGTAGTCCAGGTCTCCGAAATGTATGAATGAATAGATAAAATGTACACTTTATTGATGGAATCTTTCAAAGGTTTTGATGTCCCGGTGCTGCGTAGTTCAGGTGTCCGAAACGAATGAATTGATTGATAAAATGCACGCTTCATCGATGGAATCTTTCCAAGGTTTTGATGTCCCGGTGCTACGTAGTCCAGGTCTCCAAAAGGTATGAATTGATTGATAAAATGCACGCTTCATCGATGGAAACTTTCCAAGGTTTTGAAGTCCCGGTGCTGCGTAGTTCAGGTGTCCCAAACGAATGAATGGATTGATAAAATGCGCGCTTGATCAATGGAATTTTCCAAGGTTTCGATGTCCCGGTACTACATAATACAGGTCTCCGATTGGATAGATAAAATGCATCCTTCATCGATGGAAACTTTCCAAGGTTTTGATGTCCCGGTGCTACGTAGTCCAGGTCTCCGAAATGTATGAATGAATAGATAAAATGTACACTTTATTGATGGAATCTTTCAAAGGTTTTGATGTCCCGGTGCTGCGTAGTTCAGGTGTCCGAAACGAATGAATTGATTGATAAAATGCACGCTTCATCGATGGAATCTTTCCAAGGTTTCGATGTCCCGGTGCTACGTAGTCCAGGTCTCCAAAAGGTATGAATTGATTGATAAAATGCACGCTTCATCGATGGAATCTTTCCAAGGTTTTGAAGTCCCGGTGCTGCGTAGTTCAGGTGTCCCAAACGAATGAATGGATTGATAAAATGCGCGCTTGATCAATGGAATTTTCCAAGGTTTCGATGTCCCGGTACTACATAATACAGGTCTCCGATTGGATAGATAAAATGCATCCTTCATCGATGGAAACTTTCCAAGGTTTTGATGTCCCGGTGCTACGTAGTCCAGGTCTCCGAAATGTATGAATGAATAGATAAAATGTACACTTTATTGATGGAATCTTTCAAAGGTTTTGATGTCCCGGTGCTGCGTAGTTCAGGTGTCCGAAACGAATGAATGGATTGATAAAATGCACGCTTCATCGATGGAAACTTTCCAAGGTTTTGATGTCCCGGTGCTACGTAGTCCAGGTCTCCAAAAGGTATGAATTGATTGATAAAATGCACGCTTCATCGATGGAATCTTTCCAAGGTTTTGAAGTCCCGGTGCTGCGTAGTTCAGGTGTCCCAAACGAATGAATGGATTGATAAAATGCGCGCTTGATCAATGGAATTTTCCAAGGTTTCGATGTCCCGGTACTACATAATACAGGTCTCCGATTGGATAGATAAAATGCATCCTTCATCGATGGAAACTTTCCAAGGTTTTGATGTCCCGGTGCTACGTAGTCCAGGTCTCCGAAATGTATGAATGAATAGATAAAATGTACACTTTATTGATGGAATCTTTCAAAGGTTTTGATGTCCCGGTGCTGCGTAGTTCAGGTGTCCGAAACGAATGAATTGATTGATAAAATGCACGCTTCATCGATGGAATCTTTCCAAGGTTTCGATGTCCCGGTGCTACGTAGTCCAGGTCTCCAAAAGGTATGAATTGATTGATAAAATGCACGCTTCATCGATGGAATCTTTCCAAGGTTTTGAAGTCCCGGTGCTGCGTAGTTCAGGTGTCCCAAACGAATGAATGGATTGATAAAATGCGCGCTTGATCAATGGAATTTTCCAAGGTTTCGATGTCCCGGTACTACATAATACAGGTCTCCGATTGGATAGATAAAATGCATCCTTCATCGATGGAAACTTTCCAAGGTTTTGATGTCCCGGTGCTACGTAGTCCAGGTCTCCGAAATGTATGAATGAATAGATAAAATGTACACTTTATTGATGGAATCTTTCAAAGGTTTTGATGTCCCGGTGCTGCGTAGTTCAGGTGTCCGAAACGAATGAATTGATTGATAAAATGCACGCTTCATCGATGGAATCTTTCCAAGGTTTCGATGTCCCGGTGCTACGTAGTCCAGGTCTCCAAAAGGTATGAATTGATTGATAAAATGCACGCTTCATCGATGGAATCTTTCCAAGGTTTTGAAGTCCCGGTGCTGCGTAGTTCAGGTGTCCCAAACGAATGAATGGATTGATAAAATGCGCGCTTGATCAATGGAATTTTCCAAGGTTTCGATGTCCCGGTACTACATAATACAGGTCTCCGATTGGATAGATAAAATGCATCCTTCATCGATGGAAACTTTCCAAGGTTTTGATGTCCCGGTGCTACGTAGTCCAGGTCTCCGAAATGTATGAATGAATAGATAAAATGTACACTTTATTGATGGAATCTTTCAAAGGTTTTGATGTCCCGGTGCTGCGTAGTTCAGGTGTCCGAAACGAATGAATGGATTGATAAAATGCACGCTTCATCGATGGAAACTTTCCAAGGTTTTGATGTCCCGGTGCTACGTAGTCCAGGTCTCCAAAAGGTATGAATTGATTGATAAAATGCACGCTTCATCGATGGAATCTTTCCAAGGTTTTGAAGTCCCGGTGCTGCGTAGTTCAGGTGTCCCAAACGAATGAATGGATTGATAAAATGCGCGCTTGATCAATGGAATTTTCCAAGGTTTCGATGTCCCGGTACTACATAATACAGGTCTCCGATTGGATAGATAAAATGCATCCTTCATCGATGGAAACTTTCCAAGGTTTTGATGTCCCGGTGCTACGTAGTCCAGGTCTCCGAAATGTATGAATGAATAGATAAAATGTACACTTTATTGATGGAATCTTTCAAAGGTTTTGATGTCCCGGTGCTGCGTAGTTCAGGTGTCCGAAACGAATGAATGGATTGATAAAATGCGCGCTTGATCGATGGAAACTTTCCAAGGTTTTGATGTCCCGGTGCTACGTAGTCCAGGTCTCCAAAAGGTATGAATTGATTGATAAAATGCACGCTTCATCGATGGAAACTTTCCAAGGTTTCGATGTCCCGGTGCTACGTAGTCCAGGTCTCCAAAAGGTATGAATGGATAGATAAAGCGCACGCTTCATCATTGGAATTTATCCGAGGATCTGATGTCCTGCTGCTATGTAGTCCAGGTCTCCGAAATCTATGAATAGATTGATAAAATGCACGTTTAATTGATGGAAACTTTCCAAGGTTTTGATGTCCCGGTGATACATAGTGCAGGTCTCCAAAAAGTATGAAAAGATAGATAAAACGTACCCTTTATTATTGGAATCTTTCCAAGGTTTTGATGTCCCAGCGCAATGTAATCATGGTCTCCGAAAAGTATGAATGGATAGATAAAATACATGCGTCATCGATGGAATATTTCCAAGGCTTGGATGTCCCGGTGCTACGTAGTCCAGATCTCCAAAAAGTATGATAAAAAGGATTCATAAAACGCATGCTTTATTAACATTAAGGTTGGTTATGATGGTGTTATTTCTGTCAGACTACATATGGCTTCAGGTGGTGCTCGTGCTGTTTGAAATGTCCACGGCGAGTCGAGTTCAAATTTTGTTTGCATTTTACATAGCGGTTATACTTTGAGGAAGGTATGAATCCAACTATTTTTTTTCAAGCTATGGGTCAATAGCAGGATAGACCGAGCTCTTTAACCTTGGTGTGGCGCTGGTTTAGGAAAAGAAAAAAACACTGATTTGAAACCCGTTAAACTCATCTTAAAAGTTGACCTTGTGTTGCATCCTGCTCGTACGGAGGGGTTGGGTAAATACATAAACACAGCTTTCGAGCTTTCCATATTTTTTATGTTTTTTTTTCGATTTAATCCTCATAATAGTAAGAGAGAGATAAAGAGAGAGAGAGAGAGAGAGAGAGAGAGAGGGAGGGGTTGAAACCTTTGTAATTTCCATAATCAGATTTTGTTCCCATCACTTTTTACTCTGATATTAAGATATCATCGCCCCAGTCTTGGAGGACAGGAGCACTTAACCACATATCTGATATCAGTAACGAGTCTTCAACACCACCATGAAGAAATATCGCTATAGGAATGCCGTCAAGACCAGGTGTCTTCTCAGTATTCATTACTTTGTTTTTTCGACCTCTACAACAATGGAGTAATCCAGCATCTCATTGATAATATCCTTTTGAGGCGAAGTATGGATGACAAATTCATAAATAACTGAAATATTGGGAAAGAAATCTGAGAAGGGTTTTCTGAGAGCCTTGATGTCATCAGAGTGAGGGTTCGGCCATTAACTTGAACAGTACGACAGATGTGGATTGAGGACCGAAAACTTGTCTGATCAGACTGTATCATTCTTTTATCACTTTCACGTTGTGTTGTATGCTTTCTGATACCCTCGATATCCTCAAAGATAGAGGATGCATCTTTTTGACTAGAATGGTTGCACAGATGAGGATTGAGGACCGAAAACTTGTCTGATCAGACTGTATCATTCTTTTATTACTTTCACGTTGTGTTGTATGCTTTCTGATACCCTCGATATCCTCAAAGATAGAGGATGCATCTTTTTGACTAGAATGGTTGCACAGATGAGGATTGAGGACCGAAAACTTGTCTGATCAGACTGTATCATTCTTTTATTACTTTCACGTTGTGTTGTATGCTTTCTGATACCCTCGATATCCTCAAAGATAGAGGATGCGTCTTTTTGACTAGAATGGTAGCACAGATGAGGATTGAGGACCGAAAACTTGTCTGATCAGACTGTACCATTCTTTTATTACTTTCACGTTGTGTTGTATGCTTTCTGATACCCTCGATATCCTCAAAGATAGAGGATGCGTCTTTTTGACTAGAATGGTAGCACAGATGAGGATTGAGGACCGAAAACTTGTCTGATCAGACTGTATCTTTCTTTTATCTCATTCCCATTGTTTTGTATGCTTTCTGAATTGTCCCAGAGATGCCTGAGAGTCACTGATTTTTCATTTGCCATAACTTTCGCAGGAGTGAGAATTTTACCCATCTGCAAGATGGCAGTAAAGATTTTTCAAATGTCCCAAGGTATTTCTGGTACAACAGATTTTTCCTCTCTACAGGTTTATTGTGTTGTATAGCCATCAACAACTATTCATACACATATGCATGCAGAATCATATTCAGCACAATAAAGACGAGCAGACACAGTTCTTTAGAAAATATATACCTCTCACTTTATTCGAAAGTTCGAAAGGGTTACGAAAGGTTTTACTGTGTGAGAGGTGAGTTAGAGACTGAATAGAACTGCAACATATGGACCCCAACTCTTCTGGCTATAACAGTATTTCTTTCCCGTTCTCCTGGGCTGCTCAGCCGGAAGCCTGGGGTCCAGCCTCTGCTCGGACATGGTTCTAATTCCAGCATCTTCTCTCTAACTAATGTGAACTTCCTGTCGCCGTGGTTATATAATAATTTGACGTCCACCTACTTCCTGCGAGCGTCACAATTTGCACTCAATTCAACCCCTCGACAGACAAGGTCGCCCCCTGATATCCTCTACCGGATGCACCTGTTATTTACACAGGAGCATTTCTCATCTGACTGCTTGGCCGGGTCGGAGGTCAATATGCAACAAGTGATCTACTAATAGTTTTCCTCAAATGAGACCAGAGGTTTCATTACCCTGGACCCAAGAATCTCAATTCTTACATTGTAAACCTCAGTTTAGAACAGTTCCAATGTTCCATAAAATTCTACTCCAATGGCTTTTTAAAAGATTTCATACACAGTGGAATCCTTTAATAGTTTTCATCAAACCAGATCAGATGTTTCCTTATGTTAAACCCAAGAATCTCTAATCTGATATTGTAAAACTCAGTTTTGAACTGCTTTCATGTTTCATTAAATTCTACTTCTCCAATGGCTTTTTCAAGAGTTTTTACACATCGTGGAATTCTTTAATTTAGATGCATTAATACATTTAGGGACGTTACCGGCTCATTGGTCCAGTGGGTAGAGTGTTCGCTAATGATCCGGGAATTCTGTGTTCAATCCCAGGTCGCGTCATACAAAAGACTTTAAAAATGGTACTTGATACCTACTTGCTCAGCAATATAAGGTGCGTATCAAGGGTAAAGTGGAGCAATCCAGGAAAAAGAGTAGCGTCCTCCCCTACACCTCGGTGTAGTAGCTATTGAAAAGGGAGCATTCTGGTCGCCCTCGACTAAAGGGAGAAAACTTTACTATTCCTCCAGATCTAATTTTATGCATAACGTTGAAGTTTAGATTGCCAAGTACAAGCCTATGGTCCATCCTGCACACTGTACTGCACATAAATTGTACTGTGCAAGCAACCGGAATGTCACTTTTCCTGGAAATAATATAAATCAAAGATATGCCTATGTTTAGATCTCGAGTGTATCCAAGTAACTTTGTGAGTCTCATTCTTTTTAAAAACGATTTCACAAATAACGAGTTCGAATTCAGTGTACAGCTGAATTAGGTGAAAACCATTACTATTCATCTTACCTAGACTTTGTTTCCTTAGAGTTCTCTCGGTCCTGTGATATATATATATATATATATATATATATATATGTATACCAAACTCCTCCACCATGGGTAGGGGATAACAGTGTCAATTTTTATCGGAAGTAAAGCTGGTTTGAGTACAGTATTTTTCTTCTCTTAGAGTGGTTTCCGAACCAAGGCAAAAGAAGTTATTCTTCCAAACTAGTTTCCAACAAGTGGCACGAGAACAGATGGATTCATGCCTTTCACTGGGGCATTAGTCAAAGTGAAATGCAAACAGTCTCGTCCTGGTTTTGAACTCGGGTCATCGATTCCATTTCCAACGACGAAAACCGTTTTGCTCTCTTTCTTTCTTTCTTTCTTTCTTTCTTTCTTTCTTTGTCTCTGTCTGTCTCTGTCTCTCTCGATATATATATATATATATATATATATATATATATATACATAAAGCTTATCTTATTTTATATCTAAGTAGATAATTCAAAACATTTAGTGAGTGTGTGTGTTTTTTAAAAAAAAAGGAGGTGGCTATTTACCTTTGTCATATCCCTTCCACAAATATATTATCAAGAAATCTTCATCACATTTAAAGAAACGCATTCCCATACATGAAGTATATATACATATATTTGAAATACCTATTGATACATTTATTTGGCTATTAGTCTTTCCTGCGGGCCCCAACCGTTTGACAATCTAGTTTGTTTGTAGGTGTATCGATTCCTTGTATGCCTGAACGTGTGTATCAATACTTACGTGTCGAGGGAAATGTACAAAAGTAGTCGAAAATATCATGATTGGTATGGATTCAAATTTATATGCGGTATAGCTTGGGGTTTTCTATTAAAAAAAAAAAAAGAAGAAAGAAGACATTTTAAAATAAAAGAAATCGTTTGAAACAAAATGGCCAAAAAATAAAATAAGAGAAAAAATAAAATAGAAATATCGTTCGATGGTAATCGCTTGATAGTGTTTTGATTACATGACTACGCTAAGGATTTAACGTCAATTCTTGCTAAAAGAGAACAGTCTTCCCATAATTCCTGCTGAACGGAAATCAATATGGACAATCCGCCATATTACTTTCAGTTTGTTTTCTTTTTATTTTATTTAAAGTTGTAAAACAAAACAAGACAAAACAAAAGAAAACCAAAAATTAAAAAAAGGAGAAAAATAAAATGAAAAACTAGTTATTGGTTTCTGTTTATTTTCTTTTTATTTTATTGAAAAAAAAATTATACCCCTTAGAAAAAAAAAAGATGAATGAAACTAGACTAAATAAAAATAAGTTAAGTGTATAAGAAAAGATTTAAACAACAAATATAATAATCATAAATAATAAAGGAAAAAAGTCGACTTCGTGAAAGCAAATGACAAAAAAAATTAGTGAAAACCCAAAAAAACAAACAAACCAAAGGCCGAAAACAATTCAAATAATCAAAATGCATTTAAATATGATTGAGAGAGAGAGAGAGAGAGAGAGAGAGAGAGAGAGAGAGAGAGAGAGAGAGAGAGAGAGACTCTTGAGGCAAAAGATGATAAAAAAGTTAACAACATCAATAAAAACGGTGAAATAAGCGAGATAAAAGTAAAAAAATAAATAAGAAAAGAAAAGAAAAGAATAATGGTGGTTTGCCTACAAAATGTCGTCACGAAAGTCAATCAGATTTTATCTTTCAATGTTGTCAATTATCTTATTTGTTCTTTCCCACGACGTCAGGGTTTTCTTTCTTTCTTTGCTTTTTCTGTACTTTTAGTTCAAAATTTGTTTATTCTTTTTTCTTCAAAGTTAAGTATCGATCTATCTATCTATGCTTCCATTGCATTTTTCATTCAAAGCGTCTTCACTCTTTTTCTTAAGTTAAGCAGACTTTAGTTTCTTTCTTTCTTTCTTTCTTTCTTTCTTTCTATATTAGTTGTAAGTCTGTCTGTCTGTCGTCTGAAAAGAAAGAAAGAAAGAAAAACGTTTTTACTTACTATAAAGGAAATACAAAATCACATAGGGAAAGTATGATCTTATCTAAAAAGGTACAATTGGCCCAACACTTGAGGAAACATGGATTACAAAAAGATACAAAAATTACACAATGAAACAAGCAAGATAACACTAAAGAGAGAAACTTTAATATGTTGTATAGTGTAAATAAGGTATATTTTCACTATATTAGACAACCAATACATATATATATATATATATATATATATATATATATATATATATATATATATATATATATACAGCCCTCCTATGCAATCTAATTAGTTTGTGTTTGTCTATTCTATATTTTTGATTTTTGATTTTTTTAAATATTCAAATTAAAATTTTTCTTTCTTTTGCTTGCCCAAGATTTTTTGTTTTCGTTTTTTTAATTGGTCTAAGTGAATTTCTTTCTTTCTTTCTTTCTTTGATCCAAGCTTTTCTCTTTTTGTCTTTTAAATTGGTCTTGGAGTCTTTTTTCTTTTTTTTTTTTCTTTCTATCTTTTTCTTTTAAATTGCTGGTCCAAGCTTTTCCATTTTCAACTATTAATTGGTCCTTCTTTCTTTCTTTCTTTCTTTCTTTCTTTCTTTCTTTCTTTCTTTCTTTTCAAAATTTCTTTCAACTTTGCTTTTTTTCTTTATTTCTTCGCATTTCTTTCGTTTTACGTTCTTCCTTACAGCCGTGTTATATTCATTCTGATTTCCTTTCTTCCTTTCTTCCTTCTTTCCTTCCTTCCTTCCTTCCTTCCTTCCTTCT
The DNA here is from genome assembly GCA_963585895.1 of Sepioteuthis lessoniana. Taxonomy (NCBI): domain Eukaryota; kingdom Metazoa; phylum Mollusca; class Cephalopoda; order Myopsida; family Loliginidae; genus Sepioteuthis; species Sepioteuthis lessoniana. Next base: position 14,573,994 of record OY757922.1, read on the forward strand.
TTTCTCGCCACCAATTCAACTTACTTGGCCAATTTGTTTGTCAAAATTCCCCATCTGCTCGGACCAGTGTCGTCTCTTTTTCCTGCTTGTTAATGTAATCGATTTACTGAAAGAAATATGGATGTACAGAAAAGACACAATCACAATGGTTCCCTAAAGACCATCTGAAATTGACAAGTCAATGTTCTTGGATTTTCCTCGTGACTGTTAAAAAAAAAAAAGCTGACGATAAGTCAAAATGAAACTAGTGTGCATAACCATCTGAAACTCAATTGTCCGGCGAATGTCGACACTGAAAAACGAATAAGTAAAAAGACTTTTTTTTTGATCGACAGATTGTCTTTTATCGGTATTAATGTTTTATTTCTGACGATTAAATAGATCTAGATATACAAATACAAATATGGATGTACAGAAAAGACACAATCACCAAGGTTCCCTAAAGACCGTCTGAAATTGACAAGTCAATGTTCTTGGATTTTCCTTGTGACTGTTAAAAAAAAATATTCATATTTTTTATTTTTTAGTAGAGGAATTATTATTGCGAATTGAATTACCATAACCAGAAATTCCGCCGAACACTTACGCACGACATACAGGAACACTGGACAGCTGTTTCGACCTTATTAGGTCTCATCAGCAATGTATACCGTAATCTCAGCAGTCCAGTATTTCCGTATATCGTGCGTAGGTGTTCGGCAGATTTTCTAGTCATGGCAAATGGATCTAGAAGAAAAATCATCTCCTCCCACACCTCAAATAAAAAACAAGCCAAAAACAAAACAAAACAAAAAAAAAACAAAAACATATAATAGCAATTTACAAAACTAAATGTCATACCATACAATTTCTTTACCTTGTCAGGATCGAACCCACGACAATATGTTCATACGAAGTGCGTCCAATTAAGAAATCGAACTTGTTCAACGTCCTGTCGGCTCTGATTGTGTCCCATGCTGGGAGTTAAGGCACCCCTAAAAAAGGGTGTCCCAAATATGGCGCTAAATTACATCTGATAATGATGATGATCTGGAAAGTAGGGGAACCCCTTCATTGCCATTATTCCCAGTTCCACTCAGACCCGGAGTGTTCTACCAGTTGGGGTCATATCTATGTGTCAAATTGATCCGTTTAAAAATTATTCATATGGACCGTGTGCAAAAAAAAAAGAAAAAAGAAAACGAAAATATTAAGAAGCAACGGCAAAAAATGTAAATATGAATGTAAAATGAACGCGATTCTCTAACCTTTAGGTATAAAATAACTGTAGACCAATTGACATGCGGTTAAAATCAATCAGTTAATAAATCAATAATTCAATCATCGAACCCTTTCAAAAACAAATTTATTGCTTTACGTACAACATATTTTTCTATATAACCGCATCCCCAATTGATAAACCATTCAGGAAGTTGTTTGGAGATAGAGTATATCTATATTGTAGCGCATACGTTTCTAAGGTGGGTGTGGAGTAATGGTTAAAGCGATGGACTGCGGATTCGTAGTAAGCGAGTTCGTACTCTAGTCGCGCTATTACGTTCACTTTCAGGCAAATACCCTTGGGAAAAGTATAAACCCCCTTATCCTCCCAGCTATGGGTTAAATAATACCACTACTGTCCTTCTAGGAAACATGGCTTAGGCATTGAATAACCTTCAAAGGTTGATATGCCATTAAACGGAGAAACCAAACCATTCGTTTCAAAAATCTATCGTCTAAGATCGAAAACCCTTCAGTGTTGATTGAATTCGAGCCCAGATTTTCTTTCATCTTATTTTTGTTGCTTTCTGTAGTAACGCTCGGCTAGTTTTAATATTTTCTGGATCTAAAAGTTTTGAGTTATCTAAATTCCTTTGATAAACGATTACATTATTTGTAAGCTTTTCACACCAGCTGCAAATGTATTTTTTTCGCTGAAAACGGAGTGAGAGTAAATATTCTAAGTTCTTGAACACTCTTGAAAATATTCTAGCTAGTTTTGATAGTGTTGCGGTCAAGATGGTCTCTACTCTTCTGATTCCCCCAGTCTCTTTTCCAGGTTTTTGGTTTGGTTTGATTTGGTTTGATTCTAATGACATATCAACCATTGTAGGTTAATTAATGCCAAATCCATTTTTATACATAAAACAGTTCTATTCTAAACGATTCAGCACAGGATGAATACAGATTTTTGTTTACAGTTAAATTTTTAAAAATTCAGTTTAGCATTAGTACTCACTTTAAATGTAAAAGTGTTATGTTTTGACCTTTTGACCCGGCTAAAAATGCCATTCAAGGTGGTGCACCGGAAGGAAGTGACACATCCCGGTCGCTGGAAATTGGAAGAGGTTGCGCAGGCGTTGAGGCGTGTCTATATTACTGCGTGGGAGTTTGAAGGTAATATAAGGCCGACGAATTGAGGACAGTTGGAGAGAGGCGAGAAGGAGGGCAAGCAGTACAGTGGAAGACGGAGGTAGACGCGAGTTGTAGTAGGGAAAGCCAGCACACAGAAGAGTTTACTCCAGGGTCCGGTTGAGCAGCCATGAAGAACGAGAAAGACACAACGCTGACGGCCATAACTTTGGGGTCAAAATATTTCAGTAATGTTCGGTCTCCAGCTCTCTCTCACACGCAAACTTGGAACAACCCTTTCGAAACTTACAAATAAAGAGGTGAGGTAAAATATTTTATAAAGAAGTCTTCCTGCGTCTTTCTGTGTGCGTCGTTTAGTCCTGCGACTTTATCATCGGGCGTCCTAATTATTATTGCATCGGTATGTATCCAGCATATATATGTATATTTCTGCATGAATCAGCAGATGACTATATAACAAAAGCAGTTCTATTTCAAACAATTCAGTCAAGCATAGGTACGCAGTTTAAATGTAAGAACAGTTCTATTTCAAACATTCAGTTGGGCATAGGTACAAAGTTTAGTTTTATTTTACCCATAGATAGGACCCTATCAAGTCCTACCACTCCGGGCCAGAGTGGACCTGGAAGCGATAATAATAAAGAGGTACTCTGCATTTCCCAAAGCTCCAACATTACCGGAGCCTCACCATCAGGTTGTTTAGTGTCCTATTCAGGAGACTCGTCGGTGGAGTCTTACCCCTCTGCAGAGATACAGTCGGTGTATTCTACAGTCCCAGCTGACTTGGCCTCATTGGGGGAGTCTTACCCCTCTGCAGAGATACAGTCGGTGTATTCTACAGTCCCAGCTGACTTGGCCTCGTTGGGGAGTCTTACCCCTCTGCAGAGATGCAGTCGGTGTATTCTACAGCCCCAGCCGACTGGACCTCGTTTGGGAGTCTTACCCTTCTGCAGAGATACAGTCGGTGTATTTTACAGTCCCAGCTGACTTGGCCTCATTGGGGGAGTCTTACCCCTCTGCAGAGATACAGTCGGTGTATTCTACAGTCCCAGCTGACTTGGCCTCATTGGGGGAGTCTTACCCCTTTGCAGAGATGCAGTCGGTGCATTCTGTTGTCTCAGCCGACTGGGCCTCGAGGTTCTTGGAGACTGTTGTATAGACTCAGACTGCGACTAGTATCACTGCAATTTTCATTTTCTAAAAAAAAAAGAAAGAAAAAAAAGCTCCCTAGATGATAAATGCTTTTCTTCTTGCAAATTAAAAGGTTTGATGTTCGGGCCGATATTTAGTGGTAGCTTTATTGTTAAGGGTTTTCGGACTATTGTCTTCATCTTTATTGTTATTTCCACAACGTTTCGGCCGATATGTCCTCCGGCCTTCTTCAGGTGTTTGTCGAACTCGGGAACTTTCACGAAACTTCGAACTACGTCCTGCTGGACACAGAGGGAAACGGTTATCATATTCATCCAACCCCTCCGCTCGGGCAGGATATGACACAAGGTCAATTTTTAAGCGGAGTTTAACAGGTTTGAATTCAGAGTTTTCCTTTATAGGTTATCGGCGTTGGCCCCTAAGCTTCTACGGAGACAATCATCTGGAGGTTGCAGGTTCAATCCTGACTGCAGGCGAGTAACAATACAGGAATACGTAACACTTGTACCCGGTTATGGCTAACGGAATCAGAACAGGCGACCCCCGTGGACTCAATAAAGAACGTAGTCCGAAGTTCCGTGTAGGCTCCCGAGTTTGACAAACACCTGAAGAAGGCAGGAGGACATATCGGTCGAAACGTTGTGGAAATAACAATAAAGTTGAAGACAATAGTCCGAAAACCCTTAATGATAAAAATCATCAAGCTTCATCTCAGAAATTTAGACAACTAATTTGGTGGTAGGTTTTATTTCAAATTACCGTGTTAATTTTATGAGTTAAATTTTATGGTATATAATTTCTTTGTTTAATGGCATATCAACATTTGTGGGTTATTTTATGCCAATGCCATCCTTGTAGAAAAATAGAAGTGGTACTATTGAACCAATAACTGCAGGTGGATAAAAGGGTACATATCTTACCCATGAGTATTAGTCTGAAAATGAACATAAAAGTGAGACTGGAGTTCGAATTCGCTTACTTCGAGGCCACTGTAGAGCACGTTAGCTCTTATCCCACGAGTACTCCCGAGTCAACATTTTCCAGGATGAATTTGTACGAATACCATTCATCAGCATGGCCAAATTTTAATATCTTGCATAATTTCTAGTGGATTACCTTTCATACCCATTCATGTTTAATCGTATATTCCTTAATCGTATATTCTTTCCGCTGTATTCAGTTGTTATATGGTGAACTATTCCATCTCTGTTAGCATGTATTATCCTAGGAGGTGCCCGTGGTGTAATGGTTATCGTCGTAAGAAATGGACACGGCGACACGAGTTCAAATCCTGGACGAGACATAGCATTTCACATAGCACTAATACCCTTGGGAAAGGTATGAATCCAATTATTCTCCCTCCAGCTATGGGTAAATAGTCGGGCAGACTGGGGTCTTCAGCCTTGGTGAGGCAACTAGTCTAGGAGAAGGAAAACTCTGAATTCAAACTCCGCTTAAAAATTGACTTTGTGTCATATCCTGCCCGAGCGGAGGGTTTGCTAAATATGATTATCAATTTAAGCTTTGACATAATTGGTTCTTATGGCCTTATTATATACAGGAGTTAATAAAGATTCAGTTTCTCTTGAGGTTTCCCATTCTTAGGAGTGTCCACGTAATCCCGTATGTAATTCCTTTAATTTGCCGCTTGAAACATCCATACAGTTATTTTTCTTCCATTTTTGTTTTCTACGTTTTATGATTGTTACTTTCCTGTTTTTCCTTAAGTTATTTCCGCTGGAATCTGTAACAAAAAGAATGACTAACCGCGGAATCCAAAACGGGCGAGAACGTGTTTCGCATGTGAAGTTGGGAGGAGGGTGAGGGCTCGATTTGTAGAACGTAGAGATGCTCTCATGCAAAGTTTGGCCAGTCTGGACAGAGATAAAAACAGCAGCGTCGGCGTAGCTGGCAGTTCTCTTGTTGCGACGAAAAGAGAGCAAAGAGTGACTTGCGGTCGGACTTGGGGGTTTTACGAAGATTACTAATCGAGCTTGCAGGTTAGGAGAGACTTACGATCGGGCTTGATGTTTTACGAGGATTACCAATCGAGCTTGCGAGTGAGGAGAGACTTACGATCGGGCTTGATGTTTTACGAGGATTACCAATCGAGCTTGCGAGTGAGGAGAGACTTACGATCGGGCTTGATGTTTTACGAAGATTACTTATCGAGCTTGCGAGTGAGGAGAGACTTACGATCGGGCTTGATGTTTTACGAAGATTACTAATTGAGCTTGCGAGTGAGGCGAGACTTACGATCGGACTTGATGTTTTACGAAGATTACCAATCGAGCTTGCGAGTGAGGCGAGACTTACGATCGGACTTGATGTTTTACGAGGATTACCAATCGAGCTTGCGAGTGAGGAGAGACTTACGATCGGACTTGATGTTTTACGAGGATTACCAATCGAGCTTGCGAGTGAGGAGAGACTTACGATCGGACTTGATGTTTTACGAGGATTACCAATCGAGCTTGCGAGTGAGGAGAGACTTACGATCGGACTTGATGTTTTACGAAGATTACTAATTGAGCTTGCGAGTGAAGCGAGACTTACGATCGGACTTGATGTTTTACGAAGATTACCAATCGAGCTTGCGAGTGAGGCGAGACTTACGATCGGACTTGATGTTTTACGAAGGTTACTTATCGAGCTTGCGAGTGAGGCGAGACTTACGATCGGGCTTGATGTTTTACGAAGGTTACTTATCGAGCTTGCGAGTGAGGAGAGACTTACGATCGGGCTTGATGTTTTACGAAGGTTACTTATCGAGCTTGCGAGTGAGGCGAGACTTACGATCGGACTTGATGTTTTACGAAGATTACCAATCGAGCTTGCGAGTGAGGAGAGACTTACGATCGGGCTTGATGTTTTACGAAGATTACCAATCGAGCTTGCGAGTGAGGAGAGACTTACGATCGGACTTGATGTTTTACGAAGATTACCAATTGAGCTTGCGAGTGAGGAGAGACTTACGATCGGACTTGATGTTTTACGAAGATTACTAATTGAGCTTGCGAGTGAAGCAAGACTTACGATCGGACTTGATGTTTTACGAAGATTACTTATCGAGCTTGCGAGTGAGGAGAGACTTACGATCGGACGTGATGTTTTACGAAGATTACCAATCGAGCTTGCGAGTGAGGAGAGACTTACGATCGGGCTTGATGTTTTACGAAGATTACCAATCGAGCTTGCGAGTGAGGAGAGACTTACGATCGGACTTGATGTTTTACGAAGATTACCAATTGAGCTTGCGAGTGAGGAGAGACTTACGATCGGGCTTGATGTTTTACGAAGATTACCAATCGAGCTTGCGAGTGAGGAGAGACTTACGATCGGGCTTGATGTTTTACGAAGATTACCAATCGAGCTTGCGAGTGAGGCGAGACTTACGATCGGACTTGATGTTTTACGAAGATTACCAATTGAGCTTGCGAGTGAGGAGAGACTTACGATCGGACTTGATGTTTTACGAAGATTACCAATCGAGCTTGCGAGTGAGGAGAGACTTACGATCGGGCTTGATGTTTTACGAAGATTACCAATCGAGCTTGCGAGTGAGGAGAGACTTACGATCGGACTTGATGTTTTACGAAGATTACCAATTGAGCTTGCGAGTGAGGAGAGACTTACGATCGGACTTGATGTTTTACGAAGATTACTAATTGAGCTTGCGAGTGAAGCGAGACTTACGATCGGACTTGATGTTTTACGAAGATTACTTATCGAGCTTGCGAGTGAGGCGAGACTTACGATCGGGCTTGATGTTTTACGAAGGTTACTTATCGAGCTTGCGAGTGAGGAGAGACTTACGATCGGACTTGATGTTTTACGAAGATTACCAATCGTGCTTGCGAGTGAGGAGAGACTTACGATCGGGCTTGATGTTTTACGAAGGTTACTTATCGAGCTTGCGAGTGAGGCGAGACTTACGATCGGGCTTGATGTTTTACGAAGGTTACTTATCGAGCTTGCGAGTGAGGAGAGACTTACGATCGGACTTGATGTTTTACGAAGATTACCAATCGTGCTTGCGAGTGAGGAGAGACTTACGATCGGGCTTGATGTTTTACGAAGGTTACTTATCGAGCTTGCGAGTGAGGCGAGACTTACGATCGGGCTTGATGTTTTACGAAGGTTACTTATCGAGCTTGCGAGTGAGGAGAGACTTACGATCGGACTTGATGTTTTACGAAGATTACCAATTGAGCTTGCAAGTGAGGAGAGACTTACGATCGGACTTGATGTTTTACGAAGATTACCAATCGAGCTTGCGAGTGAGGAGAGACTTACGATCGGGCTTGATGTTTTACGAAGATTACCAATCGAGCTTGCGAGTGAGGAGAGACTTACGATCGGACTTGATGTTTTACGAAGATTACCAATTGAGCTTGCGAGTGAGGAGAGACTTACGATCGGACTTGATGTTTTACGAAGATTACTAATTGAGCTTGCGAGTGAAGCGAGACTTACGATCGGACTTGATGTTTTACGAAGATTACTCATCGAGCTTGCGAGTGAGGAGAGACTTACGATCGGACTTGATGTTTTACGAAGATTACCAATCGAGCTTGCGAGTGAGGAGAGACTTACGATCGGACTTGATGTTTTACGAAGATTACTTATCGAGCTTGCGAGTGAGGAGAGACTTACGATCGGACTTGATGTTTTACGAAGATTACCAATCGAGCTTGCGAGTGAGGAGAGACTTACGATCGGACTTGATGTTTTACGAAGATTACCAATTGAGCTTGCGAGTGAGGAGAGACTTACGATCGGGCTTGATGTTTTACGAAGGTTACTTATCGAGCTTGCGAGTGAGGCGAGACTTACGATCGGGCTTGATGTTTTACGAAGGTTACTTATCGAGCTTGCGAGTGAGGAGAGACTTACGATCGGACTTGATGTTTTACGAAGATTACCAATCGTGCTTGCGAGTGAGGAGAGACTTACGATCGGGCTTGATGTTTTACGAAGATTACTTATCGAGCTTGCGAGTGAGGAGAGACTTACGATCGGGCTTGATGTTTTACGAAGGTTACTTATCGAGCTTGCGAGTGAGGAGAGACTTACGATCGGACTTGATGTTTTACGAAGATTACCAATCGTGCTTGCGAGTGAGGAGAGACTTACGATCGGGCTTGATGTTTTACGAAGATTATTTATCGAGCTTGCGAGTGAGGAGAGACTTACGATCGGGCTTGATGTTTTACGAAGGTTACTTATCGAGCTTGCGAGTGAGGAGAGACTTACGATCGGACTTGATGTTTTACGAAGATTACCAATCGTGCTTGCGAGTGAGGAGAGACTTACGATCGGGCTTGATGTTTTACGAAGGTTACTTATCGAGCTTGCGAGTGATGCGAGACTTACGATCGGGCTTGATGTTTTACGAAGGTTACTTATCGAGCTTGCGAGTGAGGAGAGACTTACGATCGGACTTGATGTTTTACGAAGATTACCAATCGTGCTTGCGAGTGAGGAGAGACTTACGATCGGGCTTGATGTTTTACGAAGGTTACTTATCGAGCTTGCGAGTGAGGCGAGACTTACGATCGGACTTGATGTTTTACGAAGATTACCAATCGAGCTTGCGAGTGAGGAGAGACTTACGATCGGGCTTGATGTTTTACGAAGATTACCAATCGAGCTTGCGAGTGAGGCGAGACTTACGATCGGACTTGATGTTTTACGAAGATTACCAATTGAGCTTGCGAGTGAGGCGAGACTTACGATCGGACTTGATGTTTTACGAAGATTACTAATTGAGCTTGCGAGTGAGGAGAGACTTACGATCGGGCTTGATGTTTTACGAAGGTTACTTATCGAGCTTGCGAGTGAGGCGAGACTTACGATCGGGCTTGATGTTTTACGAAGGTTACTTATCGAGCTTGCGAGTGAGGAGAGACTTACGATCGGACTTGATGTTTTACGAAGATTACCAATCGTGCTTGCGAGTGAGGAGAGACTTACGATCGGGCTTGATGTTTTACGAAGGTTACTTATCGAGCTTGCGAGTGAGGCGAGACTTACGATCGGGCTTGATGTTTTACGAAGGTTACTTATCGAGCTTGCGAGTGAGGAGAGACTTACGATCGGACTTGATGTTTTACGAAGATTACCAATTGAGCTTGCGAGTGAGGAGAGACTTACGATCGGACTTGATGTTTTACGAAGATTACCAATCGAGCTTGCGAGTGAGGAGAGACTTACGATCGGGCTTGATGTTTTACGAAGATTACCAATCGAGCTTGCGAGTGAGGAGAGACTTACGATCGGACTTGATGTTTTACGAAGATTACCAATTGAGCTTGCGAGTGAGGAGAGACTTACGATCGGACTTGATGTTTTACGAAGATTACTAATTGAGCTTGCGAGTGAAGCGAGACTTACGATCGGACTTGATGTTTTACGAAGATTACTTATCGAGCTTGCGAGTGAGGAGAGACTTACGATCGGACTTGATGTTTTACGAAGATTACCAATCGAGCTTGCGAGTGAGGAGAGACTTACGATCGGACTTGATGTTTTACGAAGATTACTTATCGAGCTTGCGAGTGAGGAGAGACTTACGATCGGACTTGATGTTTTACGAAGATTACCAATCGAGCTTGCGAGTGAGGAGAGACTTACGATCGGACTTGATGTTTTACGAAGATTACCAATTCAGCTTGCGAGTGAGGAGAGACTTACGATCGGGCTTGATGTTTTACGAAGGTTACTTATCGAGCTTGCGAGTGAGGCGAGACTTACGATCGGGCTTGATGTTTTACGAAGGTTACTTATCGAGCTTGCGAGTGAGGAGAGACTTACGATCGGACTTGATGTTTTACGAAGATTACCAATCGTGCTTGCGAGTGAGGAGAGACTTACGATCGGGCTTGATGTTTTACGAAGATTACTTATCGAGCTTGCGAGTGAGGAGAGACTTACGATCGGGCTTGATGTTTTACGAAGGTTACTTATCGAGCTTGCGAGTGAGGAGAGACTTACGATCGGACTTGATGTTTTACGAAGATTACCAATCGTGCTTGCGAGTGAGGAGAGACTTACGATCGGGCTTGATGTTTTACGAAGATTACTTATCGAGCTTGCGAGTGAGGAGAGACTTACGATCGGGCTTGATGTTTTACGAAGGTTACTTATCGAGCTTGCGAGTGAGGAGAGACTTACGATCGGACTTGATGTTTTACGAAGATTACCAATCGTGCTTGCGAGTGAGGAGAGACTTACGATCGGGCTTGATGTTTTACGAAGGTTACTTATCGAGCTTGCGAGTGATGCGAGACTTACGATCGGGCTTGATGTTTTACGAAGGTTACTTATCGAGCTTGCGAGTGAGGAGAGACTTACGATCGGACTTGATGTTTTACGAAGATTACCAATCGTGCTTGCGAGTGAGGAGAGACTTACGATCGGGCTTGATGTTTTACGAAGGTTACTTATCGAGCTTGCGAGTGATGCGAGACTTACGATCGGGCTTGATGTTTTACGAAGGTTACTTATCGAGCTTGCGAGTGAGGAGAGACTTACGATCGGACTTGATGTTTTACGAAGATTACCAATCGTGCTTGCGAGTGAGGAGAGACTTACGATCGGGCTTGATGTTTTACGAAGGTTACTTATCGAGCTTGCGAGTGAGGCGAGACTTACGATCGGACTTGATGTTTTACGAAGATTACCAATCGAGCTTGCGAGTGAGGAGAGACTTACGATCGGGCTTGATGTTTTACGAAGATTACCAATCGAGCTTGCGAGTGAGGCGAGACTTACGATCGGACTTGATGTTTTACGAAGATTACCAATTGAGCTTGCGAGTGAGGCGAGACTTACGATCGGACTTGATGTTTTACAAAGATTACCAATTGAGCTTGCGAGTGAGGAGAGACTTACGATCGGGCTTGATGTTTTACGAAGATTACCAATCGAGCTTGCGAGTGAGGAGAGACTTACGATCGGACTTGATGTTTTACGAAGATTACCAATTGAGCTTGCGAGTGAGGAGAGACTTACGATCGGACTTGATGTTTTACGAAGATTACCAATCGAGCTTGCGAGTGAGGAGAGACTTACGATCGGGCTTGATGTTTTACGAAGATTACCAATCGAGCTTGCGAGTGAGGAGAGACTTACGATCGGACTTGATGTTTTACGAAGATTACCAATTGAGCTTGCGAGTGAGGAGAGACTTACGATCGGACTTGATGTTTTACGAAGATTACTAATTGAGCTTGCGAGTGAAGCGAGACTTACGATCGGACTTGATGTTTTACGAAGATTACTTATCGAGCTTGCGAGTGAGGCGAGACTTACGATCGGGCTTGATGTTTTACGAAGGTTACTTATCGAGCTTGCGAGTGAGGAGAGACTTACGATCGGACTTGATGTTTTACGAAGATTACCAATCGTGCTTGCGAGTGAGGAGAGACTTACGATCGGGCTTGATGTTTTACGAAGGTTACTGATCGAGCTTGCGAGTGAGGCGAGACTTACGATCGGGCTTGATGTTTTACGAAGGTTACTTATCGAGCTTGCGAGTGAGGAGAGACTTACGATCGGACTTGATGTTTTACGAAGATTACCAATCGTGCTTGCGAGTGAGGAGAGACTTACGATCGGGCTTGATGTTTTACGAAGGTTACTTATCGAGCTTGCGAGTGAGGCGAGACTTACGATCGGGCTTGATGTTTTACGAAGGTTACTTATCGAGCTTGCGAGTGAGGAGAGACTTACGATCGGACTTGATGTTTTACGAAGATTACCAATTGAGCTTGCGAGTGAGGAGAGACTTACGATCGGACTTGATGTTTTACGAAGATTACCAATCGAGCTTGCGAGTGAGGAGAGACTTACGATCGGGCTTGATGTTTTACGAAGATTACCAATCGAGCTTGCGAGTGAGGAGAGACTTACGATCGGAGTTGATGTTTTACGAAGATTACCAATTGAGCTTGCGAGTGAGGAGAGACTTACGATCTGACTTGATGTTTTACGAAGATTACTAATTGAGCTTGCGAGTGAAGCGAGACTTACGATCGGACTTGATGTTTTACGAAGATTACTTATCGAGCTTGCGAGTGAGGAGAGACTTACGATCGGACTTGATGTTTTACGAAGATTACCAATCGAGCTTGCGAGTGAGGAGAGACTTACGATCAGACTTGATGTTTTACGAAGATTACTTATCGAGCTTGCGAGTGAGGAGAGACTTACGATCGGACTTGATGTTTTACGAAGATTACCAATCGAGCTTGCGAGTGAGGAGAGACTTACGATCGGACTTGATGTTTTACGAAGATTACCAATTCAGCTTGCGAGTGAGGAGAGACTTACGATCGGGCTTGATGTTTTACGAAGGTTACTTATCGAGCTTGCGAGTGAGGCGAGACTTACGATCGGGCTTGATGTTTTACGAAGGTTACTTATCGAGCTTGCGAGTGAGGAGAGACTTACGATCGGACTTGATGTTTTACGAAGATTACCAATCGTGCTTGCGAGTGAGGAGAGACTTACGATCGGGTTTGATGTTTTACGAAGATTACTTATCGAGCTTGCGAGTGAGGAGAGACTTACGATCGGGCTTGATGTTTTACGAAGGTTACTTATCGAGCTTGCGAGTGAGGAGAGACTTACGATCGGACTTGATGTTTTACGAAGATTACCAATCGTGCTTGCGAGTGAGGAGAGACTTACGATCGGGCTTGATGTTTTACGAAGATTACTTATCGAGCTTGCGAGTGAGGAGAGACTTACGATCGGGCTTGATGTTTTACGAAGGTTACTTATCGAGCTTGCGAGTGAGGAGAGACTTACGATCGGACTTGATGTTTTACGAAGATTACCAATCGTGCTTGCGAGTGAGGAGAGACTTACGATCGGGCTTGATGTTTTACGAAGGTTACTTATCGAGCTTGCGAGTGATGCGAGACTTACGATCGGGCTTGATGTTTTACGAAGGTTACTTATCGAGCTTGCGAGTGAGGAGAGACTTACGATCGGACTTGATGTTTTACGAAGATTACCAATCGTGCTTGCGAGTGAGGAGAGACTTACGATCGGGCTTGATGTTTTACGAAGGTTACTTATCGAGCTTGCGAGTGATGCGAGACTTACGATCGGGCTTGATGTTTTACGAAGGTTACTTATCGAGCTTGCGAGTGAGGAGAGACTTACGATCGGACTTGATGTTTTACGAAGATTACCAATCGTGCTTGCGAGTGAGGAGAGACTTACGATCGGGCTTGATGTTTTACGAAGGTTACTTATCGAGCTTGCGAGTGAGGCGAGACTTACGATCGGACTTGATGTTTTACGAAGATTACCAATCGAGCTTGCGAGTGAGGAGAGACTTACGATCGGGCTTGATGTTTTACGAAGATTACCAATCGAGCTTGCGAGTGAGATGAGACTTACGATCGGACTTGATGTTTTACGAAGATTACCAATTGAGCTTGCGAGTGAGGCGAGACTTACGATCGGACTTGATGTTTTACAAAGATTACCAATTGAGCTTGCGAGTGAGGAGAGACTTACGATCGGGCTTGATGTTTTACGAAGATTACCAATCGAGCTTGCGAGTGAGGAGAGACTTACGATCGGACTTGATGTTTTACGAAGATTACCAATTGAGCTTGCGAGTGAGGAGAGACTTACGATCGGACTTGATGTTTTACGAAGATTACCAATCGAGCTTGCGAGTGAGGAGAGACTTACGATCGGGCTTGATGTTTTACGAAGATTACCAATCGAGCTTGCGAGTGAGGAGAGACTTACGATCGGACTTGATGTTTTACGAAGATTACCAATTGAGCTTGCGAGTGAGGAGAGACTTACGATCGGACTTGATGTTTTACGAAGATTACTAATTGAGCTTGCGAGTGAAGCGAGACTTACGATCGGACTTGATGTTTTACGAAGATTACTTATCGAGCTTGCGAGTGAGGCGAGACTTACGATCGGGCTTGATGTTTTACGAAGGTTACTTATCGAGCTTGCGAGTGAGGAGAGACTTACGATCGGACTTGATGTTTTACGAAGATTACCAATCGTGCTTGCGAGTGAGGAGAGACTTACGATCGGGTTTGATGTTTTACGAAGGTTACTGATCGAGCTTGCGAGTGAGGCGAGACTTACGATCGGGCTTGATGTTTTACGAAGGTTACTTATCGAGCTTGCGAGTGAGGAGAGACTTACGATCGGACTTGATGTTTTACGAAGATTACCAATCGTGCTTGCGAGTGAGGAGAGACTTACGATCGGGCTTGATGTTTTACGAAGGTTACTTATCGAGCTTGCGAGTGAGGCGAGACTTACGATCGGGCTTGATGTTTTACGAAGGTTACTTATCGAGCTTGCGAGTGAGGAGAGACTTACGATCGGACTTGATGTTTTACGAAGATTACCAATTGAGCTTGCGAGTGAGGAGAGACTTACGATCGGACTTGATGTTTTACGAAGATTACCAATCGAGCTTGCGAGTGAGGAGAGACTTACGATCGGGCTTGATGTTTTACGAAGATTACCAATCGAGCTTGCGAGTGAGGAGAGACTTACGATCGGACTTGATGTTTTACGAAGATTACCAATTGAGCTTGCGAGTGAGGAGAGACTTACGATCTGACTTGATGTTTTACGAAGATTACTAATTGAGCTTGCGAGTGAAGCGAGACTTACGATCGGACTTGATGTTTTACGAAGATTACTTATCGAGCTTGCGAGTGAGGAGAGACTTACGATCGGACTTGATGTTTTACGAAGATTACCAATCGAGCTTGCGAGTGAGGAGAGACTTACGATCAGACTTGATGTTTTACGAAGATTACTTATCGAGCTTGTGAGTGAGGAGAGACTTACGATCGGACTTGATGTTTTACGAAGATTACCAATCGAGCTTGCGAGTGAGGAGAGACTTACGATCGGGCTTGATGTTTTACGAAGGTTACTTATCGAGTTTGCGAGTGATGCGAGACTTACGATCGGGCTTGATGTTTTACGAAGGTTACTTATCGAGCTTGCGAGTGAGGAGAGACTTACGATCGGACTTGATGTTTTACGAAGATTACCAATCGTGCTTGCGAGTGAGGAGAGACTTACGATCGGGCTTGATGTTTTACGAAGATTACCAATCGAGCTTGCGAGTGAGGCGAGACTTACGATTGGACTTGATGTTTTACGAAGATTACCAATTGAGCTTGCGAGTGAGGCGAGACTTACGATCGGACTTGATGTTTTACGAAGATTACCAATTGAGCTTGCGAGTGAGGAGAGACTTACGATCGGGCTTGATGTTTTACGAAGATTACCAATCGAGCTTGCGAGTGAGGAGAGACTTACGATCGGGCTTGATGTTTTACGAAGATTACCAATCGAGCTTGCGAGTGAGGAGAGACTTACGATCGGACTTGATGTTTTACGAAGATTACCAATTGAGCTTGCGAGTGAGGAGAGACGTACGATCGGACTTGATGTTTTACGAAGATTACCAATCGAGCTTGCGAGTGAGGAGAGACTTACGATCGGGCTTGATGTTTTACGAAGATTACCAATCGAGCTTGCGAGTGAGGAGAGACTTACGATCGGACTTGATGTTTTACGAAGATTACCAATTGAGCTTGCGAGTGAGGAGAGACTTACGATCGGACTTGATGTTTTACGAAGATTACTAATTGAGCTTGCGAGTGAAGCGAGACTTACGATCGGACTTGATGTTTTACGAAGATTACTTATCGAGCTTGCGAGTGAGGCGAGACTTACGATCGGGCTTGATGTTTTACGAAGGTTACTTATCGAGCTTGCGAGTGAGGAGAGACTTACGATCGGACTTGATGTTTTACGAAGATTACCAATCGTGCTTGCGAGTGAGGAGAGACTTACGATCGGGCTTGATGTTTTACGAAGGTTACTTATCGAGCTTGCGAGTGAGGCGAGACTTACGATCGGGCTTGATGTT
Organism: Sepioteuthis lessoniana; assembly: GCA_963585895.1. Classification (NCBI taxonomy): domain Eukaryota; kingdom Metazoa; phylum Mollusca; class Cephalopoda; order Myopsida; family Loliginidae; genus Sepioteuthis; species Sepioteuthis lessoniana. The sequence continues at coordinate 14,590,450 of OY757922.1, forward strand.
TTACGAAGGTTACTTATCGAGCTTGCGAGTGAGGAGAGACTTACGATCGGACTTGATGTTTTACGAAGATTACCAATCGTGCTTGCGAGTGAGGAGAGACTTACGATCGGACTTGATGTTTTACGAAGATTACCAATCGTGCTTGCGAGTGAGGAGAGACTTACGATCGGGCTTGATGTTTTACGAAGGTTACTTATCGAGCTTGCGAGTGAGGCGAGACTTACGATCGGACTTGATGTTTTACGAAGATTACCAATCGAGCTTGCGAGTGAGGAGAGACTTACGATCGGGCTTGATGTTTTACGAAGATTACCAATCGAGCTTGCGAGTGAGATGAGACTTACGATCGGACTTGATGTTTTACGAAGATTACCAATTGAGCTTGCGAGTGAGGCGAGACTTACGATCGGACTTGATGTTTTACAAAGATTACCAATTGAGCTTGCGAGTGAGGAGAGACTTACGATCGGGCTTGATGTTTTACGAAGATTACCAATCGAGCTTGCGAGTGAGGAGAGACTTACGATCGGACTTGATGTTTTACGAAGATTACCAATTGAGCTTGCGAGTGAGGAGAGACTTACGATCGGACTTGATGTTTTACGAAGATTACCAATCGAGCTTGCGAGTGAGGAGAGACTTACGATCGGGCTTGATGTTTTACGAAGATTACCAATCGAGCTTGCGAGTGAGGAGAGACTTACGATCGGACTTGATGTTTTACGAAGATTACCAATTGAGCTTGCGAGTGAGGAGAGACTTACGATCGGACTTGATGTTTTACGAAGATTACTAATTGAGCTTGCGAGTGAAGCGAGACTTACGATCGGACTTGATGTTTTACGAAGATTACTTATCGAGCTTGCGAGTGAGGCGAGACTTACGATCGGGCTTGATGTTTTACGAAGGTTACTTATCGAGCTTGCGAGTGAGGAGAGACTTACGATCGGACTTGATGTTTTACGAAGATTACCAATCGTGCTTGCGAGTGAGGAGAGACTTACGATCGGGTTTGATGTTTTACGAAGGTTACTGATCGAGCTTGCGAGTGAGGCGAGACTTACGATCGGGCTTGATGTTTTACGAAGGTTACTTATCGAGCTTGCGAGTGAGGAGAGACTTACGATCGGACTTGATGTTTTACGAAGATTACCAATCGTGCTTGCGAGTGAGGAGAGACTTACGATCGGGCTTGATGTTTTACGAAGGTTACTTATCGAGCTTGCGAGTGAGGCGAGACTTACGATCGGGCTTGATGTTTTACGAAGGTTACTTATCGAGCTTGCGAGTGAGGAGAGACTTACGATCGGACTTGATGTTTTACGAAGATTACCAATTGAGCTTGCGAGTGAGGAGAGACTTACGATCGGACTTGATGTTTTACGAAGATTACCAATCGAGCTTGCGAGTGAGGAGAGACTTACGATCGGGCTTGATGTTTTACGAAGATTACCAATCGAGCTTGCGAGTGAGGAGAGACTTACGATCGGACTTGATGTTTTACGAAGATTACCAATTGAGCTTGCGAGTGAGGAGAGACTTACGATCTGACTTGATGTTTTACGAAGATTACTAATTGAGCTTGCGAGTGAAGCGAGACTTACGATCGGACTTGATGTTTTACGAAGATTACTTATCGAGCTTGCGAGTGAGGAGAGACTTACGATCGGACTTGATGTTTTACGAAGATTACCAATCGAGCTTGCGAGTGAGGAGAGACTTACGATCAGACTTGATGTTTTACGAAGATTACTTATCGAGCTTGTGAGTGAGGAGAGACTTACGATCGGACTTGATGTTTTACGAAGATTACCAATCGAGCTTGCGAGTGAGGAGAGACTTACGATCGGGCTTGATGTTTTACGAAGGTTACTTATCGAGTTTGCGAGTGATGCGAGACTTACGATCGGGCTTGATGTTTTACGAAGGTTACTTATCGAGCTTGCGAGTGAGGAGAGACTTACGATCGGACTTGATGTTTTACGAAGATTACCAATCGTGCTTGCGAGTGAGGAGAGACTTACGATCGGGCTTGATGTTTTACGAAGATTACCAATCGAGCTTGCGAGTGAGGCGAGACTTACGATTGGACTTGATGTTTTACGAAGATTACCAATTGAGCTTGCGAGTGAGGCGAGACTTACGATCGGACTTGATGTTTTACGAAGATTACCAATTGAGCTTGCGAGTGAGGAGAGACTTACGATCGGGCTTGATGTTTTACGAAGATTACCAATCGAGCTTGCGAGTGAGGAGAGACTTACGATCGGGCTTGATGTTTTACGAAGATTACCAATCGAGCTTGCGAGTGAGGAGAGACTTACGATCGGACTTGATGTTTTACGAAGATTACCAATTGAGCTTGCGAGTGAGGAGAGACGTACGATCGGACTTGATGTTTTACGAAGATTACCAATCGAGCTTGCGAGTGAGGAGAGACTTACGATCGGGCTTGATGTTTTACGAAGATTACCAATCGAGCTTGCGAGTGAGGAGAGACTTACGATCGGACTTGATGTTTTACGAAGATTACCAATTGAGCTTGCGAGTGAGGAGAGACTTACGATCGGACTTGATGTTTTACGAAGATTACTAATTGAGCTTGCGAGTGAAGCGAGACTTACGATCGGACTTGATGTTTTACGAAGATTACTTATCGAGCTTGCGAGTGAGGCGAGACTTACGATCGGGCTTGATGTTTTACGAAGGTTACTTATCGAGCTTGCGAGTGAGGAGAGACTTACGATCGGACTTGATGTTTTACGAAGATTACCAATCGTGCTTGCGAGTGAGGAGAGACTTACGATCGGGCTTGATGTTTTACGAAGGTTACTTATCGAGCTTGCGAGTGAGGCGAGACTTACGATCGGGCTTGATGTTTTACGAAGGTTACTTATCGAGCTTGCGAGTGAGGAGAGACTTACGATCGGACTTGATGTTTTACGAAGATTACCAATCGTGCTTGCGAGTGAGGAGAGACTTACGATCGGGCTTGATGTTTTACGAAGGTTACTTATCGAGCTTGCGAGTGAGGCGAGACTTACGATCGGGCTTGATGTTTTACGAAGGTTACTTATCGAGCTTGCGAGTGAGGAGAGACTTACGATCGGACTTGATGTTTTACGAAGATTACCAATCGTGCTTGCGAGTGAGGAGAGACTTACGATCGGGCTTGATGTTTTACGAAGATTACTTATCGAGCTTGCGAGTGAGGAGAGACTTACGATCGGGCTTGATGTTTTACGAAGGTTACTTATCGAGCTTGCGAGTGAGGAGAGACTTACGATCGGACTTGATGTTTTACGAAGATTACCAATCGTGCTTGCGAGTGAGGAGAGACTTACGATCGGGCTTGATGTTTTACGAAGATTACTTATCGAGCTTGCGAGTGAGGAGAGACTTACGATCGGGCTTGATGTTTTACGAAGGTTACTTATCGAGCTTGCGAGTGAGGAGAGACTTACGATCGGACTTGATGTTTTACGAAGATTACCAATCGTGCTTGCGAGTGAGGAGAGACTTACGATCGGGCTTGATGTTTTACGAAGGTTACTTATCGAGCTTGCGAGTGATGCGAGACTTACGATCGGGCTTGATGTTTTACGAAGGTTACTTATCGAGCTTGCGAGTGAGGAGAGACTTACGATCGGACTTGATGTTTTACGAAGATTACCAATCGTGCTTGCGAGTGAGGAGAGACTTACGATCGGGCTTGATGTTTTACGAAGATTACCAATCGAGCTTGCGAGTGAGGCGAGACTTACGATTGGACTTGATGTTTTACGAAGATTACCAATTGAGCTTGCGAGTGAGGCGAGACTTACGATCGGACTTGATGTTTTACGAAGATTACCAATTGAGCTTGCGAGTGAGGAGAGACTTACGATCGGGCTTGATGTTTTACGAAGATTACCAATCGAGCTTGCGAGTGAGGAGAGACTTACGATCGGGCTTGATGTTTTACGAAGATTACCAATCGAGCTTGCGAGTGAGGAGAGACTTACGATCGGACTTGATGTTTTACGAAGATTACCAATTGAGCTTGCGAGTGAGGAGAGACTTACGATCGGACTTGATGTTTTACGAAGATTACCAATCGAGCTTGCGAGTGAGGAGAGACTTACGATCGGGCTTGATGTTTTACGAAGATTACCAATCGAGCTTGCGAGTGAGGAGAGACTTACGATCGGACTTGATGTTTTACGAAGATTACCAATTGAGCTTGCGAGTGAGGAGAGACTTACGATCGGACTTGATGTTTTACGAAGATTACTAATTGAGCTTGCGAGTGAAGCGAGACTTACGATCGGACTTGATGTTTTACGAAGATTACTTATCGAGCTTGCGAGTGAGGCGAGACTTACGATCGGGCTTGATGTTTTACGAAGGTTACTTATCGAGCTTGCGAGTGAGGAGAGACTTACGATCGGACTTGATGTTTTACGAAGATTACCAATCGTGCTTGCGAGTGAGGAGAGACTTACGATCGGGCTTGATGTTTTACGAAGGTTACTTATCGAGCTTGCGAGTGAGGCGAGACTTACGATCGGGCTTGATGTTTTACGAAGGTTACTTATCGAGCTTGCGAGTGAGGAGAGACTTACGATCGGACTTGATGTTTTACGAAGATTACCAATCGTGCTTGCGAGTGAGGAGAGACTTACGATCGGGCTTGATGTTTTACGAAGGTTACTTATCGAGCTTGCGAGTGAGGCGAGACTTACGATCGGGCTTGATGTTTTACGAAGGTTACTTATCGAGCTTGCGAGTGAGGAGAGACTTACGATCGGACTTGATGTTTTACGAAGATTACCAATTGAGCTTGCGAGTGAGGAGAGACTTACGATCGGACTTGATGTTTTACGAAGATTACCAATCGAGCTTGCGAGTGAGGAGAGACTTACGATCGGGCTTGATGTTTTACGAAGATTACCAATCGAGCTTGCGAGTGAGGAGAGACTTACGATCGGACTTGATGTTTTACGAAGATTACCAATTGAGCTTGCGAGTGAGGAGAGACTTACGATCTGACTTGATGTTTTACGAAGATTACTAATTGAGCTTGCGAGTGAAGCGAGACTTACGATCGGACTTGATGTTTTACGAAGATTACTTATCGAGCTTGCGAGTGAGGAGAGACTTACGATCGGACTTGATGTTTTACGAAGATTACCAATCGAGCTTGCGAGTGAGGAGAGACTTACGATCAGACTTGATGTTTTACGAAGATTACTTATCGAGCTTGCGAGTGAGGAGAGACTTACGATCGGACTTGATGTTTTACAAAGATTACCAATCGAGCTTGCGAGTGAGGAGAGACTTACGATCGGACTTGATGTTTTACGAAGATTACCAATTGAGCTTGCGAGTGAGGAGAGACTTACGATCGGGCTTGATGTTTTACGAAGGTTACTTATCGAGCTTGCGAGTGAGGCGAGACTTACGATCGGGCTTGATGTTTTACGAAGGTTACTTATCGAGCTTGCGAGTGAGGAGAGACTTACGATCGGACTTGATGTTTTACGAAGATTACCAATCGTGCTTGCGAGTGAGGAGAGACTTACGATCGGGCTTGATGTTTTACGAAGATTACTTATCGAGCTTGCGAGTGAGGAGAGACTTACGATCGGGCTTGATGTTTTACGAAGGTTACTTATCGAGCTTGCGAGTGAGGAGAGACTTACGATCGGACTTGATGTTTTACGAAGATTACCAATCGTGCTTGCGAGTGAGGAGAGACTTACGATCGGGCTTGATGTTTTACGAAGATTACTTATCGAGCTTGCGAGTGAGGAGAGACTTACGATCGGGCTTGATGTTTTACGAAGGTTACTTATCGAGCTTGCGAGTGAGGAGAGACTTACGATCGGACTTGATGTTTTACGAAGATTACCAATCGTGCTTGCGAGTGAGGAGAGACTTACGATCGGGCTTGATGTTTTACGAAGGTTACTTATCGAGCTTGCGAGTGATGCGAGACTTACGATCGGGCTTGATGTTTTACGAAGGTTACTTATCGAGCTTGCGAGTGAGGAGAGACTTACGATCGGACTTGATGTTTTACGAAGATTACCAATCGTGCTTGCGAGTGAGGAGAGACTTACGATCGGGCTTGATGTTTTACGAAGATTACCAATCGAGCTTGCGAGTGAGGCGAGACTTACGATTGGACTTGATGTTTTACGAAGATTACCAATTGAGCTTGCGAGTGAGGCGAGACTTACGATCGGACTTGATGTTTTACGAAGATTACCAATTGAGCTTGCGAGTGAGGAGAGACTTACGATCGGGCTTGATGTTTTACGAAGATTACCAATCGAGCTTGCGAGTGAGGAGAGACTTACGATCGGGCTTGATGTTTTACGAAGATTACCAATCGAGCTTGCGAGTGAGGAGAGACTTACGATCGGACTTGATGTTTTACGAAGATTACCAATTGAGCTTGCGAGTGAGGAGAGACTTACGATCGGACTTGATGTTTTACGAAGATTACCAATCGAGCTTGCGAGTGAGGAGAGACTTACGATCGGGCTTGATGTTTTACGAAGATTACCAATCGAGCTTGCGAGTGAGGAGAGACTTACGATCGGACTTGATGTTTTACGAAGATTACCAATTGAGCTTGCGAGTGAGGAGAGACTTACGATCGGACTTGATGTTTTACGAAGATTACTAATTGAGCTTGCGAGTGAAGCGAGACTTACGATCGGACTTGATGTTTTACGAAGATTACTTATCGAGCTTGCGAGTGAGGCGAGACTTACGATCGGGCTTGATGTTTTACGAAGGTTACTTATCGAGCTTGCGAGTGAGGAGAGACTTACGATCGGACTTGATGTTTTACGAAGATTACCAATCGTGCTTGCGAGTGAGGAGAGACTTACGATCGGGCTTGATGTTTTACGAAGGTTACTTATCGAGCTTGCGAGTGAGGCGAGACTTACGATCGGGCTTGATGTTTTACGAAGGTTACTTATCGAGCTTGCGAGTGAGGAGAGACTTACGATCGGACTTGATGTTTTACGAAGATTACCAATCGTGCTTGCGAGTGAGGAGAGACTTACGATCGGGCTTGATGTTTTACGAAGGTTACTTATCGAGCTTGCGAGTGAGGCGAGACTTACGATCGGGCTTGATGTTTTACGAAGGTTACTTATCGAGCTTGCGAGTGAGGAGAGACTTACGATCGGACTTGATGTTTTACGAAGATTACCAATTGAGCTTGCGAGTGAGGAGAGACTTACGATCGGACTTGATGTTTTACGAAGATTACCAATCGAGCTTGCGAGTGAGGAGAGACTTACGATCGGGCTTGATGTTTTACGAAGATTACCAATCGAGCTTGCGAGTGAGGAGAGACTTACGATCGGACTTGATGTTTTACGAAGATTACCAATTGAGCTTGCGAGTGAGGAGAGACTTACGATCTGACTTGATGTTTTACGAAGATTACTAATTGAGCTTGCGAGTGAAGCGAGACTTACGATCGGACTTGATGTTTTACGAAGATTACTTATCGAGCTTGCGAGTGAGGAGAGACTTACGATCGGACTTGATGTTTTACGAAGATTACCAATCGAGCTTGCGAGTGAGGAGAGACTTACGATCAGACTTGATGTTTTACGAAGATTACTTATCGAGCTTGCGAGTGAGGAGAGACTTACGATCGGACTTGATGTTTTACAAAGATTACCAATCGAGCTTGCGAGTGAGGAGAGACTTACGATCGGACTTGATGTTTTACGAAGATTACCAATTGAGCTTGCGAGTGAGGAGAGACTTACGATCGGGCTTGATGTTTTACGAAGGTTACTTATCGAGCTTGCGAGTGAGGCGAGACTTACGATCGGGCTTGATGTTTTACGAAGGTTACTTATCGAGCTTGCGAGTGAGGAGAGACTTACGATCGGACTTGATGTTTTACGAAGATTACCAATCGTGCTTGCGAGTGAGGAGAGACTTACGATCGGGCTTGATGTTTTACGAAGATTACTTATCGAGCTTGCGAGTGAGGAGAGACTTACGATCGGGCTTGATGTTTTACGAAGGTTACTTATCGAGCTTGCGAGTGAGGAGAGACTTACGATCGGACTTGATGTTTTACGAAGATTACCAATCGTGCTTGCGAGTGAGGAGAGACTTACGATCGGGCTTGATGTTTTACGAAGATTACTTATCGAGCTTGCGAGTGAGGAGAGACTTACGATCGGGCTTGATGTTTTACGAAGGTTACTTATCGAGCTTGCGAGTGAGGAGAGACTTACGATCGGACTTGATGTTTTACGAAGATTACCAATCGTGCTTGCGAGTGAGGAGAGACTTACGATCGGGCTTGATGTTTTACGAAGGTTACTTATCGAGCTTGCGAGTGATGCGAGACTTACGATCGGGCTTGATGTTTTACGAAGGTTACTTATCGAGCTTGCGAGTGAGGAGAGACTTACGATCGGACTTGATGTTTTACGAAGATTACCAATCGTGCTTGCGAGTGAGGAGAGACTTACGATCGGGCTTGATGTTTTACGAAGGTTACTTATCGAGCTTGCGAGTGAGGCGAGACTTACGATCGGACTTGATGTTTTACGAAGATTACCAATCGAGCTTGCGAGTGAGGAGAGACTTACGATCGGGCTTGATGTTTTACGAAGATTACCAATCGAGCTTGCGAGTGAGGCGAGACTTACGATCGGACTTGATGTTTTACGAAGATTACCAATTGAGCTTGCGAGTGAGGCGAGACTTACGATCGGACTTGATGTTTTACGAAGATTACCAATTGAGCTTGCGAGTGAGGAGAGACTTACGATGGGAATTGATGTTTTACGAAGATTACCAATTGAGCTTGCGAGTGAGGAGAGACTTACGATCGGACTTGATGTTTTACGAAGATTACCAATCGTGCTTGCGAGTGAGGAGAGACTTACGATCGGACTTGATGTTTTACGAAGATTACCAATCGTGCTTGCGAGTGAGGAGAGACTTACGATCGGACTTGATGTTTTACGAAGATTACCAATTGAACTTGCGAGTGAGGAGAGACTTACGATCGGACTCGATGTTTTACGAAAATTACCAATCGAGCTTGCGAGTGAGGAGAGACTTACGATCTAGCTTGATGTTTTACGAAGGTTACTTATCGAGCTTGCGAGTGAGGAGAGACTTACGATCGGACTTGATGTTTTACGAAGATTACCAATCGTGCTTGCGAGTGAGGAGAGACTTACGATCGGGCTTGATGTTTTACGAAGGTTACTTATCGAGCTTGCGAGTGAGGCGAGACTTACGATCGGGCTTGATGTTTTACGAAGGTTACTTATCGAGCTTGCGAGTGAGGCGAGACTTACGATCAGACTTGATGTTTTACGAAGATTACCAATCGAGCTTGCGAGTGAGGAGAGACTTACGATCGGGCTTGATGTTTTACGAAGATTACCAATCGAGCTTGCGAGTGAGGCGAGACTTACGATCGGACTTGATGTTTTACGAAGATTACCAATTGAGCTTGCGAGTGAGGAGAGACTTACGATCGGACTTGATGTTTTACGAAGATTACCAATTGAGCTTGCGAGTGAGGAGAGACTTACGATCGGACTTGATGTTTTACGAAGATTACCAATCGTGCTTGCGAGTGAGGAGAGACTTACGATCGGACTTGATGTTTTACGAAGATTACCAATCGTGCTTGCGAGTGAGGAGAGACTTACGATCTAGCTTGATGTTTTACGAAGATTACCAATCAAGCTTGCGAGTGAGGCGAGACTTACGATCGGGCTTGTTTTGTTTTTTATTAGATGACAGTGAAAGAGACCGATAGACTCTCCTGTTGCGTCCGAGCTTTCCGCTTGTGACAAGAAGGAAGGGAGCCTTAAAAATTTTTTTCCTTTTTGTTTTTGGTATATATTTGGAATCTTTAAATTGCAGCATCACGAAGTTTTCAATGCTGACGAGTTTCCTTTATCCCTCTTTTTTTGAAATGCGATCTTTGTTATCCCTCTAGAGTTAGGTATTGTCATCAATGTCCTTGTCATTTGTTCCATAAGTCTGAGTTACCCATTTTGTCTATTTTTTGAATGGTCTCGAGTATTTTAAAAAGGAAACAGTTCGGGTACTTATTTCTTTTGATTAGACTTTTACGACAGAGTTTGATTTTGCAACGTTTTCTTGTTCCTCTGAGATATCCCCTTTTCTTACTTTTTCTTTCATCTCTGTTTGTTTGGTATTATCCACTTCTAATATTCCCAGGTATTTGTGGTTTTTCGTTTTCTCCATGTTTTCTAACGCTTTTTTGATTGGGTAGTTCTTCTCCTTCCTTAGTTTCACTTTTTTTCCTTTTTTTTCTATCATAAGTATGACACATTTTTCAATTCTCAATTCTTGATCTTAACAATGGATTCTAAAAGTTTGTACCAGAGTTTCGATTTCTTTTTCATTGGAGGCAAATATCATAATATCTATTTGTTACATACCAGAGAAAGACAACACTTATGCATAAAAATATAATCTGCTTGTTTTCCTTTCTTTTTATTAACTGAAATTTACGTATGGGTAGAGAGAGAGAGAGAGAGAGAGAGTGAGAGAGAGAGAGAGAGAGAGAGAATCGAAGACGGTTGAATTTGTACACACACTGGCGAGATACGAATCTGCGGAGAAACCTCTTTTGCCTTTCTTCTCTTCGGGCCGAAATATCAGTGGTTATATAATATTCCGGACGCCCTCGAAAATTGGCGTGGTCACATCTCTTTCGGGCGGCCACCCACAAATCTTGCGCGGCACTTCCTCTGGGGAAGACATGGTTCCTGTTTACATTATGAAACTCGTCTATTTCCTTTTTGGGGCTCCAGCGTACGGCTTCCTTCTAGCATATAACCCACGCAATTTACGAGGCCTGTCAAAAGGGATCTTCAAGTCAATATCAAACATATATACATGAAGTGGTTTATTATTGGTTGCAACTTTGTAAAGCTGTAACCTCCTTTGCATTTTCTGATAATATAATCCAGTGTTATACTTTTAATGGCACAAGGTAGGAGTGATGATTAATCTTCCTTGAAGATGTCCCATTGGATTTTTACTTTTGTTTGGATTCGTTACTTTTACTCCCAAATTTAACATAGATCTCGTGATGGAATATATGACTTACCCTGCTTTCTAGAATATTTTCAAATATATAGTATATGCTTTTATGGTATTTCAATGCCATCACAACCATATTCTACGATCACCGTTGCCTTCATAACATCCTGAATATAAACTGGAAAAACATCATCATCGAAATCGAAGACTCCAAAACTGCCGAAGTCACCAGGAGTAATATTTTTCAAGATTGAGTTCCTATGTGCAAGGTTACGTTGCCTGCCTGGAAGACTTCCGAGGGCTTATGATTACTCTTTTAGTAGGGTTATGTAACAGACTGTTTAGAGGCGGATTTCTATGATGTCGGCCGTCTACAAATTGTCAGCAAATATTTATAAACTTTCCCATCAGTAAATGAACCAATGAAAGTCGACTAAAACAAAATCAGTAGATTAGCCAATCAGACGCGACTAAGTCACAAATAAAAAAAAAAGGGAAATTAACAGAGTTCAGATTTGATGTAGCTTTGTTACTTAGAAGGAGTATCTTGTATCGCTAAACCAGAAACAAGATGGCTACCTGAATTACAACAGACACCGCACTTGGGGATCACTACAAAAGAGGAAGAAAGACGTCCTTTAAGAAATGCACGAAGCTTCTTTGAAATCGACCACCGACAGCAGACAACTAAGGCTACTCAGAGAGAATTATGGCAGCAAAGCTTCATTGAAACTATCTTGCGAGTGAAGAAAAAAACAGTGTAGTTAAAGAAAAAGATTGATGCTATAACAGTGGATGCAAGTCATGCCTTTCTCGCTTATCTTGTTGCTAGCACGCCTTTAACACTTTTATAAAATCCTCATTCGCAAAGTCAAGCAAATATATATATATATATATATATATATATATATATATATAAGTTGACCGACTATAGTCGATGGCGACCTGAAGGTTCTCTTTTCAATTGTTACAACCCAGAAGTGTAGGAGAGGGCGCTACCCCTCTTCCTGGATTTCTCCACTTACTCTTGATCCTTATCTTATAATGCTGTGTTAAGCAAGGAGGCATCAAGTACCATTTTTAAGTCTCTGGTACGATCTGGGGTTGAACCACAGTCTCCCAGACCTTTGGTGAACCCTCAGACAATGGTGCCCTATATATATATATATATACATAAAGAGACCGATAAAGAGAGAGAGAGAGAGAGTGTGTGTGTGTGTGTGTGTGTGTGTGTGTGTGTGTTTGTGTGTGTTTGAGTGAGAGAGAGTGGGGCGGTCACAATGCACATTTTTGTAATTCTCGGGAATAATTCTGTCATTTTTGATCAGTATTGTTTAATAGTCGTGATACCTAATCTCACTCAGATCAACTCAGATTTTACATTTCTCCCACCATCTTTGTCATCATTTTCATCCCGAGGTTTAATTATATCGTCCAATTATAATGTAATCCAATAGCTTCCTTGCTGGAAACCACAATATCACACATCTACTGATCTCCTCACCAGGAACTTTCTTCTGCTTCTACCTTGGTTGACACATATTTTCCCAAATCTCCATGTTCGTGATAAGCAGGAAATCATTTCTGTCAAGTTGTATTAAGAAGTCACGTCCGTTTTTGTCATCAACTTGTCATATCATGTTTATTATCGCGATGACATTGTGAAACGGAATAATTGATATTGTGTATCAACTTAATCCGATGCCTATCACGTTGTCGTTCACTCTTTAACTCAAGATATAATGATCATCGCTGAGATTTTGAGGGCTTTTTTCATAAACCATTATGTTATTATTACACTGCTCTTAGCCCAGTTGGCCGAGGCTGAAGAATACACCGACTTCATCTCTGCAGAGGGGTACGATCTCCCCCAATAAGTGTCCTAGATATAACATTAAGCAAGCTGATCGTGAGGCTCCAGTAATAATGGAGCTTTGCGGAATAGCAGAGTACCCCTTTATTGACATTGCTCCCAGGTCCACTCTGACCCGGAGTGGTAGTACTTGATATGCTCCTATCTATGTGTTAAATAAAACTGTTTGATCATTTAAACTAATTGGTTTCTTCGTTTAATGGCATTTCAACCTTTGCAGGCTATTTAATGCCAAAGCTATTCTCCTAGAAGAACAGTAGTGATGCTATTTAACCCATAGCTTGGAGGTATTTGCCCGAAGGTGAACATAATAGTGCGACTAGAGTATAAACTCGCATTCTATGATTCCACAGTCCATCGCTTTAACCATTACACCACGAGGACACCCCACCATTTAAACGGAGTGTAAACAAACGACTAATGCTAAATCTAATTCATTGAAAAATATCTATTTGCTCATTTAATTTTGTAAATAAATTACAGTTGTTCATTTTTTATCAGTATTGTTTAATAGTCGTGATACCTAATCTCATTCATATCACCTCAGATTTTACATTTTTCCCACCATCTTTGTCATCAAATCTTAAAAAGTATTTTCAAAAAAATGTGTTTACAAATGTAACAAAAATGTATAAACAGGATATGACATTAAATAACCTATAATGATTGATATGCCATAAAACCAAACCAAACCAAACCAAATCATATATATATATATATATATATATATATATATATATAAAGAGGGTTTGGCATTAAATAACCTACAAGGGTTGATATGCCAGAAAGCGCAACCAAAATCATACTGCTTCTGGTTGAGTCGATATATTCAAAAAAGAGACTAATTAAGTAAATTTATTTATTATCGATTTCATATTCTTTAAAATAGTCCATCGACCAGCCGGCAGACCTTAGAATATGCTAACTGTACACTCTCCAGAGGAGTAAGATGACCCCCTAACCCCGCCCAAAGATGTTCTGTGTATGACAATAAACTACATCTGATGGTACTATTTACCAACCCCTCCGCTCGGGCAGGATATGACACAAGGTCAATTTTTAAGCGGAGTTTAACTGGTTTGAATTCAGAGTTTTCCTTCTCATAGACTAGTTGCCTCAGCAAGGCTAAAAAACATAGTCCGTCTTACTATTTACCCATAGCTGGAGGGAGAATATTTTGGATTCATACCTTCCCCAAGGGTATTAGTGCTATGTGAAATGCAATCAGTCTCGTCCAGGATTTGAACTCGTGTCGCCGTGTCCATTTCCTACGACGATAACGACTATACCACGGGCACCTACATCTGATGGTGAAGCTCCAGTTCTGGAAATCTGGGAAGTGTGTAGTACCAGTTCTTTATCCTTTCTCCCAGATGTACTCTTACTTGGAGTGTCTGAATTTCATCTCTGGGTTAAACAGATCTCTGTGAAAATTACTACTTTTCGGTAAAAATATTTTATGTCATATAACTTGCGAGTTACTTCAAGGGATTCCATCTTTAGACAATTTCGTTTGGCACTTAAAGCAACTCCTTTTAGCGCCAATAGCTTTTAGGTATTTTAAATGATGCCTTGGGTGCTTTTAATTGGCTGATTTCATTTGCTGAGTTGCCTTCGGTGCGAGTTACCTTCGGTGAGTTGCTTTAGGTATGATTTGCCTAGAGTACAAATTGTCTGTTGGTTTAATATGGTGAGTAGGTTTAGGTAATATTCTATAACGAACCCAATCATTTGGCAAATTCCTTTGGGTGACTTCATTTGGTGAGTGATCTTGGAGGGTGAGAGATGCCTTTCATATGGCCAAATGAACTTGCCAAATTAAAGCAAGTTGCCTTGGGTGCAAGTTGCCTTCTACACGTTCGTATAAAAAATTGCTTTCAGTAAATTTTCCCAATGGCAAGTTGGCATTTACCGACTTGGTGCAAGTTGCTTTTGGTGCTTTTTGATTTCATATGGCGAATTGAATAAATTTGCAAATTACTTTAAAAGAAAGGCATTAAAAATTCATCAAAAGCAACTCGCCATGAGTTGTCTTTATCTTTCATTGCAACTCACCATACAAAATTCTTAAAGGTTGTTTGGAAAATTTCGTATGGCGAAATTGCAATGACCATAGGCAACTCAAGGCAACTAATAACCAAGGCAACACGGCAAATACCTTTTTTAGCTGATTCTGCATTTGCCAAAACCGTCAGTTACAACTTACCATTTAACTAGCTTCCAAGGAAATCTGCACCCAAGGCAATCTGCACCCAAGGCAATTTGCACCCAAGGCAACTTGACAGATGCAGGAATGAAATCAGATAAAACTACAGTAGTTGCCTTAAAACTACTGTAGTTTTATCTGATTTCATTCCTGCATCTGTCAAGTTGCCTGGGGGTGCAAATTGCCTTGGGTGCAGATTGCCTTGGGTGCAAATTTTCTTGGAAGCTAGTTAAATTGGTAAGTTGTAACTGACGATGCCTGAACTTGTCAAGTTGCCTTGGGTGCAAGTTGCTTGGGTGCATGTTGCCTTTGAGAAGTTGCTTGGGAGCTAGTTGGTTAATTTTTATTGGTGACTTGTCAAGTTGCCTAGACTGTGCGTTGCCTTTGCAACTAGTTGGGTAATTTTTATTAGTAAGTTGTAACTGACGATTTATTTTAGCTGCATTTGTCAAGTTGCCTTGGGTGAAAGTGGCCTTGGGTACAAGTTAGTATGAATTGGATGTATGAAAGAACCCAAAGACAACTCAAGGCAAATCAATTCGCACCCAACCCGTGTCTTTGTACTCTCATTTTTCATTCAAGCAAGGGTGCGAATTGCCTTGGCAATTCTCAAAGGCAAGTTGGCAACTCGCGAGTTGTAACTGACGATTTTATTTGCTAAGTTGTTTTGCCGGGTTACCTTGGATGTAATTTGCCTTTGTTGTGAGTTGCTTTTGTTAACTTATATGGCAAGTTGCTTCGGGTAATTTATATTGGCAAGTTGTCACTGATAATTTCATTTGATCTTTTTCGGAGAATTTTATCTTTTGAGGGGATTTACACTTGCCAGATTGCCTTGAGTGCGAGTTGCCTTGAGTGCGAGTTGCTTTGGGTGTGAGTTGCCTTTCGTGATTTTATATGGCAAAGTGTCTTTGGTGTAAATTTATAAATTTAAATAGGTGATTTAATTCGGCAAGTTCCTTTTGGCACGAGTTGCCTTGGGTGCGAGTTGCCTTGGGTGTGAGTTGCCTTGGGTACGAGTTGCCTTTGGGTAAATTTATATTGTGGGTTGTCAAGTTGAGTTTTCTCGCACTTGAGTTGCTTTGGGTTGAATTATGTTGGGGAGTGAGTTGTGTTCGGGGCTTTAATATGGTTATTTGCTTTCAAAATAGTTGCATTTAGGTTGCTACAGGCTTTAAGTGCTTTAGATGTGGTGAGTTGCTTGTACATAATTTTGATTTTTGATATATTCCGTGGTTTGATTTTAAATGGAGAGTTGCTTTCAGCGTTGTCATATAGCTAGTTGCCTTGAGTGCTTTATCTACACCAGTTGCTTTGGTGCAAGTGGTCTTGGTTTTGAATAGTGCGTGGCTTTGGGTGGGAGTTGCCTGATGTGCTGCCATATGGAGTTGCCTAAGTTGCTTTTATATTGTAATTTTATTTGCCGAGTTGCCTTATTTGCAAGTTGCCTTGGATGTGAGTTGCCTTGAGTCCGAGTTGCTTTTGCTAGTTTTATATGCCGAGTTGCTTTGGGTAAATTTATATTGTGAGTTGTTACTGGTGCTTTTATTAGACACGAAGTTGCCTTGGTGGTGAGTTGTGTTGGGTGTGGATTGTCTTTGGGGCTTTTATATGGTGAGTTGTCTTTGGGTTATTTTGTATGGCAGGTTGCCGTTTGTGTTTTCATTTGGTGAGTTGCTTTTGGTGACATATGTTACCAGTACTACTATGTTAGATTTACACCCAGTCACAATCACTCCTTAAATCACCATTGTACATATGTTACCAGTACTAACTGTTACTTCTACACGTAGTTGCTCTCAATCCTTACATTACCATTGTACGTATATTACCAGTACTACTATGTTACTTCTACACGTAGTTGCTATCATAAGTTTTTCGTCGTTAAACATATATTATCAGTACTACTATTTTACTTTTACAAGTAGTTGCTATCAATGTATAAATCATTACAATTGAATTATTAATGGCTTTTCCGCCCAAATTTTTTAAATATTTGTATTTAAGAATATTTTATGTTGACAAAGACTGTAGCGTAAAATCATTTTGTTTGATTGGCTTGACCAATATATAAGGATTATCTGTCCCAGACTCTAAAATAAAAAATAATGAGCTATATCCCAAAAATATGATACAAACATTTATTAATCCAACATCTTTATTGCACTTCAGATAAAACATTATGCATATATTACTAGAACTACTATGTTACTTTTACACGAAGTTTCTATCTTGATTGATATACGTGTCCCAACTGTGCACGAACGCATAAATATCCACCTTAAATAATGTGGGATCAATCGACTTGAATGAATTTTGAATTGGTGTGTGTTTGATTTAATTGGACAGGCACTTTGTGTTTGCCTATTCAATCTTTGATTCGTTCAAGTCTTTGTATGAATCGTTTGATTTCTGGATAGAAAGAATTCAAGAAGGCGCCGTATTTTTCCCCAAGTACTTTCAGTCCCATCTGGAGTCATCTGCGGAGGGATGAATAATGAAACGACAAACTGGTATATATATATATATATATATATATATATATATATATATATATATATATATATATATATATGTATGTATGTAAAGAGTTGAAGGGAAAACAAGTGGAAGGGAATTTATGGAAAAAAAGAATTTTCACTAGAAGTGAATAAATATTATATATATATATATAGATAGATATATATGAATTATAGATATTATAGATGTTTTAGAATGGAGATGGTATATTCAAAGATCACTCAAGTTTGGGTCAAAATCACGAAAAATACGGCGCCTTCCTAAATTCATCCCCTCTAAAAATCAAACGACTGGTACGCAGACTTAAAGGGATCAAAGTTAGAATGAGTAAACACAACGTGTTTATTCTATTTAATAAAACATGTTTAAAAGAGAAAATGCTGCTTATATATATATATATATATATATATATATATATATATATATATTGTTTATCGTTTTTTGTTTCTTTGGCTATTGTGATATTATATCCTTTTTTGGATAGAGAAATTTGATTAAATTTTCGACAAAGAAGTTCATTTTTTCTTAGCGAAAAATGCCAGGATTTCATAATTTCTACTGGAATGTTATCAGAGAGAAACGGATATTATTAGGTATTACTTGTTTCGAAACTCTACAAGCCAAAACCGAAACTTTGAAACAAAAAATATGAATACATAAGTCGACAAATACGTAGATTTTATTCATTGTTTACATCGTTTAGATGCAGTAGAGTTTGGCAATAAATATTACCTAATAATATCAATTTTTAATTGTATACCGTTGCTCAAGAAATAATAAAGTATTTGTACCTGTGGAAAAAATGATTTTAAAAAAACGGTGATGAATTTATTCAATGGAAATACTCTATATAGTTATTTACTGTACTTGCCTAACTTCTGGCTCAAGGCCACAATAATTGAGTATTCGATGAAGATTAAACTGACTACTCTGACAAATTTATGATATTTACCCAACCCCTCCGCTCGGGCAGGATATGACACAAGGTCAATTTTTTTAAGCAGAGTTTAACAGGTTTGAATTCAGAGTTTTCCTTCTCCTAGACTAGTTGCCTTGCCAAGGCTGAAGAACCTAGTCTGCCCTACTATTTAGCTGGAGGGAGAATACTTGGATTCATACCTTTCCCAAGGGTATTAGTGCAATGTGAAATGCAATCAGTCCAGGATTTGAACTCGTGTCGCCGTGTCCAATTCCTGCGACTATAACCATTACGCCACGGGCACCTGACAAATTTATCTTCAAGACAAATTTATCAATAAGTATGCACCTGTAGTTGTCCTAATTGGAATAGAAAAACATTCCCAGTCGGAATATTTGTAATCGTCTCATTTCTTTTTCTTTCTGTAAGGCTTTGTAGATAAGCCGGTACTTACGAGCAGCGATACCTAGTTGCCATGGTAACCTTTCTTGTGAAAATCTTAATGGCTGAGCCATCAATATCCAAAGAAATAGGGCAAACGTTTCGATTCTATTTGTTCTGTTGTGCGTATCAACAAATGTTAGCTTCGACCTTTGCCGAATTCTCAGGAAGTCTTTAACAAGAAACATAGCAGTAAAGAGACGGTTCTTGTGTCTTTTGATAATGGCCCAGAAATGGGGTGCTGCAGATACGTTCTGTCGATGCATATAATGGTAAAATATGCTGTGCAGTCTGATATTTTTATCATAATATAATGTTGCACCACTTTTGAAGGTTTTGTTATATGGCATTTCAATCCTCTTTATACATATATATTAGATATATATGATCTGTAAACATGAGTTAGTAAGTTAAATGCTTCCAAGCATTAAATACACCGACTGCATCTCTGCAGAGGGGTAAGACCCC
This sequence comes from Sepioteuthis lessoniana, assembly GCA_963585895.1. Classification (NCBI taxonomy): domain Eukaryota; kingdom Metazoa; phylum Mollusca; class Cephalopoda; order Myopsida; family Loliginidae; genus Sepioteuthis; species Sepioteuthis lessoniana. The sequence goes on from OY757922.1 coordinate 14,609,950, forward strand.
CCCCCTAACGAGTGTCCTGGACATGTCACTAAACAATCTGATGGTGAGGTTCCAGTGATGCTGGGGCTTTGGGGAATGCGGAGCACCCCTTCATTGCCATAGCTCGCTGGTCCACTCTGGCCCGGCCTGGTAGCACCTGATAGGGTCCTATCTATGGGTCAAATTTTCACCAACTATACGGACACTTGCCCCCCATCACGAAAACTATACAAGTTAGGCGAACCAGACACGCGGGACACTGCTGGAGAAGCAAGGACGAGCTCATAAGTGATGTACTCTTATGGACCCCCACATATGGCCATGCAAAAGCAGGACGACCAGCTCGAACTTACATACAGCAATTATGTGAGGACACAGGATGTAACTCTGAAGACCTGCCGGAGGCGATGAATGATAGGGAGAAGTGGCGAGAGAGGGTCAGGGATATCCGTGCTGGCGGCATGACATGATGATGATGATGATGGGTCAAATAGAACTAACGGATACTTCTGCTAAACTGAATCGTTTGAAATAGAAATGTTTTTGATAATTAAACCGTACTTACATTTAAACTGCGTGCTTATGCTAAGCTGAATTATTTGAAATGGAACTGTTTTTGACATTGAAGCTGTACTTACACTAAACTGATTTGTTTAATATAGAACTGTTTTGACATTTAACTGTGTGTAAACAAAATCTGTTCTATACTAAACTGACTAAGCTCAATTACAACTGCTTGACTAAACTGAATAGCTTGAAATAGAAATGTTTTTCACAATTAAGCGGTACTTACATTTAAAATGTGTGCTTATGCTAAACTGAATTGTTTGAAATAGAACTATTCGTATAAAGATGGATTTGGCGTTATATAACTTACAAAGGTTGATATGCCATAGAACCCAAACAACAAACGAACGAACCAACCAAGTATTGCAATGAATCCCTAATAAATCATTTAAACATCAGTCATTTATTTACTCACAGTTAAATGCAAAAACAGTTCTATTTCTAACAATTCAGTTTACTATAAGCCAACAAAGTTAAATGGTTTCAAGTATTGCTATACAACACTAACAATTCAATTAAACATCAGTCATTTGTGTACACACAGTTAAATGTAAAAACAGTTCTATTTCTAACAATTCAGTTTAGCATAAATCAATAAAGGTAAATGGTCCCAAGAATTGTAATGCATTACTAACAATTCGATTAAAAATCAAATATTTGTTTACGCACAGTTAAATGTAAAAACAGTTCTATTTCTAACCATTCAGTTTAGCACAAGTCAACAAAGTTAAATGATTCCAAGTATTGCTATCAAACGGTAACAATTCACTTAAGCATCAGCCATTTGTTCCCACAGTGTTAAATTGATGTGGACCCAAAATTGGGACCACGGAAGGAAAACACGGAACAGGGGCTAGTGGTAAGAAAGATATATTAACAAAAGGTTACAAAGGATAGTGTAAAGGTAAGCGGAGCTTACTATCCGGTGGTGTCCAATATTGGTAATCGTACACGGCTGCGTACTACTAGTAGTCCTGTTAATACTACGGTAATACGATACTGCGGTATTTGTTGCTCGCCCCACCTAACGGGAAAGTGTGGCACAAGGCCTTCTTTAGGTGGGTCCGTACGCAGGGCCGTAGCCCACACGCGCCCGGCATTTCCAAAAATCCCTTCGGCCCCGTCGGCATTCCCCTTATTAGGGGCGCCTCAGGCGCCGGGCGATCAACCCAACCCTCCTGAAGGAGGTAAAAGCTTGGGGGAAGGCCCCCTCAGACCGGAGGAAATCTCCAGGTGCCGAGATACACTCGGCTGGATCCGTGCCGCAGTAAACACGGCCGACCGAAGTGCTACCCGACAACTGAAGAGGTGCAGTATTGGGATACTGCGGTATTTGTTGTGCGATCGTAATCTACAGAGAATTACCTTTCAAAAGATATCCGAATTGGGCCAGGTTCTCGGGTATTTCTTGGGTCATTCTCAAGAAATTGGTCGAAAAGATAATACATTTCGTCAACTTTAAATTATTTATTAGGTCATAAGGTCATCAATGCAATGATTTAATCAAAAATCAAAAAACAAAAATTAGATTGGGTTGGTTTTGTTTGGTTTTATGGCATTTCGACCATTGTAGGCCATTTACTGCCGAATCCTTTATATATATATATATATATATATATATATATATATTAGATATATGATTTCTAAAGACATCTTGAAGAAAGCATTTTTAGACAAGCCTTAGCTCGTTTTTCATACACAGGTGAATGGTTTCCCTTAATTTCAAACAATTCAGTTTATCATTAGTACAGTCTTTTGTTTACACACAGTTAATCATTGGTTTCAATATAGTTTTTGTTTACACACAGTTAAATCAATAAACAGTTCTATTTCAAACAATTCAGTTTAGTATATCAATAAGGTTAAATCGTTCAAAGTATTGCTATGCATCACTAACAATTCAATTAAACATATGTCATTTGTTTACACACAGTTAAATGATCGAACAATTCTATTTCAAACAATTCAGTTTAGCATAGGTACACAGTTTTTTGTTTACCACAGTTAAATGTAAAAACAGTTAATTTCAAACAATTTAGTTTAGCGTAATTACACATCTTAGTTCTATTTGACTCTATCAGTTTTTACCACTCCGAGTCAGAGTGGACCTGGGAACAATGGCAATGAAGAGGTATTTCGTGTTCCACAAACCTCTGGCATTACTGAAGTCTGACCATCAGATTGCTTATTGTCATATCCAGGTCATTCATTGGGAGAGTCTTACCCATGTGCAGAGATGCAGTCGGTGTATTATGCAGCCAAAGCCGATTGGACCTCCAGGACACTCGTTGGGGGAGTTTTATTCGTGTACAGAGATGCAGTCGGTGTATTCTGCAGCCAAAGCCGACTGAACCACCAGGACACTCGTTGGGGGAGTCTTACCCGTGTACAGAAATGCTGTCGGTGTATTCTGCAGCCAAAGCCGACTGGGCCACTAGGACACTCTTTGGAGGAGTCTTACCCATGTGCAGCTATGCTGTTGGTGTTTTCTGCAGCCCCAGCCGATTGGGCGACCAGGACACTCGTTGGAGGAGTTTTACCCATGTGCAGAGATGCAGTCGGTGTATTCTGTAGCCAAACCGACAGGGCCACCAGGACACTCTTTGGAGGAGTCTTACCCATGTGCAGCTATGCTGTTGGTGTTTTCTGCAGCCCCAGCCGATTGGGCGACCAGGACACTCGTTGGAGGAGTTTTACCCATGTGCAGAGATGCAGTCGGTGTATTCTGTAGCCAAAGCCGACAGGGCCATAATTCTTAGTGTTGTTGTGTATAAATTCTATGTAAATGGGTTGGGTAAATCCAGATTAATTGAAAAACTAACGTTGATCACTGGAAATAATTTGTAGAGAAAAATCCACAAACTAGTCCTTATGTTGTGGTCTATAACTCTTCCCAGTGGAATTTACGTTGGAAGATTAGTCGCATCGAGATACACATATAATTTTCTTCCAACGATTCAAGAACTCACCTGTTTTCAATTGGTTTATTGACTATTCTTTTACAAAAATCAAGGAAAATAGTCAAGAAAACAATAGAAAGAGCCATTCTTAATCCAATAATGATGATTTATTGATTCGGTAGCGAATACGTGTAAAAGTAACATAGTAGTACTGGTAACATATATATAATGATGATTTCTGGATTGACCTAGCAATGTGCAGCCTTTCAGTTCTTGCGTTTGATCGACAAACTCTGAATAGCCTGAGAAATAAAATACGAACGCTGATACTAACTCAGAATCAATTAGGTGAGTCAGTTTTAAATGAACACCTCCCTCAGCAATTTTCGCACCTCTTCTCTGTAACTTTCCCCAAAAATATTATACGACTTTATTTTTGACCCATGAATGATATCTTCGTTTCATGGGACAAGAATAGAAAACATATAGACATATGCCACTGATACGAGAATGATATGAAGCCAGAGCGACCAATTTACAACGTATTGAAAACGAAATAATTATGTGTTTTGAGATAGTGGACTCATAAAACAACAATTCTTCTTCTGGCTCCCAAAATACACTAACCATTCATTCTGCGAATATAACAGGGCAATGGTACAATGGTAGCATGTAAACATATTCCAACTACTTAGTACGAAAGATAATAATAATAATAATAATTTGCTGTCCCGGCGGACCACAGAATAAATCTGAAGGAAAGTGAAAAGAAAGATAAGGACCTCGACCTTGCTAGAGAATTGAAAAAGCTGTGGAACATGAAAGTAACGATTGTGCCAATTGTGATTGGTGCGTTAGGCACAATAACTAAACGTTTATTAAAAGGCCCGGAAGACTTGGAAATTGGTGGACGGACAGAGATTATCCAAACGACAGCATTGCTAAGAACGGCCAGAATCCTGAGACAAGTCCTGGAGACTTGAGGAGACTTGCTGTCACTCAAACTCCAGTGAAAAACCATCAGTTAATACTAATGTGAAAAACTCTAAAGGAGTAAATAATAATAATAATAATAATAATAATAATAATAATACTGAAGCTGTAGAGTACGAGAGTAACGGTTATACCAATTGTAATTGGTACGTTTGGAATGGTCGCCAAAGGCTTGGAATGTGAACTGAAAGAGTTGGGAATCGGAGGATGAATTGAGACCAATCAAACGATAACATTGTCAAGATTGGGTAGAATACGGAGAAAAGTCCTAGAAACCTGAGGAGGCTTGCTGTCACTTAAACGTCAGTGAAAGACTATCAGCTTACACTGGTGTTAAAAATCCACTTGGAGTAATATAATAATAAGACACCAATCACATAATAAGAGAATGCAGCAAATTAGTACAGAAGGAATATAGACTAGACACGACTGGGTCGGCAAGGTGATCCACCGGGAAATGTGCAAGAAATTGAAATTTGACCATATAAACAAATGGTATATGCACAACCCAGCACCTGTCCTAGAAAATGACACACGTAAACTCCAATGAGACTTTAATATACACGGATCACCAAATCTCGGCCAGAAGACCAGACTTAATAATAATCAACAACAAAAAAAGAGAGAACTTGCAAAATTGTCGACTTAACTGTCCCGGCTGACCACAGAATAAAACTGAAAGAACGTGAAAACAAGGATAAGTACCTCGACTTTGCTAGAGAATTTAAAAAATTATGGAACATGGGGGGTGACAATTATACCAATTGTAATTGGTGCGTTTGGATCACTAAAGGATTACTAAAGGGCCTGGATGACTTGGAGGTTTGCGGACGAGTGGAGACCATCCGAACAACTACATTATTGAGAACGGCCAGAATATTGAGAAGAGTCATGGAGACTTGAGGAGACTTGCTGTCACTCAAACTCCAGTGAAAGACCATCAGCTAACGTTGATGTGAAAAACTCTAATGAGTAAATAAATAATAGTAATATCAACATAGTAAATGTGTATTGTTCTTCGGTTATATCGGACAATATCATTTTTAGACAAAGAAACAAGTTAAATCATTGAACAGGTCTATTTCTAACAATTCAATTTAGCCTATATCAACAAAGTTAAATGGTCTTAAGTATTGTTATGTATAACTAAAAATCGATTAAATATCAATCCTTTTGTAATAATTAGGGATGCTGGGTGATAATTTTGATAATAAGTTGTTTTCTTACTGGATTTACTGGCCGACCACAGGACGGTGGAAGAGGGAGGACATAAATGCGGACGAAGTTCAAGATGATCAGAGAGAGAAAGAGAGAGAGAGAGAGAGAGGCTATAAGGGAGAAACGAATGAAAAGGTGAAGGGGTGGTTTCCTCGAGTCTAGGTCGGGACTGCAGCGTACGCTCGAGTCAAAAATAAAAAATATATCAGCGGGAAATCGACGTTAAGTTCCGATTGGCTGGAAGAAACTCAGACAGGAAAGCCATTAGGGAAGTGGACGCGAGATAGAAAACAAGAAAAGAGAGTCAGTTGGGGAGAGAGGTGACAATGTGAAGATGGCCGAAAATCACGGCATCCTTTTTGAGTGAGCTCTGCAAAGATGTCTCCCACCTGCTGCGAACCTGTGAAAACGGAACTAGCGGCCAAGCATGGGCAAGAACTACAAAAAAAAAAAAAATGATAAAAATAATTCCTAGGTCTGTGTCTGCTCTCTCTCTATCTCTCTCTATCTCTTTCTCTCTCTCTCTCTCTCTCTCTCTCTCTCTTCACAACGTTTTATTTTCTCTGCCTAACTAAATTGGTGGATTTATTTTTCATACTCTGTTTCTCTCTTCTCGACCTCTGCTAAGAGATATAGTTGCGAATGAACTTTTGTATTAGCAAGCCCAGAGAGTGTTTTGTGTGTTCGTCCCTTTTTCTCACCTTGAGGTTACAACGGGGGTCCGACGGACACTTAAGGTGTATTGCTACACTTATAGACCCGTTAGAACCGTGGTTGTACAAATTTCTATGTAGTGCCGTAGCGCTACAAAGGTCTGCCAAGAACCGTAGTGGTACAAGCGTCTATTTGGTGTCGAAGAATTACAAACGTCTATTTGCCACCGTAGTGTTACACTGCGTTTGCACACAGTTAAATAATCAAACAGTTCTATTTCAAACAATTCATTTTAGTATAAGTCATTTATTTGCATTCAGTTTAAATGTCAAACAGTTCTATTTGACCAGTTGATAGGATTCTTTCAGGTGCTACCACTCCGGGTCAGAATGAGCATGGAAGCAATGGCTGTGAAGGGCTACTCCATATTCCCCTAATCTCCTTTCCATCAGATTGTTTAATGTCATATCCAGGACACTTGTTGAAGGGGGAGTCTTAGCCCTCTGCAGAGATGCAGCCGGTGTATTCTACAGCCCCAATCGACAATGCTGATGAAAGATGCGGAAGCAAAACTGAGTGATGGAATTTAATAGCATGTCAATCCGTCTGGGGTTATTTTATGCTGAGAGATAAGGGAATTGCGTTTATAAAACTTTTGTATTCAAATTTTTGTTTAGTTGTTTATTAAGAGCTTTTTTACTCTCAGTGAAGAGGCACTCAGTTAAGAGGCGCTCGTCGTCCAACGGTTATCTTTGTTGAAAGTGGACCTGGTTACTCGGGTTCAAAACTTGAGCGAAGCTGTTTGTATTTCACATAGCCCTGTGAAATCTATGAATCCAACTATTCTTCATCCAGCTATAGGTTAGATGGGGTTCTTTAACCTTGGTATGGCAACCCATCCCAGAGAAAGAAAACTCCTCCCAACTATTCCTTTCCAAGATATGTTAAATGAGTAGCTACCTCACGACGAAACCAGGTTACGAGTTTTTTTTTATGATATCAAATACTCCTAACAAATACAAATAATTTCTAAACATTTCACCAATAAAGGGGCATTACGGAGGTGCCCGTTATTGTCGTAGGAAATGGACACGGCGACACGAGTTCAAATCCTGGACAAGACTGATTGCATTTCACATAGCACTAACATCCTTGGGAAAGGTATGAATCCAATTATTCTCCCTCCAGCTAAGGGTAAATAGTAGGACAGACTGGTTTTTCAGCCTTGGTGAGGCAACTAGTCTAGGAGAATGAATACTCTGAATTCAAACCAGTTAAACTCCGCTTAAAAATTGACCTTGTGTCATATCCTGCCCCAGCGGAGGGGTTGGGTAAATATGATAAAGGGGCATTAATCACTTCGGATATGAGTGGTTCTGGGTGGGATGACCATGAAAGAGTACATCAAACTTTCCAAATCTTTAGAACTAGTGCTTTACCATCAGAGGCAATTTATTGGTATACCTAAGACACCATTTTTTTTGGAAGAAGGGATCTTAAATTCAGCAGGGAATATAGTAAGCGTATTCTAAGACCGGCCAAGAGAGTCGAGAATAAAAAGGAGAGAGAGAGAGAGAGAGGGAAAGAGAGAGTGTGTGTGTGTGAGAGAGAGAGAGGGAAAGAGAGAGTGTGTGTGAGAGAGAGAGAGAGAGTGTGTGTGTGAGAGAGAGAATGTGAATGTGTGCGCGAGAGAGAGAGTGTGTGTGTGTGTGAGAGAGAGAAAGAGAGAGAATGAGTGTGAGAGAGAGAGAGAAAGAGAGAGAGAGAGAGAGAGGTGGAAGAGTTCGTTACTGTTTTTCTCAGTCTATAAATAGACAAAAGCCAGAGCTGATCGAGCTGTCAGCATTTAATGTCGACTAAACAAATAAATGGATAAACAAATAAATAAATAAACAAATAAATAAATAAATAAATAAATAAATAGACAAGAAAAAAAATGAAAGAGTAAATAAACATAGAAATGTCGGAAAAAAGAGTACCAAATAAATTTTACAGTGTTCGATTAGCCACCACTAGATGGCGCTTGTTGTTGATTGAATGACTGAATGAAACTTTGTGGCCTTAAAAAGAAATGTTGGTGGTGGTGGTGGGGGGAGAATGGGACGTCTATTGGAAACTTTTTGGAGATAGATCTGATAATCGGACAGATTTTCTCTTTTTCTTCACTTCCTGCTTACTTACAACTCCTAATCGTCATCGCAAAAAAAACAACAAAACAAAACAAAAACAAATAAAAAACAAATAAAAACAAAAAACAAAACAAAATAAACCAATCATCTTTTTATAGAAGCTGAAATAATGTACTTGCGATTAAACATGATTTTCTTTGAGATGTCTAGAAAAAGGTACTAAACCTTTAATGATTCAATGATTGCTTCAATGCAGCCAAAGACAATTAACATATCTATCTATCTATCTATCTATCTATCTATCTATCTATCTATCTATCTCACTCTTTTCCTTGGAAGACTTTCCTTGAAAAAATAGTCTTAACTTTACTTCCTGCTGCGCTCTCCATTTTAAATCGACCTTGTATCACATCTCAGAATTGCGGGGGAGTTGGTTAAATTCTATCCTCAACACTCCTACTGTATAAAATATTAACAAGAAATATGGTGTTTTGTTATTGTTGAAAGGGCTATTTGCACTTTTGTAATTATATTCACTCTCTTACAATTAATTGTCAGTTGGTTGAACGTGTTTTACGGCACATCAACGCTTGTAGCTTATTCAATGCCAAATTCTGTTTATATATATATATATATACGTGTCTAGCCACACTGAAGAGTTCTGATAGAACGAAACAGTCTTCTGTGGATGACTATATATATATATATATATATTGAATAATAGCCCTTATGGTAAGAAAAAACCCGGAAAGTGATTTGAAGATGAAAATATACAACGAATCACTGTCAAGGAGAAAAATATATATTGGAAAAATACAAGAAAAAAAAGAAAAGAAAAGGCCAACCTTATCATACCAATTGAAAAAAATCAAAAGACACGCAATTGGTTGGTCAAAAGAAAAAAAACACCGTTAGGGCTGTTAAGCTACAATGCAAAAAGTGCTCAATACTGAGTAGAGCAAAATAGTAACGATAATTACTTAGTGAGTCAGGAACTAACCTACGATTGTTTCGCCTAAGCGGCCCATCCGGGTGAGTCAGGAACTAACCAACAATAATTGTCTTTAATTGGAAGCATTTTGAGATGAGACTTCTTAATCTGAGAATTAAGTTTTTATTTATTGCGGACTTTTTGTTCTCATCTTGGTAGTTTTTGTGTTGTTTCTTCTTCATTACATTTCGGCCAAATTTCACCTCTGGCCTTCTTCAGGTGATTAACCGCGACCTCGGATAGGAATGCTGAGTCTTGTAACCGTATTCCCAGTAATTACTGCCTTCCATAGTTGTTGTCTATCGCACCACGTTTTTGACCAAGTAAACCTCTGGCCGGCTTGGGTAGGAATTGAAACAGCTATCTTCTGACAATGCTCATCTGGAACCGTAGAGACTCAACGCCTCGATCCGAAGGGCGATCAAGGTTGGATTCTTTGGTCTTATAAATCCAATTATTTGTTTTCCTTATCTGGTCTTCCATATTCGGGTCCGTACCGAATTTGTAATTGTCTTTAATTGGAAGCATTTTGAGATGAGGCTTCTTCATCTGAGAATGAATTTTTTATTTATTGCGGGCTTTTAACCTACTAAGCGGACATCAGGGTACCCTGATGAGCCACTTAGGCGAAACTATAGTAGGTTAGTTCCTGACTCATTACGTAATTATCGTTACTATATATATATATATATATATATTGTGTATGTGTGAGGGGGTATGTATGTGTATGCATTAAATGTTTATGATTTGTTAACGAATAGTTTGTATCTATTTTAATAGACCAGGGCTCATTTGTTTGCACACAGTTAAATGGTTTCAAGTATTGCTATCTAACACTAATAGTTGTATTTGCTCTCAGTTTAATAGATAGATTAGGTTATTATTTGATCTATAGTTATTTAATGCCATACCCTATTTATACATATATTATATACAGTTTAAGTGAATACTTTATAGGCAACTTTTCTAAACGAGTCAGCGCTCATTTATTTGCTCATAATCAAATGGTTTTTATCATTAAAGGTTTTCGGACAATTGTTTTTATCTTTATCGTTATTTCCATAACGTTTCGGCCGATATGTCCTCCGGCCTTCTCCAGGTGTTTGTCAAACTCAGGAACCTTTACGGAGCTTCGAACTACGTCCTTTATTGAATCCAGCAGGACACATAGAGTAACGGTTATAGGTGTTGGTTCCCTAAGCTTCTAAGGAGACAATCATCTGAAGGTTGCCGGTTCAATCCTGACTGCGAATCGGCCGAAACGTTGTGGAAACGACAATAAAGTTGAAAACAATAGTCCGAAAACCCTTAATGATAAAAATCAACAAGCTTTGTTTCAGAAATTTCGACTAATAATTAAATGGCTTCAATTATTCCAATTTAATACTAATAATTTTATTTGCACATAGTTAAATGGTTAGATTAGGTTATTTGATTTAATTTCATATCAAACCTTGATGGTTATTTAATTCCAAATCCTGTTTATACATACATTATATGATTTTGAAAAGAATAACAATTGCTTAATCGTAACATTTTCTTAAACGAACTTGAGCTTATTTGTTGGCACACAGTTATATAGTTTCGAGCATTGCTATTTAATATTAATCATTAAATTCACTATCAATCATCTATTTGCAAACAGTTTAATTGTTATATAATTACGGAATGATTTATTTTGTTAAGCATTTTCGTTAATTATATTTTATCATTCGGTTTGGTTGGACTTTGAACTATTCGGCTTAGTACAGGTGCAGGTGCACACATTGAGCACAGTTCACGCTCGGACTCAGAGGATATGACAATCACAAATGTCATGATAAAACCCCCAGAGAGGAAATGTGACTGGGGTGTGAATGACGTCAAGCTCGGAAGCGATGGGGAGGGAATTTGGTGATTTTTGAAAAAGGCATTAGTTGAGATTTGACTCTGGGCGAGGCCAGTCTAGCTGGGGGCTACGGGAAGCGATTGGCTGAGGTCAGTCAGTTGAGATTTGACTCTGGGCGAGGCCAATCCAAACGGGGGCTACGGGATGCGCATCGCGTTTGTTGGGTCAGTTAGTTGAGATTTGACTCTGGGCCGGGCAGTTCAGCTGTGGGGTTGGCTGTAGGTTATGTAGGAACGGTCAGCATAGTAAAAATTGTGTCTCTCTCTCCTCGTGATTAAACTCAAGAAGTCAATAAACGTTTCGTACCTGAACTAAAGAGAATCGTCTGTGTTTCGGATTTCTCTGTATCGGAATACTTTACATATTCATATTTTGGCTATGCTACATAATGTTTTCAAGTATTGTAAATGACTAAACATTTCTATTTGACTCATAGATGTGACCCTAACAGGTATGACCACTCCAGGTCAGAGTGCATCTGGGAGTAATGACAGTGAACAGGCATTCCATTTTCCTCCAAAGCTCTAAGACTGGAGTCTCACCATCAGATGCAGGTTAGTGTCATAATCAGGTCATTAGTACCGTTTGACTCATAGATGTGACCCTAACAGGTATGACCACTCCAGGTCAGAGTGCATCTGGGAGTAATGACAGTGAACAGGCATTCCATTTTCCTCCAAAGCTCTAAGACTAGAGTCTCACCATCAGATGCAGGTTAGTGTCATAACCAGGTTATTAGTAATGCTTGCAATGAAGAGGTATCCCACATTCCCCAAAGTTCTATGACTTGAGCATCTCTATGATATCCAGCACAATCAGTTGGTGGGGTGGGGTGAGTGGGATCTTATTCCTCTGCAGAGATGCAGTTGGTTTATCCAACGGCCTCATCTGACTGGGCTTTCTCATGGCTGATTTGTTAAAAAAAATATTCAAAACAAACCACAAAAACAAAAACAAAAACAAAAGAATTTATTATTTTCGTTGTTAATTTTCTAACTTCATACCTTCAAATTATCCATTTATAATAATCTTATCTTTGTATATTCTTATCAATTTAATTTAATTTTTCAAAATGAAATTCTGTAAAATAAGTAAAGTTGGCAACCATAGTCAACGGCGACCAGAAGGCTTCCTTATGTGAGGATACGGGATGTAGTCCTGAAGACCTACCGGAGGCAATGAACGATTGGGAGAAGTGGCAAGCGGCACGACATGATGATGATGATGACTACACCGAGATGTTGGGGAGGGCGCTATTCCTTTCCCTGGATTGCTCCACTTTACCCTTGATACGTACCTTATATTGCTGATTGTTAAGCAAGGAGGTATGAAATACCATTTTTAAAGTCTTTGGTGTGACGCGACCTGGGATTGAACTCAGGTCTTCTGGACCATTGGCGAACACTCTACTCTCTAGGCCACTGAGCCGGTTCTGGAGAATAAATGCACCTAAAAATGTAGTGTTTTAAAGGGGTTTTATTCTGACTTAAATGGGAGGTGAGTTTGAATATCACTGGGAGCTTATTTCTTGAGTATGCTGTCCTAGAGCTAACAAACTGAGTGAGTTTAAAATTTGTGGATTGCTTCTCCTGCAAAAGAGTTAGATGCCTCTAAAACGAGTGTCCTCGGTATGACACAAAACTGCATCTGGCGGCGAGACTCCATGCTCACTCAGATTCGAAGTTGTAGTACTCTTTAAAGTCCCATCAATTAGTCAAAAATAACAGGACTTCTTCAAATAGATAAAATAATTACCGTCAGAATAGACACAGGAGGGAAGGGTGGGAGGCGGTAGAAAAGATGTGAAGAGTTTCCACCCCATTTCGCCAACTTCCGATTTTTTTTTTATTACCAGTCGGAATCACAATAAAGTAACTAGACGTATATTCAAAACTCACTTTCTACTGTAAATTAAATTTAAACATTTAAAAATTTAAATTCTAAATACATTTGAACGTAAGTATCCAGATTTAATAATAATTTAGGGAATTACAGCAACAGGATGGAAATAAGTTTATAATCCTAATGTGACCAGTTTTGGTTTTCCTAAAGGTATATATATATATATATAGAGGATCCCATGAAAAGATTATAACAAACTTAAAAAAAACATAGCTGTCAATAAATGTTTATTAACCTTTATTCCGCTAATTATAGATTCCTTCGTTGAATTTATATTTATTTTCTATTTCATAGTATTGAATTAATTTAGAGGGCAAATTGCAATGCGAAATAATGATTATTTGATTCTAATTAATTTCAATGTAAAACTTCATCGTCAGAGAATTTCTTTTAATAAATGAACACGATGTTAAAGGTTCAAATGTTTTTTTAACGTTGTAAACATGGTGTCACGTGGGGTGTTAGAACGCCATGTTGGGTGTTAAAACCATGGTGCCATTGTAGGGTGTTTAAACGCCAAGCAAATTACAAAATATTTTATATTTTTTTTATTGTTGCTGTTAGAAACACCCTTAAAAGCTTTCTTGACATTAGATAAAGACTTCATTTGTTTTATCATATTGAAAAAAAATCTTTCTCCTTATCATTCAAAATTTTATGTTCCATTTAAGAAATATGGAAAAGGTGAAGGTCAAACAAAAGAATTACTTATACTCCGGCGGGCCAAAAATGATCCTGCCGTTGAAATTTCGTAAGATGAAGTTTTATAAGTATTATCACGAATACAACTGTTTAAAAAATAAAGACTATTCAACATTATCAGAATTCTATTTGTTTAGGTTTCTAGAATCTTTCAATAAATCATTAAAAGATTGGATTTCAGTCGGATTTCGATCCGAAATGTTCGCTGGTCATGTCCTTGATTCTACGTGGTGCATTCAATAAGTTTTCAGACTTTTTTGTACAGTCATTTAAAGTTTTATGCCATAAAACCCAACCAAACCGAATCCTACACATTTAATATATATGTATGAAGAGGATTTGGCATTAAATAACCTACAACGTTTATTGTGCTTGAAAACTAAATCAAATCAAATCGTATATATTTAATATGACTAAAAAGGATTTGGCATTAAATAACCTACGACTGTTTACATGCCATAAAACTAAATCAAACCAAATCATATATATTTAATATGTGTAAAAACAGGATTTTGCATTAAATAACCTACAATGGTTGATATGCCATAAAACCCGACCAAACCAAATCCTATACATCTAATATATATGTATAAAGAGGATTTAGAATTAAGTAACCTACAATGGTTGATATGCCATAAAACCCGACCAAACCAAACCAAACTTTTGCTCATTTTAACCTTATTTTCTACTTTGAACGGGTTAACGTTTTTTTGGGGGGGGCTTTTCTTTATGAAAGTCTTTTTTTTAAATTCCACCAATTTCTTTCATTTCTCTGCCAAACACTGACTCCTGTTTCGATCCATTTGTTTCGTTGTACATCTCTTCTGTCTTGACGCTTTCACGTCTTTCCTGATCTTCCAGTAAATTTTCCTTTTTTAGCCACACTATTTCTTTTATATTTGCACAGAATTTTAGACATTGCTGACTGGGAACAACCAATATCTTTCATCCCATTCCACTATAGATTGCTTTCTTGAATGAGTTGTACAATCATTCCTATCGTTTCAATTGACAGTTCTTTTATAGGAGCCATGTTTCCTTTTTAATTAGGTATACTCGAACGCTTGCTGAGATCTGCCGGAACTGTCTATTCAATGTAGACCGATTTGCATATTCTGACCTATGCTGGTGTTTTGTTTTTTGTTTTTTTTTAGGAAGGCAAATTACAAGATCATTCCATCATTTTTCCCCTCAACATTTCGGTTATTCCATAATATTTTTCTCTGCATGACTAAGAAAAGATAATTTAAACAATTTCATCTCGTTTGTTTGAGGTATATTTTATGACACCAAAATGTTCAGCTATTAACGAAAAAATGTTTTGCATCTTATCTATTATTAGCTTATTTACTGCTAAATAAAAAACAAGTATTCTATTAATTCAAATAATTTAATCTAGTTTGTCTTAGGTATATTTTATGACGCCAGAATGTTCAGCTATTAAATATGGTTGGTTTGTAGGGTTTTATGGCAAATCAACCTTTGTAGGTTATTTAACGCCAAAACCATTTTATGTAAATAATCAGTTCTATTTCAAACAGTCTAGCATGAGTACACAGTTTAATTGTCAAAAACATTTCTATTTCAAACTATTCAGTTTATTCAAACAGTTATATATATAACAATTCAGTTTAGTGTAAGTATAGTTTCAATGTCAAAAATGGTTCAATTTCAAACAATTCAGTTTAGCAATAAGCATGCAGTTTAAATGTAAGTACGGTTTAATTGTCAAAAACATTTCTATTTCAAGCTATTCAGTTTCATCAAACAATTAAGTTTAGCATAAGTATGCTGTTAGTTCTATTTAACCCATAGATAGGACCATTATCAGGTGCTACCACTCCGGGCCAGAGTGGACCTGGGAGCAAGGGCAATGAAGGGGTACTCCGCAGCTATTAAAGAAAAAATGTTTTGCATCTTATCTATTATTAATTTATTGACTGCTAAATAAAAAAGTATTCTATTTATTCAAATAATTTAATCTAGTTTATCTAAGGTATATCTTATGATGCTCGAAATGTTCGGCTATAAAAGAAAAAATGTTTTACGTCTGATATCTACAGTTTTTGTATAAATGTTTCTTTACATATAATTTTTGGCTCATGGTCAAATCGAATACAAACTATTTTTAACAGATCTATTTGTCTCATACATGGGACCCTGGCAGATACTACCAGACGTCCAGAATTGGAACCTCATCTTTAGATACCCAGGACACTCCTTTTGGTGTGAGGAATTACCCTTCGGCTGGAAATACAGGTAGCATATTCTAAGTCCTACCGACAGTGCAATAAGTATATTAGAATTCAATAATGGTATTCTATACCCGAGTCCATTGTCCGTGTTAAAGCCAAGATGAAAATTCTGAAATTCAATTGCAGATTTTCAAGGCAAACAGAAAATCTCCCATGCAACATTGGGGTAGCAAAATTTTGTATTTCTGCGTTTCCCTACACAATATTAAATTAATCAGACGAAATATTGTAAATAAGATTACATCAGGAAGATCAATACAACTTCCTCAAAGCGTATGCTAATTCCATAATTTTAGCCAAGTGTAATGTATATATATATATATATACATATATTTACCAACCACCCTGTTCGGGCAGGATATGACACAAGGTCAATTTTTAAGCAGAGCTTAACAGGTTTGAATTCAGAGTTTTCTTTCTCCTAGACTAATTGCCTCACCAAAGCTAAAGAACCTAGTCTGCCCTACTATTTACCCATAGCTGGAGGGAGAATAATTGGATTCGTACATAATTTTCATATTCATATATATATATATATATATATATATATATATATATATATATATATATATAAAGTTCATAAAATTATAATTTCTTCAACATTTCGTTTTTGGTTTGGTTTGGTTGTTTGGGTTTTATGGCATATCAACCTTTGTAGGTTATTTAACGCTAAATCCATTTTTATGAAAATAGTTCTATTTCCAACAAATCAGTTTAGAGTAAGTACGCAGTTTAAATGTGAAAAACATCTCTATTTCAACCTATTCAGTTTACCAAGCAGTTCTACAGTTAAATGTCAAAACAGTTCTATATAAAAAATCAGTTTGGTGTAAGTACAGTTTCAATGCCCCCCAAAAGTTCCATTTCAAATAATTCAGTTTAGCATAAGCACGCAGTTTAGATGTAAGTACAGTTTAATTGTCAAAAACCTTTTTATTTCAAGCTATTCAATTTTGTCAAACAGTTCTAATTCAAACAATTCAGTTTAGCATAAGTATGCCGTTAGTTCTATTTAACCCATTGATAGGGCCGCCCTATCAGGTGCTATCATTCTGGGCTAGATTGGACCTGGGAGCGATGTCAATAATGGGGTACTCCGCATTCCCCAAAGTTCCAGAATCAATGGAACCTCACCATCAGATTGTTTAGTGTCATAATCAGGACACTCCTTCGGGGGAGGGTCTTACCTCTCCGCAGAGGTGCTGTCGGTGTATTCTACAGCCCCAGCACACTGGACAAATTTCTTTTTTGCTAATGCACTTAATTAGGTGGGAATATTATTAAGATATATGACAAACATTATATGCAATCTCAGATCAAAATTCAGATAAAAAGTATGTGTCGAACTTATTAATGCAACTTCGTATATATTTATACGGGTGTGAGGGTGTGTTTGTTTGTGTTTGTATGTGTGTGTGTGTGAGTTTCAAGTTGTGCAATGGTGTCATTAATGATTTTGTATTAATAATTTTTATTGTGGTTTGGTTTAGTTTATGGCATATCAGCCATTATTGTTTATTTAATGCCAAATCCTCGTTTTACATATACATTAAATATATGATTTGTAAAAACATTTTGTTGATATTCACTGTTAAATGATAAAACAATTCTATTTCTAACAATCCAATTTAG